>CM077481.1:39716517-40368145 GCA_039654755.1 Calcarius lapponicus
TCCTTCCTTCCTTCCTTCCTTCCTCCCTTCCTTCCTTCCTTCCTTCCCTTCCTTCCTTCCTTCCTTCCTCCTTCCTTCTTCCTTCCTTCCTTCCTTCCATTCCTTCCTTCCCTTCCTTCCTTCCTTCCTTCCTTCCTTCCTTCCTCCTTCCTTCCCTTCCTTCCTTCCTTCCTTCCTTCCTTCCTTCCTTCCTTCCTTCCTTCCTTCCTTCCTTCCTTCCTTCCTTCCTTCCTTCCTTCCTTCCTTTCCTTCCTTCCTTCCTTCCTTCCTTCCTTCCTTCCTTCCTTCCTTCCTTCCTTCCTTCCTTCCTTCCTTCCTTCCTTCCTTCCTTCCTTCCTTCCTTCCTTCCTTCCTTCCTTCCTTCCTTCCTTCCTTCCTTCCTTCCTTCCTTCCTTCCTTCCTTCCTTCCTTCCTTCCTTCCTTCCTTCCTTCCTTCCTTCCTTCCTTCCTTCCTTCCTTCCTTCTTCCTTCCTTCCTTCCTTTCCTCTCCTTCCTTCCTCCTCTCCTTCCCTCCTTCCTTCCCTCCCTCCTTCTTTCCCTCCTTCCCCTTTACGCCGAAGGAGCTGAAAATGTGAAAAAGCAGCCCTCCTAGGCTGCAGACATTCTGCCGGGCGCTGGAAAGCCTCACAATTACATGCCTGTTTCTATTAAGCAGCTCCATCGTCCTCTACGTGGGTGGTCTGGCTCTCAATAGGCAGGACCTGTCAGGGTCACGTGACCGCCCCCGCGAGCGTTGCCCCTTTGCAATAAACTTTAGGGAAAAGCGCAGGATGGAAGGAAGGAAGGAAGGATGGAAGGGAGGACGGGAGAGCCCGCACCGCTGACCCCGCCCCCGCTGCCCCCCCCCCAGCAGCACAGCACACCGGAGCCCGCGGGTCTCCTGCAGCCCCTGCCTCCTGCCCCTGCTCCCACCTGGGCTGTCGACGGGAGGAAGGGTGTGAAAGGCACCAGGCTGGTGGCATGCGGTTTCCTCGTCAAAAGAAATACACGGTCGGGATGGGTACAGAGAGGAGAGAGAAGGAGTTTCCTTCTGGCTGCTGGGCACCCCAAACTGCACCAGATTTAGCATGTTTGTTCCTAAAACCTCCCGTCCCTCCTCATTTTATGGTAGAATCCACTAGAAAGACATCTTTCAAGTGAAGCAGGGCAATGCAAGAAGTTACCACCAGTGAATAACTCCTGAACGTTACTGGTGAAGACCACAGTGATTTTATTTTAAAAGCAACCAATTTCTTGAATAGTTACAAGCAGGATATACAAGCAGAAATTTACTACAACTTTTTTTGGAGCTTGTGGTGGCTGGTATAGCTACAGGATCTGAGACTAATGTTGTCAAGTGTTCCTCCTGAATTAGGGCACATTGAAAGGAATTAATGACCTGTCTTTGGAAGGTGATTGTCACTCACTGCTTATGGATGACCCTTTTCCTTCAGTCAGCAAACACATTTGATTTATTATTAGATTTGGAATCTCCAGAACATATTTTGAAAATAAACCACATTCTATATTGTTGCAGTCCTGTGTCCAAGTTACCTAGAAAATTCTGTTTGTGTTATGTTTTGAAAATGTGCTTCATGATTGGGTTCAGTGATTCACGTGACTTTTTGGAATACTTCTTAGCCATATTTTATATCACTCTACTGTTAGAGTGTTCCACTAATAGAAAATAATGTGTATGTTATAGTCATGTGTTCATTATCAACAATATAAAAAGATTGTATAAGAAAAACTATAATGTAACCTCTTATAATCCGATTGCATTGAGCAGGCTCTACTCCATATATATGATCTGCATAAAACCAGGCTAGGTATCAAAATAATGAGTAATAAAGACATTTTTTTCCCCCTACAGAACTTACATGACAGGGGCTTGTGTCAATTTCAAAGACTTGGAAGAGCACGGGAAAGTACATTTTACAGGATTTTTAAAACATACATGAAAAACATGGAAGGGGAGGAAAGGGAAACTGAGAAAACTAAGCCCAAACCAATTTTGCTGCTGAAGACCAGATATCCTCCCTCTAAGCAGCACTACATTTCAGTGCTTCAGTTTTATCCTGTTTTATTCCCCTTTGCTCCTATATGGATAAAGACCATATTTCAATCCAATTCTGTATTTTCCTTCTGCAGCCACTGTTGAAGGTCTTCACTAAAGTTATTTTTGGCTGCAGCATACAAGGTGGTTCTGCCAAGAAAACGATTCTGAACATGTGACAAGTCCATCCTGTCAATAACCATGTGTTGCACCTCTGTTTGAGACACAATTAGACAGACAGCTAGCTAAGATTAAGAGAACTGTCTCATAGTCTTGGCCAGGCCAGAGAGCGTCATGCCTGGACAAGTGAATTTTGTAAAAACCATCTTCAGATCTGAACAAGTTTCAGAGTTTTTTTTTGTTTTGTTTTGTTTTGTTTTGTTTTTTGTTTTTGTTTTTGTTTTTGTTTTGTTTTGTTTTGTGTTGTTTTGTTTTGTTTGCTTTGTATAAAAACTGTCTCTTATTACTCCAGTCCTGACCCTCACTATCAAGAAAATGAGAGCCTTGTCCTTATCACCCGGCACTTTAAAATCCACGTGGTTTTCAGCTATAAACACATTCTTTGAAACAGAAAGAAGGGAGACATTGTTTTCATTTACTTTGTTTATTTTTGTTTTCATTTGTTATGCAGAGGAAGGACATGGAAGGCATGGATACAAGTCTGATAGTCCTTGGCTACTTGTATCACATGTATCTTCCTGATGGCTAGCGACCCCGGTGAAAAGAGATGTTCAAACGGCAAAGTGTACTTCTGAAAACCCTATTACCAAAAGTGTTAGATCATTTGCTCCAACTTTTTCTGAAAATAAGATTGGTTCCTATGATATTCCTGGAAGATGGTTGCCCAGTCTGACCTTTAAAATCTCCTTCCACAATTTTTCTGCTCAAACAGTAGGGAATATGGTTCTGCTGATGGAAATGTATTAATATTTTCTCAGTGTCTAACCTAAAATTTCCATTTCTACAGTTTAGACATACTGCTTCTTTTCCATTTTAGCATTGATCATTAAATTTATTTCCTTTCTCATTATATAAAAAAGAGATAGTTAGATTATGCATGCCTTTCTTCAATCTTTACTCTTCAGGCAATTCATTCCACCTTTCTCCACTAGTGTATTTTCTAAAACCCTAATGAGTTTTTACCAGTCTCTCCATGATGCTCCACAGCTTGTTCCAATGTTGTGGTATGAAGGCTCATACACAGAACCTCTCCCAAGAGATCTTTATTCCAATAAGGAATTCACCTTATTTGTAGTTATGGTTTGTGGTTTTTTTTTTTTTTTTTTTTTTTTTTTTTTTTGCTTGTGCTCAGGATAGAAGTCACTATAATCCCCAGATCCCTTTCTGCATTATCCTTCCCTGAAGTCTTCCCTTCAAGCATGTCTGTATGTCACTGGAAAACACTTCTATTATGCCTTTATGTATGATATTCAGCTGTCATGAAATGTCATTATTTTCACATCTGCTTTTCCTTGGTATCATAGTGCAATAAAATAAGTATTCCAGTAAAAATTTCATCATCATTTATGAGCACATTAACACCGTAACTCTGTTGGGCCCTTTTCAGGGAAAAAATAACCCAAACTTGTTAATCTTGCAAGTGAACTCAAAACTCACTGAACTTTATAAAAAAAATTTCTAAAAAGTTTTTGATAGAAGGTTTTTCAAAGATTAGTAAATACTAGATCTCAGCTGTTAGAAATTGGCCCATCTTTTGTAAGACTTCAACAGTATGTGATTTACATGGCTAATTCATTGACTAAGACTGACAGTTTACTTCAGAATGTCACATCAAGGGCCCAAGACCCAATGGCACACCAAAGATTCCTACCATACCAGCAGAAATTAGGGCTGAAGAAAACTCTGCAGAAAATTACTAACTGGGTCTTTAAGCTGCATTCTCAGGCCGTCCCTGGCTTGATATGTGCTTGATAAACATGAGAAATGTCTTGGGTCGTCTCTGGGCTAATGGCATCCCCTGGCCAAAGAAGTTTCTCATGTTTATTGGTGTAATTAACCTAGCACATATGGTTTCTGGTGTGCTCATACAGGAAATACAGAGAAAATGCAAGTGCCAGAAGACAAAAGAGAAGCAGATCTTCTGTATAGTCTCTTCTCCATCAGTCTCAAAGTTGGAGCTGTGAAATTTCAGATATGTGTGCCACTGTATGTGACCCTTTATTGATCCTACACATCATTCTAAATATGGTGCAAGACATCTCCATGAGACCAAAAATCTCATGTGGTGCAGAAAAGTTACAGAAGCAGTACTGTGTGTCTGAGTGGTTGACAAGAATTTATCTGGATCTAAGAGACAGAATACACACCCTGTACCTACTGAAACCATGGTGATTAATGAGAGATTAGGAGGAAGTGTTGAAGTGTGTACCAGTCTACAAACATCCTGTTTCAACTGCAGTGTTTCCCATTTCTATACCTCTGTGTGGGAGAGTGACAGCTCATCCAAGGGAGTCTTGGAATCTGGTGAAAAATCCTTTTTTCACCAGAACATGAGCATTAATGGCCATGGTAAGCCATGGAACTCTGCTATGGTTTTGCTGACAAGTCATTCCTACTTGTCTGCCACATGAAGAAATGTTATACAAAGGCTAAACAATCTGCTCTTCTCCCTGTTCCTACAACACTAGTGATCACCAGG
The DNA here is from genome assembly GCA_039654755.1 of Calcarius lapponicus. NCBI lineage: Eukaryota > Metazoa > Chordata > Aves > Passeriformes > Fringillidae > Calcarius > Calcarius lapponicus. Next base: position 39,721,212 of record CM077481.1, read on the forward strand.
ACTGAGATGATTTCCTAAGCCATCACTTACTACTAACCATATTTGACTCCACCTTTAAAAGAGAGTGAGAGTTGTGTTGGGATGCTGGGATCATATGTGGTAAAAATAAGCCAAAGGGTGGTTTAGTAGGTTGTGGCAATTTTTTAAAAAATAAATTGGAACAATAAATTGGAATAGTCGGGAATCTCAGCAAAGTCGTTTGTACACAAGTCTTTCTTCAGCTCTGAAACAGAAATAATGACTTCAAAGTCATGCGCATGTTAGGAACAGCGCCCGTGAATCTAATTATCTGAGTTAAATTAGAAATGAGAGGAAAGGTATTTGAGCCCCTGAAATAGAGAGGAGTTAAGAGGTCCTATCTTCTAATATAGTTGAGAAATAGGAATTTATTGCCTAGGGAGCACACAGAGGTTTTTTGAAGGAGCTGAAGGAGAAAATGGAAGAGGGTTTTTTATGCATCTTATATGCAGGCTTAAGTATGCCCTAAACCCTAAGGAATCCAGGATTTCTAATGTCTTCCCTTTTTATGAGTTTCAGCTCCCAAGTGCATAATTTGAAGGGAGCTTTTCATAACTAAAGGGCTTGTGCACCCAAAAGTTATCCTTTTTTATCCAGCTGTATAAGCTGGAATAATAAAAAGTACTATATCTGCCTTTACTTCTTCCTATTTTAATGAACTAGCAGCTCAGCTACAAGGAAGTCCAGTGTTTCTGAATGCCAAACTGCTGGTCAGGAAGCCTAACATTCTTCTCTTTAGGTTTAGTTGCTTGTCTATAGATGTCAGGACAGAAATCTGTCTTGTCCTTTGCTGATATGTTTAAGCCTTGAGGTGTAAGAATTGTTAGATTGCTCTTGACATTTTATCTTATCTAGGTTAGCAATAGGGTTTTTCTGCCCAAATACACATGGCTCAGTATCACGATGCAGCTGCATTTTGTATGGTTTCTTTGCCTTTTTCATTTTGTCGAGTACTTTCGTGTTCCACTGGGGGAAGAGCAGCCAGTTAGCCTTCTTTACTATATTTAATGAGGCAGGGTAAAAACATTGTATTGCAAATTGCAACCCAAGACACTCTTATGGTAAAGTATATTTTCTCTTAAATAACAATGGGAGAAAAATTGCCTATTATTTTGCAACACAGGGAAGGAATGCACAGAGCAATTCTTTCCCTCTTTCTCTAAGAATCATGCATCACAATACATTTTTTTACATTTATCAGTTTTGTTTCCTTTATTGGTGATAGTTACTCTAAAGTAAATGCATAAATGAAGTCTTAGCACTCACTATGCTATTACACTAAGTAAATATTTTCTAAATGTGTGAAACTCAATAGAAGCATCTGTGTTAGTGATGTTCAGTGATGTGTTATTGAGAATTCTGTACTCATCTGTAACAAATTGTTTGGACAAGCAGTCTAGCATTCATGACTCAAAGACACACTTGTGAGTGTTTATGAATCTATGTTTAATGTTTACTCATGTTTCCGTATGATGTTTTTAGTGCCATTGCACTTTCTTTGAAAAAAAAAAAACTATCTTGTGCCCTGGACAGGTGGCTGGAGCTTTGCAAATGGCTATTTCCAGCTTGTACTGATAGTAGTGACAGCAGCTCTTCTGGCTCACTAAAGACCTGTGACTTCTACTCTCTTTTCATGCACAATATTCTTGATTGTGGGAAATCTTGATTTCGGCCACTTGCCACGCTGCCAAGAGCCCCTCTGCAAACAAAAAACCAACCAACCAACCAAACAAACAATAATTCACTTTAAAATCCTGGGACCTTACATAGGAAAGGTGAGTGTTCATATCTAGGTAGATATTAATGCTTCTAAAATACCTATGTGGTGGTAATTTTTTATGCAACAATTCCATTGCAAACTGAGGCTACATGATGTTTGGATGGAAGAGCTTAGAAAAATGCAGACTGTTAGAATTGTATTTCCAACAGTGTTGACTTCTCTGAGAATTAATTGCTCTTGAATACCATGGTGCTGTTGAGTTATTCAACAGAATTCTTCCATCTGTGTGTCTCAGTATTACAAGCTAATTAAAGAGTTCATTGCTTGTTTTCAAAGCTAATAAAGTATTCTGACCTGCTCATGGATCCTGCAAGGGCAACAATTCCAAATATTGGGGTTTTTTTTTCTTCTTTTTCTTATATTTTATTTGGGGTTTGGAGCTGGGTTTTTTTTTTTTTGGTGGGGATTTGCTGGTTTTGTTTTGCAAACCAGGTTCCTATATGCTACCTATATATTCTATATAGAAGCTGTGTCGGCTGAATGACACCAGTTGAAATTTTAAGCAACTATAACAGTGCATTGTGCTGAACTGTACTTTGAAAGCTGCCTCTGTCTGCTGGCATACATAAAATCATTAAAGCTTCTAAACCATATTTTCTTGGCATATTACTTCAAAAGGATGCTTTAGAATGTGAATTGCTTTAGATAATTAAAGAGAAATGTAAATGCCTTTTGGCATACTGCCACAGATTATAGCTTTGGTTGCAGGAAATAAATTTCATTCTCAGAATTTACTTTTTTTCCCCCTTAATTCTGCTGTTAATTGGAAAGCACCATGGCCTAAAACACTGTCAATCATCACAGAAAAGTTGATAAGATTAGACAATCTGAAAGAACACTCTTGTAGTGTGACATCAAGAGGAAAGCTTATGCTTTGATTAAGGTAATTGCTATCAGCACTACAGAGATTTGTAGGTGAGAATAACTGGTAGTGGGAATGGGGGGAATCTGACCCATCAGGCATAATGAAATCTGTACAGTTCTGTGTGTGCTGTCTTTTGAGTTGAGATTACAACAGTTTGATATCAAAGTCTGTGCAGTTGCTGTGGCTTGAAAAAACCGAACGCCTCTCTATTCTCCCCACTCCTACTACCCCAGACTTTGTCATTAGGAAATGCCACTGGAAAGCAAACAAAAGAATGGTGTCTCATTAGTGGTAGATGTCAGGGAACATTGGCTTTGTTGACACAATGCTTTCTTAAAAGTAATCACCTTCAGCTATAACGGATTACTCCACCAGGAGGAAAACTAATCCTCCTCTTCAGCTGCCAATCAGGGCCAAAGAATGTTCCAAGAATTCCACAAGATGACACTCTTAGCAAAATAAGTGTCGTTTGGGAAAATATTTGCCTTGGTTGCCTTGTGAGGCAGTAATGATTTACAGGGGTTTCATATTGCTCTGGAATTGTTACCAAGATTTCAGCACCTGCATCATAACAGCAACTCTGTTTTTTCCTTCTTTCATTAAGGAATATGCTGTTGACCCACAAACTGAGCAAAGCTGTCATGGGAGTTATATATATGTATCACAAGGGAATAATTGTTAACTCTTGCTAAGTAATAAATGTCTTTTTCGGACAGGCTTTTCTTATATGAAAAAGAAAAGTAGGAAATACACCAACTAAAATGCATTCAAATCAGATATCAGAATTCCTGGTATTTCATCCTTAGCTGCTACGGTAGGCAGCAGCCCCCTTGGCTGGTTGAGTCACCCTGATATTTGTTTGAGACCAAAAGGAAGCTATTCTGAACTTGTGTTTTCTAATGTTAATTGGTTACGAGGAAAAAAAACCAAACAAACAAACAAACAAAAAACCCCCCACAAATTTGTAATAGTCCTTATTTTTCTTCCAGAATACCTAAAAACATAAATAATACAATACTGAGGCTGAATTCAGTGTGGCATGTAAGTCTTCAGAGGACATTCTGTAGATCTATAACATGGGGAAGGATTTTAAGACACTGGGAGTTCTTGTGGTAACCTGATGGGCAAGTGGTGGTTAAGTGAAGAATCTTTAGATTTAAGACACTGGTTTGAACAAGAATCTTTGTGTTTAGGTACTAAATGGACATGTAGGATAGGGACTGTCTATAGGCGTTTGATAGCATCAGGAGGTGAATTCAGATGAAACAATATGAGTTTATGGCATTTCAGCTTTTTCTGGCTTATTTTAGCTGTGCACAATCTCACTGGAGAGCAGATGGCCCTTCCTCCCTTTCAGTTTACAGATTTTCAGGATGAATTAAGATGCTGCAGAACACAGGTTAACAAAGAATTGGAATCTATTTGGGGACAGCTTTCCTACTTTATCTCTAATCAAGTTTTTTTCTTATATCTTCTTTAGGAGGGTTACAGTTCTCCCTACGCTTTTAAGCTATTGCAATATAAATGAATACATGACAACTATATCAAAGCCAATTGCTAATCTGAAGAGTGAAAGAGACTCTTTTGTAGTTTACCTAGTATTGTGTGATCTCTTCATCTTGCCACAGCATAAACAAATAAAAATAATAATACATTGATATGTGGATGTTATTCTGAAATATTGACAATGCTCTTCAGTTTGTAAAACTGGACTGAAAAACTGATGTGTGCCAGGGTCCTTCTGAGTAGGTGAACAGCTCTCTGTAAACAGGTTTTCTTATGTTCTTTCCCTATTTCCAATTACAGTCTCTGCAGGAATCATAAAGCACTAGGGAATAAAATAGAAAAAAGATGAGGAAAACAATGGAAGAAAGCAATTGCAGTCTTTCAAACTGCCAGCAGTGTTTGCTTTGAGCTTGTATTTGTCCTGAGCTCCAGCTCTGCTTACAATTTTGGGTGTGACACAACTGAAGGGGAGGGGGAGGGACATCAATTGTTTTCTGTGGTGAAGAAGGCAATAGATTTCAAGGGCAAAACCCACCAAAATAAAGTAGAGGTTTCTTAGGCATCACATTAGAGATTAGGTCCTAAATTTAAGAGTCAAATAGGGATGATCAATGGTTATATTTGGCTAGGACTGGTTGAGTGGTTTCCAATGGTTGCTTCTGTTTTGTGCTTCGTGAAACTAAGACGCAGCTTTGTAATTTTAGACATCAGCCAGTAAACATACAATAAATACTACAGAAGGAAGTGTTCTTTAGCATGAATTGAGGACTCATGGAACACTTTTTAAATTGTTCTAAGACTTTTTTTGAAGGAGCTTATCACTAAAAAGGAAGTATTTTTCTATGTGTTAAGCCCATGTATAGGAATACTGGCTCTTCATCTGTAGTCAGTCATAAGGAAAAAAATGGGTGTGATGTACAGTGTAGCAACAAAGACCTGTTGTCTTAGTAAAAATTCTCTGCTAAGGTCCATTTTGGAAGGGCCTTTCATTGCATGGTCAAGCATTAAATGTTCTATTAAATGTACTCCCAAGATTGCTCATAGCTTGCATGCTGTTATGTAGAGATCAGATTGGTGTATCTTTAACTTGGTGCCTAAGTCTTTACCTACACAGCTAAACCAAATTCTGTATTTTCAAAGATTTGGCATTTCTGCTGTTCCTTCTGCCTGATCATTGAATTTAATGCTGTGACCACTCAGTGCAGCTCTGTGTGGTTACCACTTGTAAAACTATGGGAAACTACTTCCAGCTAGGATTGTTAAACACAAAGGGAAACATTTTAAAAACATGTACTCATTGAAATCCAAGTATTTAATTTATTTTTAAGTGAAAAATGACTCTGTTCACTTTCTACACCTTAAGTAAAAAAATCAGTTGAGCTAGAATTTATTCAGTTAAACTGACAGCATGCAGGCTGTGTTTAATCTGACAAATTTCTTCTGAATGCAAAACAAATAGAAAGTTCTGAATGTTGAAATTTTAGCTTATTCAGTTTTATCTTTCTTAATTCTTGCTAGAGATTTCCTCTTAAATAATAAAATAGGCATTTTACTTAAGTTTGCAACGTTTTATGTGTAAATCATAGTTTATGTATCCCTAAAATGAGGATTAAAGGTTAAAACTTTACATTTAATTTGGCATTTCTTGATGTTACAGTAGAGTTTTAAAATACAGTTTCAAAACTGTATTTCTTTTTTCATTCATACAGCAGCCCGAGCATCTTATTTTCCTGTAGGATGTCTGAATGCTAATTTCTAAAATTGAACACATACTGAGTTTGCTGCAATATGTCTAATAAGAGGATAGAGTCCTACTAGAATGGGATTTTAGAACATATTTGTCCTCATAGAATAGAGCTAAGCAGAGGTAATAAAATATGTATCCACATCTCTGTAATTGGTTTCTTCCTCTGAAAACGCATTGGTGGAAAAGTCAATTCACTAGCAGACTGAAGGACAGTTATGACTGCAAGAAGTTATGTTCAAAAGGAAACATTGAACAAGAAATGTTAGGAAAATAATAAATGTTTATGTGACTAACCATTGCAGCTCCTGCAGTCCTATGGTACAAAGGTCAGTCCAAGGCCACTATCTGATTGCAGCACATGGCTTAAAACAAAGTAAGCAGGGATGTGTTCTCGTGATATAACTGCTTAGCTTTTTAACCAGGTAAGGCCTGAGATCTAATGACATCAAGCCACACAAAGCAAAACTCTTGAGGACTCATAACCAGTTTTTCTTCTTGTTACGATTACCTCTCAGCCAGGATCGGTTTCATAATCTGTTTCACTGTGTAGGTGTACAGGCACCAGAGCTGGCACAAGTGGTCCAGAGCAAGGAAGAAGCAGTAGGATGCCCCCCTGACAACAGCCCAGACTGGAAGCCTTCATGGTGATGAATGGCTACAGCTGAGAATCTAAATATTTGGAAGGCTGATATGAAGTCAGAGGAGAAAGAAATGTAACCTTCGTCATCTATCATAAGAAATGAGCCAGTCTTGTTGACCTTAAAATGGTTTTGCTGGCTTTCAGTGTAAACCAGCTGATCATGTGGATTGTGCCAGAAACGGTAAAAGAACTGCATAAAATTCTGCTGTTTTAAATACCAAGCCTTCATAAACCAAGTATCATTTTCCACTAAGGACTCATTCTCAGGTCAAGAATTATTAAGGACATCAGTACCCCCCAATGTTACCTTACCTGCAGTGTAATCCAGAATGGAATAATAATGAATTCTTCATTAATATTAGTTTCTGCTAATCACCCAGAAGATTAGCTTCAAACATCACCCAGAAGTTAGTGCATTATTCTTTTATTATATTCTACTTGCTCATTTCATTGTATTTTTATCGTGCGCTAAGAGAAATAGGGAATGCCTGTGAAAATCAGCAGTTTCACTCTAACACAAGAAGGTAGCAGACCATGTAGACAGAGCATAGTGAGGAGAATTGTTCTGGAGGAAAAGCTTAGAAAATCACAATTGTTATCATAGCTGATAGAACAGAAAAATGATGCAAGCAGCAAAATGTAGTAAATCAACAAGAATCTTTCCAGGTGCTTCTGAGAAATTTATCAGAAAAACCAGTTACATACCTATTTTTATTATCCTTTTAAAAAATTAAATGAGATAAAATCTATTTATCTGCCACCTATGGAAGGGGGAGCGTAGCTTGTGCAAAGGCTATCTTGCCTTTCCTATCCTTTTTCAGAGCCTCACTCTACAGCTGAGAAGCAAAATGTCTGCATTCTGACTGTATCAGTAAGATGACAAATGGAGTGCCTTTGAAAATGGAAATAAACAAGCTTATCTATTCAATTGAGTACTAATGAATCTTGGTTTCCCAGACATATTTCACTCTTTTGCAAAACTCAGTGAAACTTAAATCTGGTTAAAATCAGTGAACAACTAGACTATGGAATTCTGTTCTTCCCATTTCTTCAGAAAACCAAATTAAAATCATGTAGTCATCTTCCTTAAGAGATGGGATTGAAGAATGCTTTGTAGATATAGCTTTAGTTTTGTGCAGTTTGGTCTCTGGCAAGACTATTTAGTAGAACCATTGTTTGCACAAAATTTTACTTAGCCTTCTTGCATTAATTTCCCCATAGCTGCAAAAACTCTGTGTTATTCAACAAGATTCCTGAGAATGGTTGTATGTCCTTTGTGGTCAATCTGTACTGCTACTTACTGAGAACACCTACCCCAGTACTGAGCTGGAGACTACTGGGGTGTGTGCGGTGCCTTAGTCAATAGCAACCCCATGAAAAACAGGAGTTGCACACACTGAAAAGCTGAAGCATTTTGCTTCTGCCAATGGGGATTTCACAGGTGTTGGGAACTGCTGTGTGCCAGCACCAAAGGCCTCTGGATATTTGTTCTCAGTCTCCTGTTTTCTGTGGGCTTACTATCCCAAGTACCACTGTGGACTCAGGTAGCAAGCCACAGGTGGCAAATGGGACTGACACGAGCACCTTATGGTAAGGTAACCACAGGTCTCAGTATGGTTTAATGGGCAGAACTAGATTTTACACAATTTGCACAACATCCAAGTTCAGTCCTTGCCAAAGATGATTAATTCAGTTTCTGGATGGCTCTCTGTTCACAAGCTGCCTTATTGCAGAGGGCTCTGTGTGTCTTCCTGGCAGTTGAAGCTGTGTTAATGACTTCCCATCCAAATAACAAAATGGGCAAAAGTAGCCTCATCTTGCCTGAGTCATAGGCTATTATCTTTTTCCATGATCATCTCTATACAGTGTGAGCTGAAAAAATCTACTTAGTGGGTGGAAGGTTTTGTGGGCAGACTTTAGAAGCAATAATATTCATTATTGTGAAGTAAATATGGAAGATACAGCTAAAAAATAAACAAAATTGAAAGGTGTAATAGGGTGATATTTAGATTTCTTCCAAGCTGTCTCTCTATTAAAACTCACACATTCATCGCTGAAAATCTTTGTTGGGACTGATTTGTGTTTTAGGAAAATCCTCAGTAGTAAATCTTTCAAGTATAGCTCTTTGACACTAGATTGCTCTAAAGTGATTTAACATACTTTTATGTGAAAACTGCCTCAGCGTTCCTTGCCTCCATGTACTTAATTTTCAAAGCTAGTATCCTGGACCTCTAAAATTATTGTTCCAGTACTGGCTGAAAGTGAACACTGAGCTAAATTTTCAAGATCTAGACCTGGCACTTCACATCATTCCATGTGGATGTGAAAGAATCCAGATTTGAACATTTGGCAGGAAAATCTTTAACCAGCCTGTCTTTCAAGGAACACTGCAGAATTTGGCTATAAACAATATATTTCATCCTTACTTCCCTGTCTTGCCTTTTGCAATTGATACAGCCTGCCGGCTTCCCCACCTGAGGCTGTCTAAACCTTTGTTGACCCTTTTCTCTCACTAACCTTACATCTGCCAGCTGCTATTTTCTTTCTGCCTGTTCTCTCAAAGTGAGACTGTTAAAAGTTATCTTCTCCTAAAACTTCTGTGATGAGAGATCTGTAAGCATTCTGTTGAAGAGCATCAGCTTTTCATCAATCTACTCATTTCTCTGTCACATTAATACACTGAATGTGACCAAGGAGCCAGGGAGCTTGATGCCACCAGGCCTTCTGTGGTGCCTGCTGGGTTCACAACATGATCATTGATATGTCAGCATGGAGCATGCAGTATAGAGTACTACATGCAAGACTGACTTTGAAGCAAAGATTTTTTTAACGTACTGTCAGTGAAAATCCTTAGGACTAATTGTTAAAATGGTGAGGGCATGTTAAAATGGTGAGGGCATAAAACCGAGAGCAAAGAACTTACAATGATTTCTTTCTGAATTTCTACACAAAGGAGGTTAATCAGTGAGACTTGCTAAAACTCATACATATCAGCTAGGTGCAAAATGCTAATATTTGAAAATCATTTGATACATGTATTCAGTCTACAATTAGCTACAAGATGCAAATACAGAATATTGGAAAAAATTGAAGGGTTTTTTGGAAGTATGGTATAACATAACCAAGTTTTACATACCAGGCATTAATTTAGGTTTTGGTGCAGGCAGAAGCTGTTATTTCTTTTACTTTTCCTTTCTCTCCACCAGACTGCCATCAGTGGATGGAGGGATTTGTGCCTGTGCAGTAGCACAGGATGCTGTTAGCAATTGAGTAAAGTTGCAAAATGGTTACAGAAATTAGGCACAGCACTTTCCAAGCTCTTGTTTGCCTGCAGACCCGTATTTGCTGACCACAGAACTTCACAGTAGGTGAACTACCTCTGTGCCAGGATTTTTTGCCAGGTGTGATTGAATGTCATCTATTTTCACACAGGATAATTTGTTATCTATCAGCCTACATAGGATACTGGAAGGGTTTTAAAAGTAAGTCCAAAGGAAATAGGCAGGCCTAAGTAATTAGATCATGAATGCAGCACTACTTGAACAATTTCATTTCAGCACCCTTTCATAATACTTGTTTTCTTGTCAGGGAATTCAAAATAATTTAATCAACTTGCATTTTTGGTCCTATTTATGCATCAGTGCGTTATCTGTGTAATGAATGTTGGAACACTAATACACTAATCAAGAAGTGAATGTGCAAAAGAGAATGCAGGAATTGATTGTGAAAATATTTTTTCCCAAGATCAACTTGATGAAGATACTATTTTTTTCAAAACTCCTCTGCTTTTAATAGTCTCTAATATTCCCATGTATTACCGGATTGGTAGCACAACCTCAACCTTATGAGTCTGATTTGTTAACCTTGAAAGGAATTTTAAATGTGTTGGATTCTTTAGCAACCATCTAAACCAACTTTTAAGGGTTCTTTAGCCCTTCTAAATGTATCACTCTGGGAACTTCTCGCTAGAAGGAATAAGAGGCTTCACTATATAAAAAACCCTAAACATTGACTGGTCCCCAAAGAAATCACAAAACAAATACTTGTGTATTGCTTTTCTGTTCCACACTATGGGTATGGTTTACACATGCCTGTTTCTCAATGGCCAGGTCATGTAAGCATCTTCCACTTGCTCATTTTTCTGTCCTTTTAGTGGTGTCAGTTCAAGTGCTCATGGAGCCATGAGATAAAGTAATCAGGTAGTACATCCAGGTTAAAAACACTGGTTTGTTTTTTGTTTTTTTAAGGGTAATTTTTGACTTGACACAGTCATTGACTCATTTCACTCATACAGTCCCACAAAGAGTAACACCACCATAACCTGTGCCAGATGAGGCCGGAGGGAGGAGGAGGAACCTCTCCAGGTGCCAAGGGAAACACACACGCAGTCCATTGGCTCCCCTGCTCCCTGCCCACGGGTGCCACTGGGGCAGGGCAAAGCAACTGCCCGGCATGCAGCAAACTTGGCTCCTTTGGAAGTCCCAGAACAGTGTAAGAGCCAGTGGGGTTTCTTTAAATGAAACACGCCCACAGGCGCTGCTTATCTGCTGCTGCGTGCGCTGCATTTCAGAGCATTCACTTCTCCAAGCTTGCAACTGACTTGAGGAGGATTTTTTAAAGCAGAATGTCAACACAGAGGCCCGTATCCAGAACCAAATGCTTTCCTGAATACTAAGTGCTATACATGGCAGTTGTTCATGGCAGCTACATTTTTATGCATTTGCAGGCTTAATATAGTAAGCATAATGTAAACATGCATCACTCTTTTGGCTCAGGGTTCATTCATGATTACTCTCATTGCAATTGTAGAGCTGCAAAGTGGTGCCTGGTTTTCTCTTACAGACACCTCTAGAGTAATTTCCTTAGGAAGTAAGCTCACTCTCCCCCATGGAAGGGCTTTCAGAAAACGAGGGAAATCCTTTCAATGCCAGCCACTGAAGACTGGGCTGGAGTGCGTGTGCTTATTTATTTATTTATTTTAGACTCCAAAGTATTCCTCTGTAACAACTTGTCAGCTAATGAGTTCTTTTTATCCGTGCCTCCTAAACAGTGTACACAGTATTGTTTTACTAATAGTTTCCAATTAATAGGCACTATAAAAATATAAACAGCAGGAATGGAAAAATCATTAAAAGAGTGGCTTTTGGCTTCTTTCATTCAGGCAAAATAAATGGGTTATATTGCTGCTGTTATTACTGATACAAGACATAAAGCAGATTAAAACAACATATGTTTTCAATACTAAATGCTGACTTGAGATGTGCATGGATGCAGGCTCAGAACAGAAAAAATATCTTGCTGTCAAATTGTGAAAAAGGCTCCTTATTCTATGGCCCTATCCCTGTACATCACAAAAAACAGTGGACACCATGACCAAGGGACTAATCAAACCGTGATCAGTGATCTGCAGGAAAGGTGCAACTGAAATTGAAAAGACTGAAATACTCATTCCATTCCTCAAAATATTTTGGCTCCATCTATGCCATCTATTTAAATAACCTTTTTCCTCAAAGCAGGAGCGAACAGTGCTGTGCCTTCTGAGGAGTGCTTATTTACAGAGTGATGTATATCCGCAGTTACCCGGGAGGGTGAATGTCTCATTCAGACCAGCGCTGGTACCTTAGCTGTACCCTAGTCACTTACACACCAACTGCACTGCTCAATGTGTTTATCTACCAGTGTAGCCCGCAAATAGGTTATTAGGCACACTGGTGTCTTTTATGACAGGTTCAGGATCTCTGGAATACACTAAGGGGGGGTTGAGTCCATAGAATGGACACCAGTCCACAGCCCCCAGGATGTCACCTCATGTACAATAATGCTAGTGGGAAGTCTTAGAGAGGTATCCCAAGTGAAGACACACTGATATTGAATGTGATTTGGCAACCACATGGAATTAATAGGAATTGTCTCAAAAGAAGCAGCTTAAAAAGAGTAAATTTAGGAGAATTTTATTCCGAGTTTTAAAACCACCGTAGAGCTAGTAAAGTCAGAACAATACAAATAACATATAACAAACTGTGTCCTCTTCCCGCCCTCCCAGGTCATATGCCTTACTAAACACTTACAACCTCAACTACAGAGAAAACAAGCTAAACCACCTGTAAATGTTGCTTCTAGAAGCTGAGGGTTGCTAGCGGTTGTTCAGGTTACTAGCAAGACCCAACCCAAATTCAGAGGTTAAGTCTCCAAATGAAAATATCAAAAGAGAAGATGTAATGAAATTTGCTATTAGAACACATAACTAGGGAAGATCTCTCCTGTCAGTACTTCGTCCCACAGATAAACTCCTTGGTTACAAATGGCAAGGGTGAAGAAAGCATAGAAGAAATTGTGATTTCTCCTACCCCACAGCTCAGTGGGCACTACCTACATTACAGAGATTATAAACTGATTCTGGGCCCTGAAAGCCTTCCATCCCTGCTCATGTCAGATCTTTTCTTGTCCATAATCACTTTCCTGGCGTCTACATCTCACCAGCAGTGTGTTGTTGTCTAGCTCATGCTAATATACACCCGTAAAATAAAGCCTATTCAATCTTTGCAGGCAGGTTAAAACAGGAATAAAAAGAGATTTTCCAGCCTGAAGTTTGCTGCTTCCTGAGTCCGTGAGCCAGATATAACTTTATTGATCTTATTGGAACCTGTGAGCTTAGCTGATGAGGATGTGCATACATAACTGCAGCTTCAACAAGCAGAGTTTAAGGTTTCTCAAGACAAGGCATTGTTTCAATGAGCATCCCAGCCAGTGACTGTGGCCTTAGTCTGCACACATCTATCAGTCAGGTTTTGTAACTCCTGTTTTTAATGGGGAAAAAAATGGAAAAAATTACCTTCATAAACCCTTTCTAAATGCTAATGCAAAACAGGATTGACATAATTTTAGACTTGCAGCTATACAAGTTAACAAGCTGTAGAGATCATGACTTTGTAGCAGTGTGCTAGGCAAATATCTAATTTGCAATGAGAAAAAGTACCTTAGAAGGAAAAGCTATTAGCAGTGATTCCTTTTATCCCTAGAAGGATGCTTTGAGAGAAGAAAATCAGTGTTATCATTAAACATCTTGATTTTTCAAGACTAAAAACTCATGCACGGTCAAGTAGCCCAGGTTTGTGTTCTGAAAAGCTCATACATTAAGTTTTTATTAGCTACATTTTTGGTCACAGACATTTTAACCTAAGTTATTCAGGCACAGTCTAGCTTTGACACTGTAAACTGAATAAAATATAAATTATATTTATGCAAGTATATAAATAAATATATACATATATACAAAAGTAATAGCATTAATGAGAAAATCCTATCCTCAGAAAATTAATTGTTGAAATATAAAACAATAAACACTTGAATTTATAATATGACCCATAACTCTTTTGAAGCTCAAGCCTTGTAAACACCTATGTTTTTAATTACTTAACTTTTAAACATTTATTAATTAAATTAATGAATTAATTATTCTCATGTTGTGCTTTTAAAGATTCTGATTTATAGAAATATGTTTCCTTGCAAGCTTCTACAGTCTTAAGCAAAATGAAAAAATGTGGTACCATTTTAAAATAATAAACTACAGTGAGGAAGTAGAACAGCACTTGTAGAACAGCAGCATTTCAGTGTGAAACTGCCAACACATTTACTGCCTAATGCCTATATTTAATTAAACCAGTCTGTGAGCATAACAAAGAATGCAACTTCTATGTTTTTGAAGATGGTCCAGTGTACATTCCACATTAACTCAGTGTGTGGTCTTTCCATGGTCAGAAAACAATATTCTTCTCATGTCCCATGTTTTCTGGGATGGTAATCTTAGTTGGCTGTGTACTCCATCCAAGTGCTAAACAGTCATTCTCTTGCAGATTCACAATGAAACCCTACAGTGTCCAGTATTGCACATAACAAATGCTTTGCTCTTTGTATTAGGCTCTAACCAGCTGTGAAATCTCTGTAGATGAGCTTGCCATATCCTCCCTTTAACATTATAGGTTTTACTTTGGTTTGAGTAGAAAAGCAGTGTTAGTAATGAGTTACTTTTTTTAATATGTGTTCTAAATTGCATATTTATGCTAAGCTATAAGGTTCACTCATTAGCTCTTTCAGTTTGGTTGTGAAAATACTGGTTATGACAAGAGCCAAAGAGGACTAACAGGAGGTTCTGCACCACCAAGGAAGGAACTGAAGAATTTAGGAACATTGCTAAGCCGGGGAAAATTTTCCAGAGTACTTCTGAACCAGGAAGTCTGAAAACAGACTGAGTAATCTCCTAGAAGATTGATAGCTCATAAGTGATACAATTTTTTGTTATCAGCTTACTTATCCATTTGTTTCTTGAGATGTTAAGTACATATCTTTGATGTTTGTGTATTGCAAGACTTAATGGTATCTTCAGACGATCCTTAAAGTTTCAGTGAAAAATCCCATGGTTGGGTAAGGGTGTCTCAACTACACCCTGTCTTCAACGGGGAATTCAATTTTCTTTAAAAGGAATTCAAAAACACTACAAGAAGAAATGGCTTTTAACAGAATATAGAGCACACACGGACAGCTATGTGGTCCTGATGCCATGAGGAAGCCTGTTGCACATAGGCTTGGCTGATACCCTGGTTTCAGCCACGTCTCCCTTACACAGAGAGAAAGGAGTGGAAG
The DNA here is from genome assembly GCA_039654755.1 of Calcarius lapponicus. Lineage (NCBI taxonomy): Eukaryota > Metazoa > Chordata > Aves > Passeriformes > Fringillidae > Calcarius > Calcarius lapponicus. The sequence continues at coordinate 39,736,408 of CM077481.1, forward strand.
AATGGAAGATATTTGAAAATGCAGCTCTGGCCTTTCTGGACAGTCAAGACAGAGAGTGATAGCTGGGTATTCATAACTCTGGAGAGTGGTTCATCACTGATTCATTCAAGCTGTTCCCTTCAATGAAACAGGAAGAAACCAGTACAATAGAGGTTTTGCAGAGTGAAGAAACAGGGAAGGACTTAGCATCATAAGGCAATAAATTGTTGTTATTATGAAAGATGTTATGAAACAGTTTGTGGTTCTAAGATTAATTTTAGTTCAAGCTTCAACTTCAGAGCAGTTGCCAGTTGCTGACACTCAAACCATCCTTCTCTCAGTTACAAAATGGGGAACAAGCAGAGCAGAAAATACCCTTCTACAGACAGCTGCTCTCCTGCTTACCCACACCACTACCTCACTGAGACTCAGGGGTATACTCTGCAAAGGCTCTTGAGACTCCCAGCACCAAGGCTGGACACTACATATTCCAGAAAATACAGATTTTTCATATTTTACCATATGTGATTGTTCATTCCAAATTCAACATGAGAAGTTAATAGGATGCATCTCCTTCTGCTACTTTTATGGCAGATGGATGTTAGTCCAGGTTTTCAGTTATCTGACAAAATATCTAGAGCAACAACACAGAAATATTATAATGTGAGGGGCTTTTGCTAGGTCTTTGACTATAGTCCAAATTGTAGCTTTAGTATGGGTGAATCTGTGAAACTAATACACTTGGTTACTCTCACATGACAAAAAAGATAAGGAAACTGCCTTTGAATTATGCTGAAAGATATTTTGACCATGTCAAAGCACCAATATGCTCAAATGCATTTTTATAAATGGGACAGTTGTTATTTCTCCCTATCACTTTATGATGAACTCCCCTTTGTCCCTAATTGCAATCTTAGTTTTGGCTCTTCTTAGTTAATCTCTCCTGTTAGACAGAAGTAATTTTTGGTGCAAATTATGCCATGATAATGCTTTTCAACCTTTTTGGTATCCAAAGGAAACTACTTTTAAATCTTGCATCAGCCTTAAAAGACTACTGCATAATTACAACTGTGGCTGTCTCATCTTGTAACTGTTCCACATCTTTTGTCCCTCCCCTAGATTATTTTGGATAGGGAAACAATAGAATGAGCTCTTCTCTATACACATAATTTTGTTGCCGGAGTGAAACAGTCTAAGGAATAACATTCTTGCTAGATAAATACGCTTGTGGCTACACAGACCAAGGAATAAACAGGATGAAGTTGTGAGCCTCAATATTTTGTTTACTAACTGCCAACAAGGAAAATCTGTTCTACAGGAAGGTCGTGTAGGAATTGAAATATGACTTGTGAATGACTGCACCCTGAACCCAGATCCAAAAGTTCAGAGAAGCAGGCAGGTGGTATGCAATTATAATGGTAGCAGAGGACAAATCAGGAGAAAATACTATTATTGTTACTATTTTGTATCTATGTGTGTTCTTGACATGAGGTGAGGGAACAGGCAGTGACATTTCACAGGAATGCTTTCACAGACTGCTCAGTGGGAGGAAAGAGAAGAAGGGAAGCCAATTCTTCTGGAGAACCAAATTCTCATTGCTGCCCATTACATCCCTGCTGCCCTCGGGAAAACAGCCAGTGAGTAAACTGATGGCTGTAATCTGCTGAATAACCATGGCAAGTTCTGCTACGCTCTTGAAGGTCCTGAGGGTTGTAGTTTAGGAATAGTATTCTCAAATTTAGCACTTTGGCTAGAGAGAAAACCAGGAGTTGCCCTCCTCCTTGCTATGGTAAGAGAGAAAAAAAAAAAAGGCAGAAACTATTCACTGGAAACAGCAATGAGATAAGAAAATTGACAGTAAGAGCAATGTAATATTAACATAATACTAATAACAAAAGTGTTCAAGCAGAGGGTGATTTACATGCACAAATGCTCAGCCAAGCCCAGGACAATGAAAAACAATGGCAGAGAGGCCTTCTGGCCACCACAACTTTACCTGGCCACAAGCCACTTTCTTCCTGGAAGCGAGTCCCATACTTCTGCCCCCAGCAATGACCTGAGCTGGTACAAAATAACAACCCAGATGCATTGACACACCGGTGTGGCTCCAGGCTCCCCTCTCTCACTGCTACTGCAAAAAATTAACTTCATCCAGGCTGAAAACCAGAATATTATTCACATTTTATTCTATACCATACACATCCTGCTCAGACCCACACTTTTTAAATATATATACACACACACACATAAGAACAGGTATAATTTCTGTAGTCAAGACCCATCCCTCCAAGTTGTCTGTTGAGTTCATTTAGTCCATAATTGTGGGTTCTATCCATCCTAGATGTCTTCCAGGGCAGGAGAGCTGGTGTACTGTTGGGGTTGCAGTCTGCATCAGGAGCTCATGGCTGCTGGAGCAGTCTGTACTCGTTGTTCCTGGTAGCTCTGGCATACACTGGCAGTGTCATTCAGCAACCAATATTATACAATTCAATATTACACGTTCTCCTCACCCCAAAATCAAATCCCCTTGAGGTACACATCATGTTTCCTGCTCCCTCTGCATTACTCACCAAGTGCACTCAGGTCCTTGAGCAAAAATAATCCCAAGGATGGCTTTGCCTTTGCTTGAGGCAGGACTAATCCAAACTGTATTCCCTATCACTTGTATGAATTATGGGGACTTTATCCCCTTCTGCAGTACATGGAGGTTTTAAAAGGGCGGGGACAGCCCCACTGGTAGAGCCTGGGGCGTTAACTAAATGAGGTGGCCTTAGCTAAACGTAGAGCCCAATGGTTGAAGGTGCCACCACCCCTTGATTTCAATGTGGTTTTTGACAGTCCATTGCACTGTTCAATCTTCCCAGAGGCTGGTGAGTGATAGGGAATGTGATACAGCCACTTGATGCTGTGTTCCTTGGCCTGGTTGTCCAGGAGGTTGTTTCGGAAATGAGTCCCCTTGTCTGACTCAGTTCTCTCAGAGGTGCCAGGTCACCACAGGACTTGCTTTCCAAGGCCCAGGAGGGTGTTCCAGGCAGTGGTGCAAGGCACAGGATACTTCTCCAGCCATCCAGTGGCTGTTTCCAAGAGCACGTAGCACTTGCTTTGGCAGGCCTGCAGGAGTGTGAGGTAACCCATCTGCCAGGCCTCTCCTTATTCCTGCTTTGACCATTGTCTACCATACCACAGAGGTTTTTCTTGGCCTGCTTGATCCCGGTACATTTCACAGTTATGGACTACCTGGGATAAAGAGCCCATCCCTTGATCACAAGCCCATCTGGGTGTTGCATCTCTTCCCTGATGAGGCATCATGGGCCCACCAAGTCAGAAATAATTCACCCTTATGTTGCCAGTCCAGATCCTCCTGAGACATTTTAATCTTGGCAGCTCAGTCCACCTGTCCACTGTTGAGATGTTCTTCAGCAGCCCAACTCTTGGGCACATGAGTTGTGCATCTCATGTGCATCTCATGATGAACTTCTGCATCCAACTTCTCTATCTAGGCAGTGACATCTTGCCACAGTTCGGCAGCTCAGGTGGGTTTGTCTCTGCACTCCCAATTGGTCTTTTTCCATCCTTCCAGCCACCTCCACAGAGCATTTGACACCATCCACAAGTCAGTACCTGGCTATATTGTGGGAGCTCCTCAGCATGTCACCTTTTCCTCCTCCTTCTCCTCTGACAATGGTTGGAAATGTTTGCCTTCGGGCCAGTTAGTGATGGCTCACAAGATCCCTGGTTTTGAGTTTGGGTTTCCTATCGAAGCTCGCTGTGTGATCAGCGTGATCCCTCTTACTTCCCATATCATCAGTGTCATGGTGTTTGAAGGCGTGATGGTTTGACCCGGAAACAGGATTTCTGGGATGTTGAAGAAAAGGCCAATGAGTGTTCAGATTTGAATATTGCCACCTGGCCTAACCACTAGACATTGGATCCACCTCTGTGAACACAGCCTAAAAGCAGGGCTATCTTCCTGGCACTTCCTCTTGGGACTCGGCGAGAGAGAGAGAAGATGCCTCCCTCGCCCAGCTGCTGGCTGGGCAGGGGGAGGGGAAAAGCCATGTGGCTCGGCCCGGGAGAGGTAGGCCTGGCCCCCCCAAGGGTGGAAGGAAGAAGTAAAGAAATGCCGGGAAGCAATGGGCAGCCTGTTCCCCCCCTTGGAGACAGACAGAGAGAGAGTGCAGCCTGTGCTTGTGGCTGTTACCTTGAGATTTAGTAAACATGTGCTGGCAGCAGGCAGCCCGGCTGAGGAGAAGGGGGGGTGCAGCCAGGAGTCCGGCTGCTTGGAGGAGTTTTTAACCCTTTTTGGACAATGAAAACTTTACAGAACATTAACCCTTCCTAGACGAGAGATAAGAGTAGAAGGTGAAGGAGGATATGGGCGAATGATGAAGGTCTGGACCAGAAAGAGAGTGAGAGATGTTGGAGGAATGGAGAAGATGGAGTGGCATTTTTTGCTGGACTCTTTTGTGTAGCCATGGACAGAGCCATGTTTCCGTGCAATACAGAGACTGAGTCCAGGGGGAGAAATGTCCCAGAGCCAAAGAAGATTCAGTGTGGGTACCCCCAAGCCCCAGGGGGTATATAAAATATGGGGGGGACAGATGTCCCAAAGGTGAGAGACTGTGCTTTTCTGGAACTGGACAAAGCATCCTTAAACGAGAAACCCTAGAAGCAGCTTTGGTCCATGTGTAATGGTGAGAGCATTATACATGGAAGGAAGAGGCCACCATGACGCATGGAAGGACTCCCTCTCCTCTTGAGGAACTGAAAGTTGAGCATTGTAAAGGGTGGTGCTGGACCCAGAATTGGTGATTTTGGAAGATGTATTGTATTGGGAATTTGAGGGGAGGAGGAGGGAAATGTTTTGTGAGGTTTTCATTTTCCTTGTGTGTTTTTTTTTCCTTTTGTGTGTAGTTTAGTTATCATTTTGTAGTTCAGTTAATAAATGTTTTTTTTCCTTTTAAAGTAAGAGCCTGCTTGCTTTCTTATTCCTGGTCAAAATCTCACAGCAGACACCAGGGATAGTGCATTTTTTCATGGGGCATTGGCAAAATGCCAGTGTCAAACCATGACAGAAGGGTACTTTCTCTTTGAGTATCCAGCCCAACACCGGAAGTCAGGATACCAGGAGGACCAGTGCTTGGGTATCAATCACTTCTGGAGGAGATCAAACCCCTTCATAAACTGCATCTCTTTTTCTCTTGGAGTGCAGCAAGGCTTGGATTCTTTGTATACCCAGCTGCAGAATCCTTGGAGTCATCCTTGAATCTCCTTGGGTAATTTTTCCAGTGGCTCCAGGAAGGACCGTGCTCCCCTGTCTGCAGTGTGGAGCATATTTTTCTCATCTTGTCCTGTCCTGACTGGCCCAGGGGCTACCATTCTTCTTCTGTTTCATATGACAGAGAGGGTTTACAGTTTGACGGTAATCTGGAATACACGTCCTCCAAAATCCCACAGTGCCTAGGAAACCTGTATTTCCTTCTTGCTGGTTGCGAGGACATAGCTGCTGTTTTGTTGACCATACAGTCTGGCAATGTACAATTTGCCATTTTACTCCTGAAAACTGAATTTCCTGGGCAGGTCCCTTGATCTTACTCTGGTTTATGGCAAAATCAACCTTTTGGACTATTTTCTTTCCTTTCTCAAAAACTTCCTCTGCTGTGCTGCCCCATACTGTGATGCCATCAATCTGCTGCAAGTGTTCTGCAGCCTCACCCTTTTCCAATGCAGTCTGGGTCAATCCATGGCAAATGGTGGGGCTGTGTTTCTGTCCGGGGCAGTTGATTCCCAGTGCACATCCCTCCAGCTGAAAGCAAACTGTGGCTTGACTAAACCTCTGCTGCTAAAGGAATGGAGAAAAGCAGAGAGGTGTCAATGGTGGCACCACTTTGCTGCCTTGGACTCCAGTCCACGCTGAAGTTCCAGCATGTCCAGCACAGCAGTGCTCAGAGGTGGCGTGGCTTCATTCAGGCCCTGACAGTCCACTGTCCGTTTCCACACTCCACTGGACTTACACACTGGCCATGTAGGGCTGTTAAAGGGTGAGCAAACCTTGCTGACTCTCCCTGGGTCTCCAGCTCACAAATCATCTCATGGCTGGGGTCCACAGAGTCCCAGCAGTGCAGTTTTGCTGACAGTGCAGTGATGTGGTAGAGATCAGTACCTGTTGTTCTTTGACCCTCAGCAGCCCCACAGCAGAAGGGTCCTCTGAGAGACCAGGCAAGGTATTCAGCTGTCTAATTCCCTCTGTCTCCATAGCAGCTATCCCAAAATGTAAGAAACCCCAGCATCAGAGCAGACAGATCACTCAGATCTCATCCAACTGCAAGCTGAAATCTATTCACATATCCCACATCTCAGCCAGACACAGAAACTGGGTGATTATCTCTGGCCCTGTCTCTTCCTCCTGTTCCTCCTGAGGGCCCCGCTTTCTCTTCATCCCTAAGGTAACTGATTTGGTTTTGCATTTTTCTGTATGGGTGTGACCACTACTGACATGAGTTGCTCCTCTGGTACAGCTGCAGTTCGGGTGGCCACAGTGCCTGTTGGCCTGTTTTCCTGTCCTACCCCCGAGGGGCTTCTCCAGTGATGAGCAGTGTCCTATAAGTAGGAGCTGTGGCCCAAACACACTGCAATGAGTTGCTCCTGTCTGGAGTCACCGCAGCACGATCCATGAAAATATTCTGTCACTTTAACAGGGTCCTGTAGTTACTCAGGATTGAACTTCCAAACCACTAGAGCAGAAAATTTCCCCAAAACCTGTCCCATTTTCTCCCACATTCCATGCCACTCATGACTATCCACCCTCAGGGCATATCTGTGAATGACCTTCCTAGAAACAGCTTTTGTCACTCTGAAAATGGTGCGAATTACGCTGAGGAGACCATGCAGACCCGGCAACAAGAACGTACTTTCCTTAACATCCAAAGGGAATTTAAAATTCTCGAAAGTTGTAACAGGCCTGAAGAGGAAAAGGAGGTGACAGGCTGGGGAAAATAATCCTTTTCTTTCCCCCAGAGTTTTGGCACAATTACTGATGAATTTCCAGAGGCTTCACACAAGGCCAGGACAGGAGTGCAACATGGAATACACATCCCAGATTACAAACAAGTACAAATCCCACATACCATCATTACCCTCGATGTTATCATGTCATAAACTAATATCACACAGCATATCAGCAAAGCAATCGTGGAAAAAGAAAATGTGAAAAACAGCACTGTGGGGGGAACTGGCACTGGGTTATGTTTCACACGCACATGAAGAGACAAGCAGCATTGTGACCAGTGGGTCCGCTTTTAATGCAACAAATCCTTAGATCAAAATTGTTTCCAACATGCTCTGGGCAGACCTGTTATTACATCAAACCTTTGTGGGCCATACTGGGCACCAGTTAAGGCTGTCCTGTTTTACAGATGGTATTCCCAGATTTGATACTACCACTGAAAGGAAAACCATGAGCACTCCCCTCCCGGCCTTTAGTGAGGGAGAAAACAGGCAGAGATTTCTGGCTGAAATAAGAGTATTTTGCTGTAATCAGCAATGAGATAAGAAAGTGAACAGTAACAGCAACAATACTACTAATAAAAGTGTTCATAGAGCTGGTGATTTACATGACAAAAGCTCACCAAAGCCCAGGACACTGAAAAAAATGGTGCACAGACCCTCCAGCCACCATGCCTTTTTCCGTGCCTCAAGCCATGTCACCTTCTTCCAGAAAATGAGAATCCTGAACTTCTGTCCCCCAGCAGTGGTGTGAAGGGGTGTAGAATAACAACCCAGACATGCCCACGTGGCTCCAGTCCTCATGCCCACAGGGCTACTGCTGAAAACCAGGACTCTGGGGTATCTACTACTGCCATGGGCCACATCCTTGCAGCAGGGCAGGGGTGATCCCTGCGTGCTCCTCAGCCCCTGCTCTGCCAAACCAGAGGAACCACTGAGGTGAACTAGGGCTGTTTCCCATCTAGGTTTTCATTCCAAAGAGAGCCCGGGTGTACTGTGTTGTATCAACACACTCAGATCCCAAGCTGATGCAGAGTTAGGAGGCAAACAGGAGGTGTGCTCTGGGCAAGGTTTACCCTACACACTGTGGGTGACCTACTCTACATTATGTAGAGTCACGCTATGTTTTAAGTTCCCATGACAGTTTTTGCACAGTAAACCAAACAGACTCCCCTTCCTACCCCCTTCAATAGGAGAAACACTAGATAAACACAGAGCCAAATCCTCACTCACAGTACAGAGGATTCTGTTTAAAGTTCAGTGGACAAATTTTACTCATTCCAGAAGCAATTTGAAATACACGTTGCATTCCAAAATAACAGCAGGTCTACACTTTCTACCTGGAACTCTCTACACTGAAACATTTTCAGTTCAGACGTGCATTGCTCGTATGTAATTTGACAGTTGTTTGGTAACTGGCTTTGCACACAGACAATGAAGCATCCATTGGCCTAGCATTATTTTGCAAGGCCTCTGGGGAAAGAACCACCCTATAAAAGAGTGTTTCTACGGTGACTTCTACAAGGGGGAGTCAAATACTCTTTGAATTCTTAGATGCCATCAAAATATATCTATAAGTGCATATACATTGTACACATACCATTAATATAGTAAACAAGGAATGAAAAACTAAGTAAAAGCCAGATTCCTTGCCTCTGTTTGCATGAGGTGGGATTTTGGAAGGATGCTGGGTCTCTTTATGACATTTTATTCAAAAGGAATTATTTGTTGGACAATGAATATATGAGAGCAAATTTTCTGGAAGAAGAGAGCTGGTTTTGAATGACATTGCTTATCTGCCTGTAATTACACTCTGGGCAAAGACAAAGTATCCAGATCTGCTGTATGGCTTGCAGAAAGGCCTTTAGTCAAGAATTTGAGTGTATTTACAAAATGGCCATCATAAATTTCAGTTTAAGATGGAACAGCATTCTTTATAAGTCTTTCAGGTAATGTCTGGGTCCATCTCTGAAGCCAGCACAACTCTGGAGACAGAAGAGAAAGGAAGGCTGTTCTTTGCTGGCTGACTGAACTTCTTTGGACTCAGATTTTTGAGAACTAGATCTGTGATCTGATCCTAAGGGACTACAGATTAAGGCTGAAAGATGAATTTCCATGCAATAAAGACCATGAAGTCTTTTGTCTTGGAAGTCGTGATTTGAATGGTAAGACCTGAAGCATTAATAAAGAAAACAACAAGCATAGATTAAAATTTCTTTAACTATACAGACTCCTAGGAACAAAAAGGATTTCTTTTTCTCTCTCTAATTGACACATTTGTGTATATGTTCATGTGTGTGTATATCTACATGTGTATACATGAAACATAAACGTATGTGTCTTTCGAATGTATACAGCAAACCAAATGTGTACAACAAACCTTTAAGCAAACAAACCTCCTTTCTTTGGTCCAGCTTCCTAACTCCCACTGCAGCTCAGTGTCTGAGTTATAGCCAAAGGATGCCGTGATAGCTGTCAGAATGCCGGGTGTTTAACAAAGACTATCTTCAACAGCGATTTCCCCCATACTAAATTGGAACGCATTATGTCAGGGGCCACCCTGGTTTTATTGAACTCAAAGCCACTACAGGGACTGAAAGTGACTCTGAAGCTGTGAGCATAAACCTTCTTTGTTGTGTATGTGTGTCTTAGCATGTCATCTTTCGGGATAATCATCCAAATGTGGTGCCTATGGAGATGTGGCTGATTCAATACTTCTGCTCCCGGGTGGTCAGCCTGTAATTTAAAGATTCACTGGCCTCATGAAGATAGCCACAAATGGAACAGCAACCATAATTACAAGAGGCTGTTCCACTAATCCATGGTTAACAAATGTTAGTTAAAAGATAAGTAAGCCTTATGCAAGCATTTTTGGAGGTGTTTGTGACTTGTGTTTTCATTTGTTCCGGCTTCCTTCTGCTTTAGAGAAAGAGTACAGAAAAATAAAAAAGATTTTGTAATCTAATTTTGTTTCAACAGTCAGAAATCACAGAACATCTTTGAAGTGGAACTATTTTTGAAAAAAAACCACTGAATATTTCTTGTTGTTTATGACTCTGAGAAAGAGTACAATTCTTTTCCACACTGAAATTCTCTTAAGTCTGTTGCTTGTTTTAGTTTTTATCATATTTCTAATCGATGGTTTATAAAAGAGAACAGGAGGCTTTTATAACTTAGCACCAGAAAATGTCAGAAAGACTCATTTTCCTTTGCAAAAAATGCAAGTATTGTTATATTTGCAGTATGCACATCACGTTCCACTTTTGCCACTTTTTCTGCAGAAAACCTTACTGGTTTAGTAGTTCCAAAGTGTAACAGCTCTTCAAGGTAGAATTGTATCCTTTTTTCCTTTTTAGGTGGTAAACTGCAGTCTGGCACTGATGGAACTAAAGCAGGCCTGATTGCACAGCCATAAAGGAATATAGGAATTGCATTACTGCAACAGCAGGCTAGTCACACAACTCTGCTCTAACCTTCTCCCTGGTAAAAATCTCTGCACAGGTCTTAAGCAGGTAGTGGTTGCTGTCAGAAATTAAGAATTAAGACATATTCCTTTAATTTTTACATTGTTTAAAATAACTTTGGATGGTCTGATTATCCATGTAAATGTATAATCCTTTCTTAAATCCCGCTAAGCTCTTAGCCTCATGCTCAATTGTTATTCTGGCATATCCCAGCATTGCTCCCACTAAAACAGAACTGTGTAGTTGTGCAAAAGGGGTAGAAAAGCAAAGATTCTTGCCCTTAAAAGCATTTGAAAGCAAATACAGAGGTGTAATTTACTGAATTAGTTAGTTATTTAGGGCTTCTCTCTTAAAAACATATTAAAATGTTGATATGAGCTGTATGCGCTTAAGATTAATCTAGTCAATATACTTTGTTTATTCTGAGCATAGAGAGAGGTTTTCTTCATGGGAGACTAGAGAAAAAGGTCTTATCTCACTATATGACATGCTACAGGTGGAAAATGTAGACAAAACCTTGTGTACCAGTATTCCTCCAGCAAGTTTGAGAAGAAGCAGGGAAGTTGATAGACTTCCTAACTAAAAATTAGTGTAATTACTTTTACTTAACTGTGGTAATGCTGCTTTAACTATAATACCTGAGCAAGAAAGGATATCATCACCTGCTACTGAGCAAGAGATTCTTGAGTCAAACACGGACAGAAAACAAGACAGTAGAGCAATATGTTGGAATGGAGGGAAAAAATATGCTAATTGCTTGTACAGTGGGGAAAGAGAAACAGGAAGGTTTTAAAGTGCCACAAAATCAGTACCTCTACTGAGCAGGTGCCATTTTCCAGAAAAACTGGGAACACCTCCTTTAAATGACTGGCGTGGAATTATGATTATGAAAAATATTTTCTTAATTGCATGTGGTTGTTACCAGTATTCACTGTCATTCATCTTAGTCGAATAGTCCACCTCCTTTCCAACAATCACTCGAAGTGCTGGAAGGAATAGATCATATTTTCACCTTACTTGATCTGGGAACCATCTGGATTATAGTGTGTCTGCATGTTTTATTTGGTGGTAGGTGTGATGTATTTCTCTGGAGATTAATGCTTGCTCTGTGACCTTTAGGCTGTGCGGAACCCTCCATGTTCTTCTGAAATCAAATGCAGTGGTATTTGAGAGCTTAGCTGTATGCTGTGAATTTCAGAGACATTTGGTTAATTTCTGGAATTAAAGACTGGCCTGTGAATTTTGTGTGTTCCTTTTACCTTACTTTCTGTTTTTCTTGAACTTTATAGGAAAGAGTGGTCAAAAGCGCCTTTACCTTATTTCTAAAATCACTCTTTGAGATTAGGCAAACAACTCTTAAAAAGATGATGGCAAACCACTCCCTCTTCTGTCAATCTCTGAGACATAAAAGATGGGTTCTGATGTTTATGAAGGGAGTGTTTGTTCTCTGGACTGGTCAGAATAGTTACTGCAATTTGAATACAAAATAGCATATGTTCTGTATGATCAAGGATTTCCTTCCATTTTCATCTAATGCTTATGTTAAAAGGGGGAACTATTCTTAGGAAAACTTAAGGGAATTTAAAAAGTACTTAGAAGACACCAGGGAGAAACTTTCTAGAGGCAAACTTGATGTTGTGCAACAACAAATTAAAATAAGCAGTGGAGAGGCACAATTAATCCTAAAGAGATAGTCTAAACAGTATTTTGTGATGCCCTACAGATATACAGTCTCTATACTCAATTACAAGTTGAGAGTTTTTCAAACTTTGTGAAGACTGTGTAAAGTTAACTGTTATTATTATGGTATTTCTACTACTGACCATAGTTACATTCCCAGGCAGAAGTTTTACAGCTGCAGCAAAGCTGATTTAACCTTGAGAGTAAGAATACAGTTTAACTCCTTGAAATCCAGGAAGTCAGATGAACTCATAAAGGTGTTGATCTGGTTGCATTTAGAAATTGAGCTTACAGAGGTCTTACTGTTATTTAAATGTTGGAATTTAAGTTTTTAAAAATGTTTAAATAATTTAAATTTTATTTTACTGAAATCTATCTATAAACAACACAATTTTTTTCAGATATGACTGAATTGACAAAAAAGAACAAAAATAATTTCTGTTTTTAAAATCCCTTTGATAACAATTTTAAACACAAAATTTGAGTGAGAACAATGAACATGTCAAAAGTAATGTTTTAGTGGCTAATATTTATTACAGATTTCTACAATTTTTTTTCCTCATTTGCTCTCTATTTGGTCCTGTGGGATTTTCTAATGAGCAGGGTAGTTGTAAGGAAATACTTGGACATGCTGGGACTTCCCTGAAAGACAAGATTTTTATTTAGGGTTTTCATAAACATTTGCAGTGGCACAGCCAGGTTTGAGGTGCAGATGTCAAATTGTATAATCCTCTGAATCTTCAGTACAGTCACACATGCCTGCCTGTGAGGTCTGCACTTGAGCACACAGGAGTCATACACGGCTTGAGCCATTCGGCTCTGCAGAAAGGCAGCCTAACCTGTCCTTCTCAGCCTTCTGCAGCGGGGCTCAAAGGCTGAAATATTTCCTGCTTTAGTTTGGGTTTTAAAAAGCTATATCCACCAAAAGAATTAGCCACATGTCAATTTCAATGAATGTCCCTGTTAAGCACGGGTGCTTCATTGTTATGTTACAATTTCAGTGCCATTTTACCAAGGGGAAGAAAAGAGGTCTTAGGGAATGACTAGCAGGGCGTGGTTTCACCTTACAGCAAGGCAGGTGGATATGACTAATCTACATTGTTTTAGGGGATAATAGCAACAGGAAAGGTGACAACCACCTTCAAGAACCCTTAATATGAAGTCAATACATTTTTCCCAGTTAAATGAGCAGGAATATGCAATAAAGTCCTAAATATGAAGAAATCAAGATATTCCTGACCACAGTCCGAATCTGAGTCCACCAAAATAACAAACATACTTCTTTTTATGAAGAACAGTAATTCATAATTTTGAAAACTGTAAGTGCCTCTGAGTTTTTGCTGCTGAGGCTCTCCACCTAATGCATATGTTTCTGAATGTCTCACTTGCCATTGTTTAGATTATATCTTCCAGGTTCTGTTCTACCCTTCTATTAATTCATGTGCACCAGCACAGGTGAGATGTACAGAGGTTCTGATGCAGATACTTCATTTCTAGTTATTCTAGTTAAACTGGAAGCTGGTGCAGAGTGTAATACTAACCCAAATTTAGCACTGAGACCCCAAATTATTAATTTCCTTCCAAAATACTGGGAGAATGCCACACTTACTTAAAGGTGTAATCCTTTTGCACTGACCAGTCTGCAAAAGGATAGACATTTGTTGCACCCAGTCTGCTAATAAATATGTGATCTACAGCATCAATATATTTCCAGCCCTGGCTCACACGGAAACAGAAAGTGTTGAATTTTGCCAAGTTCTGTGGTGGTTTTCTGTAGGGAACTGCCAATTGGTGCTATGTGCCTTTATTATTATTCTCATCCAAACAATGTGCAGGCAAGCAGAAATGTAAGTATTTGGCTACTTTGTCTACAGAACCCAACACCAATTATTATAATTTCTTACTGATTTATGAAGGTGGAAAATTCTTTACCTATGTTAGGAAAACCTTCATCCATCACAGCAGTGGTTAGAAAGACAAGCAGAGTGAAAAGATACTGTCTGCAGTGCATGGAGCACCATCTGGAGTGCATGGACCTCCACCTGGGGAAGGATGATAAGCTGACTGAGTTTATGGCTTAGGAGTGAAGGGAGGGCAGGGACAGGTGATTTTATTGTGGGGATCTGCTACAGGCTGCCTGACCAGGGAGACAGAGGTGTTGGGATCGATGGAAGCAGATTCATGTTCACAAGCCCTGGTCCTCATGAGGGACTTCAACCACCCCAACACGTGTTGCAGGGAGAACACAGCAGAGATAAGCAATCCAGGAGGTTCTTGGAATGCACTGATGGCAATTTCCTTCTCCAAGTGATAGAGGAGCCAAGAAGGAGAGGGACTAAGCTGGACCTCATTCTCACCAACAAGGAGGGCCTGGTGGGGAATGTGAATCTGAAGGGCAGGCTGGGCTGCAGTGACCATGAATCTGTGGAGTTTGAGGGAAAGAAGCAAGATGAATATGCTGGATTTCAGGACAGCTGACTCTGGCCTCTTGAAGGATCTCCTCAATAGTGTGCTATGGGACAGAGCCCGGAAGGAAAGACAGACCCAAGAGAGCTGTAAGATATTGGAGCTTGAGAGCAATGCATTCCTACAAAGAGAGAATCAGGCAAAAGGCCTGGAGGTCTTCATGGATGAGCAAGGAGACCTTGGACAAATTTAAACTCAAACAGGTGAATTACCGAGCATGAAAACAAGGCAATGTAGCCTGGGAGTAATACAAAGAAATTGTCTGAACAGTCATGGAGATATTTAGGAAAGCTAAACCACTGGCAGATGTAAATCTGGCCAAGGAAATCGAGGTTAATAAAAAAAGGTTCTTTAGCTATATTAGCAATAAAAAAAAAGGCTGGGGAAAATGCGAGTCTTCTCAGGAAGGATACAGAAACCTGCTAACCCAAGATGCGGAGAAGGCTGAGGTACTCAGTTACTTTTTCACCTCAGTCTTCACCAGCAAGTGTTCCGTGCACACTGCCCAAGTTGCAGAGGGGAGAGCATAGATTGGGAAAATGAAGAGCCCTATGCAGGAGCAGATCAGGCTTGAGAACATCTAAGCAATCTGAAAGTGCACAAATCCATGGTGCCTGGTAAGATGCATCTGAGGGTCTTGAGGGAACTGGCCAAGAAAGTGGCTAAACTACTGCCCATCATATTGAAGAGTCGCGGTGATTTGATGAAGTTCCCATTGACTTTACAAGAGGGAAATATAAGCCAGATTTTATAAAAGCAATAAGAACACATGAAAAATAAGAAGGTGGCAGCCAACATGTCCTGATAAATTTGGTAGCCTTCTATGAGGGGGTTACATCAATGAGGGAAGAAAGAAGGGCAATAGGTGTCATCTACCTGGCCTTGAGCTAAGCACTGGGCATAATCCCACATTTCATCCCTTACTCTAAAATGGCAAAATGTGGACTTGTTGGGTGGACCACTTAGTTGATTAGGAATTTGCTAGATGGTCATATTCAAAGAGTTCCAGTTAACTGTAAGGCTGCTGTAAAGTCTCCACAGATGTGCTCTTCTCCAGGCTAAACAACCACAACTCTCTCTCAGCCTATCTTCATAGGAGAGGTGCTCCAGCCCTCTGATCAACTTGGTGGCCTCCTCTGGACTCCTTCCAACAGGTTCTTGTCATTCTTGTGTTGGGGGCCCCTGAATTGGGCGCAGCACCCCTGGTGGGGTCTCACCAGAGCACAGCAGAGGGGGGAGTCCCCTCCCTCACACTGCTGATCACACTGCTTTAGATGCAGCCCATGATACAATTAGCTTTCTGGGCTATAAGTGCCTATGCCCAAATTATATTGAGCTTTTCCTCCACAAACAGCACAAGGACTGCTCTCAAGCCATTCTCAGCCCAGCCTGCGCTTAGGATAGCCCTAGTACAGGAGCAGAACCCAGCATTTGGCCTTACTGAACCTCATGAGGTTTGCATGGGCCCAACCGCCAAGTCTGTCTGGGTCTCTGGATGACATCATTTCCCTTGAGTGTGTTGACTGCACCACTCAGCTTGTGTTGTCAGCAAACTTGCTGAGAGTGCACTCAAGCCCAGTGTCTGTGTCACCAACAGAGATGTGGAACAGTCCCAGTCCCAAGACTGACCCCCGAGGACACCACTTGTCACTGGACAGTGGAGACAGGTTGAGACAGTTGGCTCCAGGAAGACCTTGTGGCAGCCTTCCAAAACCTAAAAGTGTCCTAGAAGGTGGCTGGAGAGGGATTTTTCACAAGAGCATGCAGTGATAAGGCAAAGGGGAATGGCCTAAGGCTGAACGAGGGAAGTTTTAGATTACTATTAAGAAGAAACACCTTACAGTGAGGGCAGTGAGGCATTGCAACAGGTTATCCAGGGAGGTTGTGGGCTCCCCATCACTGGAGGTATTCAAGTCCAGGCTGCAGAGGACTCTGAGCCACCTGGTCCAGTGGAAGGTGTCCCCTGCCCATGGCAGGAGGGCTGGAACTACATGATCTTTCATGTCCCTTTCAACACAAACCATTCTATGATTCTATGTTTCTGAGATCCTATTTTTCTATGATTCCAAGGATTTGCTGTTCCAATCCTTTTCTAACTCAAACTGTATTTGTGGAGCAATTAGAGAATAATTTAACTGAGAAAGTCCACAACATTCTTACAAAAAGACGCAGATTCTTCATTCTTCTCGAGGTTCTCAGGCAGACCTAGAGAGGTACTTTGGGGAATCTCTGGTATGTCTGTCTTACTATCAAAACAAGTTTTTAGAGGCTAGAGAGTTGCTAAAGGATTTAATTATCATTGACAAGGATTATTGTGAATTTCACTTAACATTTCTGAAAGGGCTTTTGTCTCTAAAAGTAACATTCAATGGCAGGTACATAACTCTTTTTTTTCTAAAAGAAATGTACCGGTTAGTCCAATTTGAACTGTGGAATGCCATAATACAGTAACATGTATCTGAAAAGTATATTGTTTGACCCAGACTGTACATACCTAACGTTCAACATAGGGGTTCTTCAGTCCTTGCTTCAGTATTCAGTAATCCATTTTAAAAGATACTGCTTTGAGCTGATAAGGGACAGAAGAAATCCACAAACTCTTCCAGTGAGGGTGTCTATAAATTACAATTTTCCTTTTTTATTGCCTGCTCCATGCAAAATCCGTTAATGTATATAGTTTTTAAAAGACTACAGGTGTTCACACAGTACTTTAGAATAATTTGTATATACTCAAAACTGTAACACCCTTGCCACTATTATTAGTTTGCAGTTGTGAGTTGTAACTTTTGCATACTCAAAAAAAAGTTAAATATGTAACAGAAATCATATACTTGTTTCTAAAATTGAGTTCATCTGCACTATAAATTAAGATAAGAAAAGTGTGATGTATATTTTGGGTACAAAAATTTCTTTCCTTCTTGGAACCATAACTTGAACACACACTGCTCAAGAAAGAAGTGCTATGATCAGATTTAAAGGAGAATACCCAGATCTGAATGTATGTATTGCAAGCTGATCATATTTAAAAGTAGAATCAGTCACAAAAGTGCCACCTATGGATCACTTTTTAGATGCAGGACCTGTAACCAAAGTTAGTGACCTAGCTAGATTCTGTCTTAGGGGAGATTGTGAGTGCACATGCCCAAGTCTATCCAGAAGGAGGTCTTTAAGAAGAGAAAAGCCCCAGACATTTGCTGTCTCTGGTATACAGGGAAACATAAATAGAGACTAAGTTGAACAAAGAAATGCAAATGAAGCTTATTTCCACTCAAAGACGCAAAATTTCATTGTTTCTATCTTTAAAGGACTCTGCTAAAATGACTTGTTGATGAGGGTGCCCAAGTGGGTCCTACAACCACTGAGACAAAGAAAATGCTGCATGAATAGTTCAGGTCTTTGCCTTGTCCTGGTCTTTGTGCCATAGCTGCAAGACTCTACTGAACAGCCCGGGAGCCTGTGTTCAGGTCTGACCTGGTTCTCACCAGCAAAGACAAACTTTGTGTTGTAACTTCTGTTTTGACTTTCTCACAGGCAAGAATGGTGGAACCTGTTCAGCCACCCTGGCTTACCAGTCAACATCAGCTTTGTTTTATCTACCTAAAGGCTCTTCAACTCACTATAACAATGTTAGCACAATTCTTCCATGCACAGGTTGGTCTTAATGGCAGCTGCAGGTTTACCTGTCAAGTATAGTGGTTTCCTCATGCTGCACAATTGTGCTGAAAATGCACTTATTGAGTTTGGAGTAAATTTATTTGGAATGGCTTTCAGAAAATTGCAAAATGAGAAAGTTTGGTAAGAAGAACCATATTGACTGTCATTTCAGCAGCAGCTTTTTTTTTTTTTAATCTCATTGTCACTCTTATATATTATGTCTTTTAACTTCAGCATGATTCTTTCTCCTTTTATAGCACAGCCTTAGTATTAGTTAGGTAATGGGATTTATGATTTTGTTTACATCAGTTGCCATGGAGACCCACCATAAAAGATCAGTTGCTTGGCAACTGGGTATTGTGGAGCTGCAATGGAGGGAGGAATTTTTTGTCTCTCTGAAGGGAGGGCTTAAGGAATAATGAAAACTTCTGCTCATACTTCTCATGAATGCTTTACTTTCGAGGTCAACCAAATGTTTTTTCAGTAAAGACTAATGCACTTTTCTTCAAAAGATGCACCGTAAAATGTTTCTCAAAGATTATCCTGTCTCAGAGTAAAGGACAACCAGCTTAAGAAGTTTTTATTCTCTTCATGCTCTTGCAATATAAGGGTTTGAGTAACTGTGGGGCAGCCATAATGAAACAGGTCTCTTATTTCCTGGCTATTCTGCATTCATTAACAAATGAACTACTGTACATTCAAAGCCTTCTCTGATCCCAGAAAATGCTGTGATTTTCCTTCATTGAATTAATGTTTAGATTTTTGTAACTGTAGATTTACATCTCATTTCATTATTACATCTTTTAAACCAACATTTTACTTGCAGTGTAATTTAAAACTGAGACTCTGGGATCTTATTATTCTAACATATAAGCAAACTTAAAGAAAAGTATGACAGAATTGAGTTTTGCAATATTGGTGTGTGGTTTAAAATGATTCGTACATGTTTGAATATATGTGCTATTGCTATATATGAGATATGGTATCCCTTTGTATGCAATGTGTACACCATATATTTCAAATTATTAAATCAGCTTTGTGTGAGGTAGCTGTTAGATAAAAGTTTAAGCTTGCACCTTATCTGAAACTCAGGATTTGGAATCCTTTGAAATAATTATCTGCCTATAATTTGTTATGATACATCCATTTTTAAACAAACTTCTTTCTTGGGATCCCCTTCAGCTTATTGTAAGACTGTAATATTTTCTCTTTAATATTACTGTTTCAGAACTGCATCAGTACTTTGACTGTAGACTACCTTAGTGTTTCTGAGGTTTGAATTCTATTGAATTACTATGGATAAATCTATACTACCTTTGTGTCACTGTGTGTAACAGAGATTCATCTAATTGCCTGGTAAATGGTAGAAGTCTGACTCCTGCTCACATTGTTAAACATCTGAATCTTTTGGGTTGGACAGGTTTGGTCCAAGCACTGTCCTTGTGGGAGCATTGCCTGCAGGGAGATGTGGAAGTGATGTATGACAGTAACACCATTTTGCAACAATTTTAACTTTTGGCTAAATAATTACAATATACTACCTCATATAAAATTATGAAAGAGGTGCTGTTATTGACAATTACTCAAAAGACAGGAAACTATCTATATGGCTGTGCATTTTAAGTGATTTGACAATACTTTGAACTTTTAATTAACAAAAGTCTCTATGGAAAGGATCTAAAGAGGAAGGGATAGAAAATGACACCCTGACATGTGTAGTGCTGCTTTTAATCAACATAGAATCACACATAAATGTGCATGATTGCTAATATCAAGGACATTAGAAAAATATGTTGCTTAGAACTATTACCAAAATGCTGGTAATACTCTAGTCTCATGTAAACCTCATATTAAATACCTCACTATCTTTTACCCAGCATGGAAGTCTTATGCAATTAAAAATCTACCTTGTCCTGGACATTACTATTAAAAATAAGCAAAGCCCTGGCACTATGACAGGAGTATGGCTAGATTTCATTTTTTTCTGGAACAGAAAGACTGATGCAAACACCAGGTACGTTTATCAGATCCAATAGCAGTAGATTCTGTTGTGTGATGCAGGTAAGCAACCATTCCATGAGGGCAAGCCCCTGGGTCTCCATGAGAAGACTTTAGAAGATAGATTATGCTTCTTTAAACCTTTATTTCAAAAATAAAGGAGCAGATGGACATCATTCTGCAGTGTCATCTTGAAATGAATCAGTACTGTGAATTTACAAAAATGCCTGGTTTTAAGAAAATAACACCTGGTTTTAAGAAAACCAGGAAACAGTCCACTGTAGCAGATTGCAAAGAGCAGTTTAGATTAATTCTGAGTCTTTAAAAGTTAATTAAGAACTTCTGTGCTGCAAGAGAGGTCTGAGTCAGGGGATAACCCTCCTTCTTAAAGACGACACAATGAATTTCACCCTTCCCACCTTTCTCATCCTAACAGCCACCACTCAGCTCTCCATGATCTTCCCCCAGCTTGGCTTATTCCTTTGTCAGCCTTTGGCATACAGACATTCATCTTATGTTTCACTCCTGGTTTCAACAGCACATTCTGCCTGCAGAACTGCATCTCTAGCCAAGATGCACTTGCAGCATCCTTGGTTAGATTCATAGTTAGTGGCTGTGGAGTGATTCCACATTCCAGAGCATGAATTATTCCTATGGGTAAGAGACTATGATGGGGCTTGCTATTTGCCACTAATCAGACTACTCTTGTTGGGTTTTTGTGATGAAACAAGGGCCAGACTTTTGCTGGAGGCCCGTGACATTTCTTCAGAACTCAGTGTTCCTTGAAGTTTCTAGAAAGATGACTTCTATGTGCTGGATCTAGGCTAGTCTTCCTACCTGGTATTCACAAGCCAAGCATTTGTTTTAAGATTGAAGAAAAAGAATGATTGAGCAAATTTTTTCCCTGTAGCCTCTTATGTTTATCAGGCTCATTGCAGATACTCCCACAATTTTTTTTTTTGCTACATTTTTAAAGAATAAGAATTATTAAGGGGGAAACCTGTTTCTTATCAAATAATGTCTTGCTTCCAGAATTATGGAAGATTAAAGTCTGTCTCTTTTTAAAGCCTTTTTCAACAAATGAAAATACAAACAAATATTAAAATTACACTTTTCAAAGGCAAAAATAAAATATGCAGGTTTTGTCAAACCCCTGTTGTCATGTTTTATTGCTGTTTACAAAAGTTAATGTAGTAAATATTAGTATTTCAATTCATCCTATCTCCAATCACTATAAATTAAATATATTCTCTACTATTTCCATTAAGTTTTCATCAAGACCAATTTTTTCTCCCCTCTCCCCTTGGTGATCTTCATCAGCCTTTCACTGAGAGTGCAACTGCTGTTATTATAGATGATTAACATCCTGCTATGGTCATCTTCACAGCATCTTTTCTCTTTCATCACCATTTTGCACCACACACAATTCTAGTATGCCTCATAATTTGAAAGTACCTATTTTATTGCAAAGCAGGTCATTAGTCTGTGAGGACTGACCGAAGTACTTATAAGGCAGGTCTACTTTGAGAAGATAGTTCTCTAAAATGTAGCCATTGATGCACATTTTGGTGACCCATAATGATTCTACTCTTGCCTGGGTGTAGAATTCCACTTCAGCTTTTTTGTGTTCAGAATTGCAGAGTTCTGTTTCCCTATAACTTCTTAATATAATTTATTTTTTGTGATTATAATGTTTCTTTAAAAATGAACAAAGTGTGGCTATGGAATAATGGAAATTAGGGAGATTTTTGATATTAAGAAAGTAAAAATCTTCATAATTTAATGTATCTGCTTATCTAGTAAGTTCTTTAGGAAATATATATTTGCTTTTTTGAGGAAAACTTTCCCTCTTTCATTTTACTGCAATTACCACTGCAGTATCAACACAGCTAAATATTTTATTGGTCATGCATTAGCCAAACCAGCTATCTTGCACTGAATTTCAGCCAGCACAGGAGCTCAGGTTCTGCAAGTAGAACTTTTTGTTACTAATGATTATTTTTAAAGGCAAAGAGAGAGGACCTCAGGAATATTTTTAAGCTAGTCTGAAGCCACAGTCTACTAGTATCATCCTAGCTTAAAATGTATATTGATATAGATCCCATATAAACATTTTATCACCTATGAAAAAATACATCCTCTCTGAGAACCCTTCCCTTCCCTTCCCTTCCCTTCCCTTCCCTTCCCTTCCCTTCCCTTCCCTTCCCTTCCCTTCCCTTCCCTTCCCTTCCCTTCCCTTCCCTTCCCTTCCCTTCCCTTCCCTTCCCTTCCCTTCCCTTCCCTTCCCTTCCCTTCCCTTCCCTTCCCTTCCCTTCCCTTCCCTTCCCTTCCCTTCCCTTCCCTTCCCTTCCCTTCCCTTCCCTTCCCTTCCCTTCCCTTCCCTTCCCTTCCCTTCCCTTCCCTTCCCTTCCCTTCCCTTCCCTTCCCTTCCCTTCCCTTCCCTTCCCTTCCCTTCCCTTCCCTTCCCTTCCCTTCCCTTCCCTTCCCCTTTTGTGCTTACCATGCTTCAGAATCAGACTGACCCAAGGAAGGGTTTACTGTATCATAAATCAGATATTTATAGGTCAATATGCCAGAGAGGACAAACCGCAAGGGCCCTTCTCCCTTTGGAGCTTTGGCTAAAACCCATTTTCCAATATCCACAGCCACCTCTCTCAGTTTGTCAGACCTCCTTCGTAACTTGTGTTGTTCTGTTCTTCAGAGGACAGCTGAAAAACTTTACTTTGTTGTTTTTTTTCTTTTTCAGTTATGAGGTAAAATGTCATTATCAGACACCAAAGTGGACAATTTGCAGCCATTCTAAAAGCTTGCTGAACTTAAGGTCATAGAATGGCTTGGGATGGAAGGATCTTAAAGACAATTTAGTTACAACCCCACTGGTGTAGACAGAGACACCGCCCACTAGACCAGGTTCCTCAGACCTCCGTACAACCTGGCTTTAAACACTCCCAGGGATGGGGCTCAGCTCCCAGGGATGGGGCACAACTTCTCTAGGCAACCTATTCCAACTCCTGAGCACTTCCACAGAAGAGAATTTCTCCCTAATATCTAATCTAGATCTACTCTCAGTTTGAAGCCATTGCTCCTTGTCCTATCACTGCATGCCCTTGTAGGCTTTCTTGTAGGCTTCTTTAGGAACTATAAAGGCTACAATTAGTTCACCCCAAAGCCTTCTCTTTTCCAGGCTGAACAATCCCAATTCTCTCAGCCTTTCCTCACAGAAGAGGTGCTAGATGCCTCTAATCATCTTGGATCTTCCTCTGGATAACCATTCCCACAGTCCATGTCCTCCCTGTGCTGGGACCCCAGAGCTGGATGCAGGGTTCCAGGTGGGCTCTCACCAGAGCAGAGCAGAGGGGCAGAATCCCCTCCCTGGCCCTGCTGCCCACGCTGCTCTGGATGCAGCCCAGGACACGTTTGGCTCTCTGGGCTGGGAGTGCCCATGGCTGGGTCATGTCCAGCCTCTCACCCACCAGCACCCCCAAGTCCTTCTCACAGGGCTGCTCTCCATCTGTCCATCCCCAGCCTGTGCCAGTACTGGGGGATGCCCTGACCCAGCTGCAGCACCTGGAACTTGATCTTGTTAAACCTCATGAGATTCATATGGGCCTGCTTGCCAAGCTTTTTCATATGTCCCTCTGGATGACATCCTGTCCTTCAGGTGTGTCAATAGCACCACTGAGATTGGTGTCACATGCAGATTTGCTGAGGGTGCACTTGATCCCTTTGTCTGTCACCAATGAAGATCTTAAATGCCACTGGTCCCACTACAGACCCCTGGGGGACACCACTTGTCACTGGTGTCCATGAGGAGTCAGAGCTGTTGACCACTACCTTCTGCATGTGACCATCCACCCAATTCCGTATCCATCTAAGAGTCTACCCACCAAATCCACCTCTCTTTGGTTTACAAAGAAGGTTGTTGTGGGAACCATGTCAAAGGCTTTACAGAAGTCCAGATAAATGATATCTGTAATCCTTTCCTTGTCCTCTGAGCAAGTCACTCCATTTGGTGGCTGATCCTGTCTCAGAGACGCCAGAGTTTGACTGCACCAGTATCTCTCCCTTTCTGATTCTCAATCCTTAACCATTCAGCATCATCCCACAGAAAAGAAAAGAAAATAGAAAAGAAAAAAGAAATAAACCTCACTCCCCTGTCAAATAATAAATTCAATTATGACTGCAGTCTTAACATCCTAGAGATGGATTTTCTTTTATCTCTCCTGTTCTCCAGAAAGTTTAGCTTTTTGTTAATGTCAGAACCAAAATACCAGTGTGTGAGTACTGTGACAGAGTAAATTCCTACCCATCCCTTGTTCTTTGTCCCCTCCTGTGAGTCCTCTTTCCAAAGAGCTGCCTTTGACTGGGGGCTGTGGCTAAGTCTCATCGGCATGGGTATGCTATCAAACAAAAGAATGCTGGCTCACTTCCTTTCTTCATGCCTAATTAGCCAGAGAAGAAATTTTCAAAGATACCAAATTGGAGTTGGTTTCATGTGAATTCTGAGAAAAGTTTTGTTATTTGCTTTTTTTTTTTTGTGAAGAAATACACAGTTTCAATGAGATTTTCTGCCCCTCCCCTTCTTCTTTGAAGGAATATATGAGAAAAAGTTAGCAATTCAAAAACATTGTGAAATGTGTTAGCCCCACAAACAACTCCTTTAGCCTTTCTTCCCTAAAATTTTATGAGCACGTTTTAAAATAATGGGAGATTTCCCCCCAGTCCCCCATTTATTCTACTTTTGTACTGAGCTGCACTGTAGCTATTTTGTTAATCGCTACAATTTTGAACAAATCATATTTTTTTGAAAGCAGTCTTTCAAAAATTCAGGAAAGGTCTCAGAATGTTACACATGAAGGGACCTTGACCTGTACCTTTTCTTGTAATGCTTTCTTCAGAGGAAACACTCCCTGTACCACTAAGCTGGCTGCGCCTTCTCATCTGGTTTCCAGCAGCTGGCCTCCTGGTGGTGTCTCTTGGCCAGCATACATAAACAGCTTGTGACTGCCCACCCACATTTCCTGTGACCACTGGTCTCAGACATACACTGGGACTCAGCTGGATTTTCCTAGCACGTTTTTCTTGACCTTTGCTAAAAATGAGTGTGATCTGCATAATCACAACCAAACGCCCCACTATCAATTAATCTGGGAGCTCCAATTAAATGTAAACAGAGTGGTGTGGGTGCCAGTCTGCTTGCCATGGGCCCAGATTTTAGCCTGTGTGGTGCCGACAGTTGGGGTCAGATGATGTAAAAAAATGTAGTCCCAAAGTTGGGTAGTTTCTTGAAAATCTAGGTTTGTGTATCAGTATTGGCACCACAGTATTGGCAAACAGCTACTGTACATGCTGCAATCCTTTGAAGCTTTTTCTTTCTGAATTCCAACTTACGTTTACATCCCAGTGACTCCTTTAAAATTCCTTATGGGTTACCTGTTTCTTACCCTTCCCCTTCTAGCTAAAACAGAAACTTTAACAATAAGTATGCCTTTCACAAATGTTCAAAAGCACAGCTTCATCCTCTGGCCTCTGTAGATAACAACACAGCCACCATAAAATGACATCCCATTTACTGTTTCTGGCATGCATCACAGACACATGTGGAATACACTTCTAGAAGATCTGTGGGTAATTCTTGTCACACAGGAACAAACTGGAATCTAATTTTTTAAATTTCAAATCTGTAAAGTGGAAAGCATAAAATTTACTGTATAATAAACACTGTATCACAGAAAATGTTTGGATTTTGCAGTTGTAATGCAATGCTTCCACTAAGGTTGAATATGCGCAGTAACTTCTAATGCAATTTTGCATGTTCTAAATTCCAGTAAAGCTATGACTTGGAAATGTTTATGTTTTCCCTGAAGATGATTTTTTTTCTTTCCTTGTGAAAACCAAAATTCTGTAGGAAATACATATTTTAAAAAAATTAAGGTTTGGAAATGAAAGTTGTTGCTATTAAAATGACATGTTTTGACTTTCTGAAACAAAATGAGACAAAAGCAATTGAAAACAAGCTGTACTAGCCTACTTTAGTAAAGGCAAGCTTACAAAGGTAAGCTATGTGTATACCACCACCTTTTGAGCACATTACAAAATAAGGTATATTTTGTAGATAATGTACAACCAGATTCAAAGAAATGCTCCAAAAACTGGCAGGATAGAATCACTTGTGCCTAAGGAAGATATAACTGAGTAGGCAGGAGAACAGATCAGATGGAACATCCACAGGATAATGGACAAGAAACTGTGGTGATATCAACCAATAAAGATGAGACAACAAATCAGCACAAATATCTAGAGATAATTGTCCAGACTTCTATCTCTAGAATTTCTCTTTATTTTTTTAGAGATTGTTTGACAGCACCCTCTAGAAAGCTGATTCCCTGTAGACAGATCTCACAAAATTTTTCATTGAAAGAGAATGGCTCTCAGTCTGCACTGAAACATAGGAATGTAATGACTGGGAAGGAAGAACGAGATAAACTGGTATGAAATATTTCAAAAGTCTGAAGAGAATATTCTGATTTTTTTCTTTTAATAGAAACTTGAGAGTCCATTTGAGACAGACTTCAGCATCTAAACAAGAAAACAGAAGAAACCTATCAAAATTAAGAAGGACTGTTTTAAAAGCCTTTTAAAGTAATTGCTACAAGACTGAAATTATTTGTTTTAAATCCATTTTTATACAAAATTTCTAAATATAGCACATTGATTTGAGTTTAAATGAAAACAAATTTTGAAATAACATTATTACCAGTTCCCACACAGCTCCTCTTTGAAGTCTTTTAGCTGTGAAGTCAATTAATAACAAAGATAAATGCCAGATGGGTTTTTGCCATGTGGATGTTATGTGAGCTGAAATTTTTCTTTTTCTTTTCCTTTCTGTTTTCCCTTATTCATGTAAAAGTGGGAGATTAAATTCAAGAAAAACAAGTTTTGATATATCTATAAGTGAAAACTATGTTTGTAAAAAGTCAGGAGTCTATCCTAGAATTCCTCCTACAGTGTGGTGTCTAACCTTCACCGTGGTCCAAGACTGAAGCTGGACAGGCAGACATTTTTTATGAGATGCTGAGTGACCAAATCCATCCCTACTGAACCTTTGAGTGGTCACAGGCCTTCCAGAGGCCCCAAAGTTCTACTTTGATCTTGCATCCAGTGCCACCAAAGCTGGACTCCCAGTCTTGCTCCTCAGTCTTCCCAGGAAATGTTCTGTCTTATTGATAACCTATTTAGAGTGTGGAAACCAATAGCTTTCTGCCCTCATCAGATGGAAACAAAGCAACTGCTCACTCAGAAATGTTCAGGAGATTAATCACAAGACTGCTAAACCTCTACCACAGTTCTACTCTTTCTGACATAACAGCAGTTTGGGACCTGCTGGGATTAACTGCTTACAACACTGTTAATTTCTCTATAGCTGTGATCCTTTTAGACAATTTGATAGTCTAATAAACAATAATTCTTTGTGAGAATAGGAGTCTGTCCTACCTTTCCTCTTGAGGAAGGAGGAGTTGGGGCTTTTGATGTGCCACATTCCCCAAAACATTACATCCTACTTCAGCTCTCTGAATTAGTTTCTGTACTGTAGGAATGTGAGCTGTATGATTCCAGATAAGGTTCACAGGCCTAATCTTATTTGCTCAGATTTTAAGGATTCACTGAGTTCTTACATCATCTTTCAGCCTGTCTTTTTCATTTAGTTTCCTGGGTACAAGTTCCATTCTTGTCTTAGGATACTGTAAACTTGTGTTTTAGATCATTGCATTAGCAGTGTAAATTTTACATCTGATTTTTTCTTTCACTTAGTATATCCAACAAGGTTTCTAATGCACTTTCATGCCTAATTTTCCTGGTGGCTTGGAAAGCTCCTAACTTTTGAGGGCAAGGAGCCATATCTTATTCAGAGAACCTTGCAGAAGTTCTTCCTGACACTTTCTGGACTTCTAGTCTGTGACTACCAAACATTCAGGTATTAAGACTGCCAAACTGTTTATCTTACAATAAAGACTGCAACTCCTCAGACTCAAAAGAGGACCATTGGTACTGTTTCCCTTTGCCTTCCTGAACTGTAATCCAAACCTAACACCTAAGTATGGTTTTAACTTTGACCTTCTGAACTGTTCTGTTGATTATTCACGTTTAAAGCTCAGTGAGATTGTAACACACATGTTCAAGTTACTTGCTGCATGCTCTAATTAGAAACACTTTTGGGGATGCTTTTAAGAATGTTTTACCCTTCAAAAGGGTTGTGATATCCTCAAGGAATGGAGTTTGCAAAACAGAAAGTTGAATTTGGCTAAAAAGACAACTTCAAACACAAAAAGTTTTCAAAGAACAAAACCTCCCTGCTGACAAAAACAGTTGGAATGAAGAATGTTCTGCTGTAAAATTGTCTAGAATAGTTTTGAGGATTGCTGCTGCTGCTTGGTTTGCACATTCACAGCGACACAGAATCATTCAGATTATAAGGGGACTTTGGAGATCATTCAGTCTAGCCTGCCCAAAGCAA
Organism: Calcarius lapponicus; assembly: GCA_039654755.1. Lineage (NCBI taxonomy): Eukaryota > Metazoa > Chordata > Aves > Passeriformes > Fringillidae > Calcarius > Calcarius lapponicus. The sequence goes on from CM077481.1 coordinate 39,765,169, forward strand.
GTTTCACAGGACTTTACCCAGATTTTTTCTCCTGCTTACTTTTGCACTGATAAAGTTGCTATAGCCTCTCTCCTTGTTGCCTCTTGCCAGCAGCCTCTTTACAAGCCAGCTCTGAGCTGTGGCTCATGATCAGGAATAGTACCAACCCTGCATGCTCCAGGCAATGTTCCTTAACTGCAGACTGACTCTTCCTTTTTGCAGATTGTCCTTATATAGAGTTGTCAATCCTAAGAATAAGGAGCAAATGTTTCTAAAATAGCCATTTAGTTCTACTGTACTGAAGTAAATGGTTGAGTATAAAACCATTTAGGTCTATATTATCTCCCCTTCATCTCTATTACCTACTATTATCACTCACATAACTAACTTACATTACTCCAAAAGAATAACTTTTTAAGTCCCATTCATAACTACTTATGGAGATGAACATTTACATTTGGAATTTTAAGTATGCTTGCCAATAATATTGCTGCATGATCAAATAATCTGGGGCCTGCAACAATGTGATATGAACTAGCTGAAATTAACAAGGATAGCAAAAAATCCTTAGCCCTTAGTGTGTGATTTATTACTGAATAAATAAAAAACTGATCACAGTTAGTACCTATTTTTTAAAATATTTGAATACCTTGAAATAAAATTTAAAAACATTAGAAAATAGAAGGCAACTATCATTGTTTTTGGCATGGCTATTAAGAAAAAAGACACTTGAACTCTGAGTAAAAAAATGCGACTACTCATACACTGTGCAATAAGGACAATAGTTTAGCACATCTCAGGAAGATTGTTCTATTGGATATTATTTATGTTGATCTCATGTCAAAAATTTATTATGATAACCCAAGTTATACACACAATTTATGATGCTTTGTATTTGCTGAGGTACTGTAGTGCCTGCTTTTTCACATGGCACAGCAAAACGCAGGAACTACTTAATTTCACTAAGACATGCAAGTATTTTGCAGGACAGAAAATGCATCATTGCAGGATTTCGTGTTCACATTTTTCTTTAAACATATTAAACCTTCTCTTTTTCTCATTTCCTGGTTGAATACTCATTTCACAAACAACAGTTCCAAGTGATGATAATAATCTCAAATTCTTCACTATCACCTATTTGCCAGGTTTTCATAAACTGGTGGTGTTTATCTGCCTGGTTTTGCCCAGAATAGACTAAGGACATGTGTTGTTTTGGGCTGGGGTTGCGTTAACCTTCTCAGTGGATGGTATGGGGCTGAGTTTTGGATTTCTGCTGGACAGAGGGTTGATAATGGAGAGCTGTTTTCGTTGTTGCTGAGCACGGCAGGGCTCACACAGAGCCAAGGCCCTTTCTGCTTTTTGTGCTACCACAATGGTGAGGAAGCTGGGGGGGGCACAGGAAGCTGGGAGGAGACACGGCCAGGACAGGTGACCTGAAGTGACCAGAGGGATATTCCAGACTGCATGGCATCATGGTCAGGTTATAAAGCTGAGGGAATGAAGAAGAAATGGGGAACATTTGGAGTGATGGCATTTGTTTTCCCAAGGCACTGTTATGTGTGTTGGGGCCCTGCTCTCCTGGAGATGGCTGAACACCTGCCTGCCCATGGGAAGCACTGAATTAATTCCTTGTTTTGCTTTGCCTGTTTGCATGGCTTTTGCTTTCTCTGTTAAACTGTATTTATCTCAGCCCGTGAAGGCTTTTACCCTTCCAATTCTCCCCCTGACCCTGTTGGTGGGGAAATAAGTGGGTAGTGCTGATAGCTTGGCTGCTGATATATGCCGGGTTTGGTAAATTCTGGCAAAACATGTTAGAATAAAACAGAAGGTAAAAAAGGAGAAGTCATCTTTAACTTGCACAACTAGACCTGGTAGAGACTATCTGTTGGCTAAATCCAAAGCAACTTCTTATCATATACTTCATTATCTTTAGAATAGACAGTCTTGGAAATAGTAAATTAACCTTCAAAATGAGTTAAAATATGAAACAGAGGCAATTATTTGCACATGAAAGTAATGACAATTTTAATCCTGCTTCTTTTTGCTTGGAAATAAGTCAAAGAAACCAAAAAATTAGTACCTCTGGAAAATAAAATCATGGCATTAGAAACAGATAGATTTGCAATAGTTAGTTACTTGAGATTCAAATGCAAATATATGCAAAAATATACAGTAAAGAATTATTGTATATTGTATATTGCCTTCTTTGCTTTTGCCTGAAGAAGCAGCAGCATTGCAATTTCCAGGAACATTTCAGTGTTTTTTCTCTTACAATGCTTTATGCATTTTTTCATTACAGAAACAATATTTACATATATAATTATATATGTCATATATTTAGATATATAATTATTATATTATCATATTTCATTCAGATATGTAAGTCTATATTTGCTAAGATACCCATGAATGACTGATACCTATCCCTACTTAAGCCAGTAGCCAACCGGCTTAAGGAAGACCCAGGGACTGCAGAAACCAAAATTAGGTTAATATATAACTGATGTGCCTTTGCATGTTCTTTTCTCCTCTCTACTCTTGCCAATGCAAAACAGAGTTATTTGCCATTGTCTTTTACAAAATTATGGTTTTTAAAGGATTTCATTGTAAGGGAGCCTATTTTTCTGAGATCTGAAATTTTATCACAATTGAAACTAATTCCAATTAGAAACTAATTGAACTAATTAGAAGCACTAACTTTTCTTTTTTATTAAGAAACTATTTTTCTTAATAAAATAAGTACCAGACTGTTGAACACTCATTCATGAGTTCTGAAGGAAGGAGTACTTTGTGAGTTAAATTAAAAGAGGAAATCACTAGACAGATGTCACTGGTATTACCAAATAAATTCTTACCTGCTCTGGGAATTACATCATAACTAAACTGCATTTTAATATATGTACATAGTTTTAGTATGCTCAGAAAGAGTGCATCCAGCTTGATAAACCCTGAAAGACACGCTAAAGTAAAGGACATTACGAGATGACACTGCTGTATTTATTAAGTGAGGAAAAGATTCAAGAATCTTCATAATTATCTCCAACCATTAGTTAGTCCTCTCCATAGTCCTCTCCAACCATTGCCTCTCTTCTCACAGACATGAAAAAATTTTGACATGAGGCAACAAATTCTAAATAAAATTGATAGGGTTGTCTGGATTAAGCTATTAAAGGACACAGCCTTACCTCTCCTGATGAGAATTTTTGTTTTGATTCCTGCAGAACTTATTCTTTTTACCAAAAATTAATCTGATTGATAAGCAGAAGGACTATTAAAATTTTTTTATATCATTAACCAGTTAAAATCAGTACAAAATGACATGCTTTATTCATTCTCCAGATAAGGTCTTGCTGAACATACCCATTTCGTTGTGAATTTAGTTAGAGGTTTTGTCCCTTCTGTAGCAGTCACTTGGAGATCAAGCCCCATATTTCTGTTATTTACTGCCCACTTTAGAGACTTCAGTGGAAGCTCTGAAACTGCAGTGAAGGCAGACTCTAATTTTAAAATACACTGCAGCCATTATTTGAATTACATTTCCTTTTAAGTTCATTACTTCTTTCTCGAATTACATGCTATATGAGTCTCACTACTTGGATTTGCTCTGTCCTCTGGAGAAAGGCTGACTCTTACTTGTAGTACAAGAAGGTCATGCATTTCAATCAGTTTGCAGTTGTGAACAGAAATTATGGCTTGGTGACATTTACTCTTTTTGGTTTTACCTGCAGTCCTTGAATGGTGTGCTAGTGTGGAATACCACTTTTTTTTCATGGTAACGCATAACCACATACCTTTAGCCTGAGATAATTTCCTCTAATCTCTAAAATAAAACATTCATGAAGAGCTATTGATTAAGGCTCAAAAAATGAACTTACAGGCTCTTTTGTTTCAAAGCTAGTGATTTCTCTTCTTCTGGTAACAGAAGGGAAGTCCTGGCTCCTTAAACATCATAAATGTAATCAAACTGTCATCCTACTGCTTGTGGTAACAAACAGAAAATGCAGTAGAGGCAGCTTTGCACTGCAGATAAGTGGGGTTCATTTAGTCTCAAAGGCCATTTGTACAAATCCCAACTGAAGTGTAAGACATCTGGGAAATGTATTTACAGTGACTCTAGGATCCTTCTTTTCTCACTGGCTTCTTGTGAAAACCCAAAATGAATCACAGTCTGGAGTCTGACTTGAAGCTGAGAAAATACTCCTTTTAGCAAAAGAAGGAGAGTTAATTACTCACTGAGTTTGAAGGCCAACATGAGAAAACCAGTCTTTCATTAATTACTAGGTAATTGTATGTTGGGAAGCATGGCAAAAATGTAGTTTTTTGTACTCAGGAGAATTTTGTGTGAGGAGAGAAAAAATGCTCAACTTCAGGAGCTCTACCTGAGGCCTGTGTCAGGTGACTCCACAGGAGGAATCAGATTAACCAGGTCTGGAGAAGACGAGGCCTTGGTGAAGGAAAACATCTCACGGTATTCTCTGAGAAGCCAGACCTGTTGCCACTGATTTCACCTTGTCCATGACAGGACCAAGTTCAAGCTCAGAAAATTCAGCAGGGAGGTCTGCTGCTGGGTCTTGTCCTGGCTACCACCACTGGGCTGCTCCTGGCAATAGCCTATGTGAAATGCCATCCAGCAGCCGGGTAGGTTTTGCAGGACATGCTTGGACACAAATGACATCAATAGGAACTTTACTGTTAACATGGACACCACTCTGATTGTCAGAGCATGGTGTGAGGGGTCCACACAGTTTGCAGGCCATGGTCATGGAAACTCCACCTCCGTCCTACAGATCCCACTAGTGTATAGGCATACTGAGTATAAAGACCTGCTTTTGTTCAAAATGCTCTTCCTGCCCTGCCAAAGGATACACAAAAGGCACGGCATAACAACTAAAGGCTGAAAGTGCTGGAGTCCATGAATGCTGGCAACTTTTAAGAGTCCTGTCTTAAGAGTGCAGAAACAGGCAATTCCAAAATACTGGAAATCAAGCAAGAGGGCCATGAGGCTGACTTGGGCCAGGAGGAATCTTCTAGAACTGAGGAGGAGAATGAAAGTGTATGGACACTGGACCACCAGGACAGGTAACATGGGAGGACTACTGAGATGCTGTTTGCCACTGTAGGGAGAAAACACATGTGGCCAAAGCTCAACTCGGGTTACAGCTGGCTGGCACTGTGAAGGACAACAAAAATAACTTTTTAATATATGTTAACAGCGAGAGAAGCAAAGATAACACTGACCCATTGCTTGATGAGGCTGGTCAAGTCACAAATTGGGATGTGGACAAAGCAGAGAGGTTTAATACCTTCTTTGTCCCTGTCTTCAATAGCATTAACATCCCAAGAGCCAGGAGAGCTGGAAGATAACTGGAGGAAATATAAACTCCCAGTTAATTCTGAACTTGTTTGTGACTTGCTGATCTAGCTGGATGCACATAAGTCTATGGAGCCTGATGGAACTCATCCCTGGGTACTGAAAGATCATGGTGATGTCATCACAAGACCTTTCTCCACAGCTTTTCAACGGTCTGAAGGCTCACCTGGCAAATGTGAGGTAGCTGTGGGGGTGGTGAGGCAATGGAACATGTTGCCCAGCAAAGTGGTGGATGCCTCATCCCTGGAAGTGTTTAAGGTCAGGCTGGATGGGGCTTTGAGCAGCCTGCTTGAGTGGAAGATGCCCCTGTCCATGGCAGGGATTTTGGACTAGATGATTTAAGATCCTTTCAAACAGGACCATTCTATAACTCTATGATTCTATAAAGTGTCCCAATTTTCAAGAAAGAAGTAAAAGTGTAAGAAGGAAGAGCCTGGTAAATACAGTCCTGTCAGTTTCACTTTATTGCATGGCAAAATTAGGAAGAAGGTTTTCCTGAGATTTATAGATACACATTTGAGACACAAATCAGTCTTTAGTAGTCATAGACAGCACAGGCTCACAAAGGGAAAGTCTTACTTAACCAACATAATTTCCTTGTGACAAGGCCACCCATCTAGCTGGCCAAGGGAAGCCAGTTGATTGGTGGTTTGGGATTTTAGCAAATCTTTTGATACTGTCTCACAAAGAACATAAACTAGACAAGTCTATATCAGAGTGGTTGAACAACTGGTGAACTATGACCATGGTCACAAGGGTTTTCAGGATGAAGAAGAGATGAGAATGTTGACTTTATGATCACAAGGCTTGATTTATTATTTTATGATATATGTTACATTAAGACCATACTAAAAGAAATAGAAAGCAAAGGGTTCTTCAGAAGGCTAGCTAAGCTAAGAATAGAAAAAGAATGAACAACAACGCAGCTCTTTCAGACTCTGTCTGAGATAGTTCTGTCTTTGATTGGCCATTAATTATAAACATCTAAGATGGGCCAATCACAGGTGGACCTGTTGCATTCCACAGCAGCAGATAACCATTGTTTACTTTTGGTTGCTGAAACTGCAGCTTCTAACAAGGAAAAGTCCTAAGGAAAGGTTTTTCATGAAAGATGTCTGCGACAGTGAACAGGTCTGGTCCAAAATATTTTAGTGAAGGAAGTTTCAATGGGCTTGTGGTGAAGTCACCAGTGGAGTTCCCCAGAGCTCAAGTTTAGGGGCAGTGCTCCCCAGTGTTTTTAAAAATGATCTGGACAGAGGAGTTGAATGTACATTAAGTAAGTTTGCCAATGATACTAAATTAGGAGGAACTGTAGACTCCATTGAGGGTGGAGAGAACTGGATAGAAGAAAGATCTGTGGAATCATTAACTGAATGCAATTTAACAAGTGTTGGATCCTCCACCTGGGGTGGGGGAATCCTCATTATATTTACCAACTGAGGGATCAGAGGCTAGAGGGCAGCCCCAGGGAAAGAGATCCTGGGTCCTGGATTGATGACAAGTTGAACATGGGTCAGCAGTGCCCTGGCAGCCAGGAGGGCCAACCCTGTCCTGGGGTGCATCAGGCACAGCATCACAGCTGGGCAAGGGAGGGGATTGTGCTGCTCTGCTCTGAGCTGGGGTGGCCTAACCTGGAGTGTTGTGGGCAATTGTGAGTGTCACAACATAAGGAAACAAAACTATGTCCAGAGGAGGGTGACTGAGGCACTGCAAAGGTCTAGAGGCAAGACTTATGAGGAGCATCTGAGGTCAGTTGGATTGTTCAGCTTGAAGAGATGGCTGAGCAGTGATCCCATTGCAATCTACAGCTTCCTCAGAGGGGCAGGGGAGTGAGAGGTGATTTCTTCTCTCTAGCCACCAGCAATAAGTCAAGAGAAAATTGAGTCAAAGATGACTCAGGGGAAGTTTAGACCGGACATTAGGGAGAGATTCTTTGCCCGAAGAAGAGGCAGGAACAGGCTCCCCAGGGAAGAGGTCATGGCACCAAGCCTGTCAGACTTCAAGAAGAGTTTAGACAACGCTCTTGGTAATACAATTTACTGTTAGGTAGTAGTGTGAGGAGCAGGGTGTTGGACTTGATGGTACTTATGGATTCCTTACAACTTGAGATGTGGTATGATTCTATGATTCTAAATACTTCAGGTAAAATTTTCATAGACATATAGAACAGTTATAGAAACAGTTGTAGAAAATTGTAACAATTTAGAGGACAAGGTATTCCATAAATTAGAATTTTTTTCTAGGAAAGAAACATACAAATATGTTAAATAAGGGCTCTATCCCCCCTGTAGACCAGTCTAATATATTAATTCACTCATTCATTGCTTCATTAATGACAGTTGCAACTTATAAGTTCTCTAATTCTTAACATGCAGCTGGCAACTTACATGTCTGTGAATAAAACAGTTATCGAATCAAGTAAGGGTGGCAGAGCTTATCCTTCCTCCCCTATCATGGTCTGCTCATTCCCTGTGTCACTTGGGGAACCAGAAAAGCCTCAGTAGTCTGGCTGCTGTTGGGTGCACTTGAAAATCTTTTTGGTTAGGCTGATGTATTTATGCCCTCCAGCTTGAAAGCTTTGTCCACAAAATTTCCCTAAGTTAGTGGGTTCAGAAGAACCCACAAAGCTCTCAGAGATGTCTTGTTTTGCAGCCTCTACTTTGGTGCAGCATCTCAGGTGCAAAAGCAGGACAAAAAACACACATAAGCAGATGATGAAATTGAGAGATCATAATTTTCTTTTAAATTACATAATCATTCAGCCCGCACCACTTGGCAGAAAGTCTTCTGATGACACCAGCACCTGGGTGATTCTGAAGGCAGCTCCTCCTCTCTACTCTAGATTCTCAAATTTTGTCATGTCAAAGGTAAGAGAAGGGTAATCTCAAGGCAAATATGCATACACACCCTGTCACTGTGCACTGCTAGGCTGAGAAACAGTGCTATAGCATCATCTGGTAAGTCAGCTGAACTGTGTCACCCAGCAGCACTCAACATGACTGCAGCACCTGCACTTCAAACTCAGGCAAAGCTGAGTGACTCAGGCTTTTCCAACAGCTTTTTCAAACCCAGTCCTCTGATCTTACTAACTGTCTTGTAACTTAATGAAGGAGGAGAAGGATGGGGCTGATACCTGTTGGCACAAATGGGAAACTTCTTGTGGTGCTGCCTTGGCAGTAAAGCTGGATGCAATTTTTCTAATGTGCTATATTAACAGGAATTAAATATCTGGGCCTGTCTTTCTCCTCAGTCCAGCAGCAGCTGTGGTGAGTGGGAGAAAATCCAGACCTCAAGGCTTGGAGGTAGGCTTCACCTCAGTCTGCCCAACAGACTATGATATTTGTTCAGAAAAAAATTTCTCCATGTGCTGCAAGGACATCTACTTGTCATAACAACTTTTGTTTCACAGAAAGTCTATCTGGCTATCATTCTGTCTATACACCTCCCTCCTACTCTTCCCCCCTATATTCTGAGCTTTTCTAAGTCAGGATTTGTATTATTTGTATTTGTATTTGTATTTCTTCACATTACAGAACCTTGTATATCTCTGCTCAGTGAGACTGTACTTTTTTCCAAATTATAATATTCAGTTATGATTCACCACTGATACTCCTGGTAGGATATGGCAAGCCTAGGAAAGGAATCAAATATGTTCATTTTCTTCCTATGGTAAAATCTTTATATCTTCATATCCTGGCAAGGTGGCTCTCAGATCCTGAAAAATATGCTGTGTCCTGGTGTCACCCTAATAACTCCACTGGAACTATTCAAACACCGATTGTCTATCTGTCAGAAGATATGTGTCTCTCAGACAGAAAGACAGTGTATTTGGAATATTCTAAAATAACAAGAAGCTTTAATACTGAGCACTGCACATGTATCACATGCATGTGGTAAAACCTTGATGTAAAGGGAGATATTCACTGTTGCCTTTGACAGCAAAGGGACGAGGATTTCTCCCACATTGGTCAAATGGAAATATAATGGCTACACAAAAATAAGTGACAAGACAGAGACAAATAGAAGAAAGAAACAAATATCTAGTGAAATCTTTAGAAGCTGCTCATTGAATTATTAGGTTTTAGGAATCTGAAAAATTCAGTATTAATTGATCTAACTGGAACATTTTCATTTCTACACCTACATTCTGTTGTGAAATGAATGATAATAAATGAAGATGATTACTAGAGATTTTTTACTGGGAAAAAGGTGACGTACAGCAGGCTAACAAACCAATACACTTAGTAATAAAGAGGCACCTAAATTGTTATACATTTATAAGTTTCTCTTGTTGAAAAAGTACAGAGCGGTAACTGAGTTCCTGTCCATATCCTGAGCCAGAAGCTGCAGCTCTCTGTGGGAGGCACACGTGTTGGAAAATGGCTCCACTGTTTTCTTTTGAATAGCTTTTCACCAGGTGCAGATGCCAGATGCACGACCTTCTGCACTGCAGAAAGCTCTGGATCACTTTTGTCGCACAGGGACTTTTCCACATTAATATCATGCCCTGAGTCGGTCCCAGTATTTCAGCTCTCACTAGGAAATAAAGTCTGTGAGCACTCTGCTGAAAAGGAAGAAACAGGAAGAGGGATACTGCAGGACTGCAAGATTGTGTTTCACTGTTAATTTGGAAGTCAGTTTGTTAGTTGTGGGTGGATGGAGAGATGTTATTTAATGGCTGGAGCACAGAGCTAGAAACTGTAAATCTCTAATTTGGCTCTCAAGCATCATTTTCTTGTGGCCTAATCCAAGTTACTTAGTCTTTCTTCAGGTGTAAAACAGGGATACTATATATTTTCCAGGGCTATATGGAGGGCTTATTGGCTTAAGTTTTTGAAGTATTCCACAGAGAAAAGAAATTAACATGTCCTTAAAAACTAGATAGAAGCTTCAGCTCATGTAAGGTCTTGAAATTCTAATATTTTATTTGTATTTATCTGAATTTCATTTCAAAGATATTGACCTCATAAAATTTGATGAAAAAAGACATTTAAAAATCACATTTTCCCTTTCCAATGCAATATTTTATTCCCTCCAAAACTGTTGCAGATCTTGATTTTTTTTCTCATGTTGATGTTCGTTGTTTATTCATCACCTATATTTTTCCTTATTTCTTTCCTCTCTTTGAACATTTTTTTGCAAAAAAGTAATAATATTTATAATTTTGGTCTTCAGTTACACTGTCCAGACAAACCTCAGTACACCTCACAGGCCCAGTTATAGCTCTGACAGCCTTGTAAACAATTACCCTGACAAACACTGTCAATTCAGTCAAAATCATATGCAAGATTAAGAGCTGTAATAACTATTAGAGAGGTTGGTTGATTATTAGAAAGGATTTTGGAATCAATAGTATACAATGATGTCAATGGAAAATTACCTCCTACGTGTCAAACCTGCTCTGAGGATGGAAAGCAAGAGTTTTCTCTCAAAGTAATCTTTCTAAAGTTATTAATGACTTTTAAGGAAACAGGTAGTAACTTGCTGCTGTACTACTTTAAAGCAGGTAATTGAAACGTCAGTCATTTAGATTTAGAGCACAAAAGATTGAAAAATAGAAGCCTTCAACAACATGTTGATATTCATAAATATGAACATAGAATGGGAAATATCTTCAGGTTAGAGAACCAAAAATAATTATGCATAGCAAGACCCAAATCACATACTCTCTTATAATTAATAGGAATATCCCTAGTTATTCCTACTCTGGTAGTATCCTTTAAATATATAGTGTTACAAATTCTCCATTTCCCCCCAAGTACTTAATTTACATGATTAGACGTAAAATCACAATTTTCTTATAAACTGTATGGTGAGCTCTTGGGAAGGTGTACAATAATTTACATAAACTGGGCTAAATTTACTTTCTGCTGCAGTCAATGGCGAAACTTGTTATTAGTCTCAGTAGAAGGGGGATTCAGTCCCCACTCTTGCTAAACAGCAAATGAAGGCACACCTGGAAATCTATTTACTTTTTATTAATTTTTCATGTGAGTTATCAATGTCCTGTTCTGCTGTAGGAAAAACTACAAGATTCTGTTTTAATAGAAGGCTGCATCCAACTGAAATTCTGTTTCAAAGGTGCCAGAATCAGAAATTCTGTTATAAACTGGGACAAGAAGCAGGTCTGCTAAGACTTCTAGAGAACAAATTAACAAGTGGGAATGATTAAGTCAGAAACGGCTTGGTGTTCTAATTGAAGAAGTCATGCAGCATGATGTCACTCTCTGTTATTAGTATTTAATTGCTTTCAGAGAGAGCTCTGTGTGCTTCTCTTCTCTCTCCCACAAGAAAACACTCACAGCATCTAAAATACATCAAGTTATAGAAGAATGTTGCTGTTTAGTCTGTTTTAAGTTCATGTAATTAAATTAGCTAAATAAAAAACACAGAGCTGTTTATAGGCTCAGCTTTGAATTTTTCATTTTATGCATCCAGGTCTGTTTCCAGTCTCATTGGCTGGTTTAAAAACTATTCTTGAAATGTGTCTAACAAAGAATAGTCACATCCCATGACTGCACCTGGTTTGCTGAACTGGCAATTTGAATTTTTTCTCAGCAAAGTGTTAGTGCAGGGTCATTATATTACAGAAATTGAGAGGGACAGAAGGACATTGCTGGCTATTTATCCACGCTTATAAGATATTCAGAATCTTTTGGTCATCAAAGTGTTGGAACAGATGAACTCCACTTTTACATTATAGCCAAGCAAAACTTCTAATTTGTGCTCCTATCAATTGCAGATAATCTAGCTGCCTCATATTATCTGAATGGAACTATATGTTCATACACCATAGAGAAATAAAGACTTAAATAAACGACATTTCAAAGGAGAGAATTACATACTCTAGACAAGTTAATATTTGCATAAGGTAGCTCACATCGAGGCAACAGTACTACTGAAGTACCATTACCCCAAGACTTGTATCTATCTTGTTTTCTTTGTCTCTGATGACATATAATATACTGAGCAAATTTTAAACATTTTCAGCAATTCAATAATGCTATTATTCAAGAAAAAAAATAAAATAATTGAGCTTGAATTTTGACAGACTTCTGACATTTTCATCGCTGAATTTCTCTACATGCTTTCAAAACAACAATCCTGAGAAATGTTACACATTCTCAGAACTTGCTCCTCCTCACTTTGAAGAGGATGTCCAGCTCACATGTTTTCTATTGGCTTAGTTGCAAGGTTGAAAATTAAGTATCTTAAACACTGCTGTGGGAGACAGAACCGTGTGTGGCTTATCCCACCTTTATCTACCTACGCTGCAGCTTCAGAAAATGGCAGGAGCGCCTGCCATTTGGCAGGGCATTTTTGGGCATTTTTGATGGCTTTTTTTTTTTTAATTTTTGGGCATTTTTTTAGGGCATTTTTGCCCAAAGTTGGGCCTGCTGAGAGAAGAGATAAGCCTGAAGATTGCTCTCTAATGAAAATATGAAATATGTTCTTTTTCTTCAGACATGGGGATTGCTGTCCTACCTCAGGGCAATCTGCCACAGGCTTTTTACTGTGACTTCCTTCTTCCTACCTAATGGGGTTTTGCCAAAAAGGAGGAATAAGTAGACATTGTAAGTGGAAGAAAAGAAGCCTTTCCTTTCTCATGTCCCTGTGGTTATCCCAGAAATAAATTCCCTTCCCACTGCAGCAGCTGATCCCTTCTAACCAGTGATATTATATTTGTTTCTCTTGGTTCTGATAAGTAAAACTTGAACATACTGCACTTCAATCAGCCAAGTTAGCCACTGAAAACTTACTGAACCAGAACTGCTCTGTAGTCAGTTCTGCTCTTTTCCAGTTCTGAACCTCAAATCACTCTTTTATGTAGTTGCTTGTCCTTAGGTATGTTTATACTACATTGTTGTAAAGTGACAAAGTGGGAGATACGGATGAATAAGCTCTTCTGAGCAAGTTACAAAGTTTGTGAAGTGAAAAGGAAAGACTTTCCCTATGGGACTCCAGTGAACCTTCAAAAGCTTTACTGAGGCCTGGTATCCTGGTTTTTTAATTCCTGTTACATATTTGGTTGCCTCTGTACAAGGCTGGTTCTGACATCCTTTCTGTGTAGCCTGGGATGAGGCTGATGTAAAAAGTTGTGTGAATGAGTGGTGAAAACCAGCACAGGGGCTCCTTGCTTTGCTTGGGAGCTGCAAAAAAAGTTCAGGCTGTTGATAATTGAACTCCATGGCAGCTGTGCCAGTGCTCAGTCATCTACTTTGCTGTTTCAGACCTGCCCAGTCTTTACTTCAGGGTTTGACTTCTACTTTGTCACTGCAAACTTGCTCAGGGATCACATTGCTGATGTGGTTTCCAGAATCAGACATGCTCTACTCTCCTTGTTCTGGCCCCTTAACTAAAAAGCTGCCACCCTACCTACCTTGCTGTAGCTCTGAGTTCTGGGTTTACCTTCCCATATGGATTGGTGCAGTCCTGTTGGTCTCTGACCGACTGTCTGCTCCTAGTAGGCTTGTCCGGGAAGATGAGGAGGAAGTGTCATCCACTGGATGGATGTGGATGTGCTTGCAGCTCCGTCTTGGGAATGGATGATGAGGTGACTGAGAGCTTCTGGATTTGTATCAAAGGGTGCAGGGACAGGTGATTTTATTGTGGGGGTGTACTACAGGCTGCCAGACCAGGGAGACAGAGCTGATGAGGCCTGCTACAGATATGTATGAGCAGCCTCATGCTCACAAGCCCTGATCCTCATGGAGGAGGGACTTCACGAGCCTTCAAATTCCTGTTGGAGGGAAACACAGCAGAGATAAGCAATCCAGAAGGTTCTTGGAATGCACTGATGGCAATTTGCTTCTCCAAGTGATAGAGGAGTCAAGGAGGAGAGGCACTAAGCTGGACCCCATTCTCACCAATAAGTGAGAATTCCCCCCATTCGCCTGGTGGGGAATGTGAATCTGAAGGGCAGGCTGGGCTGCAGTAACTGTGAAGCAGTGGAGTTCAAGATCCTTAGGGAAAAGAGGAGAGCAGAGAGGGAGCTCATTGTGCTGGATTCCAATAGAGATGGCCTCAACAGAGGCTTTGGCCTCCTGAAGGATTTCCTTGATAGAGTGCCATTGGGATTGAGACTTGGAAGGAAGTGGAGCCCAAGAGAGCAGGATGATATTTAATGATCATTTCCTCCAATCTCAAGAGCAATGGACTCCAACATGTAACTTCCAAAGAGGAAGTCAGGTAAAAATACTAGAAGGCCTGTGTGGATGAACAAAGAGCTCCTGGGCAAAGTCAAATACAAAAAGGAAGCCTACGACAGTAGTAGTACTGTGGGAAGAATGCATAGAAACTGTTCCAGAACAATCCCAGACAAGAATCAGGTTAGGAAAACTTAAACCTTGATAGAAGTAAATGTGGCCAGGGATGTCAAGAGGAACAAGTAAAGATTTTATAGGCACATTGGTGATAAAATGTAAACCGGGGAAAATGTGTGCCCTCTCCAGAAGGAAACAGGAGACCTGGTTACTCATGATATTGAGCAGTCTGATGTACTCAATGACTGTTTTGACTCAGGATTCACAGGCAAGTAAACCAGTCACATTGTTCAAGTTACAGAAATAAAAGCCAGGGACTAGGAAAATGAAGAACTGCCTGCTCTAGGAGAAGATCAGGTTCAAAAACATCTAAGGAACCTGAAGCTTCGCAGGTTGAGAGAACCTGACGAGATATTTCTGAGGGTCCTGAAGGAGCTGGCCAAATAAGTGGCTAAGCCACTATGCATCATATTTGAGAAGTCATGACAGTGTACTGAAGTTCTCACTGACTGAAAAAGAGGAAACCTGAGACCCATTTTTAAAAGGGAAGAGTTGAAGCCATGTGGAGCTACAGGCTGGGCAGTTTCATCTCAAGGTCCAGCAAGATTATGGAGCAGATCCCTCTGGAAACCATGTGAAGACACATGTGAAATAAAGAGGTGAGTGGTGACAACCAACATGACTGCACTAAGGGCAAATCATGTCTGACAAATTTGGTGGCTGCCTATGATGCTGTTATACATTAAGTGAGTAGGGAACAGAAAAAAAAAACATTTGTCTGGCCTTGAGCAAAGCACTGGGCATTGTCCCACATGACATCCTCATCTCTAAAAAGGAGAGACATGGAATTGATGGATGTGCCACTTGATGGACAAGGACTTGGATGGTCTCACTCCAAGACTAGAGTGGAGAGCAGTGATGAGTGGCCTCCTCAAGGGTGAGTACTGGCACTGGCACTGTTTAGTGTTTGTCAGTGACACAGGCGATGGGATTGGGTGCACCCTTGGCAAAGTCACTGACAACACCAAGCTGCGTGATACAGTCACGCTGCAGGGAAGCGGTGCCATCCAGAGGGACCTTGGCAGGCTTGAGAGGCAGGCCTGTGTAAATCTCATGAAGTTCAACACAGCCAAGTGCAGGCTTTGTATCAGGGCAATCTCAAGCACAAGTACAGGCTGGACAGCAAATGAATTGATGGCAGCTATGCAGAGAAAGACTCAGAGGTGCTGTCTTACAAGAAAGTTGACATGACCTGGCAATGTACACGTGCAGCCCAGAAGGACAGCTGCATCCTGAGCTGCATCAAAAGGAGTGGCCAGCAGGTCAAGGGAAGTGATTCTCCCCCTCCATTCCCCCCCTCTGTTCTCTATTCTATTTGGAGTACATTATCCAGCTCCAGGGTCCCCAGAACAGGAAAGCTTCTGACCTGTGGACAATTCCATAGGAACGACACAAGGGTGATCAGAGGACTTATGAAGTCATAAGACTGGGTTATTCAACTCAGAGAATAACCTTATTTTGGTGTTTCAGCACCAAAAAGTGGTCTGCAAGAAGGCTGGGGAGGGACTTTTCACAAAGGCATGTAGTGATAGAGCAAGGGGTAATGGCTTCAAACTGAAAGATGGCCAGTTTAGATTGGATATTAGGAAGAAATTCTTTACTGTGATTGTGGTGAGTCACTGGAACAGGTCATCTAGAGAGGTTGTGGAGTCTCCATTCCTGGTCATGTTCAAGACTAGGCTGGATGTGGCTCTGAGTAATCTGGTGTAAAGTGTCCCTGCCCATGGCAGAGGTGTTGGAGCTAGATCATCTTAAAGGTCCTTTCTTAAAAAAAACCCCAGGTTCTAAGATTCTAATTTTTTTTCGTTTAAATTTGGCTTATGTTATTACAAGTAATCAAGATGCTAAACTTGAAAGAAAGTTTAAGCCATAAAGTCAGAGAAACTTTATCTGTACTGTAAAGTTGCCTCTTACTCCTATAATGAGCAGTGGTATTAGAATACTACTTGCATACACATCTTTTTTAGCCCTTATGAAAACCCAGCTTTTCTGAAAAATTGAATTTCTTGAGTACAACATTTGAGTAGATACATTCTGTCTGTTTTTTGGCTTTTTTTTTAAACTTCCTTCAGATTTAGAACTTCACTGTTTCCTATTCAAACCCATCTCTGACTATGTTTTACTTGTGGTACATGAGTATTTGTTTTCAAAGAATAAGATTTATAATATTTATGAGAAAAAACCCCACACCTTAGAAGAACAAAGATTACTTTAGATAACTAAGACCACTTAGTTATTTCAGAGAAATCCTGGTGTCATAGGTTTGTTTGTTTGTTTTTTCAGATTATCATGAAGATCCTTATTAAAAATGCTTGAAGGCAATCAATTAAATGCTTATATTAGTGAGAAGGTTTAGATCTACTCTCAAGGTTTATTTTTATACAGAAGTGTTTCAAATGGCTCAAGTTTTCCATATTGCTTTTTATTAGCAAATAAAATAATGGTACAAATATTTTTTTAATTAACATTGCTTTCAGAAGTGAGGCCTATTACTGTTTTATGTTTGTCACACAATAGAGACATGAAGACATTCTGTACTTTAAACAGCCGACTATAAAAGATCAGGGCTTCCCTGGCTGTCCTGGTTCTTATCATCATGAAAGTGGACACTTCAAGGGCTGATTGAGGATGTTGGTATATTACTTTTATGGAGAGATTTTCAAATATAATGTACATAATGAGAGACCAAAGGAACTGGACAAAAAGGGAGTACACTTTAAAAAAAAGGAAGGAAGGGGCAGAAGTGGCGGAAGTGGCAGAAGGAAGGAAGTGGCGGAAGGAAGTGGCGGAAGGAAGTGGCGGAAGGAAGGAAGGAAGAAGTGGCGGAAGGAAGTGGCGGAAGTGGCGGAAGGAAGTGGCGGAAGTGGCGGAAGGAAGTGGCGGAAGTGGCAGAAGTGGCGGAAGTGGCGGAAGTGGCGGAAGTGGTGGAAGGAAGGAAGGAAGGAAGGAAGGAAGGAAGGAAGGAAGGAAGGAAGGAAGGAAGGAAGGAAGGAAGGAAGGAAGGAAGGAAGGAAGGAAGGAAGGAAGGAAGGAAGGAAGGAAGGAAGGAAGGAAGGAAGGAAGGAAGGAAGGAAGGAAGGAAGGAAGGAAGGAAGGAAGGAAGGAAGGAAGGAAGGAAGGAAGGAAGGAAGGAAGGAAGGAAGGAAGGAAGGAAGGAAGGAAGGAAGGAAGGAAGGAAGGAAGGAAGGAAGGAAGGAAGGAAGGAAGGAAGGATGGATTTCTATTATGTGGTAGTATATGTACATCTTGCCACAGCCTTCTTAAAAATCAGTTGAAAGATTTGGGCAAAATTTGGACAGAAGAGATTGGTAGTGGACTCAACAATACAGACTAAGGAAGGCTAAAATAATTATGCAATGTTAAACCACTTTTGTCTCCCTCTTTAAATTTGTGAACAGATCAACAGCTTTTAGTATTGGTAGTACAGGAAAAACATCTGACAACCATTATGTCTGCATGAGTATAGTAAATTAACAAATGTTCAACCTCCATGGAAATATACCAGTGTGAACAAACTTGTTATAGTCTTTGGGAGCTATGCATAGGTGATACCAAAATGTGATGTTTTCAGTAGAGAAGTTATATTCAGAAAACATATTCAAGCAACTTCACCAGGAGGAGTCATAGGAGGTGCTGAGTAGCAAGCAGTATTGTAGGAAAAAGACAACATATCACTTTACAGGCTGACAAAATGCCTATCGAGGTAGCTGCCATCAGTCACAAGACAGTAAAGATTGCTGCCAGTAAGAATTAAGCTCTTTATTATTGATTCCCAGACTTTAGGCCACCAGTTCCAGATCTGCTCTTTACATTTTTCCAAGGCTCTGGCTTTTGGACAGGCAAGTGATTACTTAGGAAGCATCAGCTTAGAAATGTAGTTTATTTTGCGTGAACAAACAGTTTTATGCAATGAAGCAAAATTATTCAAAAAGTATGGAAATGCACATATAGCTGTGAGTTGCACAGTGAGTTATATACAAGCAAAACCTAACAATTTCCTCAGAACTTTTCATCTGAATATGCATGACCTGCATGCGTTCAGAGGTACAACAGTATGATCTAAATATACATGGCAAACATCATCCTTTTATTGATAAGATTTTGCATCTTTAGATGCAAAATCTCATTAACAATATTCTAAATATCACTACTGAAACCAAGACTGTATTCAAATCTACTCAACTTTGGTAATCCTTCAACTCAAGTGCAACAGTCCTCTTAATTCAAGATTTTTTCAGGTCCCTTGGCCTTAATTGACATGAATCAACTGCATGCCTTGACTATCTAGCAAACTTTGTTCTACAACATGGCTGAGACTAACAAAGTGAAGTCTTCAAATGAAAGATCCTCTTCTAAGGATCTGAGACAAGAAAATCTTATTTTGATAATCCTAAGAAAAAAAATTCACAGTTACAAAATCACCAAATTTTAGAAAAAAATTAATGCAAATTTTTCTCTTTGAAAGGATATTGGAAGTTTTCACAGTATCTGACAGTGCAGACCACAGCAGCTGTTCCCTGTGGGCATGGAAAACACAGAAGCAAACTAGACAACACTAAAGAAAGGAACCAGCAAATGGGTCGACTTTCTACAGTTGACTGGAAGGAAGAAAACCCAAAGAGGGGGAAAACTTCTGTTTTCAAAGCTATGATGACTGAGGCTCATAAATGCCTACTAGTAGAAATAGAGTCAAATGAGTTATTACAACACCTCTTATCTAGAGTTGAAAGCATTGGTCACTGAAAACAGAATCCAGCAGCTGCTGTAAGCACAAACTAGTTTCTCTTTACTACCTGTACACAGATCTTACCCATTATTTTCATTCCTACACAAATTCTCTCCTATTGCATGGGATTTTTACTTCTCACTGGTTATACTTAAGCTTTCTGAGAAACGAGTTCCCTTACACTAAAAACCACCTGAGATGCTCAGAGTTTTGGTCATTAATATGAGCAAAGTTCTGTTGCAGATTCTGGGTACCTGTGACACAATACTTATGGTATTACTGAGTCCTAAAGAGACCTCTCTTCCCTCTCAAATCAAAAGGTAACGCGTCAAATTCTTGCCCTTCATATGAAATTAGATATCATTGCAGGAATCAGCATTAGTAAGTCAAGAATTTAATACTTTTTGAGTTGGTTTTAAACAAGTCAACACGTTATTTTCAATCAATTTCTCATGGATTTTTCAGAAAAAGAGCATCCTAGTACCTTCAGGTCTTCTTCAGCATCTGTATCAATTTCACTACCTCTTCCTTCACTTAAGATTCTAAAAATGTAGAGGAAAAACAAGATTTTATGTTTTATGAAGTCACAGATATCTTTTATTACTTTGCAGAGATTTTTCCTTTATAACTTTCTCTTCAGTTTATGTGTCAGTTTCATTTCTGTCAAGACTAAGCTGAAGTGAGTTTGTATGACACACCCTCTTTTATAGAGGACTGGTGTTATTCCTCTTGATGGCTTCCTGCATTTATCTCCATCACCCTCAGTCCCAGGGTTAGAGAAACTCTGCAGTTTGGAATGGCATAACAATACATCTCCTATGCTACAAGAAGACAGAGAAATTCTGTTTGGTCCATCCTTGGCTTCAAGTCTTGTTAAATTGTCCTACCTGACACTGGAGCATCTGTACAGCATGGTGGCTATTGATGGTTCAATGATTAGACATCCTTCTCTCATTTTAGGCACAGCTTTAGGAAACCCAGACACCCAAAGCTAGGACAGTGTGCTCCAGAGCAGGTATTTAAGGTACTTAAAAATTGGGCACTGCAATGGTTAAGGTGCTGACATATTAAGCATCTGACACTGCTACAAACCTCAGTGTGTGTTTACTCTTCCCACAGGCTGGCAAAACTGTTGTGCATTCTGTTGTGTGCACAACTATGATGAATTTTGACTACATGAAGCAAGATGTTCTTTGGAAATCTACTTTGGTTATGATTTGCATGCACTATCCCTTTTAAATTAATCCAAAACAAACTACACAATGACATCCCACTGAACCTGGTGGGAGATTTGGTGTACTAAGAAGATTTGTAAGAGTGCTGAGCGATTTGTGGGTTGCTTTAGCTTTGTTTTTTCATGCAAACATTTTGAAAGGGGGGAAAAACGTTGGTGTCTCAGAAATTTTTTGCTATGAAAAAAATACTTTTTTTTTTAGGATTTGAATATGTAAAAGTAGTATGTTTCACAGTCTTTAAAAATATAGTAAAAGCAATCAAAAAAAAAAAAAAACCAGAAGAAAATATACTAGTTAATCTCATCTCTATAGAAACAAAGTCTATTTGGGCAAAGAAAAAGAAAAGAATGGTGAGAAATTCCCTTCCTTGTCTTCTCATACAGGACAGTATGTTTCTTGCAAACACATAATCCTTCTGTGTCAGTCTTCTTCAAATTGAAGGAGCATTACAACAGTAGTCCAGGCTTTTGCTGACACTACTTCCTCCCTACGTATGGTAAACCCATGTTCACAGCTCTTAATTCCTTTTGGCTACTACTGACCAATGAGCATTTCCATTTCGGAAAGCTGATCAGGTCAGCAGGTGTTATATGGTGCTAATGTGGAAAACAAAATCTCCCATCTCCTGCTGACATGTTTTTGGGAAGTAGGTTGATTTGAGCTTGTGGGTGATGTCTGACATCACTGACATCTCTGCTAGAGAGTGACTTTGTATGGGCTTTATAAGAGAGAGTTTATAAGTGCACTTTTCCTGGAATAAACTAATTTTTCTAATAAGGATGAGACACATTTTCAACATGTTCTGCTAAAAGCAGATACCAAACACTTGAACTATACTATGAATATGTGGTGTTCTCTATAGAGGTTTATTAAAAGGAGTATGGGAAAAGTCTCTCATTTATATTTCTCCATCTACTCCTGTATTTATATAAAATCTTAATCTTGTTTCAAAAACTAAATCATGTACACTGGAATTGCAGGTTCCTTGTGTTTGCATATGAGGTCCATGACTATGTCTGTAAGATCTGGCCATACACCTTAAGAATGCACACTGAAATTACCCTTCAAGAAACCTGAAATACATAGTAGTAGCTACAGATTACAACAAAGAAAGGTTCTAAAACCTTAGACACCACAGAGACATAAATCTAGCTGTGGTCTTTGACAACCAATTCAAACTGAAACTATTGAAATTTAGCTGACTATTAAGTAATTTTAATAGTTTTACTATGAAAAGAACAGTAAGTATGAAAGCAATTAGTCCTGACTATGAGGTAAGGATGTTTAACTGAATAGGACTTGTAACTAAAATGGTCTTAAAGTCTGAGAAAAATGTGACTGTAACAATTAAACTGCTTTGAAGCTTTGGTTTCAAATGTCTACCTCCCCTTCTTTCAGTTTCATGATAAGAATCCATCCACATTGTGGCATTTAACTACCACAGGTCTTCTGATCAGGGAGCTGTTAAACCAAACACATACAAGCCCATACAAAGTCACTCACATACTCAGATGTGTGTTACCCTATAGATCTGGAGTGTCTGGAAAATCTTGCACATAGCAAGTGACTTCTTTGTGACATTGCATGTGGTAACCACCAGCGATCAGAGGCTCTTGTACCACTCTGTAGACATGAAACTAAGTGTCCTATTCCCCCAGGTGACAGTCACCCACTACGTATTTTAGTGGTGTGTACAGCACGGCTCCTGCATGGGCATGTCAGCAGCTGCTCTGCTTTACTGGCTGATGTTTCTCAGCCTTTCTAGATAATTACCTGGCCCTGCACTTCATGAGTTTGCAGAGGTGCTGCAATTCCTCCTACGACCCATGATTTTTCCACACAGCTTTTTTTCCTTTCTTTTGAGCCAAGCAAAGTAAAACAGTAGCCATACGAACTGCTGGGAGATTTCCCAGTGGCAGGACTCCAACTGCAGCGCCTTGCAGAAATAATGCAGACTCGAGCTAGGATTCTGCATTTAAGACCAACTATAATAACAACTTCTATTCTTAATTATTTTGATATAGACAACATTAATATTCTCTCCAACCCCCATGGAATTAAAAGCAGCCATCCACGTCCATTGAGAGCTGCTTAACATTTTTCCTCTGAATCCTTATTTTTCAGTTCACAGGACACTTAGTTTCTGCATTAGACATGAAAGGAACATCTCAGACATCAATATTTGAGATCAATGTACATTCACAAAGACAATATATGGAAACTCCTACCTTGCAGCTCATGCTTTTAATTTCTCTTCTTCATGATATTTCTTGGGTGGTTTGGGAACTGGAGTTCTTAAAATGCTCTGCCTGGCTAAGCACAAGTTAGTCATAGTGAGACCTACATAAATGCTGGTCTCATTCAAAAGTTTCAAAAGAGACATGCTGTCCAATGAGAGGTAATGATTAACTATAACAACTTTTTTTACAGAATGCACATACAAATTTTTTACCTGTGTGAACACGAATGTCAGAATCAAATCTCCATATACTCCAACAGTTTCTGGTTTATTGTTTTGGAAATGAGCATCGTAACAAAAAAAATCACTTAAATTTAAATGAAAATATTAAGTGCCACAGTTATGTTTATTTTAGCCCATGTATGTCAACATAGGACTCAGTCATCTTATCCCACAGATGACATTCTGTAAAGCAGGCAGATTTGCCCTGAGGCCAGAGTAGAAAGGCAGGACTCATAGTTTTTTGAAAGCCTCCCCAACCTTTTAAATACAGAAACAAACAGCTGGTGATTTTGCTGCTGGTAGCATGTCAGTCCTTGTGTTCACAGCAAACCAGTCTTGCTGGTAAAACAACACTTCACTGTCTGGATTCAAAATAATTCAGACGGGGGAACTTTGCCCTCTCTGTAGACACTGCTGAGCCTGAAAGACAGTCTCTAATGCTTTTTTCCATCAGGTACTAACTAATTTAATTTTCTTCTAGCTGACTGAGTAAGACACAGCTCACTCTTGAGTAAAACATAAAATAAAGTCATACTGTATTAGGTGTGTCCAGGATCTGTTGTGCTTTAATTTTAGATATTTCTGGGTCTTTCTAGGTAAATTGCCTTTCCCTCCACTTTGTAAGTGTACAGAGACACAGTAAGTCTGTAATTCTTTTCCATGGCACCTTTTTTCCTTTTCTGCATGAAGAAAGCAAAACAGTGCAGTGTGAAGCCTGTGAGTTACTTTGGTCCTAAACTGTTCTCAAGTTCTTATGGACACATAAGACTGTTTTTACTCCATTTTTATGGGGGAATTTACTGTTCTATATTAGAAAGATCTCCTCCTTTGAAATGGTTATTTTGTGGGCTTTTAGCAATTAAATAAAAATAATCCTTGAAGGAAAGAAAGAGTTTCAAGCAACCACAATTTGGACTGTGAATCTGAATGCCAGTTGAACCCAATCCTCAGCAGTATTCATGTTGCCGTAATAACAGAGAGTAACTAGAAACAGCTCCAAAGGAGAAGCCCCTCACCCACTTTAAAAAGCTGGAAATAGAAACACAACATTTAATATTTTTTGGTTTGGTTCAAGAAATTAAGATCCAGTGTTAAAGCTTTACAAAACTAGTTCATGAACTGTCCATTCATTGCACCATCTACTATGAAACCACTTTGACATTTTAAAGCTCAAATTCAGACTCAGTTAAACACTTTCAAGTGGAAAAGGAGAAAATAGGAAAATATGCAAAATGTCTTAAAGCATTATCTGCCAATTCTTTCTCAGTTATTTCCATATTAAACTTAGATCACAAATTAAATTATTTATTCCTATTTGCAACATTGAAAAACAACTTCACAATGGAATATTCTGCCACTTGCACTGTCATTAATATTAATGCTCTCTATATGTACTTAGACCTTAATTAACATGTCATTGTTGCATAGGGAAAAAGGGCAATTTATCCACTTACATATATTGTACAGGACTGTAGAACAGACCAGTAAAATTCTTGAGAATTTCTGGAAATCCACTTAAGTTTACCACCTATTTTATGGGCAATGAAAACACTTCAGTTTGATTGCTGTTTTGTAGAAGAAATTCAGGTAACTTTTTTTTCCCATAAATGAGACTTTCTCAAGGGGAAGTGTGCATGATAGCTTTAATAATAGAATAATATTAATTTTACCCATGTAATTATTATTTATTGTTTCTATCTAGTCCCAATAGAAAACAAAATTAATTTTATTTTTTAAAGAAAACAAAAATATTTGTCTGCGGCTCTCTTTTTTGAAGAACGTTTACAAAATGCGTCAAAAGGACAATGCAAGTGTTTTCTATATGCTTGTTGAGCATGACATGCTGAGCTTTTTTGTTTTTATTGAGTAATATTCATCACTTTTAAAGATGACAAACACATCATCTATTTGAAACATATAGTTGTGAGTTTACTGCAGCAGGCCATTTATAGCTGTCTTTGTTTAGGTCAGATTGCTAACCAGTAAGAATTACTAATTACGTCTTATGGTTGTAATGCTATAGGTTCATCACAGCATAAAACTATACATGTTTCAATTTTTTATTGAGCTGTATTAAAAATACCAAGTGGGGCACACATTAAGGCATCAGATGTCATTGTCCCAGGACCTTCATTTTACTTTTTTTATTCTAGCACATTCTCCTTTTGCAAAGTCAAATGTGTCTTTTTTTTTTTTTTTTTTTGAGGCCTTCTCTCTATATTTAGTATTTCCTTCCTCAATTGAATGGTTTAAATTAGGAGATAGGAGTAGAATAAATATCCAGGACTTAAAAAATCTTTTACAAATAGTTTAATCTACCTGTATTTTCTGTAGTGTAATAGATTTTAAGTGTATCATAACATAAAGAATTGCATCAAATGCAAAGAGGGAAATTTCAAAGAGCTTGAATCTGGATTATGTTGCATCCTTTCAATTTTAACAGTGATACTAGAATAAGAATTGCATTTTCATAGTACCATAGAGTCATGCAAAGATTCAAAGGAATGAAAGAGCCAGGCTGATCTCAGTTTTACAAACATAGTAAGAGGGACATAGAGAACATACTGGTTAAACAATTGTTAATAAAGTTACTTGTGGTCCTGATACGGACAGTGGAGTTAAGTACAGCTGCAGAGAGTGTTCTTGCAGCATAGAAAAAAAAAATCTGAACTGTTGCTTTTATTCTCATGATGACTGGTGCAGCAAGGAGCTGAAATTCAAGTATTCTTACAAACTGTTGCTTGCATGTATTGAATGACTGATCATTTTTGGACCTTTACAAAGTCTGTGTTCAAATGAACACAAGCATCTACCACTTCCTTGTAATCATGACAATTTGGCCACTAATTGTAAGTCCAAAGATTAAAGTAAATTTTACATAAAGAATCTTTACTCTATAGGCTATTTGCATGATGATGGTGTAAGGTAAATATATAATAACTAAATATAATGTTTTTGTCTTTATTGCCAGGTATTTGAGCCACATAATTGTAATAAAAATCCCAATATTCAACGCTTGCCTTACTTTTATTAACTCAAAAGTGGTTGCAAAGAATAAGGACCTTGTTTTGAAGGCATCAAGAAGAATGGATCATGCAAAATCCCTTAAATTATTTCCTACAAACCCTTGGCTACTCTGAACAGCCAGACTCATAATATTTTTTCCCTCAGTGAACATATACAAAAATTGCTTTCTTCTATGGCTAATACTTTAGAGAGCATGTTATAATTCCCCATGGCAAAGTTTTCATAGTAAAATTACACTCTAAGAAAACTAATGATGAGCAGCAAAGTGCTCCAGGGATGTAATGCAATTATTTTCATGATAACTCACACCCTTTATTTGCTTTACTTCCTCTGTGTTTCATGTAAATTTTATTTTAACAAAGAACTGCTCAGTCTATCAGTAGAACATGAAGGTTTATAGAAGGACTTTCAAAAGGCTTACATTTAATTGATGTCCAAACCCTCTCAGTCTGCAAATCAGTAACAAAAGATGTTTTGCCTTCTTTCTGCAAACAGAGCAGATGTCTAAGTAAAATATCACCTCTGGAACAGAAGCAACTGACTTTTATGTTCTCATCACAAAAATGGAAGCTCTACACTGGTGGCCTTTCTTATTTACACCACACACATGGCAATCTTTGACATTCATTTCCTTGAATATAAACAGAAGATACAGCCTCCCTCTCCAGAAGTTAATGAATTGAATGATAAGACCCCTTAATTCAAATGCCTAATAACCCTTTAGTACTTCCACAGTTCTGAAAAGTGCGTTAAAACCAATTTTAGGATAAAACAGAAGACTGGTGAAACAGTACCTTTGTGCTTGCTATGAGAGTACTTGTTAATATATAGCCTTAAGCCAAATTAAACACAGCAATTTTAATGCTGACTAAAACTATGTTTTCAATTTGACTAAAAGCCAATTGCAATGATTGGAGTACAGGGGTAAAAGTTTTGTAACTTATCCACAGGATCCTTTAACATGAACAGGATACCTAGTGAAAGAACATTAACAATATTGAGATTACTGGACATGAATCAACAGATTGAAAACTTCAGAGAAAAAATGCATTCATTAGAACTGGTCAGATGTTTTCAGGTGGTCTGTTTAGACTTTAAAAAACTACAGAACATGAAACTTTCAAATGTGTGTGGGAAAAAAAAAAGTATTTCAAGTCACATCACAGAAAGTAATACATAATATTACTGGAGAAAAATATTCAGGATATCCATCTACAGTGCAGAAAATCTGCCTGATTCAGATGGAGGGCTTAAACCTTGGCTCTATCTATGCCTTCCAGGCTAAGCAAATGTTGTGTAAAAAGATCTGCTTTGATTCACTTAATTTTTGTGGAAAACACCTAAAATTCCTGTGAAAATCTACATGATCTTTTTGACCAACTCTGACGTGAGAATTTTTCCTTTTTTAAATTTTGAAACAGGGAGAACACATCTTCTCATCCAACTCTGATATTATCCCCTGCTGAGCTATTGGTTATAAGACGCTTAGTGGGAAGGAATGACTTAGCATTCAGTTTCCCGTAAACTCTGGAGTCCCAAACTATAAAAATGGAAACAGATCTTTTATTTAATCAAGACTTTAGTTGCTGTTTGTTTTGTAACTATATCTACATTAAAAAAATGTACCTTACACAGGTGTGAACCATATTGGATTGGTAAAAAAACTGGAAAAAACTGTCCATATATGTAATCTTTTGGCATGACCAAGAATTAAAAAAGAACTCCATAATCCTATCCAGTAGCAGGCTAAACATAAAACTTCTGCAAATTCATGCCAATGAAATTGTCATTCATTGAAAAAAATAAAGCTGCTTCACTTGCATTTCTGGTGAGTATTTAAGTGGCCAGGAACGTAGGACTGAAATAATGCAGAGAATGGGGATGACCATACAGGTTTTTATTTCCTAAAACTGCAGAAACTATATCTTAAACTGTCCTTGCACTGTGATACACACCTTCCATGGTGGCATCCCTTTTGTAATAATCAATTATATCAGCAAAGGATAAATATTTGAGAAAGCAGCCTTATGTAAATAAGATGCCAAATTAGAAGGCAAAATGTTTAACTGCTTGGTTGTATCACAACCTGTGCAATGAGAGATACTTTGTTGAAGAGCAGAACTATGTGTTTCACCAATTACTTACCATTTTCTCTGCTTTTTGAAAAAAAATCTAAATAAAGGTTTAAAAATCTATAAGATTTAATTTAATTTTATCCATCTGTTAGAAGAGTAGGTTATGAATAGAAGACCACAGTAAGGCTGAAGGACTGTGTTGCAAAACTGGGCATAAAATATTTATTTTGATGTAAATATACTCAAACTGAATTCTGTTGCTAATTTTTTTTTGTCTTTAATGACATGAGGGACAAAGATCAAATGCTTGATCCTTTAGTATATGCCTGTCCTCTAGTAAAGTCTGACAGAATCCCCAAGCTGCTATACAAAAGCAAATTCTGGTTTTTTGAGCCTGATGATGAGTAAATTCCATAATTGTATCTTGACTAATTTCTATTTTTACATTGCTGATTGACTCCAAAGCATTTTAGTGGAGAGCAATAGAATCACCACTGCCATACTGGCAAACTCTGTTCCACTGTAAAGAAGTAGCAGAGCAGACAAGACTGCCAACTAGTTGAACACATGGATTTTCCTCTAAAGTAGCATGAATTCCACCTTACAGTCCTTAGAAAACAGTGGAGTGTGCTGGGGGGAAAAACCACCAAACAATGAAAAAACACTTTACATGTGTAATTTTTCATAATAGCATATGACTTTAAACTACACATGAATAATCAAGAATTCAAATGTTCTCCCGTCATTGCTTGCTGTCAGCATACGAGCAGTTAAAATTTCAGAGGGGCTGCTGTCTTTTTCCCCTTGATGTTATGGGAATAGATGGAATAGAAAATGCAATAGAAAATGAAGTTTAACAGAACTGATTATCAGTGATAACTCTACTACACTCGGGCAAAAGAAATTAAATTCTTAACTATTTCTGGACAATTTAATGCATGGCATTTGATTTTGGTTTTCATAACTTCATAAGCCTTGCAGTTTCTACTAAGCTCATGTAAAGTAGTGACAGGTTATTAGTTCTACAAACCCTGGTTGTTCTATTGTCTGTTTACAGGTTAAATATAAAAGGATTTCAAATAGTGGTCACTTGAGAAATTTTTGCTTTTACATGCAAACTACCAAGCAGCCCTTAGCCCATCTGCTTGGGAGCCTCATATTTTATAAACATTTATATTTCAACTCAGTTGATGTTTCAGAGGACTTATGCTCATTGATTTACTGTACTTAAAAGGCAATGTTTGAGAAATTGAGTTTTTATGTATTTTTATCCATTGCTGTCAATGTTGTGTGAATGGTTCTACAGCTGGCATTATTTATAGAGCTATGTAAACTATGGCTAGACTTTGTTTCCCAAGCAAGTTCTGAAGCAGACATTAGAATTAGCTCAAAAGAACAAAAAGGGGAAAAAAAACCTCTCAAATACCCAACAACCTCCTTCTTCCTCTTACAGATCACTGTCATTTTCTGAACTCCACACATAATTTTTTATACTAATCTTCTGATGCAAGTGGGAATCTCCACAGGAACCAGTTCCACACCACCATTTTCTACAAAAGGCAACTAATACCAATACAGATTTTAGGACAAACCTGACTAATTATACAGTACGATGCATCAAACACCCTACAGCTCATCCCATGACTGAGGCCCTTTAGATGGAAAAGGAAAACAAGAGTTCAGTTTCTTTACTGCAGGAAAGGGTTGTGGTTTTTCAGTTCTTTGGTTTAGTCCTGTTTCTCTCACCAAAGAAGCCTCTTTTTTAGGGAAGTTAAAATTACAGTGCCCTCACTGGTACCCTAAACCCTGTTCTATATCAAACACATCTCAATTTGTTTGATTTCCATATGTACTTCAGCAGTTCCTAGTTCTTAAACACATGCACAGTCATGGAGATTTGGAAGCATTTTTACAACCATACAGCTACAATGTGAGGAGTAACAGCTGAGCTTGAAGAACATTAGCACTGCACTGCAAGATTACACTGTAAAGGATTGTGCTTTTTTTGGTCACAACTCTGTTACAAATATGTGATGATCCTCTGCTTCATTGATAAATTATACTGCCCATAATTTCAAAGAACACTTGAAAACTTAAGATGAAATATAAGGTAAAATAAATGAAAGGTAAAAAGCAAGTAAAAGATCTCAATAACAAGTTTCTTCCTATGTTAATGCTGTAACTTTGCTGGAAGTACTATCTCTTTGTTTTAATTTGTATTTAGGGACCATCCTACTTGGCTAGGCTTCAGTATTAGCTAAGATGTCTGCAGAAAATTTATGCTTAGTAAGAGGTTAATAATTACTTTATACCATTGACTTCACAATTTCTGTAGAACAGCAGCAGTGAAAATTTCAAAAATGAAATCAGAGTAGATAAGAGTATATGTCAATATAAACACTGCTGGTATATATTTCAAATTCTCCTGAGATGGGTATCAAAGTAAACAAGAAAGCTATGAGGAAAGTTACTGGGAGGACCAGTGGTAGTGTTTCCATATATCACCTTCAATCCTACTGCCAGTAACCCTTAGGTAGGCACATTCATCTAACACTCAAGCCTTTGAAAATCTGTTTTTCCTTTCTTGTTTTCTGCAAGTATCTGGAGCCTACGGCACACATAATCCCCAGCAGCAGGGAGAAAAGGACGCTCAAGTCAGACCACATTTGTCTCTACTTTTTCCCCCTATTTTCCCAAACAGGTACAAGTTCTCAGTGCCAATTGCCATGGGGATGCTCCACAACTGCAACCTGCATTGCAAAGTCACCATAGCCCATTGTGTCAGTTATCTTGTATTGTATTAATTAATTCGATCCTTTAAGAACACACCATTCCTGCTGTAATAACAGCACAATCAGTGGAAGCAGCCTAAGACTTCTGTCATAATTCTCTATATTCAGTAATTTCCTGACATTGATAAACTAATCAAGTGAACTGAATTTATCCATTCTGGTATTCAAGGCAGACTGCAATTTCTTAACAAAAGCTTTAATTAAAAAAACATAAAACTTTTCCAGCATGCAAATAAGGGAAAATAGAAATGAAAAGTACACATCTGAAATCACTAGGTGTTGCATTCCCCGAATAATAGCTGTTGTGCATACTGCCAAAGTTGATGATCTAGTGGAAAAATAAATGAATGTTTCCATAAAAAACTTTTTAAAAGAGTCCCAAAGGAAACCTGTCAGACCACTTTAATTCTGCCAGTTACTAATTTCTGGACATGTGATTTTACAATTTCAAAGTATTTTTGATAGGTTCTTTTGACACAGCCATGAAAAAAGAATAACATATTTATGTCAGTAACAATATGAAAATGAAAAAATGCTTTTGAAAGGGCAAGCTAGAATTCTAATATAAGCTCATACTGAAAGTATCAGAACAGTATAAATTGTAAAATTTTTTGTGTACTACACAACCATAGTCCATTTAAAAGCTGTCTCTTTATTTGGACCGATGTTTTTGTAAACTCAGACAAATAGAAGAACGTGGTAAGTTAATACTGACATACAGATGTAGAAAACTGACTTTGCAGAAAGAGTTAGCTTGTCAAAAATGATTTCATGGCCAAATGGCAAGAAACTGATATTGGCAATAATTCTATAATATTCAAGTGTGAGCAGCAGGCATAATTTCTTGCCTGGAATTTTAGAAATTATCAACAGGAACACAAAACCATATTTATTGTCCTACACTGACTAACCTTCAGAACTATTTGAAACAAAAATTGCAAGAAAGAAAAATGCCAAAAGGAAAACTGGTCTTTAAGAATTTGTGCACAATGACTTTAAGGTATACTGTATTTTACTGAAGCACAAAGGAATTCTACAAAGGCTGTAT
Organism: Calcarius lapponicus; assembly: GCA_039654755.1. NCBI lineage: Eukaryota > Metazoa > Chordata > Aves > Passeriformes > Fringillidae > Calcarius > Calcarius lapponicus. Next base: position 39,797,206 of record CM077481.1, read on the forward strand.
AGCCAACCTTTCTGATACATGCCTCTTTCAAAATTATTATGGTTCATTCTCTTTTTCTGTATGGATTTACTCTTCTTCACCCATCTCAGTCAGTAATACTGAAAACCTTTTGATAAAATAAAATGCATAGATCTGTTGTTGGACTCTTGGAAGTATTTGCATTATAGATGGACGACAGCACATGGTACTTAAAATCTTTTACTACAGTGCATGCTCTTTTTCTTAAACAGTAATTGGGAAGGGGACCTGGATAAATACAGCTGCGTTGAGAGGGAGTATAGTGATGGAAGGGGTAATACAAGACTGCACCATCTGTAGAATATTCTCTCTATTACTTTGCCCCTTTCAATTCTACAAGGGTTATTTTAATGTCTGCTGAAATCCAAGATGTGCATTCCTGTTGTAGCTCTATGGCAAATATTTGAAGTAATTTTTTTTTCTGTGTAACAGCGGATGGCACCCGTCACACCCAAATGCAAATGAAAAAAAAAAAGGTGAAAAAGTGGAAAACACTCTGAGCTATACTATCCCCACTAGAGAGAAACAGCCTGACAGCACTTACACTGTCCAAGGCAAACAAGTCCTTATCAACAACAGCATTAAACTTTGAAATTATTTCAAATTGGAAAACCCCTTTACTTAAGACTAAAAAGCTTTATATATGTCAGAAATAATTTGCAAGGTTTTACCATTAGTTTAATTCTTTCTTGATTGGATTACTAATCACAACACTTTATTCTTGTTTTGCCAAAATAAAAATCTGAATCCAGAGTCAGACAGTACTATGTCTCTAAAGGTGGATATTTTTAACCAAGTAATAGGTAATTCTATAATACCTAGAATTCTCTCTTCTAGAGAATACCTATTACTAGAATTTTAGTAATAGGTATTCGCTTGAATATTTATATGATGAAACTACAGAAGGGTTTTATCTCCCCTTGCGAAGAAAATTAAACAAGTCATGCTGATATATCTCTGAAAAGCCAACTTATTCCAGCAGGATTTGCTGCAAAACCTCTACAGGTTGGTAACATGCAATTCCTGCCTTGGCCAACTGGTCACTTTCAGAGCCTTGATAAGAAAACAGCTTTACACTGTATCACTGGACAGTTACTCAGTCACATTGGTTCCACATGCGAGATTTAAAACTATTTTGCGAGCTGCATTGAAAGAAATCTGTTCTTAAATATAGATTTTGATAACTATGAACTTTTAACCCTTCAGCAAAACTACTTACAGTCCAGAAAGACCCCACCGCAAAGAGAGTCCATCTAGGACAGTACTCAGCTACAGAGGCTGATAATGTAACTTTGGGACTTTTACAACGCCTTCGTATGTGGTCAGTGGCTTTGCAAGAGACCACACACACACAAACAGCGGCTCTTATAATTGCCTAACATTTTCACCACCTGTTCTCAAGCCATGTTATCAGATGTGAAGGAACCAGTAAAAAACAGTTTATAAGCTATAAATGGAAGCAGCTACGTCAGGGAGCTGATAAACATTTCACTGCAAGTTATTTGTGTAGCAGACTATAATTTAAAAGGCACTAAACTTCTTTAAAGTATTGGTTTCAAGTTACAGGATGTCACAGTTGCTGTTTTGGGGTAGGAGATATGTGTGTTGGGAGGATCAAAGAGGTGATATTTCTTGTTTAACTGATCCTGTCATAGATAAGGTTATCTTTCCCTTGCCTTTCTGCTTCATCTTTACCCCTGTCTGCTGCTTAAGTGTGAAAGCTTGGTTTCATTTAGAAAAAAAAAAGAATATCTACCATGTCCAGTCATTTCATAGCCTTCAGAGGTGTTGAGTTAGTATGGAAATGCTGGTATCTCTATCCCTATGGGAGTCAATAAAGTTAATCTTTTTAAAATGGTAACCTTTGCCTCACTCTTAGTTTAGACAGACTAAAACTGAGTAGAAAATATATTCTATATATGACCCAGGTGATTATAAAGAGGAAACTATATCCAAATCTAAGTACAGCTATACATTTCTTGCATGGTTCTTTAAGGGCACTTGCTTTGGAAATTATTTTAATAGTAGGTTCTCTGTCACTGCTGACTTGTACAAAAATTGTCTTCTATAACTAAATATTTGGTACGATATATGATGTAAATGAAGCATTCATTAGGAATATGTTGAATATGTTGTGAATTTCAGCCTTATTTCCCCTGACTTAAATCCACTCCTATTTGTTACTTAAGCCCAAAGGTCAGAACTGACTGATTTCCAAGAGAGAGGAGAAATGAAATATTTTCGTACTCAGTTTTAAGTTGACCCAGTTAGTTTTGCATGTCTCATTCAAGAAAAATCTGACAGAATTTTAGTTTGGTCTCAGGTGCCTTATTATTGAAATTGGATTCATATGTGCTGGCTATTTATTGATTTGAGTGTAAATTACCAGGGTTGTGAATCCTTGCCTGTAACAGACTTTCATTACTATTATAAAGTGTAGATTTTAAAAAATAAAGGAAGTCTAATATGTTATATATATAAAGCCTTACAATTACAACTGGTAAAAAGACTGTTGAAAATTTTTTCATAAATTATTTGCTGCATTGTTTTTGGAATTTTAGCCCCTCCGAAGTCATATCCCTAGACGTGATAAAACTATTATTACATTGAAATCCTGTGAAATCACTAGTTTGTAGCTGTACAGCTCTGTGGACATCCAGACTAAGTTTAAGTTAGCACCGAAAGTATTCCTTACTGCTCTGGGTTATCACTTACGATAACTTATTTTTCATTCACTAGGCAGAGCATGAGTGTTGGTATTAATTTTTACCAATGAGTCACTCATTGGTACAGCACTGCAGTCTTTGAACAATGCACTTATTTGGGATGATTGCTTGGAAATTTAATTAAAAATTAAATTCTCAAGTTTTGCTCTCAGATCATTATCCACATGATATAAGAAGTGTTGTGCTGTGGAATATTCTGTATCCAGATTTGACAATTTTGGGCAGTTTTGGTACTGCTCTCTTAAAAAAAACTACTGCAGACAAAGGAACAAGAAAAGCAGAGAAGTATGACAAAGGAAGAACACTATAAAAGAATCAGGAAATTAGGCTCATGCTGGAAAAGATTAGTAAAAATGATTCTTCAGTTTTCAACATGAGGAATGATGTAGGATGAAGATAGGGGAAAAGAATCACAGATATTTATGACATTATTACCATAGTGAAAAGATGTGAAGAAGGATTTAATGACATGAGTGATAGTGACATACACAAAACTATCATACACATACCTAGGAAGAAGTACTGACTTTCTCCACATCTCCAAGTCCTGGAAGTTAGACGCTTGAGATATAAATATCTCGATCACTGGGATCTTGAACACTGGGAGGCTGGGTAATTCATGATAGGAAGTCATGCTATTCTCACCATAAATATACCAGATGCTTTTCTAGACTTTCTGTAGGGCTAGGTAGACTTGGATCAAATCCATTGTAGCAATTCTGTAAGTTAGATTGTCTTGCAAGGGTGGTAATACTGCTTTTCAGTATAGAAACTGCTTTTTTGTGCTAATTAGTTGAAGAAGGAAAGTTTGAGACTTTGTGCCTGCAGAGATTACAGGAGGCTCAAACTAATTCTCCCAGCTAAAGCTCTTGCGCTATGCTAACCTTTTTAATTTTAGCATTACTTTGTGTTCAAATGAACTATACTTTTCCTGGAAAGGATGCATTTTTCCATTAGCAAAACCTCTTTTTAAAACACCAACAAAATAAAACAATGTTTTTGGCAAGATAGGCTCATTTACAAGTTTGAAATGAAGTGTGAAAATTGCTGAAAACTGTTACTTTTATTGCAAATATTTCCTATGTTTCTAACAGAACAGATTTAGTTGCACCAGACAATGCAATTTGAGGAAACCTGATGATATCAGAACCTTAAAGGGAGAACTTTAAAAATAATGTTTTTTCAAGTTTTTATTTTTACTCAAGTTCAGGTTCTACTTGAACTTGGAGTGTTATTCTGTCTTCTTCTATCCACTGTCTCTCCCCTCTTTCCACTTGTTCCATGACCTCAATCTAAGGACCCATGACCCTTACTGTTGTGGTTTAAGGATAGTACTTCCCAATACAGTGTCCCTAGTCTTCTTCTACCTAACCAGACACCCTTGCTCAATCCCCAACTCTTCCTGCTCCCCTTCCTTTGGAGGCACAATGGTGAAAATTACAGGTTGAGATAAGAACAATTTACTGGGAGAAGCAATGAGATAAGGAACAGCAACAGTAACAGGAACAATAACAAAAGGATATAAGGCAAAGAAATAATTTACATGGAAATTATAGTAGTATAATTTAGTTGGTGAGATAGTAGCCACCAACTAAGTCCCTTACTCCCACTAGGATTCCCTTTCTCCCACATGAGGTAGTATTCTAACAATAGTGTCTGGCCATGCATCCTCCTAGCTACTCTAAAAAATTAACTCTGTCCTGGCTGAAACTAGGCACTTACTAAAGAGAATATTTTATACTTTCTCTAATGGATGACTGTGTTCTGAACTGTTTACCTAATTTGGTCATGAATTCTGTAATCTCCAGAATGCAATGCATCATTAGGTCATTTCTAAATAATCAACAAATTTGGTATTTACTATATGTTTTACTAAACAATAAGCGTTTTCCATCATACTACCATAATCACTTGCTTCCCTGTCAAATGCTAGAGAAGGAACTTCTTCTGCTTCTTACTACCCCTGATTTATTGCAATAACTTTGGATATTCGCTATCAAACATTTAAAGTGAGTATATCCTCTGAGGCTTTCATGAATCTTGGGAATTCTGCTCCAAGAGCACTCAAGCAGCAGGAGCTGAACCCACATAGATTTCAGTAAAACCTGACAAGAATTATATGGAAGAGAGCTTGGAAACCAAATGAAGTTTCTGAAGTGAAAACAAAGTTCTGCACTTTTTTGTTAAGCAGTGAGGCACAGTCTTCTCAAACAACTTAATTTCTTATTAGAATGTGCAGTAACAGCTAAAGCAAGGAGGAAAAGCCAGACTCAAGTCCAAAACAGGACAAATGTATCTTGGATGGCCAGACTTTTTTGTACACAAACCTGGATGCAAATCTGTGTTCTTGAGCATGGAGTTGCAGCAAGAATGGATAACAAAATGAATTGTGAAAACCCCTCCCGAGGATCCCCTCATGGGGAGACCCCTAAAATGTTCTGTGCCAGGATTTAGAGAACTTTTGGTTTTTTGTGTCTTCAGGTTGCTGTTTATCTTTTCTCTTATCAACAGTTCAGCATGCTGTCTACATACCAGACTTAGTGTACAAAGAGAAGGCACAAAAAGTCACAAGACACACAGGTTCAAGGTCTTTTAAAGCTATTTCATCCAATTAACTCTTAGAATGTATTTTATTTCTATCCTTCTACCAATAACTAATTATTTGTCTGTCCACACAACATCTGCATTTCAGTTCTTTCTAACCAATCACTCTGTGCTACCAGCACTGCAGAAAATGGAGTAGATGAAGGAGATCAGACAATGCCCAAAATCCTCCATCTTGTCTTCTACCTCCATACTGAAAATGGAAAACTCTGTCTTTCTCACCCTGTGATAAACTACACTACTATCTATTGCACACACTCATAGATTCAGATTCATCCCAATGTCTTGGAAGCTTTCCCCATGGACAAAGGTTAAAAGCAGTGTTCTCCTGCAGATCAGGACTTCTCAGATAAGGGAAGAAAAATATTCCCTATGCCCTGAGTTCCAACACTGAACCTCTATCTCTACTGGAAATAGACAGATGCATAACATCAGCTCAAATTCAGGAGAGGACAGCTATCATTGAAGATCATTACGTCATGGGAACAATTGTGTATTTGGTTAAAGAGAGGTTAATGAGTACAGGAAGCTTTCCATTATTCAAAACTATGTGGACTTTATTGCGAAGCATGAATATTATGACACATTTCTTCTCCCAGTCCTTCCTAGGATGCATCTCAGCAAAGCGAAAGCTAGGTGGAAAGACTTGCACTGCTATTACCTGCAATTTATCACTTATCAAACAAAGGAAACATCAAGACCTACTAATTTAAAGATATAATTTGGAAACTATTGGCATGTATCCAATCCCTACTCATATCCCACTACTTAACTCTCATGTGAGTTCCGTTCAAGAGGTGACTCCACTGGATTCAGTCAGAAGGGATACCAAATAATGGAGGAGTCCCTTATGCATCCTCAGGGTATTAATTTTGTTTGGAACACAGACGTCATGAGCTTTAAAGAAAATGAAATATTTTTATGTTTTCCTGTTTTTCTTTAGGTGGTTGGGAACAACATACAGTACATAATTTCAAGATTAAAGTTCTCTGGTCATCTAACCAGGCAGAACCCTGGTTATTACTGCTAATACATTACTCAGCATGGCTGAGCAGACAGCTCCCTATGGCCTTTCAGAATGGGCATTATGAATTGCTGCTCTAAAAGCATGTGACTGGCTCCAGATGAGGAATAATGACATTTGGTACACAGTGTGGTCTCTAATGTTCTCTTGTCTCGTCTCTAATGCTAATTCTGTGTTGGTAATAATTTAAAAAGGCTTGTCTCTATCATGAGGCAAAAAATGTTCTGTACATGTATCATATGTGCGCTGAGTACATACCTTTCTATTACTACTTTCAGGAATTTTAATTTGATTGATTTTTCTTTTACTTTTCTAGATGTGTATTATTTGAGCAATGCCACATCTATTTACACATAAAATATATTAATAATGGTTTTTTGTAAGACTGATTCTTCCTTTACCTGCAGCAGAGGGCAGAAATAGCAAAAATATATTTTGCTTTTGATAGCCAGAATATAGCTGTGAACTGATTGTGAATAGTTTTTGAGTTCCACATTGTTCATTTTTATAGTTCCTTCATCTTGAACAGAAGTAGTATCCTATCCACTTAGTGCAACCATCCATCTAAACTACAGTCTCCCCCATTGTTTGTGCTGGTTTTTTCTTTCATCAGGAGACACTCAGACCTGGAGATTTACTCTGAATTCAACCATTTCCCCATGTAGGTCCAGCATTACTTACTCTTTGCTCTCCTAAGCTCTGTTTTAAACTTCTGATCACTTTCCCATCATCAGAAGGCTCCCCAGCCTCTGGAGGCAGGAAACATCAATAATCCTCAGCTGATTGAGAGCATGAGAGTTGGGCAGGGAACCCTAACTTGGAGACCACCTTGCAATATGGTTTTCAATTCATTCTGTAGCATCATCAGCAAAAAATTACTGAAATAAGACGGTAGCATTCTGAAATTTCTCACCTTGGAAAAATTTCTACAGTAAAATTTTTGTTTTAAAGTGTGATATGGATTTGTTCTAAATTAAATAACAATTAGGGGTAAAATAGTGACCTCATCCTCAAGAAGTTGTGGCATTGAACTGAGATATGGAAACAAGATTAAAATCCTGCTGTTACTAATATCCCCTGCATATTGGTTGCAACAAACCCATCTTGAATAACTAATAGTGCTTTTCCACCTTTGGAAGGTGGGAAACCCAGGCTGATGTCACTGTGCCAAGTGGTCTCCAATGATGCTGTGGGCTGCTGAATTCAGAAAGGGCTCTCTGCTTCAGGCATGGAATTCCTCACATGCTGGAGTTGCGTGTGGTCTCTCCAGAAGAACACTCTGGAAAATAAAAAGATGCATTTTTTGACAAATTCCTTACTGGTTTTCTCCTAGTGCTGACTTTGGAGGATGCAGTAAAAGGCTCAAAATTACGAGAGCGAAGACATGATAGACAGAGAGGTACATGCAGAAGATAAACAGAACCTGTTCCCCAGTCTATCCACTGGTACTGACTTCAAGATTGAATGAGAAGTGCAGGGTACTGCTTTCTTTTGTCTTTTATTTCAGGAGACTCTGGTAAAGCATTTGATCACAAGGGCCAAAAGCAAAATATAATTTTATGGATAAAAAGTGACTGGGCTCTCACACAAGCCCTTGAAATACTGAGTGCCTTTCCCATTGATTTTACTTGCCTCATACACTACTGACATAACTTAGGCTGTTCTCTTTACTTCATTTATCTAGTTACAGCACACGCACACACACACACACATGCACAGACAAAGGCATGCTGAGCCTGCTGCAATACAGAGTTAATGATGACACACATCATTATTACATCTGCATGGAAAAACTGAAATAGGCAGAGATATATCCCCCTTGTCTTGAGCCTGGAAATCCATATGTCCTAGGAACATTTTGCACATTCAGCAAGGATATTGTATGTTTATTTCTAATGTAAAGTTTGTGCTCTCTATTTTGTTCCATCTCTTTTTCATTTTTCCATGACAAGCTTTTTGATGTCTGTGGAGCTGCCTGAACAACAATCATAAAGGCCCTAATCCTAAAGCTTTTTCTGGCTCTGTGGGTGAAGTGCAGATTTTTAGGATGTTTGCCAAGACAGCCTGTGCAAAGGATTTGTTTTTGCAAGTGTTTGTGTGCATATGCGCGCATGATCCATGTGTGTGGCCTGTGTGAATACCAAGTGCCATTTACCCTTAAGGCTCTCTAAACCACCCTCTGCCTGTGTAGAAAACATCTCCCTGCTGCAACGAAGCAGAATTAAAATAGTTATTTGCCCATCTTTTCTTTTATATACATGCAGTGTGAGCAGCAGCTGCACATCCCCTCATGTTATCACGCAGATAAGGGAGAGCTGAGAAGGGATGAACAAGACACTGGAAGCACATTCACTACTGCTCTTTGTCTTGTAGAGCAACTGCTTCAAACCCCCTCCCTCATGCACCAAGGCTCACAGAAAGCTGCTTTTCCAGGCATGTTCCTCCTCCTTGCACTCTTGTTGCTACTCCATCTACTTAATCTCCCTCTCTTGTGCTATGGTTTTCCAGCACTGCTATTGATTTAAGCCTCTCACTCCTCAGAGGCTTCATGCTTGAACTTCTTGGAGAGTGACATAGGAGCTCTGCTTCAAGGGCCATGAAAACACTGTATTTTTTCTATTCTATTAAACTATTTCTTCTAAACAACTAAGAAAGACATGAAATAAAACCATAACAAACTAATAGCCACCCTCATGACATGATTGTTATAAAACTTTGGAAGTGATTTGTTTAGTTACTTTCTTTCTCACGCATGCTTGCTGCTAGGAATCTACTGAGTTCATTTAACTATCAGCAAGCAGTTCTATACCTCATTGTAAAGCCTTGGGCAAATACTCTAATTTTTACAAATTTAATAAAAATGTTGCTTGCATACGAAGTTCATTGGCAAAGTAATGATTCCACTTCACGGCGAACATACCGAAAATCAGATTTTTCTGTCTTGAAATCTGAGATAATTGCTATTCACTTAATTGTGAGTAGTCCAAAAAACAAAGTCCTGTTTGGTGCAGAGCACAATACTTAATATTCAAACACTGTCTTTCTTTTATTTTTTTTTTTTAAGGGAGTGTTTTATCCCCATTTTTCTGTTAGAGAAACTGTGGTAGAAGGAAGAAAAATTACTTTCACAAGGATTTGAGAATCTTGCTGGCCTAATGACTTTCCACTAGCCTATATTGCTTTCATTTTGGGAAGGTAGATTGCTTAGATTCTTTTAATGTATTTATGTTCCCCACCTCAAAGTTGCTTTGAGATGATTAATCACACGGCCAGGAACCCTAAGTTCTTCCTCCTTCCACAGCTGGGTGCTCGTCATATTTTATTACTATGTCAAGCTCTGCACACAGCACTTAATTTTTGTGAGTGAGGAAAAAGGGTTTGAAAGAGTGACAATGCACAACTGTCCAGGAAACTGATACCAGTATTTAACCTGCAGATACAATTTAGATATATAGGAGACCACAAATAACTGAAGATGAAATCGCATCAGCGCCTTTGGTGGAAGCCTAGGTCCTTTCACTGTATGCCTCAATATATGCCTCTCAAACTTCCCCTTTTCTCTTTATTTTTTAACTTAATCTTCTACATTTATATTGGTCTGTGCTTGCATACCTTCAGACTCCTGACACTTAACATGACAATTGTTTTCCACTTAAAATGATGAAGAAAATTTTACCACAGAGAATCAGAGGAATGTTTCTCACAGGCATATGAAGAAGCAGGCTGGGACTAACTGGTTTTTTAATCTTGTCTTTGGCAAGTCAAATAGTGCTTACTGTTTGGGAAATTGTGATAGAAATGCACCCAGGTAATTATTTCCCAGTCACTGATGTAAACAATGTAATAATGAAAATCTAGCTGACATAGTGGTGCTGGCATCTGAAATTTTATTGCACTTAGCTCCAGTTCTACATCTTTTTATATCTGAAAGTACACAAAAAACTAACTCAGCATTTTAAAAAGACAAGGTAAATACATCTCTTAGAACCCCATTTGTGTATTTGAGTAGAAAAATGTATTTTGTGCAAAGGAAATGAAAGTATAGAACAATCTCTCAGATTAACCTATAGTTTTTATAATGTGTAAAAGTGGTGCTGATGATTGAGCAGATAAAACTCACCTGTATTTATACTACAGATTTATAATCAGAATAAAGGCTTATCTTTGCTATTTAAGCCAAGCAATATGAGACAATTGACAGCAATGCATGGGCAGCAGATTTCTCCCTACAGCACACTCTCTATTTGTATTATCACCAGAGAAACTGAAATGGAAGTCTCTCTCTGTCCTTCCTCCCAGCAGTAGGCCAAGGGTGGTGAAAAATTGGGAATGGGGTGGAATCTGGAAAGCTGACCAAAACTATCCAAACATTAGATTCACTTAGCTAAGCTTAGTTTAGCTTAATTTAGTTTAGCTTAGCTTAGCTTTATCTTAGTTCAGTTTACCTTAGCTGCTAACTGGGTTCAAACAGCCACAGAATGCATTTACTTAAATTAAAAAATTAACTCCTCCAGCTAGAGGAGACATGTAATAGGACATGTAATTCACCTGGTTTTGGTGAATCTAGAATTGGTCATTGAAAAAAAAAATTCTGCACCTACTCAATAGAAAAATTGTACGTAGTAGTTAATCTATCAGATAGCAGCAACATACTTTAGAGAGCTCTGAATTACCGCAGCTCATGTCATGCTAATTCATCTTGAATCAGCACATTATATTTTATTATATGTATTATGGACCTTGTGTTATTCTCTAAACTTTTCAGAGAATGATTATTATTCCAAGGGATCTTTACTCCAAGTATTACTGCAGATCTGATTTGTTAAGGAAAGAAACATCATGCTTGGACTCTGACAGTTCACCTAATTGCTATTGCTACTAATATTCCAGACTTCTCTAGTTTCTTCTCTATTTTCAACTGAAGAGCTCAGAAACATTTTCGGAAGTGATTTTTTTCTTCCCCACATGCACTTTCCTACAGGCATGACTACAAACACAGTTCATCTGATGTGTGTTCTTCAAAGCAGCCACATTAGATATCAGAAAATGGCAGAAGATCTGTTGTTTTCTAGATAATTAAAGTACTCACCAAAACTTTAATTCTTAATAAATATTTTGACTTTTCTTCCATACTGTTACACATTATTTGAAAACAAAAATGGTGACAGACACTAATACTACAAACTAGCATTTAGCCAAACATTATGAAAATATACTGTAACTTTAAAAATATCAAGCATTTGTAGCAGAAAGTCTAAGACAAGTACTTATTTGGTAGTGTTTTAATTTAGAGGAAGCCAACTAATACTTGTAGCTGAATTATTAAAGAAAGTTTCAAAACTTGGGAAAAAAACAAGTTTAGAATTCTGTTGTCTCTGGTCCTCTCACTGCGAGTTTTAAGGAGAAACACATACAGAAAGAGACACATCTGAAAAGAGAACTTAATTCCTCTGTATGCTTATCAAAACGTTAATATTTTGATTTCCCAGAGTAAAAAGGCACTGCCACTACCAAGAGAAATATCTTCGGAAAGAAAAACTTGTGTTTCTTTGCACCCTTCTTTGCTTTCTCTGAGAATAGACAGACACTCATGGCACAGGAATATGCTCTCCTTTCTTCATAAATCTTATGCCCATATAACATGTTTGTTAGAGCCCAAGAGTTCTCTTGGAGTATGCTTGGAACAGCACCAGCATCAAAGGTGAAGTAATTGTCTCATTTATTACGATTCAACTTGTACAGCAGTTAATTTCAAAGAAATCAGGAGGAAATTCAGCAAGAGGTTGTATTTCTTGCTGCAATTTCTACTTAAGTGACATAGGAAATTGGCTTGTTTTATTTAAATGGATGTCAGATGTTGCTAGAAGACAAGAAAACAGCCATGGGAAGCAGTTTTCTAATACAGCAGGATATTCAGAAACCTAGCTGTAACTGCTGGCTAATCACAGGTAGAGAAGCCAGTGAACTGAAAAACATTTTACCTTCCAGCTTTTCTGAAGACCCTTTCTGGAGGACATCTTACATCTTTAGGTGATTTGCGTCATTTCTGCACAGTGGAGGTAAATGCTGAGGCTCTAACGAATGGACTAGTATCTCTTAGCAGTCAGGACAATAGTATCCCTGAGAAAAAAAATAACATTTAGCAGCAGGTCTATATACATGTTATACTTCTGTTGCAAAGAAATCTATTAAAATTTTCTAAAACTTGATTAATTCTTGAAATTAATAATTACTAACAGAGAACATGTTTCTTAGAAAAAAGCTGGTAATAGATCTATGCCAGATATGCCTGATTCTCAGCAGCAAGGCACTGAAAATTTTTTTTAGAGCTTGCAATTTCAGAGACTATAAATTTGGTTGAGAAAATTAACACAAGCAGAACTTAGAATGGACATAAAAATTTGCACAGGTGAGCCAAATTCATTAAACTGTTAAGAAATTTAATTGAAGTGAGCATTCTGGTTCAGCTTTTAGGGGAGCCAGTGGGAGAGGGGCCAGACTGAGCATTCTGTTCACCATACTACACAGCAAAAGTATTTTAAAAAAGAAGTATTTTTGGCCTAAGCCAAACTTAGATATATTTCACTTTTAACACTTAAAATTGTTCTATAGGCCTCTCATGTTATCACTTTAAACATTTAAACATTTTTGTCTTTGCTCATTTAGCAGGTTTGTTGTGTCTTTTCTTTTTTGGTCAGGGTCAATGTCCACATATTGAAGTTCCATCCATATGTTTTTGGTTGTGATACTGGCAAGAACCTGTATACACACTTTATTTTCGCCACCAGTATTTAGCAACCCTGTCATCTGTGAAGCCACTTTTGCTGTTCAATCCACACGTAAGTAATGCAGAAGAGAGGTGCTTTTACAAACTAGCAAGCAGACCCAGTTGCTTGCTTTTAGAACTATCCAGCTTAACTAGCATTATTTTATACTTAGTCCATGCCACATTAATTCAGTATTTATTTCTTAATGAGAAAAACATTAAATCCAAGGTATAAAAGCTGGTAGATTTAATTAATCCAGATTCATGGACTCATGGAAGATGACGTATTTTATGCTGGTGTATCAGAAATTGAGTTAAATATGATTAGCAGAACTGGAAGATGTGGAAAACATTAACTAAATAGGAAAACAAAATGAGTTACGCTTAAAGGGAAAATTCTTGACTAAAATAAAGCCTTTCAGTGGAAAGTAATTATTTCAGGAAATCCATTCTGAGGATAAAATTCATTATTTGTTTTAGCTGATTAAAAGATCATTAATATGCATATAGGTAAAAGCATTTGCTGTTGACCTAGAGTGTGGAGGAAGATGACACTCATCCAGAGGAGAACCCAAACATGACACAGGAATTAGCCAAGTTTGAGGATGGGACCCATGGCATGAACCCAACAGTGAAAAATGTAAAGTCATCCATTTAACATCTGTTAATAAGATTTTTCTCTCTCCCAAGAGGTCACTTTTTGGAAGAACAGAAGGTCTAGTATCTGTTCTGCAGCAAGATTTGAAAAATACTGATTTTTTAATGAGATGTTCCTGTGTTTATTAATACAACCCAGGTACCATAATCATTACAGTTCCACTCTCCTGTGCTTCCCACGAATCAAAAAACTGGGAAAAGAGAAGGGAAAGCAGAGGAGAGAATGACGTGGAAGGAGTGTTTTGAAATAAATGTTTCATGAGCATTCTTATTTCAGTGTGACTTAAGAATAAACTGAGCTTAACATAATCTAGTGTGGCATATTCACTCGCATTGGTGGTATTCCACATGATTTCACACGTGACTGTATCTCAGCTGTAGACAGAGGAGACTCAATAGTCTTTCATACACAGCCAGATGCAGGCAGTTACACTCCCTGGTTGGCATGCTCACTTTGTCTCTGAAGCTAAACAGAAGGTCTCTGTATGAGGTCATTATATAATGAGCCATAGTTCAGTTTTAAATGCATCTTCAATGTTTCCATCCCAGTACAGAACAAAGATGAGTGCCCCAATCAGGCCAACACTTTCCAACATCATCATTTGAGGAAAAAAATTATTTTTGTCATCAGTTGTGTCAGCATCACTGTTTCATGGGAAGCAGACTTCCTGATACATTTGAACAAAGATGAGTGCCCCAATCAGGCCAACACTTTCCAACATCATCATTTGAGGAAAAAAAATATTTTTGTCATCAGTTGTGTCAGCATCACTGTTTCATGGGAAGCAGACTTCCTGATACATTTGATACTGGCTCTGATGTCAAATGTCTGTCACTGGTCTCGTTAATCTTAATTAGTAACCTCCTCTTTGAGCTTTGTCACATTTCTGCACATTCAATATTATATGAATGAATCCTGTTTTGATTGTCTTCAAAACTGTACTGTTTTGTTTATCAAATATTTGCTTACTTTGCTTTCAAGTATGTAAAATCCAGGATGCTAAACAAAAACCCAACAAAAACATACTGGTTGGTTTGTGCTTATACAAGAAGGCAATTTTTCAAGTTGCACTACATCATTAGAGCCCTTTTCTAGAATGGCAGCTCAGCTTCAGGTCCGCAGGCTCATAATGTAGTGTGTTTTCACTTATAGTTTCTATATAGTTTGTACCTTAATTACAGCTTATATCTTAATTTTGAAACTTTCTCAAAACACTGGATTTCTTCTAGTTTCTGGGTTGGAATTTAGGATTTGAACTGTTGCACGCTACATCTTAGGTGGGCTAATGTATTATTTCAGACAGCACAATTAAACATTAGGATTCCAAAAACAGATTGGCTTTAATAAACACCACAGAATACAGAAATTAAATTTTTTTCTGAACTGAGGATTACAGAAAACTTCCTATGAATATCTAAATAATGCTGTGAACTAGAAAAAAACAGTTTTGTTTTCAGCTGGGTATGTTTACATCTATCTCACTGCATCCTACAGGCAGAGCAAAATGGAGGGCAATTTTAAAAGTACACATCTTTATTTCAATAATTCCTATCACAATGGGGCTTAAAGAAATCTGTTGCATTAGAAAATCTCAACTCAAAATCTTTGGAAAATCTTTCTTCCTTGAATAATCCCAGCTCCCTGGTACATCTCAGTTCTGTTTTTGTTCTTTTGTGTTCTTGACTCCGCATTTACCTTACTCAGCAAGTTTACAGGTAGATGCACAGCAACAAGTGATAAAATGCTGCAGTAAGTATTCTACTAGTAGTATCACTAGTAGTATCACCAGTAGTATCTACTAAGTATTCTCTAGTAGTATCAGAGGCTTTTTCTCCTGGAAGTACTTACTGAATGTTTTGTATGATGTTGGTCTAAGCTTGCAGTAGAAGGAAGACGTATTTTTGGGTGTCACAACCCTAGTATCAGATAGATCTTTGCAACTATATTGCTGAAATAATGGACTTGGAAAATATACCCTATTGGGTTCCTAAGTAATGAAATATAGAGACAGATTTTCTTGGCAAATTCTAACACTAACATACCAGCACATTAACAAGGTACTTTATAGCAATATATGGACAGCCAGGTTACTGTGCAAAATATTTCATTACAGAAACACCAGTAACTTTCAGTGTAACCCTCAAGCTCCCTCAGTCTTAGTGTTTTGTGTGCTTTCATTTATTCTCTTCCTTGACTTCCAGAACATGTCTGCATCTTCTCGTGGCTTTGATTATCCAAACCTCTTTCTGTGTCTTGTAGGAAGTTCCTGCTGTCTGAGACTGCAGTCTCTTTAGAATTAGATTTTTCCTCTCACAGACCTGCATTTGTACTGCAGCTTAGATCTAGGCACAATAGTAGGGTTTCCAGCCTCCCACAAGAGACTACCTCAGAAATGTGTCACCAAACGAGACAGAATGTGAAATATTCCTTGAGTAATCAACTGGCTAATCTATCAGCCCTGCTCACTCCTCAAAAAAACGATCAGATCTAGGTGTTCCTCATCCCTTTTTCTCATGGTTTCTAATGCACCAGAGCTTTTTAAATTATGTAATGGCTTATCAATTGGCATCGCATCAGAGAACAAAACATGGCACGGGAAAGACTGCAATCTGGCTCTTCTGTAGCTGAGCTTTTGTAGAAAATGGAGGTAGGGAGCTTTGGAGAATGGATGTATTTTTCTCCCTTCCCTCCTCTGGCTGGCCAAAGCAGGGAGGCTTCTGACTTCTGTTTTCAATTGAGATTTTCTTTGTTTTATTGTTAAAAACAAAAAGATTCTGTGAGGAGAAAAGAGCTTTTAAAAGAACATGTGTGTGGCTTTTTCTCCTTTCTAGCTGGTGACACAGTCTACATGATTGTACCTTGAAAATGCTTTTCCTGGGCAGAATGGGGAGTCTGAGTATCTCCCACAGCATAAAAGATTCTCTCCCCATAATCACAGCAACAGAGACAAGGTAACATTCAAGGATTTCAGACATTTGTAAGCATGATGCACTGCAGAATTTAACAAGCATGTTAGATGTACGGCTGATTTCTCTGATCCCACAAAGAAAACTGCAAAGAAAACTACAGTAAGCCTCTCTTTTCCATTTATGAATCTACACCCCTTCATTATCCTCGCCAAGGAAAGCACAAGGGGTTTAAAATTTAAGTGTAACTGAAAAAAAAGTTCAAGGAAAATGTCAGTCAGAAGGTCTATTTACAAGGGTCTCAGCAACTTCAGTCTTTTCATTTTGTGAATTAAATATATCTTTATAGAACAAGATGTAGAATTAGACCTCTCTCTTCAAGACACAGTAACACCACAGTTGTAGAAGCCCCTACACTTTTCCTATTTGAGTGCTGGGGTTTTTTTTTTCATAATAAAGGACTTCAGAATCTTTAAACTCTGCTGGAATAGGAGAAACAGAGCAACTGGAGAAAAAAAGCCCTGAACTTCTGTGTTTTTGTGTTTATTTCAAGCATGACATGGAACTGCAAACAGATCAGATTAATGTCTGTCTGATAGCTAGTTTTCACAGACAGTTGTATTTATTGGTAAACTTCATCCAAAGCCTGTTTTTCAAGACATTTTTTGTTTTACAAACACAACTGAACAAGCAAGAAAATATAGATTAGGCAAAACTGAGTATTCGAGACACAACCGAAAAATTATGCCAGCGCCAAAGCAAATAAAGAAACAAAATTACCAAAAAGCATTGGTTCTGTCCTGTTAAATTATAACCTTATTTTACAAGTGGGTGTTCTGTAATTTTTTTGTTTTCTTCTTATAACAAAGCAGAACATTCACTGGAGATTTAATTCACTTCAGCATATTCTTTGGTGAATTTTTTGGAAAGCAGATAGTGAGAAAAGAGCTTCTGCTTTTTAAAAGAATTTTATTTTTTCAATTTTAAGTATTTTTACAGTATTTTATTTAGTAGGTTTTGAAAGAAAAAGGACTATATACAAGCCTCCATGGCTTCTAACGCAGAATTAGTTTTTAATTTGAAAAATACATTCAAATTAGCCAGAGCCTTTATTTACATATGTAAGATATAGTACAAAAAAACTTCAGCGAAGTCAGTGAAATTTCTCTGGTTTTGCAGGTGTAACAGGCTAAGCTACATCCATGTGCATTTATGTTTCATAACATGAAGTATATATTTGAAGTATTAATGTATATAAGCCTTATAAAGCCTCATCTAGGTATAATGAGTAAACCTTGATTTACACCAAGTGAAGAATTACAAACAGAAGTGCCTTGCCCTTCAAAGAAACTGTTTGTTTTTCCTCTGACTCTAGTCCTGATTTATATTGGAGTCTTTAGTTTTTAATTTTTGTGTTAAAAGGGTTATGATTTTGACAAAACTATTTAAAAGGCCTTTCATATATTTAGAAAATGACCTAGGCTGCCCATCATTCCATAAGGTAGTTTTCCTCCTTAATAAAAATCTCACTTCTGAAAACCATCCTCCTGTACGTAATACATCAGTTTTTTGATTACTAATTGATTTCTGCCTAATATTGTGCAAAATCATTAGCAAAGCATTAATTTCTTAACTGAGTCTTTAACACATAAAATTGCTTGCTATTATGCTATACTTCTATTTAGAAACATAGAGTCACAGAATGGTTGGAGTTGGAAGGGACCTTCAAAGCTCATGTCCTCCCTACAGGGGCAGGGACACCTTCCACCAGGCCAGGCTGCTCAGAGTCCCATCCAAACTGATGCTGAACATTGCCAGGAGTGGAGCAACCACGGGTTCTCTGAGCAATCTGTCTCCCCACCTTTACAGTGAAGAAGTTTATTTTTTATGTCCAATCTAAATCTATCTTCTTTCAGTGTGAACCCATTGCCCCTTGCTGTATCACTACAAATCCCTCATCTTTCTTATAAACCCCCGTTATTTCTTGAGATGCCACAGCAAGGTCTCCCTAGAGCCTTCTTTTCTCTAGGCTGAACAACCTCCAACCCTCCCAAGCCGGTCTGAATAGCACACGTGCTCCGCCCCTCTCAGAATCTTCCTCTGGACCCACTACAACCTGTCCACGTCTTCCTGCACCTGGAGACTCCACGGCTGAAGACCTGAATACTGAATGCAGTGCTCCAGGTGTGGCCTCACCACACCAGAGCAGAGCAGAGGGGCAGTGTAGCCCGCCCCACAGCCACAGGAGCCGGACGATGCCGGCTAGCCGCTCCCAGTGTGTGGCCGGAGGAGACCACGAGATCCGCCACTCCCAGGTTCTTCGCGAGAACCCCGGGCAGCGGCGCCGTCTGCGGCGCGGGTGGCGCGGGCGGGAGCGTGGCTACGAAGCACTGAGGCGGAGGCAGGAGGGAGCGGACACTGGAAGGGAATGCCAAGGCCCGGCTGGCACACCAGGTGGGACCGTGACGGCGCCAGGGAAGGAGCGCTCGGGGAGGCACTGAGAAAGGAGATGGGCGTGACAGGAGGAGACACGAGGGGAGCAATAGAGGAAGCCCAGGGGAGGAGCGTGGGGCACACCTGAACCAATAAGGATTGCACAGGGGAGGGAAAAGGCTCAGGAGGCAAATCGTATCTCAAGTAAGGGATAACTGACACAGAAGGTTCTCGAAATAAAGGGGGAGCGGGGGTGGTTACAATGATAGACGGGGAACAGGGCAGCGCCAGGAGTGAGGAAATAAACTTATAATGACATAAAGGGAAGGACTAGGGGATCGGTCACCTTGACGGACAGGTCACTGGCGGGAAAACAAGGGACAAACAACTCAGGGACAAACCATTGTGAGGGAGAACATGGGGGGAACCGGGGGATCAAACCATAATTTCAATTTATAAAAAATAACCAACTTTACAACAAAACTTGTATAAATATCTTAAAACACACAATGCCACAGGGCAGAATCCCCTCCCTGGCCCTGCTGCCCATGCTGCTTTGGATTCAGCTCAGGACATATTTGGCTTCCTGGCTACAAGCACACATTGCCAGGTCATACCCAATTTTTCATCTACCAATACCCTAAATTCTTCTCCACAGGTCTGCTCTCAGTCTTTATCAATAGCAGGGGGTGCCTTGGCCCAGGTGCAGGACCTTGCACTTTGCCTTGTTGAACTTCATATGGTTTACCTTGGCATGACCTTCAGGCCTGTCAAGGTCCCTCTGGACAGCATCCCTTCACTCATGCGCAGAACTACACCACACAACTTGCTGTCATTTGTAAACTTGCTGAGAGTGCTCTTAATTCCACTGTCTATATCATAAATAAAGATATTGAGGAGCCAAATAATGACCTCTGAGGGATACCACTTGTTACTCATCTCTATTTGGGCATTGAGCCATTGATCACAACTCTTCAGATATGGCCAGCCAGCTCCTTAGCCATTTAATAGTCCCTTCATCAAACTCAGACCTCTCCAACTTAGTGACAGTGTTGCGTAGTTTTTACAGAGAAGTCAAAATAAAATCCATGGCTTTTCCCTTATCCACCAATGTAGTTATTCCATCCTAAAAGGGCGTTGGATCAGTCAGGCATGATTTTCCCTCTATGAACCTATGTTGCTTGCCTCTTCCACCCCTTCCTCCTTCATCCATATGCCTTGACAAAATTTCAGGAAGATCTGCTGCATTTTATGTACCACTGGGCACCGAGGCAAGGATGACTGGCCAATAACTCGCAGAGTCTTCCTTTCTTCCCTTTTTAAAAATAAATAAGATGTTTCCAATGTTTAAAAAACCCAAATTGGGAATTTGCCTGACTACCATGACTTTTGACTTTGTACAGGCTATAAATACGGTGTGGTTGATACTACAGTCTTCTACAGTCAATCTGCTATCAACATGTTACATAGAATTCTAAGGAAATCTTGTTGTTCTCTTCTATTTATATGAAAAACATGAATCAAGAGCTGTCAATGTCAGACTAGAAAAATACTTATCGTCCATTTCCTCTTAGAGTACAAACACTTTTATTTATGCTTAAAATATTGCATTTCCTTATTTAAATAACTTTGTCTGTTACTACGGTAGATTTTTATCCTTGAACAACAAATATTATTTTTGCAACAGTGGGTATCAGAGCTTCAGCATCTGTAGTTATCTTCCCTATCCTCTTTCCCTATAGGTTATTTTATTAAAAGGTAAAATGCAGTAGGCAAGATTATACTTTCCCTATGAGAGAGACTCCCACTGCTTTAAAAGCCAATCACACCTTTCAGGAGAAATTCAGGGAGTGAATGATCTGTATACCCAGTACTAAAAATCAGTGTGCTTAGAATACCTTTAGGAACAAGGTATAATGCATTTTCAAGTTATGACATTAGAAAAAGGAACAAGAATAACTTCAGAAACTAGTGCTAGAAACTAGAATTTCTAAACTTCATATGGTAAACTTAATGTGAATGTGAACACTTATGTCTACAGCATTATTCCTGTGGACTTCTGAGTAACTTGATGTCATGGAAAAATTTCTTTATTTTGAGCTCACTGTATCTCTTAAATGAATGTAATAATTTATTCCTGGTTAAAACAACTGTAGTAATCCATACAGGAGATGTTAGGACCAGGGGCTTCTATCAGAGAAAATCATGAACCACCAAAAGGATTATGGAGATTTTGATCATTAAGTCCATGCCAGAGAACTTTGGGCCACAGATGTTTCAATTTAATTAATGGAAGTAGTATGACATACTTCCTCCCACATAATGGGATTAGATATTAATTTAGGAACACTAAATATGCTAAATTATCAGAAGATGTTCACTGTATAAACAGGAAATCTGTATGGAGGACAGTTCTGCAAGAGGGTGAAAAGTTACAGAAAACTCAGTATTAAACAAGTTGCTAGAGACACACATGCAAATGCCAACTACTTCTGCCAGAAATTTATCATGATTAATGTTGAAGATGGTTCAAAAGCTCACAGTGGTGATGAGAGGGAATATTTTTTTCTGAAAATAGCTTTTTTTTGATATCACAAAATCCTCATTTGAGTGAAAAGTACAAGCTCACAGATATGAAACCAGGAAGACCTACTTTACACTAGTTTTAATCTGGAAAGATGGAAGAAACTGCTTCTTAGGAACTGTTTGGACCCACTCAAGTGAACTTAGCAGACAAATCAGTGTGAACAGGAAGGCTGAGGACACACAGTTATTCTGGAATAAAGATCGGGAATCACTGAAATGTCAAAAGAATGAAGCAACGTACTTAGGAGTAAAGAGATTCCCGATTGTTTGTAGTAGACCACTGGGCTGAATTGAGATAAAAATATTACTAAAATTAATATGTTTTTCACAGGAGAGTGAGAAAGGAAAGCATGTCATAGCATGTTCATAGCACTGTCAACAGAAATTTTGGCAGGTAAGACAAACATTGGAGACAAATGTATTATAAGACAAAAGCACTGGCTCAATTCTCCACACTCTGTTGATACAAGGCAGGGTAGCAGATGAAGAAATCTAGTTTCATTGGAGGGTCTTGTCGACTAAAAACATCAAGGGTGATAGGGCCTTGGTCTTTTCTCTAGATAAGCCATCTCTACTCCTTGTGTCCCTTGTTGTCTGCATTATAATCCAAACCCTGCAACCACACAATAATACATTTTAAAATAAAAACAAATTCAATGGCTCACCTAGATGAAATAATTTTACTGTTTTCTTACAGCTGCATTTTAATAATTATATTTCCTACAGAAATGAAAAAAAACCCCAGTAACTCTATGTATACAATAAACAAAAGACTTAACTAGTTCAAAAGAACTAATTCTTTTAAGTATTATATAGGGCTCCTTGTGGAAATCAGGTTGATCATTATTGATATTTCAGCTTTTTTGATGCATTGTGTATCTGCACTTCTAAAGTTAAAATTAGACCACAGGCCTTAGCTAGACATGCAATGTTGTGGGTAAAAATGCCTAATGCATAAAGACCATTTCTACAGTCTTTATAATCAAAACTTACATTGCTCTTCTTAATTTATTATTTAGGTTAACACTTAAAAGGTCTCATATTTCATTCTGAATTTCCTTTAGAAAATCTAGATCAAAACATCTCTCAAAGAGATTTTCATGATAGTTCCATGAAATTCTAGCAAACTTTGCATACAAGGATATATTAAATTTTCTTTTAAACCTGTTCTCATCTTAGAACACTACTTAAAATTTCATTGAGAAATTTAAAATGGGAGTTCAAATAGTCTGAACAGTTCTCTTGTTAACTGTAATTTAATGGTAAATGAATGGAACTGCAAAACAAAGGATCTAAAAAAAGGTTTTGAACTAGTTCAACTGAGATAGGTGAATTATTGGGAAAAAAATCAGAGAAGAGACCTTTACCTCTTCAGATCTTTACCCTTAGCTCTCATTAAATTCATCCCCACATTCTACCTTTTCCCACAAAGTCAGTGTACTATAAATTGTTACTGGTCTTAAACTGACTTGTCGTATTTGGCATCAGTTTAATTAGTTTTGGCAGATGATTTTTAGTGACTCATGGGAGAGTACTTTTGGTCTCTATACTAACAGATGTACCATTTCCTGTGCTAAAAGCAATGACAACAATGTCACATGGCTATAAAATTGTAGGAATTTGCTACTCCTAGTCCAATAAAAACAACTTGCTTAAAAAATTCAGTAGATAAGATGGAAAATACACATCAGCAGAAATGTCTGGTTGTAAAAGATTTGATCCTTTGTCACTTCTCTAAACTTTGGATGGTGAGCTAGAACTCAGAATTAGACAAAGCATTAGCTTGGTAGCAACATTATATTTCTGTGACCAAGATCCCCACGTCATTGCAGTGTGAAGCTGCCTCTTCACATTACACACATGGAATAAAATAGACACATATAAACAACTATCACTTTATTTATCAGCCCTGGTACAATTTGCTAGATGTTCTCTTGTTTATCCTAGCATGTAAAAGTGCTCTCCTTGTTAAAGACAACCTTTACAGAGTAATGCTAGTAGACCAGAGGAGGCTGTGCAACAATTTCTGGATAATGATTTATCCACTTGAATGTCCTTAGTCTCCTGCTCTACTTAGTTTATGCAGGAGAGATACTCTCAAAAGGTGCAGTAAGAAGTTAAAGTCTAGCAATTAAACTATGGCAGTTTCCTTTCGTGATCCTCAGTGAGCAAATGGAAACATCCGGCCTGCATGCAGTATTCTTATTCCAGGGAGGGCCCTTGTGGGATTCACATTCTCTGAACCTGAGAGAAGCAGTGAGAGAAGCAGAGAAAAGAATGATCAAAACAATTCTTATCTCATTTGCTACTCCTGTATTGTTGTGCCAAAGTAGAATGCAATATGGAGATTGTTCACCCAAAGTGATATTGTTTTGATTCATTGGCTTGTCAGGGTCAAGCATGTCTCCAGGTTGTTGGTCTGCAGACAGTCACAAGATTTTGCTGGGTTGAGTGCTTGTGCAGCTTCAGTTTAGATGTAGTGCAATATAATGTAATATAGTATAGAATAATATAGCATAATAAAGTAATTTAATTAACCTTCTGATATCATGGAGTCATATGCATCATTCCTCCCAACACTGGGGGCCTGAATGATTTCTGATGGGCCTTTGAAGAGGCCACCAGGTTTTTGCCAGACCTTTCTCAAGCTTTTGCAGGAAAGGCAGTACAAATTATTTTTCTGCCATACCATTTACAACTATTGGTACAAGTAAAGCCCTACCAGCATGGGTATACATATATATATATATATAAGAAATTTCCTGACCACCCAGGAGCCACTCTGGCAGTTGCAGACAGCACCACAGACTGTCACTGCTGAGATTGCAGCCCCTTCAGAGCTGGGAGCTCCAGTGACCCCACAGGAGCCCCACATGATTCCCTGCACACCCCACTCACACAAAATCAGACCAGGTTTCCCATGGCAGAGTCTCAGATGTCTCATTCCACAAAGCCATTAATTCACAGTGCAGTAATTCAGAGACAGTTCGAGCTGGTGCCTCTGAGGACAACCCACGGAAAAGGAGCCCCCGGGCCTTTGTATTCTCAGTCCAACCGAGCTTGTCTCACTCTTCTGCCACATCGGCTCCTGTGCCCCCCACCTCTCTCCACCTCACTTGCTGGCGTCATCGGGCTTCATCTCCTTTGTTTTGCTAAAGGTCAGCAATGCCAGGCTCCTGCTGTGTCCATTCACCTGGCTGGTGTCACTCATCTTCATGCCCTTTGTTGTCCCAAATGTTGGCAGTTCACCTCGGCCCCTTGTTTGGGCTACTACCAAGAGGTCAATCTGCATTTACATCTGCACCTTCTGTGGCTTGCAAGCCCAGCTACCTGTGCCTTCAACAATACTTACTAGTAATTTCAATTTATTTTTGTAAACAATCTGAGATTTTTATCTCTCTCTTTAAGAACAGGAAAATCCTGTGAATCTTCGAGGGAGATATTAATGTGAACATCTGACTGACTGTTCTGAAATGCTTGTCCTAGGGAGAACAGACACAACCAAGTGGCTTCCATCCAGCTGTATTACACAAGCAACCAGCCCTTCAAGGTGTGCTACAGATAGCTGAATGCAGGTAGAAGGGAAAGACTCTTCTGCTGTCACTAAACTGTGCCCTTTAGAGCTAGCTGAAACATTTTTTTAGATAAAACATGGATAAAAAGGTTAAATAAATGACTTTTGGATCTCTGGAAGTGCTCAAGCCCAGGCTGAATGGTGCTCTGAGCAACCTGGTTTAGTGAAAGGAGTCCCACAGCAGGGAGGATTGGAACCAGATGATCATTAGGGTCCCTTCCAACCCAAATCGTCCTATGATTCTATGATCATCAATTACTGTCATCAATTACGTAATTCCACAGTGCAATTAACCTGCTACTTTTATCAGAGCTGAATTCAGCAAAACAAAACAAAAATGAAGGGAATGTATTCATCATTTAATTACAATTAAACGTTCAGATCTAGACAAGCTACCACAGGGAGATGTGATTTGCACTTCCAGATATTAGCCACTCCTCTTGTGCCAGAGGGAGTAATTCATCACTGGGGAGGGGTTGTGACTGTTTCGTGAGAGCTCTGCTGGCAGTAGACTCGAAGTCAACTCCACTGTTAGACATCCTAGTCACACCCCTTTTCTTGACAGCCCTACCCACTCCTTAGGCTGCTCCTTCAGCAGCCTGTGGTATAGGCTCTATACTGATATTATTTGTATTGAACCAGCAGTTTGCAGCTTTTCCACACATCAAAAAGGGGAGAGGATAAAATTCCTCAGCATTAGAAACCTGACTTCATGTCAGAAATATAAAATCACATGCATTAATCCTTTCAATCATACATGTCTGCAAAGAACATGACAAGAAAGAGATCTTTCAAGACTGAAATTAAACCTGGAATTGAATGATCTCAAATGTATTCCTTAGATCACCTTATTTTGTGTTTTCATGGTGTTTATCACAGATTCCTTCTTTCTCCTTTCATCTTTTATCATGCAAAAATGAAGTGATTAAAAAAATCTATCTACTGTAGACATGACCGCATCCTGTAATATTTATTCATGTCTCAACTAACCAAAAGTTTTGTATTTCTCAAGTAACATTCCAACATTTTAATGATGTGTTGAATATTTGATAGAATAGGTCTAGCCTCATTTCACTTGTAATGTGGAAAACCTCTTCAAAATAGAATTGGATGTTCAGTGTTAGAGATTTTCAAACATGGCTAAATTTCTTTTGTATGAAATTACAGTTAACCTTGACTTTTGTTTTTTTGAACAATGTTTAACACATAAGGAGTTATTTTGCTAATAAAGAAAGCCTAATGTGACCTTTACATTGTCTGTGACAGAAAAAACCTCTCACCATAGCAGAAACCAATGTCAGATTTATTTTAAATCCTTACAATTTGTACTGTCATCAGTTATAAGCATTCCCTCATCGGCAACAGAGGAACACATGTCCAGTAGTTTGGAACTGTGTAAAAACCTTTCATGTTAATGAAAGCAAGTGGAGAACTGATTTCCAGGTTAAAAGCTTTGTTTGTATAAACTGAAGATGACTAAGTATGATTTTAATAGAATAATAATAATATCTTATGTCAAAAGACTTCAGCCCACTTAAGAAGTACAAAAAATCTACTTGTAATATTTTAGTTTCACGGTGATAATGCAGATCAGTATAATTGCCTCCCTTTGAAGGCAGAAAAACTGAACAAAATAAAGATGGCCTTTTCTTAGAGACATTCCCAGATAATTTCAGTTTAGGCATATAATTTGGAACTAAGAACCCTTTGTTGATATGAAAATGAAGGCTTGAGTGCCTCATTTGGTATTAACAGATATTTAGATCAGTATCTAATAGAAAGACATGAATCTCAAACAATAATTTAGTCTACATTCAGGTTATTCCCATTACCTCCTCAGGAATTTGTAGCCAGGATTGAGAATAATTATTTACAAAATTCCTGGCAGTACTAAATAGTTCATGTTGTCTCCAATGGACTCACATAAACATTCATTTTACTATAGTCTTATCACCACTTAGCAGCAAAGTCAAAATATAAACCATTTTATCCTCTCCTTCTTAAAAATCTTGATCATACTTATAATTAAAAATTCAATTTTTAAGATGCACGTACTTCATGTATGCATGGTCATGATAATTTTCCTTTCTTCTGTCTTTCATATCCACTCTGTAAACAAAGTAAATACTAGTCACGGAAAAAGGCCAAGTAACTTTAGTTTAAAAATATGACTTGTATTTTCTTTGCTGTTTAAAACACACACTAAATTTTATATACAGTTCATAATGTGCTTTACTTCTTACCAGATCTTAACATTTTTATAGCACATATCTTCTTCATTTTTTGTTAGGCATTATTAAAACTTGTTCAATATGGCCAACTAATTTTTGTATAAATACTAAAAATAATCATAAGACATCATGCTGGGAGTCTAAATTAACACCCAACATGTATCTTATTTTTAGATGTCATTACCCGTGCATTTACATTTTTTAGATATGCTTTTGGCTTTACTTCAAATGTTAACTATGTGACTAAGATTGACTTCCCTGCCACTTTTGTATGCAAAGTGAATCAAATTGCAATCCTTGCCTGTGTCAGAGCATAGAATCATACAATGCTTTGAGTTGGAAGGAACCTTAAAAATAAGATTATACAGTCCCCACTCCTCCTGTCACAGACAGGGACACCTTCCACTAGACTAGGTTGCTCAGAGCTCCATTCAGCCTGGCCTTAAACACTTCCAAGTATGGGGCACCCACAAGATTTTCCAGTGCCTCACCTTAACCTTTTTGAACTTGAAGCTTAGTTTTAAATATCCTTTACTCTCAAAACCTTAGTTCTCCTACTGTGGAGACATAAGGGGTTATTAGGCAATATAACCTTCTTGAAGTGTTGAGCACTTAGATGTGACAGTGGTCACAGGAGTTCTTGGATGAGGGAAGAGATGAAAATGTTGACTCCATGTTCAGAAGGCTTGATTTATTATTTTACGATATGTATATATTACATTATAACTATACTAAAAAGAAATAGAAGGAAAAGGTTCATCTCAGAAGGCTAGCTAAGAATAGAATAAAAAAGAATGATAACGAAGGCAGCTGGCTCGGACAGAGAGCGAGAGCCAGCTCTGCTGTGACTGGTCAGTAAATCCAAACATCCACAGGAGACCAATCACGGATCCACCTGATGCGTTCCACAGCAGCAGATAACCATCGTTTACATTTTGTTTCTGAGGCCTCAGCTTCTCAGAAGGGAAAAAATCCTAAGGAAGGATTTTCACAAAAAGATGTCTACGACACTTAGAGACACTTGTCCCCTTCCCCACAGCAGCGAACAGGCACCACTGCCTTGGAGAAAGGCAGAACAAGCATAATGGTAGCAAATTCAGTCCAGTAACGTTACTCACCAACGCAGGTGAAATACAGAATTCACATAGTGGCAGGAGATCTGCCACGAGCATAAGGATTGTGTTGGCAATCTATTATAGCATTATCCACTAGGAACATTACTGAAATGCTACACTTAATAATTATTAAACACTTAAAAATTAAACTGAAAGCTCAGGACAAGTCATCATTCTTGATCAATATAAAGTGTAAATATTTCCACTGTATATTCAGTTAACAGCAGAGAATTTTACTACTGTGAAGTTTTGAAAAACTATCTTTATATTTACTATTGTTTTTAATAGATAGCAAAGATTTTAGTGCTAACAGTCACAGAAGTGTATTTTTCCCTTCTTGTTGGATAATCAAATAATTAAAAAATCTATAGTTTTAAAGAATAATGAATTTGGGAATGTGTATTTGAGCATATAGATGCATACGTAGCATATACAGGACAGACATGGCATATTTCTTTACCCAAGGTTTTAGATTACTTTTGTGTTTATTATAACTATATAATGAAAAGAAAAATGAAATCATTGTCTTGATGATTCTTCTCATTAAATGTCACCCACCCACAGCTGGAATAGGTATGCACAGCACTCTAAAATATCTATGAAGATTGCAAATGTTTTTTCTGTACTCTCAACTCTTGGCAGGTCACTGTGAAAGCCTTTTTCTTATTGACCTGTTGGCTTATACATCAGACCTCTGTATCTCTTACAGGATCATAAAGGCCTCTCCCTTCTTGGATACTCTGAGTCCAAAATAGGCCTAAACTCCCACATTCTTCCACCACTTTTAGACTCAGACTTGCATTAGACTCTTCATTGCAGATAGACTCTACAAATGCCTCTATACTGCCCAGGTTTAGGCAAGCCAAAGTTGATTTTTGGCAGCTAAACAAGTAATCATCTCCTATCAACCTTTCCACTGGAAGCAATCTTGCTCAGTTTCTGGCACTCAGCCAATGCTTTTACAACCACAGTAACAGATTGAAACCCCCACTTTTTCCTCTCATTCTCAAAGCAAAAAAACCTGAAACCAAGCAAAACCAAACCCCAGTGCTAAGCTTCTCCCTTTGAATTTCTGAAGAAGCTCAGTATTGGTTTAAGCTGGTCCAATGTCAATTATGGCCATATGCCTCATGTAATTCTAACAAATCCTGCTAGAGTTGTCTGAAACTTGTAATGCTCAACTCAAGAAAAATAACGATCAGATACCATTTTTTCTACAAGACAAAGATGTTCCTACCAGAGATTAAAAGGAAGACTGTGTAATTGTATGTGGTCTGCTCCACACATTTTGAAGCAAATAATTGTCTATATCTATCATATATAAAAATATATTGGAGGAATGTGCAAGAAAGGCTAGAGGTATAGGCATTCCAAATACTTCATTTTACCAAGGAAAGGAAAAAGATTATTTTTTGGCAATAATTAGACCAAACAGCTGTCATCCTGGTGTTAGCTGGGATGCAAACAGGAATGCTCTAACAGGTTAGCTGGGATGCAGACAGGAATGCTCTAACCCTTGGATGGGTTCCAAGGCAACAGTGTAGTAAGATTTTCCTGATACTGTGATTGTAGTTCCAATCCTACCATAAATTAGAACTAACACAAAAAAGTGGTGAAGGAAACTGTATCTACATGCCAGACTCTGGCAGAATAAAATTTCATACATCAGTTCAACTGCACAATAAGGTCCATTTGTTGGCATTTGTCGACACCATTGTGCTGATTTGCCTTAAAAGCTCAAGTTTTACTATCAATATGTATTGTGTAAAGCAGTGCTTTAGGTTGTCACTACTGCATATCCAATTTAATATGTATGTTAGAAAAAAAAAAAAAACCATAACCCTACTCCATTGTATAGATGTTTTGTTTGTTTATTTTGCTGCTTGATGAAAGACTTACTATATATTGGATGTGATGGCTTCATTGCAGATCATATGATTATGTCACTGATTATGACATAATGATGATTAGGATTATGTTGATTCTTAAATGCAGCTGAATGCCTTACATGCTTGTTCTGATTGGTGGACAACTCAGTGATGACAGGTACAGTACCAAGAAGTACTGAAATTGTCAAAGCAAGATCTGAGAATTCAAAACCATTACTATTCAACATTTTTGCCAAGTTGTATAAATACTAAACTTCCACACAACACACACATTTTTCAAATAATACAGAACATGGACAGAGGTTTAAATAATGACCCTCTAGTTCTGGCTGGCTGCTTCTTATATGCAATGTAATTGTGAATCACAGTATATCACAAATCAGTCTTGACTACAGAATAGCTTTTTTTAAAGTATTCTGTGAATCAATATTAAAAATAATAATTAAAAAAATCCAAACAGACTTTTAAAATTAATTATATGTTTGGGGTATTCTTAGCCAAAGAATGGTGTTGTACAGATAAAAGCAGCTCCTCACCAGAACTTGAATCATTCCCTATTACAATTAATATTGACAACATCCTGTGTCTATACTGCTAGTCTTGTGCCATTGCAGACACCACTTTTCAAACAAGACTGACATAGGACACTAAGACCAGCTACAGTAAAGAACCTATCATATTTTATTTTTATTTTTGCAAGAGCTGTCATGGCTAATATAGTTTTCTGACCAAAATCCAGTCAAGAGGATTGTTATCTCATAATTTCTGAATATTTTACTCAATTTAATCAGCTCAATTTTAATCAATTTGATCAACTGATCAATAGAATTTTGGAAGCAAAAAAGCACAACCAAGGAAAGACAGACATATGAAATCTGCTTTCTGTGATCTGATGTTCATACATTGTATAGAAGGGATTTCTCAGAAAAAGTTTCTGTCTTCTCTGTTTCAAGGAGAGGTTCTGAAAACTGGTATGTCAAAATAACCCAAGTTTATGCTTTTGTTTTATCACTTGTGAATCCTTCCTGGAAGCAGAACTTGTCTTCAGCCTCCTAAGCTTTCTGTGGCTAACAGCACCATGTTTGCAGCATATATGTAATAGGATTATAGCACAAATGAGTATAATGTAACTGAATCAAATTCTTCTCCAGAAGTAATGGGTTAGTATGGATCAAAAATGATGTTTTAAAACTATTGGAACTGGAGTTAAATACAAATGGTGTTTTAGACATAGTCTTTGGAGTCCACAGCAGTGCTTTTGACAATGTTATCCTAATTTAAGAGCATCATTCATAAATACATAATAAGGTGTAGGTAAGTTTGTATGTATGTTCAACATACGTTATATAAAATCAATGTAAATTTTGTTTCCATGGATAATAAATGAGTTCACAAAATATTTGCATAAAAATAATCTAGTGATTTTATTCTATCATTATTAAAGTTCTGTCACTTTTTTTCAGAGTAAAAAAACCCATATCTTTTCAAGGAGACTATATTTCAGCATGTTCAGTTACTATTATAAAAATCGCCAAAGTTTTTGATGACAGTCTGAAAACAGTAAATATTTTAAATGCGCAAGATTCTCCTGAAGAAAATATCAGAAGAACATGGTGAAATGAAAATTATAGCCCTGCCAAGAGTAGGAGTTTTACCTAAAAAAATTTAAAAAGGATACCAGACTTGAGTCATACAAGTATTAACTTTTTTTCCCCCTGTCTTTGCAGGTTGCTGGTTTAAAATATGGTTAATATAAAAATATCTTTCTTTTATTTCTTTATCAGACTTAAAAGCAGAATAACATAGAGGGAACACTCATGTCTGAGCAAACTCTCCATCTTTCACTGCAGGTACCTTCTGTTCCAGATAAAGTTTTTTAGCTTCCACTTTTCCTTTCTGCCCATTTTCATGTTTTATTTATCATCTAGTATCTTTTACAAGACTAATGTGTTATGGATCCATTGAGAGACTGCTTTCAAGCCATTTCTCCTTATCTTCCTGTACTTGGATGCTCTCCATGTTAACATACTGAGGATAGGAAGGCTTTCTTCTTGAACCTAGGCTTGTGCTTCAGCATTCCACCTTAGAAGTGAGAGTTGTTTATTAAGGAAAAGGAGCACATATTTCAAACCAAAACTGGGAACTTGCTTGACAAGTGGCAGAAAAGAGACATAAGATCAGATGGTGAAGTCTACCTAAATGGGGTGTTGCCATTTCCTCTCACTCGACACCTAGGCTGCCCTCCCAGATGTTGGTGTTGAATATCAAGCAAGTGTAGAGTGATTTCTTTTGGCTGCTGAGTTGGATTCTTCTGGAGGCTATGTGGAACTCAGTATGAAAGATGGGTTATCTGTTTCAGAAATAAACTGTATGACTGAACTTTAAATCTGAAAACAAATCTTGATTTGTAATTCTTGAATGCATACCTTTATAAAATTCTACAGTCAAGGCAGTACTGTGTATAAATTTCAGGTCTAGGGCCTGACAAGGAAACATGCCTAACTGAGATCAGTAGGACACTGCCTTAGGCCTGCCAATAAACTTCAGATAAAAATCCTTCTCAGTTACTAAGGAAACTGTAAGGAAGAGGAACAATGCTGATAACAAATGTTATCAATTACCAGACCTTCTCAGGTTGCTTTTAATTTTGTATTTTAATACCACAGACCAACTTCAAGCCTTCTAGTCCAGGACACATATGCATAGAGATGAGGTTGTTAGACCATAATACTTTAGGGAACAAGATGCCAACCGAGACACAAAAAACTACAGTGGTTAGAATTTACTAAAGTAATAGTTAGACTGTGGTAAAATAGATAAATTACTATAGAAGGAATTTTAGATCTGTCTAGCTAAAGAGTGAACAAATTCTTCAGTAGATTGCTGGGACAAAGGATGTGCTAGGTTTTAGAGGGGTCAGCAAGCAGGGAACTAATTAATCTTTGGAGCTGAATATGACATAGCACATCCTGCTCTGTATTCTGACTTTGCTTTTGTGGCAGTGTGCTTTTACAGAGCACTCACCTTTCCATTTAGTTTATACTTTCAAGGAGTATAGACTTTCAGGGAGTCCCCAAAAGAGACTACTCACATAGGACTGTCTGGATCCTGATGAAGGCTGTAACCCTTGTCCCCAAACAAAGCAGGAGGAACTACACGCAGAAATACGCAGAAGCCACATGCAATTTGCGGATAATGACTGCTTACAGTCACTAATGAATCTCCTGCAGGTATTCAGATATGAACTGGGGGGCCTTCCTATGAGCTTGAAGGATACAACTCTGAAATGATAAATGACAATGCCTCAGGCAGTCAGGGGAAGTAAAGGCAGACAGTGTGTTTCCTTCATCATATTCAATAATTTCTGTAACAGAAAAAAAAAAGAGTATTCCTTAATTCCTTAAACACATGGAACTCTAAAGACAGCATCTCAGTCGCATCACAAATCTTTTCAGGCTAGCTTTCAGTTTAGCTGGAAGATCAATTTTTGAAAGTGTCCTCAGTTTTACATCAGGAGGATGTCACTGGAGGATAAAATATTAGCAGCATTTAAATATAAAAGGCTGCATTTTTTACACAATCTGCCTTTCAAGAAGCAAAATTCTATTTTCTTCTTATCATAAAATTGTCTTCAATTCATACTTTTGATAATATCTGTCAGAGAAGTCTTACTGGTGCTGGCCACAAGTGTATTCTCAAAAGAAAAACTGGCTTAACTCATGATGAATAGAATGGAATATACAAAACAAGGTTTTTCTTCTTAGTACTAGAGGTTTTCCAAAGTCATCATTATACAAAGTAATAACTATGAGTTGAACCTCTCAATCAATGACCACTTGGGATTCAGATTTTTAAGATTCCCTTCTTGAAGAGCTTATTTTGCAAAGAAAATAATTTCCACATTCCATAATATTTCTGAGTTTAGCTCCATGAGCAGAAAACTAATAGGCCAATGCAACTGGTTCATATTTGACCCACTGAGAATCACTTTTCTTACTTTTAGCCACACTGGACACTTTGGAGGCATACCTCACCAGACAAGGACCATTTCCATTCTTTGAAGCGTGCCAGATGAATAGATATGGGTCACAAATAGATCATCTTCTGCAGCAACACAAGCATTAACCATAAAACAAAATATAGGGACTGCAGCCTAACATTACTATGACTATGGATCATAAACTCCAGCAGAAATTATTCTCCCTGGTATTCTGGAGGCCCTTTGCTTATATTCTTAATTAGTAAGAATCTCCTCTCCAATCCTCCATCTGTCCTCAGCCCTTATGTTTTAGGCAAAATTATCAGTCTCCCAAAATGGACTTCCAGGGCCTCTGGCAGAGGATTTTTCTGCTTGTGCTTTGCACATGACGAATAAACAAAAAAAAGGCTACATGCTAATAAAAGCCAACACTAAGCAAAAGGAGACTAGTTTCTTAGGCAAAAAGGTTTGGCATACAGCACTGTGTCAGGATGCAGTGCTTTGTCTGAGGCCTGAGGAACACCTCATCTCAACCTAGTCTTGAGAATCCACTTGCTAAGTCTTCAGGTGCGGCAGATGTAGGACTGTAGAAGACCAAGAAGTCCCAGTGTATCAGCAAGGAGCCTGGAGCTATAAATGTGTGGCAATCTCTTGAACATTAAATAAATGACAAGAATAATTTTAGGACACACACACCACACAGCCCCCTCATTCTTGTTTTTCTGATTAGTCAGAATAGCTAATTAGAATGCAGTGCTGAAATTCCAAAAGCTATGTTTGAAGTACAATGCCCTTTGCAGACAGAAAGTGTCTTCCATCTTCAATCTATTTCTCATGATGAAAATAGAAACAGAAGCCCCCACATGCCACAATTCTTGTGGCTGGATTGTGTTCTTGTAGGGCTAGAGCTTTATGTATTTCTTAGATACAAGCAAAGGAAAACATTGCAGGGAGCAAAAATGTATTTTGGAGGGCAAAAGACCACTACTAAAGAGCATCCTGTCAGTTTATGCTATAAGATTAGACCATCGATATTACTCTCAGACAATATGGAGTGGAATACAACTGTCAAATCTTTCAACCTCCCTTTGTTCCAAACCCCCACAAACTGCAGAAATTTCAGAGAAAAGGTATTGTTGGTTCTGTCCAGTTTCGAGTGAAGAATTATCCACACTCAAAATCTGCTAATGCAGTTAATTCTGTTAACCTAATTAAATATTTTAAATATTTTAGTTACACACATGACAAAGATTTGTCAGGAATATACTGTCCACTACTTCAGCCATTTCTTAGGGGGCCTCTGTCCATGGTGCCAGATAAGGATCTTTTTTACTCTCTATCTGCTACTTAAGTGGTACAATGGAAGATCCGAAAACAAGAATACTTTGAGAGAAAGTGTCCAAAGAATCTGAAAGACACAGTTTAAAATGTCTCTCTAGCTATCTGGATGACTCCATGAAAAATCAAATTGCAGCAATTCATCTTTTTTCTAAAACAAAGGCTGAAGAATGTTGTAACCTTCCTCCATGTAACCCCACAGATGGAGGAAGTAGCTTTGGTTCCAAAGGTCTACATTACAGTAGATAACAGCAAAGACGAAGTGGCAAAAAGCATGCAACGAGAGTAGAATGATACAAGAAAACATTGTTTTCTTCAAATATCCTTTTCATGATTTTTCTCTTTTATATTAGCCGTCATGTTGAAGAAAAGATTTAAAGAAGGAATAAGCTAAATCTGTTAGCATTGAATAGTTAATATTTAATCTCAGAAGTTTGGAGGTTTTTTGTATAAAACTCAGCCTAGCAGATCAGTACCTTTTAAATGAACCTTTTCTGAAAAATACTCTAGAAAAGACAAGTAAATTGGAAACACAATATAAGGTGTCTAAACAAGAAGCCCATTTGTGAAGATGCCATCCCTTTCCTTCTTGTAAAAGTAATCAGGCCCTTACAAACTGCATTATAGCTCCATCTGTAGGATGTTTGGACATAAATAATTTTATGAGTCATTAAATATATAGGTATATATCTATCACCCTTGTGGTTTCCAGTACCAGAGAGCGATTTCTTGTTTTCTTGTTTCAGAAGGAAAACAAGTGAAAGGGAAGGTAAGGTAAAAAAAACCCAAGCAGACCCCAAAGTAAGATCATAACCTCTGTCTTCATCCAAATTCACTGAAGTGGTTTATATTACTTAAAGGTTAGAAAAAACTTTTTGTAAGATACTGGTTTGCAATGTGATTGGAAAACACTTTTCAAAGTTTAGTTCCTGTACCTTAAGCATTTGAAATTTATTTGAAATTAGCCCAACTACAAGAAGTGTTGGGAGAAGCACGCAAGGCACTGCATGCCTGTCAGCTTGATCTTGCTGCTGGGGAAGGTCATGGAGCAGATTTTCTGGAGTACCATCACATGGCACATGGAGGATAGCAAGGGTACCAGGCCTAGCCAGCAAGAGTTTATGAGAGGCAGGTCCTGCTTGACTAACGTGATCTCCTTCTAAGACAAGGTGGCCCACTTGGTGGATGAGAAGGACTTTGGGCGCTGTCTGCTTGGACTTCAGTAAAGACTGTGAAGTCAGGCATGGAGCCAGGTAGTATTTTCTTGCTACTCTGAGAAAATGGCCTCACCCACTTCAGTTGATATACAAGAATTACTTCTGTGTTTATGTAAGATTGCTTTCTTGGCATGAACAATGGTGTTTCACTGCAGATTTGTATATTTCGTATTTTTGCAGCTAAATCTGGAGGTGACTTTGCTACTTTTTTTCAAAGTAGAAAACAACATCCTACCCATACTACCAGTAAAAGCTGACCTCAGAATTTTAGTTTAGCAGTGCAGATCTGTAGTGTAGAAATGAAAAACTAAAAATCAAAGGGCACTTTTCCCCTGAATACTGTAAGAATTCTTTTTTGCTTTGTGGCAAGTCTTTCACTCAACCTCCTCATATTTGATTACTTTGCTGTCCTCTGTATATGCTGCAATATGTTACTGATTAGGTAGCAGAGATGCTGTGACAGAAGGTATTGTTATTGTTAAGTAAAATATTTGAAGAAAATTAATTAGCAACAACTTCACACAGTTTATGGTATATTTGTTCTTCAGATGCAGGTTTACCTGTCACCTGTTTTCCACTAGTATGTTATCACACAGTTGTTTCTATAACATACTGTAGTTTGTTTGGCAATGTCCAGGTTTAGAGCAAATTTGGGAGAGAATCCCCCCAAAGGAGCTCCGGTAGGAAAGCTGATTCAATCAGCCCCTCCCCCCAACTGGTCCGGGAGAAAATATCTCCTTGGAGAAAGGTGGAAAAAACCTGTTTATTAAACAATAAAATCTAAACAATATCAAACAATAAAATCCCTTGCCACTCCAAAGAGATGACAAACTGAGAAAAGTCCCTCCCCAGCTTGTGGCTCAGCTCACTCAGTCTCTGATGGGTTCTGCCGGTGCTGGAATGTCGCAGGCCAGGCCTGGCCCGGTGGGCCACAGGTGTGAGCTGCTGGTGCTCCCCTTGATGTTCAGTCCAGAGCAGGTTTCAAGAGGTCCAAAGAAAAAGGAAGAAAAAACCAAAAATCCAGGGAACTTCTTTGCCTCGGCTAGCTAAACTAACTCAAAGCAAAGGAGAGCTCTGTCCCGCCGTCTGTCCGGCCGCAGACAACAGTCCAGGAGAAGGAATGTGGGGGAGTGAATGCAGTGTCTGAAAAAAAAAACCTGCCGCTTCTTCTCTCCCCCCCTTCACTCTCCAAGGCACTCTTAAAGGTGCAAAACTCACCATTCAGAATGGGACGATTGGGGATAAAAGCATCATATAGTCAACCTAGGACAGGCACTTGCAAGCAACAGTGTCTGACAACAATCTGAAAATGCTTCTAGCCTTTTTCCCAGTGGCTTTGTTTGTTTATAGTGAGCAACTCAAAGGCAAAAGATGTTTGCTTTCTGACTGTAATCTGAATAGTACATTGATATCAATCCTAATCCCTGAGAATACTGTAATCTATATTTATCATGCAGAAAACTCCATCTAGCGAACAAGATTAAAGCAGCTCATTTCTCAGATATAATAATTTTTCACAATCTCTGAAGTGTGATCAGATTGTCAAATGTGATGTATTTAACAAATTGCAAACCAGGAGATTTTGACAGTCTTCTACAGAATGTATAATTTAAAGAATTCTGATAATAATGAATTCTGAAATATCCAATGAGAGCTGCATGGTGGTTCACAGGATGAATTGTTATTCAGCTATGTGCACTCTGTACTTTGGATCTTTTAGTGGATATTGGATTATATATATTGCAATCTTCCAAGTAATTCAGCAAACCAGATGCGATTATATTATCTACTAGTGTCCTCTTGTAATTCTTAAATTTTTGAGCCAATTTCAATGAAAGGAGGAGAATCTTTGTCAAGTCTTGTGAGAAGAACTTTTGGATGATTATACATTCACCTTCTTGCTGAAAACAGGACTAATTTCACATTAGAATTTCAACAGAGAAGCTTGAAGAATTTCCAGCTCAAAATCTTATTTCAAGCTTGTAACCCAGTTTCAAGCCAGAAGCCTAATTTCAGGTTAGAAGCTTGGCATTTTGTCCAGTCAAGTTTTAAAAATATCTTAAAAAGTTATTATCCATTTCCTCAAAAAATCTCTTGTTATGTTACTGTTCTAAAATTTAAAAAAAACCTGTCTTCTGGATAGAGAGATCATTAAAAGTGTCATTGTCAAAGAAAAGGCACATAGAAGACAATACACATTTTGCTTGACTTTCTCTAGTTAACTTCTTAGCTCATGGCTGAGATTTTTATGGCACACAGAGAAACTATCGAGAAGGAAACTAGTAAGAATATCAAGGATAAAAAAAAAAAAACTTTGTTAACTCTCCTGTTTTCAGAATATATTGGAAAATTAACAAACACATGATGGTAAACAGAATTTTCATTTTTCAACTATTTTGTCACCTATTAATGTAGTTTCACTTCCTGAACAGCATTTTACATTAAAGCTGTAAAAACCAAATATACATAACTAGCCCAGACTAAGAAATCTTCTTTGCAAACCTGTTTCAAATAAATGTAAACCACTTAGATGCATTTAAGCAGTATTCAGTTTGTTTTAGAAGGCTGAAAGAATTGAAAGAATTGGCTGAAAGACTGGCAGGTCTGTTATGTACTGTCTAATCCTGAGTTTCTTTCACAAGTCCAAGAATGTACTTGATGTAACACAGGTTTTTTAGAAATCCGTAAGAATAAAAAAGTATCAAACATTACTGAATGAATATCAGTGTCTCAAATAAGGTTGTAACACTCATAATTCTGTACATTCCTGCAGATGGGGACTAGGAATATACAGTCAACACAGATGTACTCAGACTTCAATATTCAAAACCACAATTTATGAGTCAATATCATCGGAGATGAATGGCAAAAAATGGCCATTTGTACTGTTTGTGGTTTTCATCTGAAATAAAAACATTCTAAATATAATATATTCTTATAATAACTGCATGATTTTAGACTTCTGGACCTTTTAATGACCCAGTATAGTAAGAAAATATGTATTTTAGTGTGTGGGTGGCTGTTATGTCAGTTGTCTAGCAATGGAAAACAAAAGCCTTTTTTATACAGTTTTACTTGAACATTTTATTGCACTTGATCAGAGAGACCAATAAAAACCCTCCCAATTTTACATAATTTTGTACATTACATCAGAGGCAACAGAGCAACAAAGTTGAAAATGTCTGCAAAGCAAACAGCTTAGGCAAAATCTGTTTTCCAGACTGATTTTGTTGTTGTTTAAATTGGTATCCAGCCTTTAAGTATTAAAGAAAAATAGCTTAAAATTATAGAAATAAATCTCATTTTAGAGCTAAAGGCTTACATTAAAATCATCCTGAGAAATTGGTTATAAATAACCATGGCAATTGTGGTTTCTGCATATGAGCATTGCATCCAGCTATACATAGCAATCCAGCACTATATATTCTTGAAAGAGAGAGTGACATCAAAACCACTAAGCATTTCAGAGATCCAGTAATACAGACTGATTATTTCTTATTTCAGATGTGGAGATTTGTTTAACCAACAAATTGAATTTTATTTCCTAGTCAACTGTATCTTTCAATGACCGATCATCATCCAGCCCTGAAATAAATGTTACCTGATTAAAGTAGTAAAGGTTAAAACATTTAAAACACATGCTGTAGACCTCAGAAATCAAGTCAAGATGTGTAAGGGTATGAATTATTAGAGGACTTATGAAATCCGCCCTGAACAAATTAATTCATCAGTTTAGCCAAAGGCCTGTCAATGAATTCAAGAGCTTTTCAAAAAATGAAACATCTGTTGGATATTTAAAGGTTCTGTGTATATGTAAATGTGTAAATGTTGTAGATTATTCTTTCCAAGGTGGGATATGCAGTTTAAATAAATGTGTTTGGAAGTTACTTTGTAATTGCTGTAATGTCCTTGAGGATAAGGGGCAATTCATGAAGGGTTCCAGCAGCCTTTGAATTCTCAAGCCTTGGGAGTTATTGAGGCAAATTAGATCTTGAGTGAAGCTGAAAGATACATCCATAAATCTGCATAATGACATCATTGTCAAAACAATCTATAACCCTACAAGAGTTAATAGTAGCTTGCCTTCTTTTTTTTTAAAGCAATCAAGATTACATGGCTTCTTAGAAACAAGGTGAAATTCTTTCTGGATTCTGTTTTCTTTCCAAGATGGCATAATAACTGAGGGTCTCATTTGTTCTACAACTAAGTACTGACTAATTTCATTCTGTTTAGAAAATAATTGCAGCATCACTCAGCTAAAAGAATCTGATGTTCCACCTTTGTTGTGAAAGGATGGTAGTTATCCAAAAATTTGCATTAAGCGAAAGTTTGAACACTTTTTTCCTTCAGTATATTTATACAAATTTGGTGCTGTAAAAGAACCCCCCAGACTCTATAGAAAACTTGATTGTGATAGTTTGTACTAGTAACATAAACCTTATAAGCACACAAGTGTAATGAACACAGCCACATACTAATTGAGATATTTTAATCTTCCTACAGTTTACCTAAAGTAGTCTAAGAAAATATTTACATGAATGTAACTATTTTTTTTTTTTATATCATGTAGATGAAATGTAACCTGAACTATCTGGCTGAGAAGGTGACTTCTTTGCCACAGTATCTATGGTGACAACTTCTACTCCATTTATTTTTATGCCTCCATAGTTGTAGTAGTTAGATGATAAATATCAAAGAAGTCATAATAACAACAAATTTGTCTTAAACCAGAATTATTCCCTCACACCTACACATACAAAGCTAAGTTAATATCTTCTTTAAGAAAAAGAAGAAAAAAGACATGCAATGAGTGACTGGTTCTTGGAAACATCTTGTTCTGCTATTTTTTTCCAGTTCATTAAACCTATGACCGCAGGTCTGGAGTTTTACCACATCCTTTTTTGGTCAAAGTCAATGGACCTCCTTTTACATTTAGCCTAGGTAGTCAGTTACTAGTTCATTCTACCCAAAGACCCACATGGAGAGAACCAGCTCTCAGGTTCAACCACAACAGACAGCTGGATTTGAAGAAAGGCTGGTAAGGTCTGGACTGGCAATAATCTTGAATGTTGTGGGAAGTCCCTGGTGGGCCTCTGCAGAAGGCAGAAGCAATAGAATGCTGTATATTTTAGTCTTTTTTTTTCTGGCTACATTTCTTTGGTTTGGACATTATGACAAAGCTATTATGGCATAGGGGTAAAGTTTGCTATTTTGTGGTTTTATTATGTTTTAATTACTGATACTTGCATTTGAACAGCCCTTATTTCAAACTAGGAAAATGTTTCAGTCTGGTTTTGGGCCAGGAACACACAATCTGCATATGCACGTATAGGTACAGACCAAGAGATTGCTTTGAATAGTCCCAACAGAGATATTATCTATTAGAGTGATCAGATACCTAGCAACAATTTCAAGTTACATCTATACATTAAGAGGTATGCATGGCAACTTAAATTTTTAATATAGAATGTATTTCTCTTGATTCATTTCAGTTAAAGTAACTTTTATGGTAGCTGGCTTGGTAACTCCTTTGATGTTTTACAAATCATATAATGGTATTTCTCCTATTTTATCTTCCATTTTATTTATAAGCAAAAACTTGAAAAAAATCTACCACAGTTTTACTCATATTATAATTTATACAGTGTCACAAAAGGTTTCATACTTTCGTAACACATTTACTTTTGTACATCATTGAACAGAGGCTGAAAATTTGCCTAAATCAAAGATATACTTTACAGTGTAGTTACCATTGTATTATAAAATGTGCTTAGGTTACTGACAATACATTTGTTATATTGAGAGCTGATTCAGCAGAAATAATCTCTGACATACTGGTCCCAGACGTTTGTGGTTTCTGGCACCACCAGCAGTCTGATTCCCCTACTAAAAGAGGTTAAATGACTTCAGAGCTAGAGAAAAATACCCTCAGGAATACAGAAAAAATATCCCTGCCTTCCACACAAAACCCCAGCATTCTTACATGCTTTAGGGGAGCTGACTGGTGAATTGTTTGACAAGACCCCAGTTTAGCCTGTCTCTAGTTTACATCTCTAGCATATTTGTACACAGCTATAATATTCCCCTAAAAACTGCCACTTCATCAAGCTACCCTACTTTGTTAGACATATAGACAGCACAAAGAAGAAACACAGGAAATAACTTGTAAAAAGCACTGGATTCTACCCACAATATTAGAATATAATTTTTTGTCTTTAAACAGGAGTCCTATACTTAATGGAGCTCCAGAGTTGCTAACACATCAGGTTATTAGGTGTTCACAAAATTAATGATGTAAACTGCTTAAAACAAGAAAGAAAAGAAAGGTAAGAAAGAAAAACAAGATTTATCTTTAAGAAAATCACTATACAGTTTTTATTTCTGGATCCTCACAGCATCCTAGCAATTTACAGCAGGCATTCACATTTCCTATCCTTTTGTTTGGTTAGAGATATTTTGGCTAGGTTTGACTTTATGATTGAGTCAGCTGCTTACAAGGGCTGTGTATTACAGATTTCATGATTTTAGTTATGAAAGATGTTCAACTCTCCCACACCAGACCACATTTTCATCTCATCTTCTCAGGAGGTTTAAAAGAAGATTTTCTTGTCTCTTGAGAATAATTTGCCATGTCACCGTACCTGACCCCTACCATTTAGTCTTTTTTGCTTTCTTTCTGTGTGCACTGCTTTTAAATCATTCCTTTCATGCTTTGCTGCCAATCAGACCTCAAAAAATAGTGAAATTAAACCTGAGGAAGCAAGTACTTTTTATTTTTTCCTCAAGAAAAAAAGAGATTACAGGAACCAAACTCACAAACTCAATTGTAATTAAGTATAAAGTATTTCTATAACTATTAGTCCTAATGGAAAGATCTGTTCCCTTTCTAAAATAATTTTTATTTGTAAAGTGAAATCTGTAACACGTAAT
Source organism: Calcarius lapponicus (assembly GCA_039654755.1). Lineage (NCBI taxonomy): Eukaryota > Metazoa > Chordata > Aves > Passeriformes > Fringillidae > Calcarius > Calcarius lapponicus. Next base: position 39,841,200 of record CM077481.1, read on the forward strand.
AAAAGATTCTCTGAAGAACAATTATGCTGATTTCATTTAACCATACCCAGAGTGTAACTGAGACTGGTCCACGAGCCTTTCAAATGTTCACAGACTTTTCTGAAACATTCAAAACTGTTCTATACAAATACCTGCTAAAAATCCAGTGGAGCTGACAAGGCTCATTACACAGTTCCCACTCCAGGCAATCATGAAATCAGAGTGTTGCTGACATGATCCATTTATATACAATATTTATTTAAGAACAAAACTTGACATTTTCCTCAAGTCACCCTTTAGCCAGACACTCAAAGGAAATGAATCAATACTTCATAACACTTGTGGAAGCAGTCTCTCAGGTTTATTCAACTGAGTAACACATCATCTGGCAGACAAACTTTAAAGGACAACTTTGCAGCAGTTATAAGAATTATACTACCCTGGCTTCTAAGAGTTAGTAAGATTTAGGACTAGCCAGAGTATAATTTGAGGGAAAATGAGTTAACAATACAAGGAATAACTGACTCACTAAGTTAAACTCTCAAGGTGTTATCTATTTTATGGGTTGTGCCCATGTTTAAGTGTGCAGCGTTTCCAAACATCCATAGTTAGCATTTTCAGGCTTTTATTTTACAATTGAGGGTACAAAGGAGAGGAATGACTTGAATATCTTAAAGTTATTAAGAATAACCAGAAGATAAGATGAGAAATATACATAGAAGTAGATTAGAAATGGTGCCATATCTTAACAGCACTGTGCAACAGGACAAGCTGGATTCTGTCTAAGCAACCTGCCTGCTATCTACAGCTCTTAATTTTTAAATAATAGCACAAGCAGTTAACCAGAACTCAGTTTAACCTACACAATTCCTCACTCACAGAATGACCAAGTGTGGAAGGCCCTAGAGTACATCTAGCCCAACTATGCCTACTCCAAGTAGGATCACCTCAAGCAGGTTGCTCAGGTTTGTGTCCAGATGAGTTTTGACTCTCTTCAAGGATGTGGATTCTACCTCTCTCAGCAAACTGTGGCAGTGTTTGGCCACTCCCACAGCTGAAAAGCTTTTTCTTATCTTTAAATGGAATTTCCTGTTTCAGTTTTCACCTGTTGCCTCTTGCTGCGGGGACCATTGAACAAAGTATCCTTTTACTACCCTCTCATCAAATGTTTGTGCATAGACAAGATCTCCCAAGACTTTTCTCAAGGCTACACAATTCCAACTACAATCTCTTAAACTTCATGGCCTTGGATTTTCTCCAATATCTTCATGTTTTTCTTGTTGTGGGGAGATATGAACTGTACACAGCACTTCAGATGTGGTCTAACCTGGGCAGAACAGAGCAGAAGGCTTACTCCCCTTGAGCTGCTGAGCAGTGCTCTTCCTGACATAGCCCAAGACACTGTTGGCCTTCCATGCTGTTGGATGAACCGCTGGTTCATGGACAATTTGATATCCACCAGGATCCTTAAGCCCTTTTCTGCAAAGCTGCCTTCCAACTGGTCGACCTCCAGTCTATTGTGCAGGGTTATTTGACTGCTGGTGTGCGACTTTGTTGACCTTCATGAGATTACTACCTACCGATTTTCCAGCATGTCACTGCCCCCTTGCATGGGACCACGAGTATTTGGTTTGTTACCCACTCTTCCCGACTGAGTGTCATCTGTCGACTTCCTGAGGATGCACTCTGTCCCAAGTCATCCAAGTCATTAATGGCCAGTACCAGCCTCAGTATCATACTCCAAAATAATACACTAGTAATGGGATTGCAGCTGGATTTTGTGCTGCTGATGACACTCGTTTAAGTCCACAAGATCAGCCTGCTTTCAGTCACCTCACTGCTCATTTACACAGCCCATTTTTCATCAGCCTCTATATGGAGGATGCTACAGGAGAAAAGAATGAAGGCACTGCTGAAATCGAGATGAACAACATATACTGCTTTCCCCTAATGCCTAAGCCGGCAAACTCCTGAAGTTCAGGGTCATGATCCTACTACTACATTTGCCTTGTTCTCTTCCCTCAAGACCCTGGACTCCAACATCTCGTGGTCTCTACAGACCAGGTAGAGCTCCACATATCCCTGCTGCTGTCTGAGATAAAAGGTCAAATCTGCTCCTACTGTCCTGACCTGTCCTTTCTAAATCCTGCCCACATCTGCCCACTGTGGCATTCAGCTGTGTGAGCTATCCCTCCACATCTCTGGGATCCCAAGGAGGAACTGTGGCCCTGCAGCTGCACACCAGGGCTCTAATGCTTTCTCTTTGTTCGGTATGGATGTGATTCAGAGCACCCAGTCAGGCTCATTTTCATGAAGAACTCTGAGAGTTTCTTGAATACTGTTGATGGGTAATGTTTAAAACACTGTAGCAAATAAACTGATGAAGATACAAAAGGCTTTCCAATATGTTAATTTGGTGAATATCACATTGTGAAGTTCCTCTTTGTGGCACTTTTAACACTATCATGCTTAGTTAATGCCAATTTAATTAACCACCTCTTTTTTCTCCTATATTCTATATTCTAATATAGGATTGAACAACTGACATTTAAAAGAATTCTAGGTGCCTGTACTTTCTGTGGGTTTTGGTTAGGCTTTCAAATGCTGAGTGTATCTGAGAATCAGTCTTGCTGTGTTTTCAGACACACTGATGTGGAGGATGCTGTAACTAAGCTGCCCTTTTTAGACGCACATCAGTTAATTTGTCTCCTCTCTCTGTCAAAGAAGAGTGAACAGGAAGGCCACAATGTTACATGTGAAATGCTTTCAGGGATATAGCACATATTTAAAAAGCGCTTATTCCCATTATGGTATTTGCTTTGGTTGTTATCTGAGCCTAACACTTCTCTTATGAAATCTAAACTAAGTCAGATATGAAGAGAGTTCAAATTTTAATATGGAGTTTGGATATATTCAACTTTTCAGTAACAGCAACAGCTTTTCAAAATGAAATCTTTTACAAATCTTTTCCTGAATAAACACGATGTGAGTTATTTTTGACATCCCGAAAATAACTTCTAACTTGTGCTAGAAAGATTCCTAAAGGACTTAACATTTTCCAAAAACTTTTAAAGATACGTGACAAAGCTAAACATTCTTTGGCCTTGTGATACATTTTCATTATGGGCCCAGTCCAAACATGGTATTGCATGAAAGAAGTCCTAATCTCAGCGAGACAGCTTGATTTCTAGCTTCTTCTTCAAAGTGAAGTAAAGATACAGAAACTGCTTGTAGCTGGCAAGAGAAACATTAAAGGTAAAAATAAAACTACCTGTTGACACACAGCCACCCAGCTGCTCCTGTTAAGGGTGCTTTCCTCCCTTTGTTCTCCTTCCTGAATGGAAAAGCTTCAAGTGTGTCCCTAAATGTAAGGAAGACTCATCCTAATGACTCATCAGGATTTTCAGGTGAAATTCTGTTTCCAGCTAAGCCGTCAAGGTCTTATCACTGACATAGAAGTACAATGGATCCTTGAACTGTATGCAGAATTTTTGTCACTGTAAAACAGCAGCTCAAACCTGCATCAGAATCCTTATTAAGCACAAACAGCTTTATAAGAATCAAATGCAACCTTGTAGAATAAACACACTATTATCTTCAAACACAATACATTTTAAAAGCTTCCGAAGAATCAGAACCTATATTCTTGCTCCTTTTTCAAAGATGCTCTCAGGATCAAGGTCTGTTATGTACCTGAGGTCTTGTACAGTTTACATGTTTCTTCAGTGAGAATTTTAAAATCTGGCATGCCACTCCTTTCTGTTTTGGGATATTTTTGTTGTTGGCATAGTTCCTTTTATCTTCCTTTGGAATGAATGCATGACTACGCATTTTTTAAAAATAATGTAACATTGGTACTATGTTATTCTCTATTGCTGAGCAGTCTCCTGTAATGTATGGGCTGCTCAATGCTCACACAGTTCATAGTGGAACTTTCTAACACAGCACTAACACAGTGCTGTCACGCTTGCTATTTTCCTATTAGTCTGGTTTTACTGGCTGAGCAACCATCACCCATCTTTCATTAACCTCTTTTGGAACAAAATTCTGACTAATAGCAGACAAAGAAGCAAATTAATGGTGCCCTAGGCTGCACAAGTCTATATTACTCCTAGAGCAAACAAGGCAAGGCAGCCTTTTGCACATTTGCTGCAAGAAGAAACATTATGGAGACCTGTATCTCCTGCCTTGCCTCGCTTCTGAAAATACTGTGGGATGCAGAATTTTGATTAGGTAGTCTAATTGTCCATCTTCATTGTACAGAATTTTGTGGCATATGCCGAAAGAATACAGGTGTTTTACTGCTAATGTTCAATCCCTTCTAAAAATTCACCAAAATTATATAAACTGAAAGATAATTAAAAAGAATTGAGAAATCATCTGAAATACATTGTCTTCTGTATTAAAAATCAAAGCTGATTTAAAAACAGATCTTACATGCTCCTTACACATAAGTGTTTAACTTGCAGAAGTGAAATTAGTATAGCACAATTAAATGCATGTGAAGGCATTTTGTCAAAATAATAGCAAGGATCTGGGAAGCCATACCTTTCATGTAATACTCCACTGCATTGCTACTGAGAGATGAGTCAATCTGAATAGGTTTCTTGCTGCGACCCTTTTTTTTTTCAGAAAGAACAGGGTAATTGCTACTGACTGCCTTCACAATCTGCAAAATCTAACTGTGTCCAGTTCAGCTTCCCTGAAAGCAGAGCAGTTTTCATGGATGGAGGTGGAATGGCTGTAAACAAGCGGGTCTTTCTTGATTTTGATTCTTCCCAAATACCAGATCCTTGGCTCTCAGCATCCATCATCTCCGCTCAGCTGGCTGCTCTGTACAGTGCCAGCTCTGCCTTCCATTGCATCAACTCTTCCTCCCGCTTCCTCGCCTCTCCAATTTTTTTCCACAGAGAATAACTTTAGATCTCTTTACCCCTGCTGCCCAGAATCACAGAATGGGTAAACTTAGATGGGACCACAGGGGGTCATCTAGTCTAACTTCCCTGTTCAAGCAGGGTTATCCTTGAGGATATTCCACAGGATTGTGTCCAGTCAGTTCTTGAATATCTCCAGTGAAGGAGACCCCACAACTTCTCTGGACAACCTGTTCCAGTGCATGGTCACCTGCCCACAGTAAAAAAGTTCTTCCTCATGTTAAGGTGGAACTTCTGTGCATCAGCTTGTGCCCACTGCCTCTTGTCCTATTACTCGGCACCACTGAGAAGAGCCAGGTTCCATGCTCTGACACCTTCCCTTCAGGTATTTATACACATTGGTATGGTCCCCTCAGTCATCTCTTCTCGACATTGAACAGGCCCATCTCCCTCAGCCTGTCCTCACAAAAGAAATGCTCCCAAGGCCCCTAATCAGCTTCCTAGTCCTGTGCTGGACCTACTCCAAGAGCTCCAAGCCTCTCCTCTCCTGAGGAGGACAGACCTGCACACAGCATTACGGGACAGCTCGGGCCCAGGCTCCACCGGGACATCTCGCGGGATTTCCCCCCGCTGAGCACGGAGCACCATGGTAACGCACTTCTCGCGATACCCTCGCGGCGCTGCCGGCGCCGGGGGGGGCGGGGCGCGGCCGACGTGCGGTCCCGGCCGCGGGCTCGGCTCTCCGGGGCCGCGGCGCTCCGGGGCGGCCGCGGTGCGGGCAGCGGGGACAGCCACGGTGCCTGAGGCGCCCCGGGCGCTCCCTCGGCGCCCGCACCGCCGTGACCCGCCCGGCGGAGGGGCGGCGGTGGGCTTTCAGCGCGCGCCGGTGCCCCGGCGCTCCCGGTGCCTCCGCCGCGGGCCCCGTCGGGCTTTGACGGCCAAAAGTTAAAATGTGTGGTGATGGTGTCCCAGGTAAGCGTCTTCCATGTGTCTTGCTCTGCAATATCCTCGAGTTCTGTTTTTATAGTCATTTATTAGAGTATAAAAAAAAATTAAATGAAAGGAAAAGGAAACCTTGCAATTTAAATTAAGTGGTCAACCCTCACTAGTTAGAAAGCATTCGACATAATTTCATAGAGGAGTAGTAGTTGAACTAGTGTGTGACAGGAGGCCATTACCACCATGATTTAGTACAGTTAAAGTTGACAGTGGCACATTTTTTCCACCTGTAGTAAAAGGCGTAAGTACAGATAAGCATCTTAAATACCAGCTTTCATCATTGGTGCAAGTGTATTGTACACATGCTGGGAAGCCATGTGAGATAATTGTCTTTGCTTTTGAAAACTGATCCACATAAATTATGGTTCTAATTCAAAAGCCAAGATTTTGGTGAATCAGGTTAGTTAAACTAAGCAGTTCATGCTTTGGCTTTAACAGCATTATTTTCTGGCCTTTTGCAGCAATGGTGTTCTTAATACCATTTTATGTCTCAACCTTTTTCTCATTCTGTTCCCTCACTTAAGTTTGGAGTTTAGTAACACTAGTACTATTGCCCAGTGTAATTTATTCCACTTTGCACCTGAGCTCTAGTTCTGAGGACCCATATGCAGCTCCTTAGCCTCAAGTAAAAACTTTGTTAAAAACAAAAACTCTGTCGTGTTAAATAACGACTTTAACTTGAGAGTTTCTGAACGTGTTGCATGTCCCTTCACTACTGTAAAAAAAGGAACTACAGACAGAAGTGCTCTGCTGTTTTAACTTTGATTTGCATATATAACAGTGTGCTGAACATAGCTGGTTTCAGTTTTTCAGTTTTGGTTCCTGTTCTCATGAAATTGCAGAAAGAATTAGATGCTACTGGAAGAAGTTAATGTACTCATCTTTTTGCATTGAGATGAGAGATGTGTACAAATACCATGAACTTTAAGGATTAATTATGTATGATTTGTTGAATATACAGCCTGTACTTCACCCTTTGCCTCAGAAAGTTACATTTGAGCTTCAAGTCTTTGAGAAGATCTGAGGGAATGGCTGAGGGTCTTGGAGCAGCTTATGTAGCAGGTCGCAAGGTGTGGGGATGAACTCCAAATAAGGATGATGGGGCCATTATTAAAGAGATCTGCAAAATAGTGAATTGAATAGAGAGGCTTTGGTTTATGATCTTGTTAGTGTAAGAACTGGTGGGCAATCTTTAGGTCTTTGGATTGAAGTTCATATCAGGCAAAAGTGTGACATGTATCCAGAGCAGACCCACAATATTTTTAGTCAGAAGTCACCAAATTCTAGGAATCTGCATGTGTTGAAAGGGGAGTAGAACTACTTGAAAGGGAGAGTCTGTTGGTATTTGCTAGTTAGACAAACTACCTGTGGCCCATGAAATCTCTGTAACTAAAATAGTATTTTAGAGGCCAAAGAATTTTGGAATAAGAGTGTTCTGTAGGCTTGTACTATTTTTATTGTTACCTGCATGTCAGCTTAGGGTCAGTGCTGGCTGCAGAATAGTGGGCTTGGCTACATGGATGCTTTTGTTTTCTCTAAGTGTATATAATTAAATAAATTTAGTAAATGACTAATGGTTACCATTGATTTAACTAATACCTTGTGGACCTTATCCTATAAGTGGATGCTTCTAGGTGCTCAGAACTTGGTGAGGAGAACCAGTCTCTTCTTGCAGTTTTTACACAGAGACATTCAAATAGGCTAAGGTGGAGTTTCTTGCCTTCAGAACTTTTGTCCCTACCTGTGAAAGGTGTCTGGGTTGATGTGTCCAGGAATATATACCACCACTGGTCACAGAATGATGAATACTTGCTCTGGTGGAAGATTCTCCCTGGCTCACTCCTTCCTATAAATAAGGTGCATCTCATGGTAATTGACAATTACTTTCTTGTAAGTATCAAAACTTACTCCAGCAAGTAGATAAGAAACAATAAAGGCTCTGAAATGAATCAAATAATCCCTTTGTTTTAGTATGACCGAGCAGGGGAAGATTAGAAATAGTTTCTGCAAACTCAGAAGAACACATCTTTCTCAGTTAAGATTTGGAAAACTTGGTGCAGAGCCATTATTTGTGATGTCTTTTTACTGTGAAGTGTGAAGACCTAGTTTTTTTTTTTTTTAGTAGAGGTATCTTGTATTATTTTTCATTGCCAGTGTGATGTGGGGTCTTTCCACTTTGATACGTAGTGCTGTGTTTGCCTGTGTGAAGCCACTGTGTTAACTTAATGCATGGGAATCTGGATTTTGCTTTTTTTCCTATACACCTTCTGTTATTTCTAAAATAGTGGTGTTAGAGCAAACTGTAATTTTATGTCTAGCTGTAAACAGTAATTGCTTTTTTGATTCTAGTGCTGCCTTCAATAAAGTGTTTGTATGAAGTTGCATGAATTTTGTAAACTAAATTTATATCCATTGTTTTAATAGTGAAGAAATTAAATACTTTGTACATCAGGCCAGATTATCACTGTGTGTGTTTGGTTTTTTATAGATCATTGGCATATTGGGGAGAAGTGCCTTGCCCCATGTTTTGAAAATGGAAAACTTCATGAAGGAACAGTAACTTCTCTTGAAAAGGACAAGAATGGAAAATCATTTGCTGTTGTATCATTCTTGGAGTCTGAAGAAAGGAAAATACTAATAACAAAACTTTGTAAAGTCAAAGACCGTAGAGGACCCTGGAAAAGCTTAATATTTGATGAAGATGATCTGGAAAAGCCATATTTTCCTGACCAAAATCTTCCATCTCCTGGAGTTGCTTTTAAATTATCTGACAATGGCGATTTTATCCCATATACAATTAACAGATACCTGCGTGATTATCAAAGGGAAGGAGCCCAGTTTCTGTATAGACACTATGCTAATAATAGAGGGTGTATTCTTGGAGATGATATGGGCCTTGGAAAGACAATACAGGTATTCTTTTTGTTTGTTACAGAGGGATAATGTAGTATTTTCTGGGATCTGTAAATCTTTTTTACAAAGCATTGTATTTATGAAATTTAGACTTCCCTCTGCTGTTGCAGAGAGGGATGAGGCAGGACATGATGCCCAGGACAGCTCTCAGAGCCAGGAGTGCATTGCTGATTTAAGACTCACTCTATACAGACCATGAAACTGGGATGTGACTCCTTGTAGTATAAGCATGAGTAATTATGGTAGTTAAAATGTTAGTGTGTTGAATTTGCTTTGAGGATTGCTACCTGCCTGTCATGAAAGCAATTTGCACTGGAGTACACTAAAAGAATTTGAGACCCTTATATGACTCTTGCTTTTAAAATACCTTTTTCCTTTTTTTACTGAAAACAATTAGTTTCACTGTTCTGGGAATGCAAAAGAACCGACACTTTCACTCCCATCTCCTGAAATAGTGCTTTGGGATTCAATGCTATTTCCATCACTCTTCACAATGCAGCTTGATTGATGAAATGATAAAGTGTAGCTGGCTTTTTTTCATTATGATTTGAATCTGGAATTTGCATCCAACCTAAATTACTTATTTTTTACTTACTTGCTCTTTACTTGCTTTGCTATAATTAAGGAGATTTTATGTGTGGAAATTCTCTGCAGTCTGCCTGATTTAAAGTGAGTGGTTTGAGTTCTGAGATAGTCTTTGTCCCACTCTCTTTTGTCCTGCTCCATGTGTCCAGTGCAAGCTCATTTCTTCGCTGACAGGTATTGGCTGCGGTATCTATTGTCTTTCCGTTTAGGAGAATGTTGATAGATGCCTTTCAGCACAAAAAAGTGTTGTCCTGTAGCAAACTTAACAAGAGGAGTGGGTAAACTAAACTGTCAAAACTCTGCATAGAGCATTTAGAGGTGTATCATGGATTTGTATAAATAGCTGATGATGCTCTGTTAACAGATGCTTCATTTTGAGAATGGCCATGTTTCTTGTCTATGGTAGTTGAAGAGCTCAATAGTTATGGAAGACTGTTTCTACTCAGAGCTGCAAATAATCTGATTTCATATAGTAAAGACATATCTATATATTTATATATCTATCTATATATATATGTGAAAGATAATAGTAAACTTTGGGGACAAAAACTAAATTTAGTTGTCATGATTGCATCTTGAATTTTTGAATCTCAGAGCTGATTCTCTAGGCACATTTATCACAGTGACAGAGTGTTCCTATGTGGAATTCACATCTGATAGCTATTTCTTTTAATCTGTGTCAAGTTTTCAGAAGAAAGGTAGAGATTTCAAAGAATATCTTATGTGAAGAGTATGATATGGGAAGAATAACAAGAAAGGAATTCTGTAGGTACAAAGGTCAGAAAAGAAAGGTTGAGGAGACTGATCTGAGGCAGTGGCAAACTCGTGCCTGACCAGTCTGGTGACCTTACATGATGAAATTATGGTAATGGTCAATGTGGGAAGATGGACAGATGTCTCTGCTTCTTGTAGGGACTTTGATATGGTTGCACATGACATCCTTAACTCCAAACTGGAGATGGGTGGATTTGATGGATGGGGCAGTTCAATGGATAAAGAGTTGGCTGGCTGGCTGCAGCCAGAGAGTTGTGGTCAATGCCTCTGTGTTGAGGTGGAGGCTGGTGATGGGTGATGTCCTCAGACTCTGTTTTGAGACCACTGCTCTGCAATGTTTACCTCAATGACACAGGCAGTGGGATCGAGTGCAATCTCAACAAATTTGCAAATGACACAAATCTGAGCAGTGCAGTTGACACGACAGAAGGATGGGATTCCATCCAAAGGGACCTGGACAAGCTTGAGAGTTGGGCCCATGAGAACCTTATGAAGTTCAATAAGTCCACAACTGCAAGGTGCTGCACCTGGGCTAGGACACTCCCAGGCATGAACACAAACTAGGAGAAGTTTTAGAGAACAGCCCTGAGAAGGGGGACTGGGGGTTCTTGTGGGGGAAGAGCTGGATATGAGCCAGCAATGTGTGCTTGCAGCCTAGGGGTGCATCCAAAGCAGCATGTCCTGGAGGTCAAGAGAGGTGGTTCTGCCCCTCTGCTCTGCGGTGCTGAGACCCCACCTGGAACACTGCATCCAACTCTGGGGTGCCCAGCACAGGAGGGATGTGGACCTGTTAGAGTAGGGCCAGAGGAAGCCACGAGGTGTTCCAAAGGATCGAGCACCACTCCTATGAAGAGAGGTGGAGAGATTTGGGGCAGTTCTGCCTGGAGAAGAGAAGCCTCTTGGAGGACCTCATTGCAGCCTTCCAGTAACCTTTTGTTCAGGTTGGATTGGATGGGGGCCTAAGCAATCTGGTCTAGGGAATGGCATCCTTGCCCATGGCAGGGATCGGAACTAAGTGATCTTTAAGGTTCCTTCCCTTACCCTTACCATTTTATGATTCCGTGCTCTTGTGTATTTTTTATTAAATGCAGTGTTTATGTTCAATGTGTTCAAAGTTCAGCATGGGAAAGTCAGTTCAGTGGATATGAAGTAAAATGGTAGAATTCGCTTGTTTAGAAAAAGTTAGTACATATGAAAAAATAAATTTAAACTTCATTGAATAACTGATACAGTCTTAGAAAAAAGTTGTCTTATGATTGTCAGTTGGCTGAAGCTTACTGTTTCTGAATTATAGGATGGTTCATGAGAAAAACTTTTCTAGAAATCCTTTGAATTTTAATGTTCTGAACTGATTTTTGCTTTAAATGTCCTGGCTATATGGTTCATTCATATCAAGCTGAAGTTTAGGTGAAGGCAAATAGAATAATGTTTCTTAGTGATTACAGTAAACTAGGCATTTAGGTTGCTTTATCTAAAAGAGCCAAAGATTTTTGATAATGAGTTGCTGTTTCACTGCCTTTGCTACTTTTAGAAATAGACGCAATTTAGAAATGGGGCAAATTCTACCAAGAATGGAGAATGTGGAAAAGACATGGAGATTTGTTGTTCAGTTGAATTTGATTCTAATTCTCAAAGGATTTGAAAGTAAGAGTCATTAGTTAAACAACATGTGCAAACTGGCAGTTCATCTCAACCTCAGTTTGTGAGATATTATGTATAAAAATATTTGGGTTACTTTTATTCTACATACCTTTCTTTCACTCTGTGGCCATACCTATGATGGTTTTCTTCTCTCTTCTGTCCATCCAACTACTCTTTCCAGGCAGGTGTTTTTTTCTGCACTCTGCTCTCCTGAGTAGCTCTTTCTCCCCATCATTAGAGGGAGAAAGTTCTTTTTTTTTGGACATCAACAGTTGGTAGCTTTACCTCTAGCCTGCTATGAGCAGCTGTGTAGCAGCTGTGAAAAGGAAGTGGCTGGAGCTGGCTGCTCTGAATAAGAGGGGCCTGTTGAGATTTCAAAAGAAGGGCACCTCTCTGATGATGCACCTGGTCCTTGCTGCTACTTAGTCCATGGATGCTGTTTATCCCAAGTGAATTTTTAACTTGCATGTTCTGGCCAGATCTTCCTCTGCCTTCTTCCTGTTTTGGAACATGATAGGAACATTTTGGAATAGCCTGTGCTGGGATGTTTGTCCTTGCTGTGGTGTATTGTAATAAATGTGTTCTCATAATCACCTTGACTGGTTTGAAGCAGATGGGAGAGTATGACACAAAAGAAAAAAAATGGTTTTGATGTCAACAACAGGAATTTGAAAGAATGGAACATACAGAAAAAGGTGTATTGTAAAAAACAAAGCTGTAGGATAAGCCTCTTCATCCTTTTGCAGAAATAAAGTTGAGAGGATAGTTAGAGTATATCTGTTCCTTCTGTTTTCTCATCTGAAATTCAAGTACCCTGAAAAGGAGGAGAGTTGCAAGACAAACCTCATCTCTTATTTTTTCCTGGCTCATTCATACTCTGTCTCTTTTGTATTTTTGTGACATTTCCACTTAAAGAATAAAAGTGAGATAGAGCAATTAATTGCTCTTATCATTAGTTCAAGGAGTTCTTGGGAATCCAGAGGAGGGAGGGGTCTCGTTTTAAAACCAGATTTATTTAAAGCCAACAAACACCCCCTGCCTTCACCCCCCAGAAAAAAATCTTCCTCCCCACTAAACCAAACCACCTTCCAGAGTCCAATCCAGGATTTTGTCCTAAATGTTTATTTTTTGTGGAATTCATTCAATTTCTTATTATACATAGTTACTGAAAATTGTTTTCTTTCTCAAGGTCATTTCATTTTTGGCTGCAGTGTTGCACAAAAAGGGAACACGCGAGGATATTGAAAATAATATGCCGGAGTTTTTACTGCGGACAGTGAAAAAGGGCTCAGATTGTAACCCCAAGAAGGTACAACTTTTAGAGATACTAGTTTAAGGATTTTGATGAAAGGCAATGCTTGGATTTGTTTGGTTTTTTGATTGTTTGTTTGTTCTAGGAGTTTATGTACATTAATTTTTAAAATTCAGGTTTGAAGTAGGATTTCATGCCTATCCTAGTAGTGTTTGAGAAGCCTTCAGTTTTCCAGACTGCCATAGTGCCCTCTCTCTCTAGTTTTTCTTGTCTAATCTAGTACTACTGTTCATCTGCACAAATGGAAAACATTTGGAGGTGTCTGGGTTAGATTTGTGGCTAGAGTACATTGAAAATCCCAGTGAGTAGGAAATTAGTGTTTTGTGATGATATTTTTAAAGTAAAAAAAACATGTGTGTCTAAATAACAGGGTATTTAAATAAGACAAATCCATATTTTTGGAAAGCTAATAGCCTTGTGATGTCCTGTTTTGTTGATTGGATGTCATAATGTTGGAAGTAAGTCTGGCTGATAATCTAGGTAATGAAATACAGTGACAGCAAATAGAAGATACATGTAAAAGTTCTATGTGAATAAGATAAATCTGAGGATCATTTTAATTTTACCCATTACAGAAACCATGTGATTTCTATTTTCCATTGTTATTTTTATTTTGCTGCAATAGTTAGAGAATTTGACTGGCATAATGGGGTCATATGACTGTAGCTCTGTGAATAATGAGTACATGCTCCTCAGGAAATACAGGCTGAGAGGAAGGGGTAAAGGGATAGCACTTCCTGTGCAAAGAAACAGGAATGATTCTGACTCGACTGTACGGGAAGAATGTCACTTTGAGGACATTTAATGTTGAAAGAGGTCACAGAGAGGTTGTAGACCCCATCCATCCTTATGGGGTTTTGAAGACCTCAATTGGCTAAGCCTGGGTTTGAATTCAGTGTTGCCACTGCTTTGACTATAAAGTTGGACTGAAAATGTCCCAATGTCCCTTCCTACCTCTTTGATTTTATTATCCTGTGATACTAAGTGAATTGTATGAGCTGTCCTAATATTTTTAACTCTTTTCAGGACTATCTGTTTTCAAGTCACATGATGACTAGACATAATTTGAGGAAGCTGCTTACCCTCTTCATCCTTTTATTTTCTTCATTTGTAAAACATTTTGTGGTATACAGATGCTATGACAACACAAAATGATAGTGTTTCACATCTTACTGCATTTGTTAAGAGTATAATTTAATTAAGTAGTGGTTTTTAGTATTTAATTTTAGTATGACAGTATTTTTCTGCTGTATTATATACTTACTCAGAGTAAACTGATTACTTTCGAATTTATACTATACATATTTTTCATACATCCTTTGAAATGGCAGAATTAAACAGTCAGACTGCTCAGAGCAGTAAAATAGTCAAGATCTTGACTTCCATTATTGAGAAATTGCTATGCTGTAGTTTTTCTGGTGATACTGTAATATGTATTTGTTTTCAGACTTTCCTCATAGTGGCCCCTCTTTCAGTGCTGTACAACTGGAAGGATGAGTTAGACACATGGGGATACTTTAAAGTCTCTGTCTTACATGGCAGTAAAAAAGATGATGACATGATTCGCATCAAGCAAGGGAAATTTGAAGTTGCTCTTACAACATATGAGACACTTCGCCTGAATTTGGACGAATTTAACAGGTAATAGTTTTAATATGTTTTGGTACCCACTGATTTTTAACCATCTAATTGTGCATTGTTCTTTTCAAGGACTTTTTTCCGCACAACATATTTACTGTTAAATATATTGACTCACTGTGTGGCAGAGAGGAATCCCTGTACTACTGAATTTATCCTTTACTACTGAATTTAACCTGTAGAGTTCTGGTGGGTTGACCTTGGCTGGACTCCAGGTGCTCACCAAGCCACTCTATCAGTCTCTTCCCAGCTGGACAGGGAAGAGGAACTAAGATAAAAACCAGCTCTTCAGTTGAGATAAGGCAGTTTACTAAAGCAAAAGTTTAGGCATGCACAAAGGAGGGGAAGAAAAAGTTTATTTTCTGTTTCCCATAAGCTAGCAGTGTTGAGCCACTTCCTGGGGAATGGTGCTTCTGCACACGTAGCAGTTGCTCTAAAAAGCAAATATCATGAATAACAAATGCCCCACTCCTCCTCCTTTCCTTAGCTTTTATATCTGAGCTGATATCGTATGGGATGAGTTATCCCTTTGGTCAGTGTGAGTCAGCTGGCGAAGTTTTGTCCCCTCCCAGGATCTTACCCATTCCCAGTCTGCTGAGTGGGGGGAATGTTGAGAGACCGTGCTGATGCTCTGCCAGGGCTGCTCAGCAGTAGCCAAAGCGCTGGTGTGTTAACAACACCTTTCCAGCTACCCACAGACCAGTGAGAGCTGCTGTGGGAAAATTAACTCCCTCTCAGCCTCAAACTCAATGCAACTGTCTTTGTAATGGGACATTTGGTAGCAGTAAGTGTTTGAATAGTTCCATAAAACCAGTCTTTGCTGGTAACACAGTTACGACATGTTCTCTGAAAGATGCAGGAATTGCCTGCGTGGAACCTGATGACTGCTAAAAGATACATAGAAAGTATTTCTGTCAGTATAAGGAGAGCAATCACCTGGAATTTTTAGCGAATGCTCAAAAAGGTATTTTTCCTTGTTATTTGCTCTTTTCACCAGCTTGATGAGATTATTGAAACCTAAAAGCTTTGAGATTTAAACCCACACATTTCTTATCCAATCCCAAAGTCCTTTTCCCCTATGTCATCTTGGAAGTAGGGTACGAATTGTGTCAGCGGCTGGTGGTAGCAGCTTGCCCTCAGCAGCTGATATAAGTGGATCTGCAGATCTTGGCATTTCAGGTGTTGGGAAAGGTCCAGGCCCCAGAGAGTACCTTAGTTGTCTGAAGATCCATCATCAGAACAATCAGATCTTCATTTCTGTGCTCAAGTCTGATGTACAGAGAGTAGAGAAGTACAGATAGAAGAGTAAAGTAGTTTTGTTATCAACTATTTGTGTTCTTTCTGAGGAGCTCTTCATGCTTGATCATGGAATAGACTGTGGTCAGGAAACAGGTGCATGTGTGGAGGAGGTCTGATGTGTGGCTGCCTGCAAATACATTTCTTCAACATGCAGATTATCAAACTGTTTCTGCACAGGATGTGTCTGGACGGGCCTGTGATCTCGACAACAAGAGAAGCTTTGTGTCTTGCTTCAGTACAGTGATGGATTGGACTCAAAAGCTGCTCTTAAATAATTTAGCTGTCAGGAATAAGAATATATATGCTCAGTTATGCATGTAAATCAGTATGAGAGATTTAAGTGGAAGGAGCTAAGATATGAACATCTGTTAGACTTTTCAGAAACTCCAATTTTTAGCATATTTTGGGAATGTAGGAAATGGAACATGAATGAATGTATTTAGTGATTAGCAAAAATGCCACAAGATCAGCTTTCATTAGTGAACTAAATGCAGCTTGCTCAGGAAACACTTTCTATTAAACATCTCTAAACATGTCTGTTTCAACTTTTTGCAGCATATCAGTCTGGATATGGTTGTGTTCTGAAATATATATATATATATAAATTTAACTTATAAAGTTAGTAAATCTCTTCCTAGGGACTTGAAGTTTTTCTTTATTATTATCTCAGTATACATGTCATTTTAGCCCTGAGTTTTATTCTTGAATTGGCTGCAAAATATCTTTTGGTCACTGCTTATAGCTATCTTCCTTGTCATCACAATCCCAAAATATTAAAATTCCTCTGCTATATTGGTATTGTATATGTTTTCTTGAGTGATACTTTACAGTAGGTAACCATGCAGATTGAAATGTTTTCAGTTCACTCGTATTTGCCTTGGATAATTTTTTTTGGTAAAATGAAGCATACCTATCTTTAAGTGTATTTCAGTAGTTTACCTCCAGAGACTTAATTATTTTTCATAAATCTTAATTATGAGTGGAGTTAATTTTAGTGAGATATGCTGGATTCATTGGTCCACAGATTGAAAGCTTCTTTGTTCACAGAAAGCATTTGATATAGGAAACACGAGGTTATTTATTTGATGATGTAGTTTAGTCATTATGTTCAACTATGTTAATTGAATTTACTAAACAAACAATATAAGGAAATGGAGTGATATAACAAAACAGGGAAATCAAAAAGTAATAATGTGTTATAATCACAGCTATTTGTGTGGCTGGCTTCACTTTTTGTATGTATGTGGGATGATGGGACAAGTAGTGTCAATTAATGAAATCATTTTTTGATCTGCAGTATAGAGTGGTCTGCTGTGATAGTGGATGAAGCACATAGAATCAAGAATCCAAAGGCTCAAATAACTCAAACCATGAAGTCATTAAAATGCCGTGTTCGCATAGGTCTTACTGGAACCATTCTTCAAAACAATATGAAGGAACTTTGGTGTGTTATGGACTGGTAAATATTTTCTTTTGTGTTTAAACATCTCTGTGTGTTGACTGTGCAGTGGGGTTGGGGCAGGACTGGATGGTATGGACCCATCTGTGCTATAAAAATACAACAACAAAAGACAGCTCTCAACCTCAAAACACCTGCTTTTTTTTGAGAGTATAACTTACTGGGGAGGTAAGCTCCGGGTATTTTACAGCTTAATACACTTTACAGCTGGCTTCTTTGGGGAATTTGGGAAGTAGTTAGAATTATTCTTCCTCCACCTCCCATATTACCCTTTTTTTGTTTCTTCTTTTTTTTTTCCCTAGGGACACTCTTTTTTCCTTCTGTCCTTCACCCAGTAGCTAGGGAATCATTACACAGCCTTGACCAACATAGTGCCTTTGTTCTGTCCAGTATGTGCAGGTCATTCTGACCTACTTGGAGGATGAAAATAATAATACTTTGCTTTTTTTTTCCAAAATGTACAAGTATACATATTTGAAAAGTAACAGTCTTGTCCAGAAAAACTTATAATGGGCAAGGAAAGGTGCAACTCACCATAGATACAAATCTCCTGGAAATGCTTTGCAGAGGAAAAACAAAGCAAATATACTTTAAATATAAGGATATACAGAACAGAAATAGCAGGAAGAATATTCTAAGCTTAGTCTTGCATCTGGTTCATTAAAACTATGCTGATATTGTTAGTAAATTGTTCCAATGTGTAATGCTGCCGACAGTTACTAAATTCTTTCTACAGTTGTGTTTCTCAAGATTTTATTTAGTTAATTGTAATATCTGCATATTCTGATTTCATAAAACCAGAAAAAAATTGAAAGCATGACTGTTTAGCTTCCAGTTTAGGCTCCTCAACACTAGCAGCCTTGTAGTTTAGAGCTTCTATATAATTGTGATTTCTGTTGTTCTGCTAAACTTTTTCTTTTCTTGAGATTGGAACCCTTTTCCTGAGGGTCTTAGCATTTGAGAATCACAGAATACAAAGGAAAAATGTCTTAAAATAGTATGTTTCTATTTGTACTTAAAATTTTTAGTGGTTTCTCTAGTGACTGCTACTTTAAGATAGCTTGCTGTTAGTCAGAAAAAAAAATGTATGGTATGCTTTAAATCAGTGAATCAATCCCCCATCCCCTTTTGTTTTTTAATAGGGCTGTACCAGGACTTTTAGGTAGCAGAGTACATTTCAAGAAGAAATTTTCTGATCCAGTGGAGCATGGCCAGAGGCACACTGCAACTAAAAGAGAGCTAGCAACAGGTCGTAAGGCCATGGTGAAGCTAGCAAGAATAATGTCTGGCTGGTTTCTGAGACGTACCAAAGCGCTTATCAGTGATCAGTTGCCAAAGAAGGAAGACAGAGTAAGAATGCCTTCACATTTTGAACACAATGCTAATGAATGTATCTCTTCTTTTTTGTTTTCTTGTTGTATTTTCTCTCTTGCATCTTGTCTGTAGTTTATGGTTCTCTCCTCATCTTTTTAACTTGAGAAGAGTCCATAGCCTTGGAAAAAGTGCACTTGAAGTAGTGTGCTTTGTTCAAGTAATTATTATGATTGCACACTGAAATGGAGTTAATCAAGCATGAAAATGCTCAGCCAGTCTTATGACTAGTGATTTACACATCTGTTTTATGTATGTTTTTGTCCTTATCTCTGCAAGCCCAAAGCAGTGTATGTAAATGTATGTCTTGAAATTCTATGCAGAACTTCTGAATTTGCATCTTGAAACTTTGTGTATGGAACAGTATGCTTTTAACTCCTTCATTTTCAATCCTGAAATAAAAGAAAAATCTCAGACAAAATGATTCTGTGATAGGCCTGTAATCCGGTTCATCTGATGCAATTGTAAATATTACATCAAATGATAATACTTTATTGATATAGATAAGAGTTCTGCTAAATATTTTCTTCTGAGTTGACAAATATGTAAGTTTGCATCTGGTTTTATTTTCAAAATTTGGTGTTTTTTCTTCATCCTTAGTTTATAATGATGTCATCTAGGCAGTCTTCTGAAGGAAAGATTTAACACAAACATCAGTCAGTCTCCTTTCTGAATCTAGCAGGTTTCATTCTTTTCATTATCTTGTTAATGTGAGTATATGTTCAAGTTACTTCTGTATTATTGTAGCTCAGCATGGTGCTGCTGCTATGTGGATAGCATAGGTTAGGGAATGATCTTGGGATTTCTGTCTCCTGCTGCTTAAGACTAAAGATGTCATGGAGATGCCACCCATGGTCTTTCAGAAGAGGGATCAGAGTTTTTGCCATAGCACTTTGTAGATCCTTGGCCTTCTCATTGTTTATTCTGTTTGTCCCATGGTAGTGGCCTACAACAGCTAATGCCTAAAAAGGGGAAAGAAAGGGCAAATTAAACACCTTGCAAAACAGAGAGAAATCTGTAATTAACATAATGCATTTACTTCTCTCACTTTTCCTTCTTCCTCCTATTCCTTCACAAAAGCCATGTTTAAAGGTTTTGAGCAAAATAACAGCAGGTTCTTGTAGAATGATATTGATATTCTTTATAGAATTTTGAGGTGGAATAAAATAAGTATGCATACATTTTTGCTACAGTTTCATGCTATTTTGGTGTCAAGATCCACTTTTTTTTTTCATTTGGTGTTAGAATAATTTCCTGTGTAACTATTTGAGCAAGTGTAGAATTTATTTCTACTTTATTTTCAGTGATCTGTGATTTTTTTTTCTTATGCAGTGGTTTTTTGCCTTTCATTGTATGATGCACATGATAGTGTTTCTTGTGTTTTCTCTTTGGCAGATGGTGTTTTGTTCCCTCACTGAATTCCAGAGGGCTGTGTACCAGGCTGTGCTAGAGACAGATGATGTAACCTTGGTGTTAAGAGCAGGAGAGCCCTGTAGCTGTAACAGCGGCCGTAAGAGGAAGAACTGTTGTTACAAAGTAAGAACTTCGCACTGTTTGGATTTTAGCGCATAGTCCTCTGAATTTCTCAAGAGACTCTCTGCTGTTGAAGAGCTGATTGAAATATTTGCCTAGTTGTAGCTCATCTGTTTGGGACATCCCAGCTGGAAACACGGAGAGCTATATCACCAGCATGATAGAGTTAAGCTCTTTGAGGTTACTGCAAAGCTGCTTTGCACACCCTGAGCAGGTGATTGTTCCTATGCAGTAAATTCTGGATCTTTTGTATTAATAGATACACCTGTGATTTAATTGATACTGGCAAGGGCACTGCATTGAGTTGTTCAGTATGTGTCAGGCATGCTGCTGCCAGGTGCCTCAGGCAGTTTGTGCAGGAGCTACGAATGGGAGGCACGCTGAGCTCAGCAGGCTGCCTGGGTAGTTCGTTGTGTTCTAACTGCAGTCGTGCCTATCTGTGCCATTAAACATTCACTTTGCCTTGCTTCATGAGGGGACAACTGTAACAGCAGCCGCAGAACACTAGTTGAACTTTGTCCATGAGTAACAGCTTTGCAGATTTCTTTAATCTTCTCTGGACTTCTTTAAACCTTGATCAGTCTAGCTTTGTATTTGTTTTGCTTACCTCACTCGGTAGGCTCAGATTAAGCACATCTTTTAAACATTTAGAAGCATACGTCACATGCTTGTTTCTCCCTTTTATCTCTCTGACCTGCTCTGATTCTTGTGTAGTATTTTGAGTTTTTTTCCAAATGATGTAGCTTCTTCAGTCTCCTGCATCTTTATTTATGAGCAATCCCCTTATCAGTTTTGTTTAATATTCCATGGATACTAGCCCTCTTTGCAGGCTTTTGTTTCTAGTGATGTTTTATGGAAAAAAAGAAATGCTGGTGGACTTGATTCACAAAAGGGCAGTAGGCAGGCCTGCAGATAGTTGAGTGCCCTTATGGACTGTTTTATTCCAAAGTTAACTGTGAAATTTAGTAACTTGACAAGGCAAAGGAAAACAAATATTGATCAAGCCAGCCAGCCATAACTAGGAAGATAGCTGATGCTGTTGCACAGTTGCTGTTGCACTGTAGAATGTGTGAAGCTTGAATTATGCTATTTGAGTTGCTTGTAAAGCTTTTACTGGAGAAAAAAGTAAAGCTAGCAGTTGAAAGGTAAGAAGTCATTCAAACTGGTCTTCCTTGATTTAATTAGTTGTAAAGTTACCATCTTCTTGTTTACTGAAGAATTCTTAGTTATCTCCATGGGATGTCTGTAGAAGTTACTATCTGAAATGTTTAGCAAGCAATGAACATAGCTGTAGGTTTTTTTCCTTATTGAGAAGATGTTTCTATTAATAGGGTGACAAAGCTGAAGAAAAAACAAAACTTGGTTCATTTTTATCAGAAATACAGTGTTCATCTCTTGGGGATCAGTTATGGTATTGTTAATGCATTAAACCTGGTAAGGATAGCATTTATTTGAGATTATTACTTATTTTCAGTAGTATTTGTTTGCATGAACTGGGGTTTTTTTTGTAGGTAAATGCACATGGTGAAACGATTAAGTCATTGCGCTTCAGTTACCTAATGATCCTACAGAAGGTTGCAAATCATGCTGCACTGCTGCAGACAGACACCACTAGCAAACTGCAGGTTAGTTTCAGAAGTATCTAAAAAATGGACTTTTGGAAGATAAATGGGATGAAAACTCTTGAATGAAAATTGCTGCTGGCCTCCTTATAAGTCTTAACTAACTGCAATTAAGATATTTTGTAAGATTCCTTTTCCATTCAGTCATACAGAATGTGTACCTTATAAAGATGTTATACAAAACAACATGTTCATTTACTTGATTCATATCTGAAAGTAACGGTTATAAAACATCTAAGAAGTTAGAAGAGAGAGTAATTTTTCATGATTTCTAATAGTGCTTCATAAATGTAACAAAACCATAAATTTTTGTTACATTTATGAAGAGTGCCTATAAGAGGAATGTCTTTGTGCAAACAAACAAGTAATAGATAATTGGAATGGGTTTTTTCTCTAGTACTTTGTTAAGAGCTGAGTTTGTTTAAATAATGAGAAACATGTTTTAGAAAAAATTGCTCAATGAAAGATCAGTATCAGCTTATCTTGTTACTATGGCAAGCAACCAGACCCACAAACAGCAGTCTCAGAAATGCTTGTTTGTGAGCCTTAAGACCCAGGAATGAGGAAGGAGATTTAGGGGCATTACAACTTTTTCTTAGAATCTGTCAAGGAAGAGGTATCGGAATGTCCTAGTTAATTTTGCAAGTTTTGTCCCATTAAAGCAGTTTTGCTTTTTCATAAATGTTACTTTTAGTGTCCAGTACACTATACGCAGCATATAGCCAGATGTTTTTAGGCTTTTTTGTGTATTACATATGTAGTTTTTGTTGTTATAACATCTGATATTTAAATAACCTCTGAAATAATGGAATGCGAGTATTTTGTGACTTACAGTCTTCTGCATCATGCATAATTATTAATTTTACCAACATCTACTAAGAAACTCATACTTAGTAGTTTTTCTTACCTTGAGTATTGAAGACCCTTACATGTGTTATTCTTAGGTGAGAGATGTGATCTTTTCTTTCTCTCTGTAAAAGTGTACTTAAAGGGTAAGATTGTGTTTAAGTTCAGAGCTAAATTTAGCAATGGAGCTTTATGTGGCTTTAGAACACCTTAAGTCCATTTCCTGTACAGTTTTTGTTGTGGAACAATATGTAATTCCCATACTGGCTTGCCCAAAAGAGTCAGGAGAAATGTTGGTGCAGAACCCTTGGGTAGTGTATATGGCAAGGCAAGAGGATTTTTTGAAACTGACAATTCTGGCCAGGAGGAGACATTCTGAATACAATCCACGATTTCAGATTAGGAATCTTTTTTTTTTTTTTTAATGAAACAAAGCAAAACACACAGGATATGTTTTATCCAGCATTTTTGTAGTGAACTAAATTAAAAACTACATCACTCTGCTTGAGATACTTTGGCAGATCATGTTTCAACCTGTTTAACTCTTTGCATGGCTTAAAATAGCTCTGATTTTTAACACCTGTTCAATCTTTCTGCTTTTCTTCCAGGAAGCGCATATCAAACGAGTTTGCAGCCAGGTATTTTCCAGTTTTCCAGATTTTGTGCAGTTAAGCAAAGATGCAGCCTTTGAAACTATTTCAGATCCAAAATATAGTGGAAAAATGAAGGTAAACCCCTTCCTTAGAAGAAAAATAAATTTTATTAATAGTAATAGATTTAGCCTATATTAAATGGATATAAGAAAATATACACCTAATAGTTTTGGGGGTTTTAATTATTCTGTTTATTGTTCATCATACAACAGCAGGAATTTCCTGTCATGGATCAGTATTTATCTGGGCAAAGACTGGATAAGAATAATCTGTGATGCTAAAATTTTCTGAGACTTTAGCTTCACATGTTTGATGGTGGGCATGGAAATGACACTTGTAGTCAACAGAATTATTGTTGAATGAAACCATGGATTCTGGTGACAGTCAGAAATACTTGGCAAAGAAAAGGAAGCACAACAAAATCATTATAGGCTTAATGATTTATGCACAGCTTAAATTTTGTGTGTAGTTCCAATTTCTCCTCTCAAAAAGCAGATGTTAGACTTTGAAAAGGTTCAGAAGACAGTTCAGAGAAGGGCCACAAGCGTGATTAGTAAGTGTGTCAGAAGCAGCCAGGTAGTCTGGGACCCTCCAGACTGTAAAGAATGTCTTTGGGTAAATGTGAGTGGGACCTACACAATCATGGAATAGCATGGAACTGGTGAAAATGTACCGAGTACTTACTGATTTCTTGAACCCTTTGGACATTAAATGAAAATAATAGTAGTTGTGCTGAAGGTGACCAAAATAAATGTGTCTAGTATGAATCTGTGAAATCCCTCATGTCTGAAACTGTCTTTCTCTGGTTTCAGAGAGGAGCAAAAAATGACGTGATGACATACAGTGTAGATTATTATGATGATGTTTAATGTAGATGAAAAGTATGTCTACTATAACTAATTAAAAAGAAAACCATACTAGTTTTATTAGTACTCTGGAGCTGAGAGTGACTGGGAGGGTTAGAAGCTATGCAGAATTTTGGCTCTCTGTAAACCTGGATATTAACATTTTCTTCTTGGGACTGGTGGCAGTAGGAAGGCTATGTTGCTGTAGCAGGGATGGCTGTTATCACTTTACTGATTTGTTACTATGTAAGCAACATCTTTCTTTATTGTTGATAATACATATATATGAAATGCCTGCATATTAACTTTGTTGTATACACTTGGTTATTTTGAGAAGGTGAATTTAGCTGTTAAATTAATACATAGCTTTAAAAACCAAATGCTTATGAAGCAGTTCTGTTACTGATTATTTTACCATGACATTATTCATGTTCCTATTTTACATTTTTTTTATTATTTAATTATATTTTTTTTCCATTGCATTCTCCTGGAAAAGCTGGCAGCCATGGCTTCCCTTTGCCAGATTAAAAACTGTCTGGGTAGCTGAACCCAGAGAGTGGTGATGGGTGGTGCCACATCCAGTTGACATCCAGTCACCAGTGGTGTCTCCCAGGGTTCAGTTTTGAGGCCAGTCCTGTTCAACATCTTTACTGATCTCGATGAGAGGATCAAGTAGGTTTGTAAAGTTAAGATAGGTGGGATTGTTGGTCTGCTGGAGGTTAAGAAGGCTCTGCAGAGGGATCAGTGGGCTGAGACCAATGGTGTGAGGTTCAGCAAGACCCAGTGCCAGGTCCTGCATTTGGCCGCAACAGCACCCTGCAGTACTACAGGCTGGGGCAGAGTGGTTGGAAAACTACCAGGTGAGAAAGGACATGGAGATGCTGGTTAGCAGTGGCTGGACATGAGACAGCAGTTTGCCCAGACAGCCAGGAAGACCAGTGGCGTCTTGGCTTGTATCTAATTTTGTGTCCAGCAGGATCAGGGAAGTGATTCTTCCCCTGTGCTTGGCATTAGTGAGGCCACACCTTGAGTGCTGTATCCAGTTCTGGGCCCCTCTGGCAAGAAGGACACTGAGATGCTGCTAGAGCATGTTCAGAGGAGGGCGAAGGAGCTGGTGAAGGGTTTGGAGTGTCATGTTTATGACAAGCAGCTGAGAGAGCTGGTATTTGTTTGGCCTGGAAAAAAGGTCTCCCCTGAGCCTCCTCATTACTCTGTGCAACTACCTGAAATGATGTTGTAGTAAGATGCGGTCCTGATTCTGGCCAGAGTTAATTTTGTGCAGTAGCTGCCTGAAGTTGTGCAGGTGTGGCCAAAGGATTATTCTGTACAGGCCAGAAAGCCAAAGGTGTCCTGGAATGCATCAAAGGAGGTGTGGCCAGCAGGGCAAGGGAGCTGATTTTCCTCTTCTGCTCCACTCATGCAGTGTACTGTATCCAGCTTTCTCAGCACAAAAAATATATTTTGGAACAAGTCCAGAGGGGCCATGAAGATTATTAGATGGGTGGAACACCCATTTCTCTGAGGAAAGGCTGAGGGAATTGAGGTTGCTGAGTCTGGAGAAGGCTCTTGAGGAATCTTATTGCTGCCTTTTACTGATGAAGGAAATCTAAAGAAATCTGGAGGGGGACTTTTACAGTGATAGGAAAAGGGATAATGGCTTCAAATTGAAAGAGAGTAAGTTTAGATTGGATAATAGGATGAAAGTCTTCACTGTGAGGGTAGCGAGGCACTGGAGCAGGTTGCCCGTAGAAGCTGTGTATGCCCTGTCCCTGGAAGTGTTCAAGGCCAGTTAGGATGGAACTTTTGAGTCTAGTAGGTAACATCCGTACCCATGGTGGCATGGTTTGAAACAAAATGATCTTTACCCCAAACTGTTGTATGATTCGATAATCTTTGTGCCGGGAAAGAAGATAATGGGTTATATAGCTATTATTGAGAATAAGCTGGCTTTTGGGTTCATTAATTTTAACTTCATGGTGCCAAAAAACTAGTTCATACCTTATTAGTGTGGTGACTTGCTTTTTTTTTTTCTTTTTTCTAAATAATAGAGTGAAAGCTGTTTGTGATGATTTTGCATTTTATACTCTGAAAGCAAAATCATTCAGGAAGTATGTAATTTAGAAAGTTGTCATAACATAATAATCACAGAGAAGTCAACTAATATTAAAGCTTGGAAATGGCTTTAGAAATTTTTAACGTGTTTATTTGAAAATAACAGAGACAAATGATAGTAAAATGTTTTTAGTAACCTTGTTGCACTGTTGTAGTTTGCATTTCCTAAATAAATAAATTCATAATTCATTTCATAAATAAATTCTAGAAACTAAGTGACATTCTTTTATAACTTTCATCTGGTAGTGTAGACTGAATAAGCATTACTTTATCTTTTAACTTAAAATTCACTACAGACTGCACAGAAATTTTGGTACAGGTGAGTATTCTTTTGTAGATAAGCACAGTTGTGAAGGAATAGTTAGTGGCATTTTTAAAAAATTTATTCAGATAAAGGGGGAAAGGCTGTGATTTTTTTTTTAATGAAGCTTATTAGCTAAGCAGCTGCAACTGTTTTGCAGAGTTGAAAAGGTTCCATTACTCAGCCTATTTGTTCTGCAACCAAACAGAGATAAAACACATAGGGAAACGTTCTGTGGGATTATGGGATATGAATTACTTCCACCAGTAAAACTAGATCTGCTTGTATGCAATGGTTAAAGAGTGGCCTATATGTAGTCTTTTTGTCCTACCTGTTGTTGTGAGTCATCTCTCTGTGTTTTGTAAACTGTAGCATTAATACGCCACCCCAGGTTTTCTGTTCTGAATTTTGAATTAAAACAAGAGCCTGGAAAAAACAATTCCTACAATCCAAATGTACAACATGTATAATCATTGGTGGTGTACCTAATCTGGTATAACAAGGACACAAATATATCAGTGTTACAGTGGGAGGTGGGTAATATGAAGTGATTAAAAGCTTCAGCTTTTGTTGTGAAATTATCTCCTCCTTTTCGCTTGTACTGCAGAATGTACAGTTTGCAAGCTTTGCTGACATGTTTTATTACATGGTAAATTTCATGCTTAGATTTTTAAATAGAAGTAGTTGAATATATGAGAACTGATTGAAAGGAGTGTTCTGCTTTGTTTGAAAACCACTGTTTTTCTATCATGAGGTTGTAAAATAGTGGTGACTTGCAAAGTTTAAGTACAAGTGGTTCATTGCTTTTGAAATGCAATGATTTCAGATTGTCCACACAGAAGTATTGAGGACTGGTTGGAAGAAGATGAGTGAGGATAGCTTTACAATCCTGCAGTAATTCTCATTCAGACGACCTTGTCTGATTATTTCTACAGTTTTGTTAAAATTGTGTCAGAGAGACGCTATGAGCTTTCTAGGTGTAAAGGATTATTAAATGTCTGGGCAGTTGAAATATTTTTTTAAGATTTATTTTTTTAACTGCATACATTTCCACAGAGAGCTGTTTGTGGGGTTTCAGAATACTGTTCTTAATACAAATACCTTAGGAATAACTGTTGTATTGATTTAATTATTTTTGCTTGGGATATTATCATTCAGTAGGAAAATGAAAGTCTATTGAAGTACTTTGCAAGAAATGGTAACCTCTACCATTAAACATAACTTGGACCCAGGCAGGGCTGGCTTTGAAGGCTTAAAAAATACTGTAGGCTAGCTTGAACATCTCTACAGAAAAATGTTCTCAAAAGCAAGAGGTAAAATTTCATCACGTACAGATGACTCACAATGTGTAGCAATGGGGAGATGTATGTTTAAATCCATGGGGACTCTTACAAAGAACATGTGACTTCTGCTTGAGTATGATTGAGTGTTTCTGTTTTGGGCTAAAAACATACAGTGAGCATATGTTTTGGGCTAAAAACATATGGTGAGCAAGTGTAGAATTTACTTCTCTTTGGTGCAAAAACATTAATTACTTTTCACTGTTAGAATTGTTTCTTACTCCAGAATACCTAAATTCCCAATGGTATGAAATTGATCCATTTCATTTAAGTGAGTTGTGTGGATTTATTTTTTTATTCTCCTATAGGAAATTCACTATTTGACCTGTACTTTAATAATAACAACAATAACACAGAAGCCAATTCCTTCTAGTTTAAAAGAATGTCACTTATATTTCTTTTCTTAATATGGCCAAATAAAATGCAAATTTGAGTAGTATAGTATAAATGGCCTGTGGTGTATTTTTTTCCCCAGTGAAATAAATCCTAGTTTATATGTTCATGTACAATGAAATGAGGCCAAAAAATCTGTCATTTGTACCCTGTTTTCACTTGTAACAAGCTGGCTAACATCTACTAAGGAGCTCAAAAGTGACATATTATTATAATTTTATATTCTAGATATTGTCCAAAATTGTAACATTAATACAAACATTAATCATTATCTGATAGTCAAAGATTTCTTAGGCTTGTAGTGAAATAATTCTTGATTGACCATTTATCTATTTATCAGTGAATAAATACAATTTCAAAAGTATTTATTGTCCAGTGGAAAAAAGCTACAGTCATGGTACAGAAAATTCCTCTTTTCCCATTGTGTATGGCCTCAGCACAGTGCTCTGGAGCTGCCATTGCCAGATGTGGACATGGTTCTTTTGAAAATAACAGTATCACTATTATACACAAGGCTCTGGATTATTTGCTTCCCCACCAGAAGAACGTTGTGTGTGGGCGGATTATTGGCATTTCAAGGTCTGCACAGAGTCTGGGAAGCTGGGTCCTACTGTAAACAGAGCAACAGATGAGAGTGGGAGCGGGGAGGGGCATACATCTCACTGATTATTTTAAGAAGACAAGTTCCAAGAAGCTCTGAACTCAGATGTAGGACAGAAAGTTTAAGCAGACCTTGGAGTTTTCTGGATAAATGTGTGCATTTTTTAAATGAAAAAACTCAGAATCTGAGCTAGTGTGTGGGATAAGTAACTTTTTGTTGCAGTCTATGCACTGACACAAGTAGCTTCTGAATCTACTTCTTAGTAGACCTTTTCACAGTAGGATTTCCGTGTACATCATTGAAAAATGCAAAGTTCCAGCATCTCCATTACCTTTGGCCCATTTATTATGTTAGTAATGATTTTTGTTATGGCTTTGCAAATAATTAAGTTCAGTGTAGCCTGTTTGGAGGTTGAAAACATGAGTTAAGTGTGTGTAAGATGACCTGATAAAAATTTAGATTTTAGATAAAGATGTCTTCATTTTTCTGCTGTGCTTCATTTACAGGTCCTTCAGCAGCTTTTAAATCACTTTCAAAAAAATAAGGATAAAGTTCTTCTTTTCTCCTTTTCCACAAAGGTGAGCTCCATGTGATTTTTATCAATTAACTGCAGCAGTAAGTTCTGAAGCGTGAATCTGAAAGTTGACAACTTGTCAACTACATTTCTTCATTGCTTCTACCGTTAGGAGTAATTACAAGGACAGTGTGCCATACTCCACAAGCATATTGAAACCTTATGTTACCTCATGATAAAAACGGTGATAGCAAAACAGGTGTAGCACTCTTCTGCTGTCCCTATAGCTTTTTGAAATAGTTGTATTACTTCAGGTGCAGATAGTTAAGTTCAGCTGGTGTGTCTTGAGTTAGAGCACTGTCATAGCTCCATATGACTGCCATATCATAAAACTTTTGTGTAAGCACTGAAAATTGTGTTTCCTCATTCTACTGACTTTTCATCTTCAGCAATGAAACTCAAATTCTTGCTGCACTAGTTGATTTGAAGTTAAAACTGTCTAATTGGAGCAAGACTTCTATGTACATTTTACTTTTAAGGTACTTGCTCCTTGGTTTCCTTATTAGGGAGCAATGTGTTTCCTGAAATAGCTCACTCTATTGTATTGGGGCTTTTATTTAAATATTTGTAATGATAGCACTAAAAAAGTATTTTAAAGCATAATAATTTGAATGGTAGTTCAGCAGTCTTAAATACCTCTTTTATTTTTTTTACTTTAAGAAAGAATGCAAGTTTAATATTTAGATGCAGCAGTAGAGTACTCATGTATCTTAGGTTGTTTATTATGGTGTCCAGTACCAGACTGACTGCTGGTTCCTGCAGTGTCTTTCACTCCATACCCCTGAACTCTGACTGTACACTCTGCGCGGCTGTAATGCTCATTTACTGTATTTCAAGTAATTGCAGCTTGCTAAGATGTGAGGAAACTGCTTAAATGGACTTCCTGCTGACTGGGTTGGATTGAGTGACAGGATGAAACAGGCAGCCAGGGTGGGATGTGGAGTCAGACCACAGCACACCAATATTAATCACCTTGAGTGCTGTAGAATCACGGCTAAAGAGAATCAGGAGTGTTGATACCAAAGTGTCAGAGATTTATTGTAATTAGCAATGGGTGGTGTACTAAAAATATATTTTATAAACATGGTCCCTGTGATCATGTTTAATTTAAAAGATACTATTAGGTACTTAACTTTTTATTTTCCTTTTTTCTTCATTTTTCCACTCAGTTGCTAGATGTGCTAGAACAGTACTGCATGGCATCTGGGCTAGATTACCGAAGACTTGATGGAAATACAAAATCAGAAGATAGGACCAGAATTGTGAGAGAGTTCAACAGCCTTCAGGAAATTAACTTATGTCTTGTATCTACAATGTAAGAAAATTTAACTTGTAGTTTGTTTCAAGATGTCTGTGTAGTGTTAGTAAATCAGATACTCTGCATTTTTCTTGCTGAGCTTGTGAGGGATTACTTTTTGAGAAGGTAAGAGTAAGTATAGACTTGCTGCTTTGGTCAGAAGCATCTTAAAATATTTAGACTCCTTCTCCCTCCCCCCTTCCTGCTTCATGAGGATTTCTAAGATCAGAAAGAAGTGGGTCTTCTGGATCCTAGTTTAAAGTTGTTGCAGGATTGAAGAAACAGTTTTAAACACTATTATTAAAAGAATTATTATTATGTCATTATCTACAAAAAGCTTTTAGTTTTATTGTAGACAGACTCATTTTCTTGTTTTACACTAGTAGAACTAGCAAGTGAGTATGAACATGAAATGCCATATTGAACTGTAGAATTCTCTCACTATTACTGCAATTTAAAGAACAAAGAAAAACTTTGCTCCTTTTATCTCCTATCCAGAGGGGAAAACTCAGTGAAGCTTAATGAAATATGAGTATCTGTTCACTGTAGTTTTTACTGGAAGTGGGTATGTTGGAGGTAGGAGGATCCAAACTAGAGCAGACATCATCTTAAAGGGTGTTGCAAGTGGATCAATCTTCAAATACTCTGGTGCTTATGTGTAGTGTTGTGAAGAGATTTGTGATACTGGTCATATACATTGGCCTGTAATCTCTGTCAACTGTGAAATCTGCCATCAGCTTCTCTAAGACCTTTGTGAGTCCATAGCCCTTGTCCCTGAAGACAGAGGGAAATTTCAGAAGCTGTAGCATCATGAAGGACTAATTTTTGCTTCAGTCAGAACTGTAATCATGGACCTGTTAGTTCTATTTCATTAATTTAAATCAAAATAAGAATGAAGGTTAACTAAACAGAGATGGACTTTCTCATCTCTGTTTTGAGAGCTTGTGTGTAGAGACTAGTGAGTCTTCTCTGCCTGCTGATGGTGCTGGAGAAAAGATTTGATTCTATTTGTAGTTTTACTTATCTTATGAAACGACTGAAAGGAACAAACCATAATTACAGTCAGTATAACTAGTGTGTTGTAAGCCAAACAGAGGGTGTAATTGTTTGCCTAGTTTGTTACAAATAACAGGAAATGGTATTTGTCCTTGCTTGATGCCCAGTAATGGAAGCATCTTTACATTTGTAATCCTTTGGAAATGA
Organism: Calcarius lapponicus; assembly: GCA_039654755.1. Lineage (NCBI taxonomy): Eukaryota > Metazoa > Chordata > Aves > Passeriformes > Fringillidae > Calcarius > Calcarius lapponicus. The sequence continues at coordinate 39,873,364 of CM077481.1, forward strand.
GAAAGTGATTTGTCCTATTTCTGCTGTACGAGAGGTTGATCTTTCCTCTTACTCAGATTTCAGGCACATATAAAATAATAATATAGAGTAAATTTAGAGTATATTCTATATTTTTCATTGCAGAGTACATTGACAGAATTGATTCATTCTCTTCTGTCTGTACTTTCTTGCAAAGTTTCTGGCTGACTGGTCTGTGTAGTCAATTTATGTGTATTCTGAAAGTCTCATTGCTCAGAGAACCAAATGTTGATTTTCACTGAAAATACTTGCATGGTCTTTTGGATGTGTAAGTGCTTTCTGTAAAGGATGAATTCTCTGCATAGTAATGTTGAGACTGCCATTATGTTCACTGGCACAATTAATATGCAACTTACAAAACATAAAACACCAATCAGAGAATTGCAGAATTCTCTGGAATATTGGAGAATATGCAGCGCTGATGATTTCACTATTACATTTGCAGTGTTTGTATTTTATATTCCTTTTCTTTCAAAATGCTGTTTCTGCCCGAAATCACGTATATATAGGCCATAGAGCTTTGAAAATCCTGGTTTTAATTGATCACTGAATTTTTTTGAGAAATTGGACCTTAAAAAAGAAAATAAAATAATAAAGAATAAAAAATAAATGTTTGTCCTTCTGTAGATTTGACCTCAAGTCTTGAAGTTAATATTGGTACCAAGCATAGTCACATGGCTTTCCCTAATGCTTTTATTGACAACTGTGAACTAATACAGCTTTATGGATAAATATATTTTATAGGTGTTGAGAGAAAGTGTAATTAATTTCTTCAGAGCTTATACATTTCATCAAACCATTAGATCATGAATTTCAGATTGAGCACTAGGGAAAAATAGGTATATACCTATTGGAACGTCTAAGTCTCATGAAGTAATACTTCATGAGAATAACTTCAGTCTTGCACTGGTGTTGCTGGGAAAATATGTGATTATTTCGAAAAAGAGAAGAGGATTTTTAGGCATGCTTAGAAACATTAAAATAATTGCTGGAGTTGCTGTAACTTGATAGTAGAATGTCAAGGCTTTCAGTTCCAGTGGTGCTGCTTAGCCAAAAGAAGGGAAACTGTATATGTGCAGTACCAAAGTCAGCACAGTTCTGTTCCATCCTAGTTTACTGGAATAAATAAAAGCAGCAAGTATGCCTGCCTTTAAGTCACTGTTGCTGGATTTTTTTGTGGTAGTCTTTCTCTAGGTTGGTTCTGTCAGAATTAGTTGTTAATGAAAATCCATTTCTGCTTCTCAGCTTTCTTTTTATGTAGAGAAAAGTGTCTAGAGAAATTTGTAGGTAGTTTTTATCATGTAAGGTTGCATATCCACTTGCATTCTACCTGCAGCATTCTCGATTACTGTCCATTACTGGAATGCTGTTAGTTACTTTTTACTTTTACATTTAGCTTTAATTTTTTCACAGCAATATTTTGAACAATTTTAGTGTGCGTATGATGGCATCCAAAGAACTTTCAGCCACAAAAATCTCTGAAACAAAGAGCATAGAAACTACAGAAAAACCTAGCTTGGTAAACAGAATTGCATAATCAAAACTTTGATAAAACCTTTCCTAATGTAGTATTGTTCCGTACCTTTTGAGGTACTAAATTGTGCAGATTTAAGTAAGATCATCTTCTGAAAACTGTTCTTTTTAGTAAAACTCTTTATTTAAGCCATATCATACTAATTTGCATGGACCAGATTGCAGTAATGACTAGCTGCTAGTTAAAGGTAAAATGGAGTACGTAACTTACAATGCACAAACTTCTGCATTTGTTCTGTCTGTGAAGGATATAAGAGCCATTCTTTTCTGTTTTGGACTAACTGAATTTTTGGGTCATACCTAAAAACACTGAAAGGTAAAATTAGTATAAATCTAGATATCCTGTTTTTTTAATTTCTATAGACAGTTGGTTTTACATCTTCACTTATGTTTCAGTCCAACTGCAAGGTTGGTTTGGAAACAGGAGAGGCTGAAGTCTTACTAAAAAAGAGTTTTTTCATTAAAAAGAAGCACACTAAATTTGAAAAATACCATAATGTATTCTGAAAGAAAAACCCAACCCAAATGTTGTTATTCAGTAATTCACAGTTTGAGAATGTGAGTTCTCTGGAAATATCCATTAATATTGGCAAGTTTCTATAACCCCTCCCTTTCCAGATATAACTAACCCAAAGCTACACCATACTTAGAAAGGAAAGGCCGCAGCTGCATTTACATTGACATGGATTCCATGAAAACCAGAAGGTGGTGGGGCTCCATAAGTTTTTGGTTTCTGTCTCCATTCACTCTGTCACCTGAAAACTTTACCTTTCTTGTATTTCTTATCTGCTTCAAACAAGCAAATTTTAAAGTAATCTGTTAAATTAGGTGCTTGATAAGTTAAATGGGATTTACTTTTTCAATTTTGCAGTACCTCTCTCAGAAAAATAGTGCACTTGGAATTAGTGATGCCTATGCTAATGTGAATAATTGTTTTAATGGTTTATTTAATGAAAGTATTTAGCTTGTGCTCATGTAGGAACTTGAGTCGTTTGTATAATAGTTGGTTGAGCCAGTCAAAAAAAAAATTCAGTATTTGCTTGCTTTGCAGCTGGATGAGAAGTGGTGTTTTCCTCACTTTTGCTCCTATCAAATCATTCATCTAAGCACATACTAAATTCTGAGTAACTGAGCAGTTTTGCAGGGTTCGGCAGTTAGCTGCGTCAGGTTAGATGTATGCTCAGTTTCTTTTCTGGCTTGCAGGTTTTACCTGAAAACACTCTGCAGCTGTTGAGTGTTCTAAGATGATGCAGGGGGTACCCCTGTGACTCCTAATCTGCAGAGTAGATAAATTTCTGTGACTTTTTTCCCTTTAATGACTGGTACGAATGTTGCTCATATGCAGTGTTCCCAACTGTGTTTTTAACAGCTGAATAACTTACTGTAAAAATACACTTGTGTTAGTTTTTAATGCTTACAGGTATGGCTTACCTGAGATTGTGACCACTTTAATGAAAGTTGCACAGCATTATTGTCAAAAACTATGTACTGGGATTAGCTGAAGTAAAATTTCACCTGTAATTTTCCTGCTTCCATAATATTAACTGGCATAAAACTGGTTATGAATTTCATTATAATATTTGGGAGTGTTGCCCTGTGTAGGACTTAAAGGGAAATTAATGGCAGTGGTTATTTGAGTACTTGGTGGTTGTTAGTACAACAGTAACACAAAGCTGTACTGCACTTTTTTCAGTATCTTTCATGTGTTCTTTTGTTTTTTTAAGTTGGGGAAGGGTAGGCAAGTATGGACCTAATACAGAACAATCTAGTTGCAGGTTTTTTTCTTACTATCATATAGTTTTGGTTTTTCATTTTTATGTTTTCAGGGCTGGTGGACTGGGTCTTAATTTTGTTGGTGCCAATATTGTTATACTGTTTGATCCTACGTGGAATCCAGCAAATGATCTTCAAGCCATTGACAGGTACACTCTCAAAATACAGAACTTGATACATGTTGCACTCTTCCATTGATTCTGTAATCTGATTGTCCAACTAAATTTTTTTCTCAAGTAAGAAATTTTTTACTTTCTCTGGTTAATCTACGAGACAATAGGAAAAGTCCAACTAAATTAGTTTTTAGCTTTGATGTGATTATTTTAACCTAAATTTTACAATATATTTTTCTTTATTTCTTCCTTTTTTTGCAGCAGTGGGCCAAACAAAAACTCAACAAAAAACTCCTTGTCATTACTATAGCTTTTTGTGATCCCTAGAATATATATGTGTGTGTAGATGACATTTTTCTTGTGTTCTTCATGAAGAATACATTGCAGTTGATCCCAGTTCAAGTGGTGCTTTGAATTCCCAAACCGTAAAAGACAGGGGCTCGCTCTTTATGTTCTCTTCTGCTTCACCATTGTGGAGATTAGTGTCTTTTTAGCACTCATATCTATCTCTGATATTATGGTGTTAGAGTATTTACAGTAATGCAGATTTTTCTGTCAAGGCTTTTTGACTCTAGATATTTCCCTAGGAATCCAAGGCAGACCTTTTGGTAACTGAAGTAAAGAATACTAAAAACCTACACAAGAATATTAAAAATTCAGTAGATTTATATATTTTCATGAGCAGAAATACACTTGTTTCTGTTACCTCATGCAATTATGTAATCCTGTTTTAAGTGTCTTTCTGATTTCTGGGATGTGTTTATGTGCACCTGTTCTAGAGAAATATATCAGAAACAGGTGTTGGGGACTATCTTTAAAGAATCTTTGTAAGATCACATTACTATGAATTGTGTTATCCTCCCATTAATTATAGTCTATTAGAAGTCTCAGAATTTACCATTTGAATAGAACACAATGCCAGTTCATTAGCTGTTTTTATGATGTTGTATCTTGTAAAGTAATTTATGAAGTTAAGAAAGAGCCGACTGCTCCAAGTAATCTATGAGTTAATTCTGTATAATGGAAATAGGAGAATACTTTGAGCAAAAGTAGGTAGAGACACAAAGGGTAAAAAAAACCCCAACAAACCTGAGATAAACAGAGTGGATGTGTTTTGTGGAGAGGTGAGAGACAGTTCTTGTGATATAAAATGAGGAGAAGGCTTTTAAACTGGGTAGGCCTGGGAAGAAATACGAAATATTAAAGGTAAAGGAAAAGGAAATCAATTACTGAGGAAAATTTGGAAAAGTAAGGAAAACAGCCCAATCAACATATGCATGATTTTGAGTAGTCCTGTTTTATTAAAATGCTCTTATATATTTAATTTGTTTACTGTTTATTACCACCCCTAAGAGTTCTCATTACTTCAAATGTTTTTAATGTGCCATGTCCTTGCAGAGCTTATAGAATTGGCCAACACAGAGCTGTTAAAGTGTTTAGATTGATATCCTTGGGAACTGTGGAAGAGATGATGTACTTGCGACAAGTTTATAAGCAGGTAAAGCTCACAAACTGTTTAAATGGGGAGCTCTTCCCAGCAGTTTCAGGGATTGAAAACTAATCTTTTTTCAGGGACTGAAAGCTAATCTAGCTGTAGTAAAATTGTAGTTTACTTTGTGTTTATGGCATGTGATGTTACCTTAACCTACTAAGCCACGGTTAGTAGCTGTTAAAGAATGAAGCAGAATAATATTTCCATTCAAGTGTTTTTCTGTAACTATTCACAGTTTAATTATGCAGTGTTCATTATTCAGGTTATATAGAGAACTGTTTTTATTTGAAGGCTTATGAAGTACAGCTTGGATAGTTATAGTAAGTATCTGCAGCAATCTGATTCACACAGCTTTTTCTCATGAAAGTCTGGAGAAAGGAAAGGAGAAATCTTGCTGATGCTCTAGAAGAAAAGTTGATGATCTCGTAGAAGAAGAAGACCTGGATATTATCTGTTTGGATTTCCAAAAAGCATGTATAAGTCTTGAAAGGATGTATAAATATTTTTATTTTTCTTTTTTTTTTCAATTGACTTGTATTTTTCAAGTTGAATAAGGAGTAATAAACAAGAGTAATTATAAGTCTGAGGATTGGGTTTTTCTTGGCTATTCTTGGATTGCTTTCTCTTAGCAAGTAAATATACAGTGCAAAGGAAGGTGAAAAAATTGCTAATAATTTAGTATAGTGGAAGCTGAGCTGTCAAGATACAGAGAAGTGCCAGTAACATGTATAGTAGGTGTCTGATAATAGGCAACAATGCAGTAGAAGTCTTCAAATGTTCTACTTTTTATTAAATTCAGTAAAGCGAAGCAGGTTCATATTATACCACAATCTATTATACCAACATCTGCTGGGGAAATTAAAACAAAATATCCTTGCTTAGGAATTTCTGCTTGTTCCAGCTAAAGCTGTGTATATAATGTGGGTGCCAGGAAATTCTGACGTGTTGTTGTAGCAAACACTTCTGAAATCTCTTGTGTTGTTCTGTTTTAGCAACTTCATTGTGCAGTGATTGGAACTGAAAATGCCAGGCGGTATTTCGAGGCAGTGCAAGGATCAAAAGAACATCAAGGAGAGCTTTTTGGGATTCATAACCTTTTCAAACTTAGGACTCATGGGTCCTGTCTTACCAAAGACATACTGGAGGTATGAAGTACTACCCTTTTATTTTGGATATTAGTTTTACATTTTTCCTTTCTTGTGAGACTTCTTGGGCATTGTTTTGAACTGAAACACTATAGAACAGAATGATGAAACTTAACCAATACTTATCTGTGCAATGACTTAAATGAAATAGGCATGCTAATTTCTCATTCTGATAAAGACCAGATAAACTTCTCTAAATCCAAGAATGGTAAAAGCTTGGTTTATTATTTTCATAAATTTCCCACTATATATTTTTTTTGCATAAAAACTACATTACTTATTTTTTGATCCTTTCATGCAGCTTTGTGCACAGATGTCTCTTATTCATCAGAAACTCATACTGGCCTTTTAAGCCAGAATTCTTAGCATAAAAATATTTTTATGACCACATTAACCTCTTCAGAGTACTTTTTGGGAGGTCAATAACTGTTTAAAAAAGTTTGCTGCAGCTAGCTTACATCTTCAAATTTACTGCAGCTTTATTCCATGTTTCTTTTTCTTTCCATCCTTCCCTTTATTTTGTTATTTTTCCTCTGCTAAGAATTTAGTCTGGACCATGCTGATTTTACTTCTGGTTCTTACACTTCTGAAAAATGAAGGGAACTTCTTTTTCCTGTGCTTGTCTTTGTGTGTAATAAAAACTGAATCTGTTTATGTTAACTGTTTGATTGTCTTAGAGGGAAGGACGGGTAGAAGCAGGAGTCATGACAGCAACTACATGGCTGAAGGAAGATAATCATTCATGCAGCTCAGGAAAGGTGAGATGTCTTTGTGGACTATAGACCAGAGCATGACAGGCCTCCAGTTCCCAATAGTGCAGTGGCAAATGTGGGCAATATATCATTAGGCTGATGATACTTTTCCCGTGTTGTTAAGAAGATTTTGTTTAGGGAATTATGGAAAGGAGTACAAGGGGTTTAGATGATTGAAAGCTTCAGGTTTTGTGGAACTCTAGAAGACCTGGGCTATTTAATTACTGTAGTCAGACAATCAGAGTGATTCCCACCAAACCAGTGGTCTGTTCAAAACTGTCTTTATTTTTTTAAATGTATGTAATTGTCTAATGGTTTCCTTCTGGAATAAGATTTTTTTTTTTAATTTTCTTCCAACAGAGGCCAGTTTTAATAGGAGCATTGCATTTGTAGGAATGTTTTGACTGAGTGCCATGTTCAGATACTTTGAGTAAAGGTATCATTAGATTAGATTGCACTGAATTATATTACAAATTAGCCACTGTCTCCTTATGCCTGTTGGGGATTTGTGTGAGTATATGTCAGTATTTAATGTGCCCTTACATTGATCTCAGTCTCATATTCATAATACATGACTGGATGGTCATGATCTCACATATGGCTTGCTGACAAACAGCAGCTTTTTAAGCTTATGTTAAATGCTTTTTGATGAGCAGAATTATATCGGTATTAATATATTAATTTTAAAATGTCTCCGAGTACAGCATTTTGGTATTTAGGGTTCTGACTTCCATTTACAAGCTGTCATAATTCTTGCCTCAGTAGTATGCAGTTTCGGAGCGGTGTTCTGGACTTCTATCTTAAAAACATTTTAAGATTGTCTGGGCATAATTTTGTTTGATTACAGTAGGCCTTGATGAATTTTAGAGTGGAATGTTAGCATTCATATACAAGGAAGTATACTACTACTTTAGGTTTATTTTCATTATGAATGTCATTACACGCAATATTAAAGTTTGAATCATGAAGTCACCTTCCAAAGCACCCTTGAAAGATGAAAAGTAGCTATGAGATTAGTATAAACTTAAAAAATATGGATGTGATTGGGAAGGCATAGGTTGTTTTAGCAGTGTACAGCATATATTGTCTCAAGTACATAAACTTTTGGTTATTTTCAGTGTTTCTCTGCTAAAAATAAGACTTCAGTAATTTCTCATTATGAATTATTTTGCATTTTAAATTGTGTATTTTTTGCTTGAGTAACAGTGAAAATCCACTGTTTTTACACTGCTTTGGAATTATGCATGTTGAGTATACTATAAATATTAAATAACTTTTTGTTGTTGTTTGTTTGTTTTGGGTTTTTTTTAGTATGAACAACCAGACTGTCAAGAAGATGGAGATCCCCAAAGCATTCAGGCACAATTAAAAAGAGAAGAAACTGATTTTTGGGATGATTTGAGTGATGATGATATTCTGGAGAGTTCTGTGAAAAAATCTGACAGAAGGAAGCCATGCAATGAAAATGTAACAAAAGGAGAGCTTTCCTTAATGTGGTGTGGATTCTCTAAGTTGTTGCAGAGAGAAATTGAGACTACCAAAGAAGGGGATCACAATTATGACTCTCATCATTCAAGTTCTGATGATCACACTATAAGAAAAAATGTAAATAGTAGTTTTCATGGTAGTTTTCAGAAATGCCAAACCAGTGTGCCTGTTTTGGAGCATGGAAAAGCTGTTCTGTCTCCAAATGGAAGTGATAAACAAAGTACACATAGTACAAAGTGGCTTGGTTTATCAGGCTCTGAGGAGGAAGGCGACATAAAAAATGAAAATCAGAGCATTTTAAAGCAATGTGACATAGTCATGGAAACGGAAAGTAGTTCTGAAGCAGATGATGATGTCATCTTTCCTACCCAAGTTCAAGTATGCCAGCAACCAGTGCTTACTAAAGAAGTTGAAATACATAGGTCAACATCTGAAAATTGTGAAGAGTTAGCAAAAGAAAAAGCTGGGTTTGTGTTTAAGGGAAACAGTAGACAATTTGGATTCCACAATACTGAGTCAAATATCACCATGTCTTCTGAAGATGTCAGGAATGACATAGATTTGAAAGGAACGAGCGACGTAAGTGATGAGTCTGATGATATTGAACTTCCCCATAATTCTGAATCAAGAAAGCCAGGAACTCTGAGTTTTCCCAAGTGGAAGAAATCTCTACCACAAGCAAAGAAGCCCTATAGAAAAGGAAAGGAAAGTGATTCTCAGAATATAGATGAATTCTCATCCTCTGAAGATAACTTTCCAGTTGAGAACATTCGTGCCAGGAAGAAAAGCTATAGGTGTAAACAGAGTAGCAGAATTCAGTTTGGGTCTAAAATGCCGTGTCCTATTCGAGACACGTCTGTTGCACAAATGAAGTCAAGTAATTATGCTATGCATAGCGCTTGCGCAAGTAAAACTGTATTTGAGCATCAAGAGAAAAGAATGGAATCAATGGACAAATATTTAGGTAACTATTAACTTAATTTGTTCAATTCTATTTCAACTAAAGTAATAACATATGTCTAATTTACCACTGTCAGCAGATTTTAAGTTCTTGTTGCTGTACATTTTTTTTGTTATAAGATGTAGTAAATGTTCTGCTAAGTTGTTATTCAGAAATGTCTTTGTGTATCTTTCTCTTTATTAGTCTTACTTTTTTGTCTTACGGGGTAATGGGCTGCTTTGTAATTCTTTGTTAAACTCTTATCATCTCTTGAAATATGCTGAGATTGAAGATTTATTAAAAATTCACAAACTAAATATTTTTAAAATCTTATGAGTCTTGACAGGGCTGTTAAATAAAGTTTACAGAAAAAAAAGTGGTTTGGGAGTTTTAAACACCATGTGGAAGACTTGATTCCTAAAGACTTAATTTTAACCACTGAGTTGCAGCCGTTAAGTCAGAGATGCTTTGAAACATCTTTGTCCATCTGAAAATAACCGCACTAAAATTGAAGTAGTATTAAACTATCTGGTTAAATCCAAATAAGTCTAATGATTGTTGTTAATTTCATAGAACTGAGTAACTTGGTGCTGAGTGAAATCGTAACAAGTTTTACAACTGCAGTGTATTTTTTTTTTTTAATTACAGTATCTTTCAGTACAAATGTGTGCCTTCAGTGTTTTGGAATAACATCCTTGTATTTTTCTCATGATGTATCAGATGGCGTTCAAGAAGTGGCATATATTCATTCCAATCAGAATGTGGTTGGATCCAGCAAGGCTGAAAATCACTTGAGCCGATGGGCAGTGCACGACGTATTTGAGTTGAAGCAGTTTTCCCAGCTCCCTGCTAATGTAGCTGTCTGTAGTGCCAAGGTAAAGAGATATTTTTGGAAATGTCATTTTAACTTTTCTTTATCCTCATTTTTCATCTTAAAAAGCTCTAAAAAACTTGTTTTTCTGTTCCTGGCCACCATGAATGATCAAAGGCACTGAGGATGGGAGGAAGAAAATGCTCAGTTGGAAGTCTAATAAATTACTTTGTTTTTTTGGGGTGGCTTTTACATTAGCCAGCTTTGAAAGAGTTGGGAATTAAATAGCGCAGCACCCTCTGTGGGATTTTTCTGTGGGAGAAATGTTAAGATTAGAGTTTTGAAATCAAATTCTGTGCCATGTTTTTCTGATTTGAGCCTTGAAAAATCTTCAGTTTGTCCTGGATCCAGTTAACAAAAATCCAGTTGCCACAGTACGTTCTGGACACCCTGTAGCATAGGAATTTGAACATACATCAGTTTGCAGACTCTCTTGGGGAGGTGAGCATATGCAGTTGCTATAGTTAAGTCAAACTGTCTATGTTTAATGTCTTAAACATAGAAGTAGAGTTTACTGGGAGTTCTTATTTGCAGCAATGGATATGTTTAATGTTTTTTGTTGGTTCTGTAGCTTGTTTAATTGCATTTAGAACACACACAAATCTGGAATAAATTCAGGTACATCTTTCATATTTTTTATTCTTACTATACAATGCTCTGATTATTTGGGTACTTGGTTGCTTGCTTTGTAATAAACATATGCCATTTCCTAGACTGATTTTTAAGATAAACCACAAGCACAGAATAAGTCATTGATGAATGTGCAGCTTAGTCTTTACAGACACGTTAGCTATCCTTACAGAAATTGTAGACATACGACTGTGTTGTTCTGGGGTGTTGAACATCTGCAGTGGCTAGAAGAGTTTCTTCCAGTGCTGTTGTTGTACTGTATTTATTTAAGCCATTAGCAGAGTGGCCAAGAATTTTTATACTGGGAAGATCAAACCAGGCAAACCAGTAAAAGTAAGGCCTTTTCAATTTTAACACATTTGCATTAGAATGTTCCTCATTAGCAGAAAGGTTGGTCAAAAATACTCAAGAGGACAGTAGGAAGGTGCTTATTATTTGGCAATGGCTGACAACATTATTAAAACCAAATAAAAATGAAAGAAAACTTTGAAGAGAGTATTTTGACTAAATGTTTGTGATCCCCCTCTGCTCAAAACTAGTTTGTGAGGATCATGTAACTTAGAGCTTATTATGTAGAGTTATTGACTGCCAGTATTGCAAATTAACTTACTTTGATTAACTTGTCCAGTTTTATAAGGTATGCACTTTTCACTCAGAAGCAACAGTAGTATCATTTCTCTTGGAGATCTAAGTAGGAAGAAGAACATCAAAAAGTACAGAGAAGGCTGCCTCTCTCTTTTTTCACTTCCTGTTACTCATTTACATAAAGGAACTAATGTAGAAATAAAAGATAGATGGCTGCCTATTCTTAGATGTGGCATTTTGAGCTTTTTGTGGTCTGATTAAAAGAGAGCTTCTTAGACAGTTTTGAAAGGTTGTGTACTTAGAATTTTACTGATACTGTTTTTCTTTCTTCATTACTTTTTATTTCCTTAGAAGACATTTTGTGCAAAAACATGGTCACTGTTGTGCTTCTGGCCATCAGGCTTTGCTGGTCAATTTTCACTTATTTGCCATCAAATGGAGTTAGGACATTCACTGTCTGAGCATCTGCCTGTTTTATCATAAGTAATGCTACTTAATAAAAATGTTTTTCAGGAGATTAAAGTAGCATCATGTGTAATATTAAACATACAGCTGAGTCATTTAAATTTCCATAATTGTTTTAAGTAAATAAAATTACAGTTTTGAATGTTGGAATGTTAATTGGAAACTGACAGTTACTGAGGAAAAAACAAAGTTGTGTCAGAAATTTTGAAATTCCTTGTTAATGTAGATTTCAAGTGTCATTGGTCTAATAGTTTCTCAGAAACTGTTGTGTAGCTCTTTCTGTTGGCTTTGGGTGTCAATTATATTAGATTCTTAATTAGAAGCTTTTTTTACAGTGTATTTAGGCTGAAACTTTATGTGATACCATCATGAAGGCATCTGAATAATATTTATGTCCCTTCTTAGAACAACTAATCAAATTGTTTTATTTCTAAGTAGAAGCAATCAAGAAAGGTTATTTTCATTTCACAGACAGGTCTGCTCAGGAATGTCATTTGTGCCCCGTGTGTTCATTTTACCTAGGCCAACTCTGCCTTCCTGCTTTCCAATTTCACTCAGTGAGCAGTCTGTAATAATACCCCTCTGATGTAATACATTTTAAAAACATTTTCCAAGCAACAACTTGTATCTCTGTGAAAGGGGTTCAAGAATTTTGAAAAACTCTTAAGTATTCTGTTGAATTGGATTGAATTCTGTTGAGTTGTAAATTGGGAAATACAAAATCCTACAAATCTTGGTAGGAGAGTGACATTTTTGTTTAATGCTTACATAGAAATCTGGAATGACAGGGATAATAAGCAATAGCAAATAATAAAGAATACCCCTTGCAAGAACATTGACATGTTGACTGCTTGCTATTGACTAGCCATCTTAATCTCATTTTGGATTCACTACTTCTTTTGAACTTGTAGAACCGAGGTGAATGTCTTTAGTTTCAGTAGCCAATTTATGGAAATTATATGAGTATGAGTAACAGAAAAAATAAGTTGCGAGAAAGCACTATAAAGCAATGTCTTCTTCCTGGTTGTCTACCTGTAGTACCTAAAAGTATAAATTAGGTTTATTAGTGCTTCATTTATTGTTGAGTCATGGAGACTAATGTGGTAGCTTAAATTGTAGTAACTGGTTAAATTTGGAGCAGATTGCAAAGCCTGTGAGGTCTCTTTGAAAGTGAGAGTGGTTGCATGGGAAGTAGATCCTTGAGAGCCAAGTTAGAAGGGATGGGAGGCTGCAAGTCTTGTTCCTCAGAAAATAACTGAAGGTATGTAGAACATCCTAAGAACATAAGTAACTAACAAGCTTGTATTTAAATTGGTTATAAAAAAAAGTGTAAGAGTTGAACACCTTTTCTTACATCAGATTTTACCTTGGTGATATTTTCTTTCCTTGAGTTTAGAAGGCTAGAATTAAATCTGCACAGTTGGCACTAGTGTAGTTCTCAGTCAAGTCTCTCTTAACCTTTTAAAATGTAGGCTTCAATTAAGCTTATTTTTTTATCCATGATATGTCTATTATCAGTCTATCCTTAATAGGCCTAGTATTTTACCTGGCCTAGTATTTGTACTTCCTAGCTACCTTTTCTCTGAACAGGTAGAACATATTATTTTAATCTGCTATTGCCGTGTACCTCTGAAGGCTTAAGGAGACAAAATTTTGATTCTTTTTATGAGAAATAGATCTTACTACTATTTTTTTTCTTGCTTTCTTTGTTCTCCAGGTTCCGTAACAGTCCTGGATTCAGGACTGCGTAGCCTTTTACACTTCTTTCCCCAGAGCTGACAGGGAGTGTAGTCATATTGTCTATATAAGGTTTTTAAAGGAATTTTACAACTGACTACTTTAGCTAGAATGTTCACATTTATAGTACTGAGTGCTTGTTTGGTCTGTATTTCTATAAGTACTGTATGACTTTGAAAAACACAGTTTGGTAGTGGCAACCAGAATATAAAGTATGCCATCAAGAAACATAAACAAGACATCATGATCCCTCTCTCACAACTTAGCAACTGTGAAAGGTGAGATAAAATCCAGAAGTAATAAATGTAACAGTGTAAACTATGCATTAATTGTACAAGCAAGAGAATAAACCATAATTTGATTTAATATCATTACCCAAAATAAATCCTTTCCAGCACCTGAATAATAGAAAGTCTGTGTATGACAATAGTAGCAGCAAGCATATGTGGAAAGGTGTTTTATCACATGATCCATTGTGGAACATGTTCCTTTTATCACAGAAGTCCATGGGATTGCATAAAAATAGAAGAAGATGCTGTAGGTGTTAGGTGAGTTGAAGCAGCAGTCTTAGTGAAGAAAGACATTGTCAAGTTGTTACAGAATGAATTTTCATAAATAGTCATCTTACAGCAGTGGAGATTCATTTATAGTTTATTTTGCAAGTATGATGAGTGAAAAGAGTAAGATTAACTGGAGCTTTTTGACAGACATGGCATGATAAGTCTTAAATGCAGAATGCTTAGAATTAGAATTATAATAAAAATATTGTAATACAAATAGTTCCAGTATTGAATGTAATTATCCTTTGTTTGAAGAGTATCTGTATTCTGACCATGGCCCACCACTGTTGGTATAGGATTGCTGTAGATTTTGAGAAGAAAATACATAAGATCTATAGAGCATGACCCTTAAAGTTCATCTAGTTCAAACTCCCTTCAATCAGCAGGGACATCTTCAACTAGATCAGGTTGCTTAGAGCCATATCCAACCTGACATTGAATGTTTCCAGAGGTGGGGCATCCACCACCTCTCTGAACAACCAGCTGCAGTATTTTACAATCTTCACTGTCAAGAAGCCTTCTTCCTTATGTCTTGTCTAGATCAAAACCAGGCCCTGATGAAAAGTCTTTTTCTATCTTTCTTACAGACCCCTGTTAAGTACTGAAGGGTCAAAGGAAGTTCTCTCCAGAATCTTGTCTTCTCCAGGCTAAATAATTCGAAGTCTTTCAGCCTTTCCTGATAGGAGAGGTGTTCCATCCCTCCACTCATATTTGTGGCTTTTTTCTGCACTAAGAGCAGAGGGACAGAATCACCTGCCTTGACCTGTGGCCACACTTCTTTTGATGAAGCACAGAACAGTATGATAATCTTCCCTCAAAGAGATGATGTTTCTGATAGTGCTGCTTATGCAGAAGGGACTGATGTGTCAATACTTGGAGGTGTTTAGAGCCTCAGTAATCAAAACAGTGTCAGGGATTTCTATTCAATGCAAAAGTGTGGTAGACAGCTGTTTCTGAAGAAATATTGGAGATATGGATTACACTGTATAATAGGTTAATAGTACATCTCATCTTCCTTTATAGTTATAAGCTTTACTTGCATGTCCCAGAACCTAAGTGTCACAGCAAATAGACAGGTGCGTTTCTGCGCAGTTTGAGATCTCATGCTACTCATAATCTTTGCTAAGAAGTCATGAGTGTTAAAGTGTGAGTTTCATTTCTATTTGTGGTGCCATGATACAGGGAGAATCACATGAGGCTATAGTAAACCCCTTGAGGTAGAAAATGCATGTCATTCATTGTGGCACATGGCCACTCCAGTAGAGATTACTGAGAGCTGTTATATGACAACAAAACATAATTTATGTGCTGCTTCACTGAAGATTATTCATAGGAAGGGTTTTCCAGTCTGTTATATACAAGGGTGAAGGAGAAAGATTATATTGCAAATTAATCTACTGGAATTAATATCTTGGTTTTTTTCTGGGATTATTTTGTTTGGTTTAGCCTGATTTGATGACATTGAGCGCTCTGCGTTCTGCACTTGAGTTGAAATTCAAGTCTTGTGCTAATAAACTTTTTAAGGAATGTGTTTTCATTAAACAAATTGAAGATTGCTGTCTATTACCACATCACTATATGTTAAGAACATAGATGAAAACCAGAAATAACTATCTTGTGTAACCACAGAAAGAATTCTATGGAAAACAAAAGCTTCTTAAAGCATATGTGTGTAATGAATTTGTAGATTGTACATGGTGGACTTGCAAAAGCAGACTATAATTTTCAGAGCAGACCTACATTTACTTCAGCCTTTCAGAGAGAAAGAAAAGTCTTGAGTAATTAATGTGATATTTTGCTCAGAATTATTCTGACATTAATTTTGAGGAAAGAAAGGAAGTGTTAACAAACTCCTTAGTTAGGCCTTAGTCATCTACTAAGTATTTTTAGTGGTTTTATTTTCTTGGTGGGCTCCAGGTTCCAAAGAAACCTGATTTCAGTGCAGAAGCTTTTTACGTATTTGGGGTTTTGGTAACTTGCACTGAAACTTCTACTTGTGAAACTTTTTCTTAGTTATCGTAAGAAGGAGAAAAGTTCCAGAGGCAAGATTTAAATATCTTCTAATGTTTCTAGTGTATTCTGAATTAAATGACTGCATTTCTAATGAATTTCCTAATTAATTTCTGTGTTAATTGGCAAAACCAGCTTATGTTAAATGTTTTGCACAGTATGGAAGTCTGGGATAGGCTTTCTCTAGTTCTTAAAAAGCTGAATTTGTGTAGTATTTCTTCAGTAGGAGTCCAGGGGTGGGGGGTGGGGGGGGGGGGGGTTCTGTGTGAGCATGGGGAAGTCTTTGGAGAAGGCTTGGAGGTTTCACAAAAAAAGACAGAAGATGAGAACAGGACATACTACCTAATTTGAAAAACTGATGATGTTCCATGTTAGAGCGAGTTTGCACTTATTAATATATGGAAAAGTATTAGTCACAAGAACTTGTACTATACCTGTTAAATATGTAAAGTCTTTTTTTCTGTCAACTGCGTGTTTTCAACTTAAGTTTACTTAAAGTTTTACTGAAAAGAAATGTACAAAGACAGCCATTCAATTGAGGATTAATCACTATGGCAACAGAAATGTGGTGACTGAAAAGGGGGAGGATGTATTCTCCCCTCAGCTTCCTGCCAGCTGTCATATTCAACCTCTGCAGCATGAATTCAGGCCAAAATATGGACTGTGACCAGCTCTAAGAAACTTTATCTGTATTTTTATAAATTTGTACAAGAATTGCACTATAAAGGAAGACTTAATCCCCTGAATTGGATGACAGACATTTGGCACTATTGCCAGTGTTTGACAGAGAAATAACGAGATGCTTTGTAGTAAAACCTGGATTAATGGTAAACCCCTCTTTATGTTATTGCAATGTGGTGTAAATGAGAAAACTAAGCATGCTGTCAGCCTAGGAAAAAACATGCCCTTTGTATCTCCAATGCAGATTTAAGTACTGTTGAGAATACTGTAAATACAAAAGTTGTGTCATTAAGAACTTTATCTTATTTGTATTACACTGACATTTTGTAGATTATTTAAACAAAGACTTTCTATCAGTCGTAGGAACTCTGATTGCAGTGTGTTTGCACAGCTTTCAGATTCAACAAGTTTAGATAGTTGTTTACAAAGCGTAGGCTTTTGGGAGATAACATGCCTTTGTCCTTGCGTTCTAGGATGGGGAAATACTCAGCTTTAAAGTAATTGTTCCCAAATGATTGGCCTGTAATGATGCTCTTTTGAGTTTACTGGTTCAGTTTGCAATGGAATTAACCATTCCACTGTTCTGCTTTTGGTTGTGTTTTTATAATGTAGTGAGTTAAAATGTGGCATTCTTTGAAGCTTGTAGTGGAGGTTTCATTACGATGTATGTGCATCACCTTTGGTTTTGCTACTCTTTGACAGAAGGATGATGGCTGCAAGTCCGCAGCTTCTGCTGGAATAAGCATTTACCTTAAGCTTTGAATTCTGGGACAGGCTGAGTATCTCCTCTCATTCTCAACAGTAATAACTATATTGATTCAAGGTCAGCTTTTTAGTGAAAGACAGTAGTATGTCTTATAGGAGTTAATTTAGGTAAAGGTTCAAAAACTTAAGATTGGTCCTAATGAGAAATTCTTGCTCTGTTACCTGCATATAGAAGAAACAGACTCAAGTGAATGTGAAATAGAGAGGATGCAATCTGTTCTCAATTGATATAGTAGTACATTCTTCAGTACCAAGCAAAAGATTAGAGTTTATGGAATGCCCTTGTCTGAATTTGTTTATGCAGTAAAGCTACATGTGACATACATGGTGAAATGACTATGTATGACTCTAAAATTTGTGTAATTTTATCAGATTTAATTCAACTGAGGTGTTGGTGCTGGCAAAATATTTTGGAGGAGTAATTTAGATCTGTAATAAATCTTAACAGTTTTTATAACTTGAAAAATATTTCTGCTGTTAGTCTGCTGGGATACCTTCAAATATTAGATACACTTGAAATCATACCCACCATACTTTAACTCAGAAAGCTTGATATACGTATAGTTATCCTAAAGTATTCTAAAATGTTAAGGTAGGTTACCTTCATTTTCTAAGACAATTAAGGTATTGATTGTTGACTACATATTACTTGTAATTCTCATTCTACAACCTTCAGGCTTCTGAAGGATGTTCATTATTCTCCAAGTCTGGTTTCTTATCAAACTGCCACAGACATTAGACAGTTTAAAAACCAAGTATTTCTGTTTCTCTTTTTTCTCTACTTAATCTTACTCCCAGCTTCTGCCCACTTACGCTCCCATGTCTTTTCATCTTGCTGTATTTAAAAAAGTTGTTGTCCTTTGCCTTTCTTGAAGGGACTAAAGAAAAGGAATTTACTGGCTTAAAGTGTCTAATCATCTCAGTCATGTCGGATGATGCATATACATAGACTAGCATTCATTGTTCCAGAGTATGGAGCTGCCTCTTTATGTGTTTTAAAAGGACAGATACTGAAGTTTTGTACAGTCAAAGATAGACCAAAATTTGATTTGGTAGGTGTATACCATTTTTAAATAACTGCTGTAACTAGGCATCAGGAGACAGATTGCCATACAGGGGTAACAGGTCCAAGAGTTGTAGATTCAAGATGGAAACTTGAAGTAGGTATTACTGCTGCCATTCTTCTTGAAGAGTGTTACCCTTAAATGGGTTCTGTGACACTTAATGTGCAGATAGTCTAGCATTTTTGCTACACTCTTGATTGCTGTATTAGGTAATGTATAATTCAAAGACGTATGTAATGTATAAATCAAAGCTCATTATTGATATGCAAAACTCAATATATAGTTTCAAGAGTAAGGGAATTGCATAACAAAAGAAGAAGGGATCAAAACCATCGTAGACTAAATGGAACATCAAAGGGGTCAATATATGCTTTCTTTGCAGTATTTTTCCATTGTAGTAATAATCCCTGAGTTTTCTGAATACTTTAGAATCCATTTTCTGAACAACTACTTAATCTTCTTTCCCATTGCAATATATAAAAAATGTCTTAAGTGTAGTAGATCAAGGGGGTATAGGAGAAAAGAACAAGCATAAGACAGGGAGGACTGACACAGTTTTGTGGTGGGTTTTTCCGTAGTTCACAATAGCACTTCATAATTTCACTTTATTGTACTTTTATTAACTTTTTCTTTGCATTTAGTTGGATATTTCTGGAGTGTAACTTTTTCTCATTTCATTTTTTTCAATTAAAAACCACTGCCTTCTGCTAAACTGCTTGCATGGTCTTTGCCTTATATGTATGCCTTTGAAAGTAAATAAAGTGTGCATTTCTTTTGAACTCGCTGTGAAGATTTTCTTGACAAAATGGAAGTGGACAAAGTTTAATAAAGTAGTAAAAATACTGCATTCAGTAATTCAATCAAAATTTTTTATCTTTGATGTCAGTATAATTTTGCTGCACCTGGTGCCCCTCCCCCTCACGTTTGTGAAAACAGAAATGTATAATGGTGTTACAAACATCATTTGTCAGATGACAAAAAAGTATTGGTTCAGTTTAAATGAAATTTTCCACTTTGATCCATCGAAATTTTATAACATGCACTGCAAAGGCATATTGTGTTTAATGCATTTAAATATTTAGTAAAGACTTTCCAGATTGCTGTCATTTCTGTCAGTATTTTAACATACAGCATAAAGAAGGAGTTCTGTTTCATTTATTATTCCATCATACAATATTCAAGTATGACATATTGAATGTCATACAGAGTGTGACATTCAATAGTACAAGCAGATTAAATGTGCTAGTGTCTGTAGCAGAACAAGAGTTCAGAGGCTTCTAGCTGAATCAAGTTGTCTTGATTTCAGTCTTGCTTCGTGAGATTGTCTTATGCGTGTGATAAGTGTGATCATTCTTGTGACCATGACCAGCACTATACATGGCATTTCATGTAGAAGCAAGGAGTGTGGACACAGTAATTTGTCAGTGAAAGGGCTGGGGAACAGAAAAATACAGAAAGCTGTTGAAAAGAAATTTTCATTATGAGATAAGTGATTCAGAGGGCAGATATTGAAAGATAATTGAAAAGATACTGTCCATAAGATGAATGAATTTAGGAGGGCCATGCAGGAAGTGAAATTCAAAAGAAAGCAAAATAGTGTAGAATATTGACAGCACTGGAATATTGACTGAAGTTTTCACTTTTTGATAGTATGCTAATAGAAAGTTAGAATATTTTCATCTCATTTTTCAAGTCTTACTTATACATAGACTCTGCCACACATTGTGTCATTCAGAGTAATAAACATCAGATTTGACCTTTAACAAACATGGAGCCATCTAAAAAAACTTAAGTGTTTTAGTTTTATTTAAAAAAAAATAAGTTCCTGTGTTTAGGAGCTGGGTATTGGGCTTTATGTTTGCCTGTTCAGCAGAGTCAGTTGTTGTGTTTCAGCCTTACTGAATATCCTGTAACCAATTGCCTTTGCTCTGGGGAGCTGGAAAGTTTTTCAGGAGTAACTCACAATGGCTGCAGACTTCCACTGGAATTTGTTCCTGCAATAATTTTTTTACAGTAACTATTTCTGCCATGAGTTAAAAAACCCCCACCTTTAAACAACTTTTTTAAGTAGAAGAAGACATGCTCTTTGTATATATTTGGTAGTATTTTGATGTTGTTCTTTTGGGTGGTGCAGTGTACCTAAAATTTTATGCTTCCAGAACTCAGTATTGCCTTTTGTGCATTTATATGCAGTTAATAATACTTCTAACATTAAATGTAGTTCTTTGCAAAGACAAGCAATTTTATTACTTTCAGTGTGTTTAAAACATATGGCTTTTTTCCCAAAGATATTAAAAATCTTCTTTGTTTGAACAGATGTGTAAACCAAAGTATTACTGCCTTATATACTTTGGTCTTGTTTAATTAGAGATAGATTGATGTACATTTATGGGGGTTTAACATAACTTTAAGACAGGCATTTACATGGTTTGCCTTGTATTCTATTCAAGTTACACTTTCTTGAGTCAAGTTATATTTTCTTGAATTAAATTATACAGCCCTAATTTCCTAACAGAGTGAAAAATAGTCTGTCATATCATAGTGAGATCAGAATACTGTAAGTATTTTTCATTTAAAAATCCATTAAAATAAGTATTTTTTAAAACCATGGTTGCTTTCTTCTTTGAAAATACATTTTCCAAGTAAAAAAGTTAACAAATATATACAGAATCAGCAAGAGAAGTGTAGAATATTTATCCTGTAGATAATGTCTACTAATTCAGTCTTAATTTTGTTACTAGTATTATATTATTATTGGGAGAATAGGGTTTTTATCTTAATTGGGATGGGCTTTCAGTGTTGTTTAGAGTAACATAATGGTAAAGTAAAATTTTGGTCTTTGAAGCTGTACATTTGTCTTACAGTGAAAATTTATGCCTCTAGGTTCTGTAATACTAACATCTCTCTCTGTATGCTAGTTTGAGGTTACTTACCTAAGTAGCGGAGTGAGAACACATGTGAGATCCTAAGGCTCAAGAACATGAAAATAAAGGAAATGGACATGGATCGAGTAGAAAAACATTGGGAAGAAACAGTGTAGATCTGAAACCAGATTTTGAACAGCAGATGACAAGGTGTGAATGCAATTTGTGATTTAATCTCTAAAGTAGAATTTGTAGGGAGACTGAGAATGTCACTAAGCAGCTATGTTTTGAGAAAGGGGAAATTTTGGTGAGAATTTGTGAGAGTTTAAGAAAAATAACTCAGGTTTAAATAGGATCATATTTTTGTGCAAGATGTCAGAGAACCAGGACTTCCCTTCAATGTCCCTGCAATTTTGCGACTGAGCAGGGAGTGAGCATTTCCGCTCCAAATCCCAATCCTAGTGTTCAGCCTAGTAATGCTAGTTACAAGGGACAGAGTTGGGTGCATTGTTACATCAGAGGCACAGCTGTTCTAATGACTTCAATGTCTCCTTTTACTAGAAAAATTATGAAGTTTCAGAAGACAATACTTCAGAGAAGAAAGTTGTTAAGGAAAGGCAAGAAATGTTGAAGAGCACTAAGCAACATCATCTGTATGTTACACATCCTGTGACTCAGAGAAGCAAAATAGTACACAGAGTGGGTTCAGCCACCTTCTTGATTGGGAGGACACCCAAAGGAATACGCAGGTGAGACTGCTTTGGTGAGTTGGAAATAAAATTCTAAGGTTGAAACAAACTTCCTTCCTTTTGAGTAATTTCATTTGTCTTTGTTTCAACCCTGCTGAGGCAATAACTGTTATTTTCTATGGCAAGAGTGGAATTAGTGGGAAACTTTGACTTACACTACTCTGTGAGTATTGTAATTGATCAATAAAATTGATTGAATCCACAAATTGCTTGAACATGTTGATTCAATGGTCATACATTACATAACTATGTAGATGTCATCACCATGAGTATTTGTATTACATGCATTATGGGCTACTACAAAACAGTGTTTAAACTGTATAGAAAGGAGGCATTTTATAACGTTAGCTTCTTACTGCCTACTGATTTTGCCCAGATCTCATCACTTGCATTGAATGTCTGTTAAGAAAAATGGGCTTCATGTTTCTTTTTTAGCATGAGGGTCAGTATTTTTCAATATCTCTTTTAATGCTTTTTCCCCCCTGTTATTTTTGGAGGGTTAATAATTTTTTGTTTCCTTGTTTTCTGTTTTCCTAAATGATTGTTGTTATTAATACAAATATTGATTTCCGTTGTTATGTAGATAGAAATTCAATAAAAATAGCCTGGTGGTTTGTGGAAATAGAAAGTGGAAAGCTGTAGCTAGCTAATCAAATCTACAGAATAGGTATTTGGTAAATATTTTCAATTTGCCTTGAGACAAGTAAATTACTATATGAAAGTTGGTATCTAGGTAATGCCTGTAAGCATTCAGAAGCTGTCATATCCACTAGCTGGCTTCAGTTATCCCTACTGTTATTGCCAAAGGGCCAATAATTGTTAAGTTTTTCTACTATTATAGACACTGAAAATTATAAATATTTATTATTCAGGTGAAGGAGAACCCTTCATTCTAAAAATGTTCAAAAATCGTAATTAGTTACGAAAAATCTATTGAGGTGAAATTTTCAAAGGTGGTGAAGTGACTAAGGTTGTTATTCCAAGATCCTAAAGCCATATCTAGCAAAAAGCTGAAGTACTTCACTCTTGAGCATTGAGCAGGTTGTTTGTTAGCACCTGGTATGCAGTTAGACTTTGAAGTACATGTGGATGTGCCACGGAGTGAATGAGGATGATTACGTGTCTCAGTTTGTTGTGACTGGGGGGCAGAGTGTGGAGCTGTATGCAGTCACCACACTCAAGTGATTGGAGCTACCCAGTCAAGTGGTATTTGAGGCAAACAGGGTTAAATCTTACTGCCTTTCGGAGCCCTCATAACAGGAAAGGCAACATGTTTCGTATCTTTTCTCCAACATGGGATTGTTGATCACTCAACTGGAGTAATCTGTTTTAATTAGAGGTTGGCTTTTTAGCAGAAACAAATATTCCATAATTCACTGGGTAGGATGATGTGGACAGTGTCTCCTGTGCATGCATTTATCCAATTTTTGTTTAGCAAGTATTTTTTAAAAGGACTTGGAACAACTATTTCCTCCCCATTTCCCCCACCCCCGTGTTAAGGGTGTCAGCATAACACATTTTTCCTTCTTGATAATTACAGGAGACAGTTTGAGGAAATGGTATCTCACTTTAATATGGGATCAGTGAAGGACCTTGCAGAACACATTGCAAAAGCTACATCAGAAACCAGGCAGAAAATGTTGAAGGAATTCTATGTTTCCAAGCATCCAGAGATGGAATCTTTCTTCTCACTTGAAATACCAGCAGAAGCTTCACATAACTGTGAGGAAAGTGAACTGGGTGCAGCACGCTCCAGAAAAAGAAAATCCATTGTTAATTTTGGAAGATCTGAGTCTAGACCTTCATCAGCTAAAGGTCTACTTCTGAGTGGAACTACAGGAACACAGACCCAGGAGGGCCATAAAGGAGAAGCAGAACAGCTTCACAAGGACTCCTACTTGCAAGATATGTTTGTTGATGCAAAATATAAACAATCACCCACTATTGCTATTCAACATATCCAAAGAAGAAACAGTCAGGCATTCAAGGATTTTATGGCATCTGACTCACTAAGCAGTAAATCAGAAATAATTGAGGTGCTGCCTGTAAAAAGTTGTGAAGGACAGCAAGACTCAGAAGAAACACAGCTGCCAAAGGAAAGGTCCGTGTCTCAGTCAGAAAATGGAGAGAGAAAAGTTCAAATTTGCAAAAAGAATTCTTTTGTGGACTTACTTGGAGATACCTCTATTCTCGATGAAATCTTCAGAAATGTTGGAAATGGGTCTACAGGATCACCAAGGACATTTTCTTCAGGACAAGGAGAAAAATCAAAGGGGAGACCAAAAGATTTCTGGGATATGCTGAATGAACAGAATGAGGACAGCCTCAGAAAGCTCACAGATATAGCAGTCATAGAGAAGCTTTGTGAAAGAGCCCCTCATTCCACAGTGACAGAAGAGGGAGAAGTGTGTGAAAGTTCTCTTTGGAAAAGAAATGAAACTTTTTTGTGGAAAAAATACAGTGCAGATGATTGAGATGAACCATACACTGCTAAATCTTGTAGTGTAGTAAAATGAAAATTTTCTATGTAAGTTGCACTATAACTATTTTATTTGAACTTTGACAGCATTATGCCACAAAATATGGTAATTCCATTAATTTAAAGGTAAAATGATTAATTCGTATTTATAGTGATACCGAATTACATTTTACAAGTAATTATTTACAAGTGAATATGTATGCAATTACATATGCACTGTATAGTACATATGTGCATTGTCATGCCTATGTACTGTATGTTGTAACCTATGATATATAATGATTTTATATTAAAATTTTTTAGAATTTTCTGAGTGCACTCTACTTTCTTTAATTCTGATTATATTCCTCAGCTCAACAGAAGCACTAAGTAATTTTTTCCCTTTACTTAAATTTGGACACCGGCAGTCATCTCAACACAATTTAGAGATAACAGGATTTGACAATGATACTGCATATATTTTCTGAGGTGCTAGAGACTGGAGGACTTTCTGAGACAGGGATGATGTCTTTGTGCCTAGTAGCTTTTGATGGATTCCCATCTTCCATGATTCTGCTCAGTCTCTGAAGCTGTGGACCTTTGAAATCTTCACAGTATCCTATAATAGTGAGTTTCTCAGCTTGGTTGATGTAAGAACCCCCAAGTTTTTTTATTTGATCTTTCTCATTAAATTATGTTAGGTGTCAAATTTCATCTCATTTACATTTTCATCTCCCTTTTTCTATAAACTTCTGTCATGTCTTTGTCAGGGAATATGCAGCACAGTATGTGTTGGAAATATGCAGTACAGTGGATATGTGGTAAGGAATTTCAACATCTTGACAGGTTATAATCTTGAATTCTGGATGTAATAAAACTTACAGATGAAAACTATACTTCACAGATTGGAAGGGGCGTAAGATACTCAATGTCATATCTCATTTACCAAATAGTCTGTCACATTTTTCAGTGCTACAGGACCATGTGAAGAGTACCTTGTAACACATAACTAGAAGAGACCAGGGCTTCATGTTGCTCTGGAAACCTTAACCCTGATTTTTGATTTTTGTAAGCATTGACATTCAGTATACTGTATAAATTTTTTTATGTGAAGGGTAAAATGTTATGAAATTTTAAAACCCTGGACATTGAACCTGCACAGCAGCAGTCTGTGAATGGTGGTAGTTTTTGTGGTCTGGAAGACTGCCCACTGGAAAATAAGCTTAAATTTGATCTGGTGCAGCTTCTACTTTAGGTCATGGGAAGCTGTTGTAGACTATACTCCGTCTCTGTGGTAGCCATTGTGCACATATTATAAGTGGAAACCATCTGACATCTGACTTAACTACCTGAAACAGGGAGCTGAGTATTTAACATAAATGTTAAGTAATAAAAGCTTTGAGTTTTACAGATAGCTAACATAAGTAAGATTAATGTGTTCCCTAACTTTTTCTTACTCTGAGTCTATGCTGTTGCCACTTTATTATACCAAATTTTATATTGGTCCGTTGCAACAGCTTTTCAAGAAGAAGTATGAACTAAGAAAGTAAAAGAGGGAGCTGTAAGCTCTTACTCATTGGTACATTGGAATTACATACAGCTAAAGGAAGTCAGCCTAAGCTAGGTAATATCTACACCCTCATTGATGTTAATGAATATGAGATAAATTAAGGCCTTTTGTTCATGCCATCAGTATTGATTTTCTTTACAGGTTAGTGTCCTTATGCTTAAAGAAGCAAACTGCTTCTTAGGAAAAAAAGTTTGGTGGAATAAAAACTGTGGTCATCAAATATGTTAAAAAGAGGAAGGGAATATCCCCCTTGTGTCTACAGCAAAAAGAGGTGTTAAGTGGCTTAAATTGCACCAAAGATAATTGAAGTTAGATAATAAAGAAACCCTGTACTATGCCAGTATTTGACATGATCAAAAATAAGAGAGAAAGGTACCTGCTGAAAGCTGCATGGATGAAACTGTCCTTATTTTAGGCCAGAAGGAGGGACTGATAACCTTCACCTAAGGGCCAGAAGGGGCTAGGTAACCTTGTTTAATTTCAGCTGATATTGGTGTACTGAAGGAAGGCTGCACCTTAGCACCATGTTTGTCAGTCATGGTGTGAATCAGTAGGTGCTAGACAGAGCGAAATCTGGTTGGGATAGGTAAGATTTCTATTGATGACCAAGTACGAAGCTGTCATCATTTTCCTGAAGTAATCAGGAAGTTGTGTTTCTCTTACAAGGTGATGGTATTCATAAATCAAAACTTCCATAGATGTGCATGTTTTATTCACATGTATGCCAAATACTGACAGTATATTTGTGGAAATCTATTTGTTGTATGCAATTGACTTGAGCTAGGGGAACATGTCTTGAAGTAAGATTTATGTCACTCTGTAGCTTCCTGTAAATTTAATGTATTTTACAAGGAAATATCACCTAAGCCATAAATATTGAAACTTAGTGCCCTAGGGATCTGTCCATAAAATATTTTGGTTGTCAAGACATCTGTATAATTAGAAAAAATGAATCTACACAGATTAAAAAAGAAGAATTTTACCTCTCTTTGAGGACATAGTCTTCAAATATTAGAACTGAAGAGATCAATTCTGTCTTCTTAGAAATCTGTGGTTATCATTTTGTTTGGCTTTCAAAACAAAAATTATAGTGTGAAATTCATACTTCCATGTACAGGTTCCATGCAGGAAGGCATGAACTACAGGAAAACTATAACAACCTCCTAGCATGTGGAGGAAATAGCTTCATGGTAGTTGTTGCCTGGTTGGAATAGAAATCATCTGGGAGATGGAGCGTCATTGCTTTCACGTGGAAATTACTTGGTAGGTTTTACTATTCTTGATGGCAGTTCCCTTGTTTTTTTTACTCATTGGTGTTCCTAAAGGTCTGGCTGTGGGTCCCTGACCTTGCAGGTGGTACCAGTACTTCCAGTGTTGCCTTCAATAGAGATTCTTTGACTGGAAAAAAAAACAGTTTCCAGTGAAATAGTAAAAAAAAATGCCCCGTCTATGCTAACAAATTCAGCTATCCCAATAACAACCTTACAAGACCAAGTTAAAGACACTGTGTATTCTGAGTCTGATTTGCAGTGAATTTTGGATCGTAAGTTGTTTTGCAAACTGGGGCTATACTTGGAACTGCATTTGGCAGTAGCTGAGTGATACACAGATTGCATATTTGATCTGGGAGAGGGAGACTGAATAATTTCAGGTAATAATTATGTTTGAAAAAGTAAGGGTGTGAATGCAAACATTTGTCAACGCATTAAGACAGTTTGAAAGGATACATTTGCTTAGCTTTAGTGGGTCTTGACTTTGAGCACCAGAAAGCAGACTGATGCCAGTGCCATGGCTTCAGTACAGGGAGTAAAAACCAGCATTACAAAGAGGAAAGGATGATTGGTAATAACATAATCAGAATATCACAGGATAATTCAAAGGTAATAATACAGTTACTATGTAAGAAAAAGATTACTTAAGTTACTGCAGAAGGTGGAGAGGATTTTGTTCTTCCAAGGAAGCATTTAACTGCCTTTGCTGCTACATATTTTTCCATTCCTGCAGTGTCCTGCATATCTTATTCACTGCATAGCTTGCAGCTTATGCAACAAATGATGTAATGCTGTTACAAATACTCTCTCCTTGTGTTTGCACATTCCCCAGTTCAGTACATCTTGACTTGGTCCATTCTATAAAAAAAGAGTAATGACCACTTAAGGTGACATCATGTCAGAATCAACCTTCCTTATGAGGATACCTGAAAATTAGATAATTGACTAGGGATGACTAAGGAGATGGAATTTCTGCTGTTGAAACTGGATGTCTAGATTAGAGATGAGAGAGGTAGGTAGTGATTCAGAGCGTTTAAGAGACATGGCTCTTGTCCTGTAGATCATGTGTGAATCATAGCAGTGTCCTTGTGAGTCTGTATCTCATGAGGACAAGTGTGTGATTCAGCTAATTGTGAAAGGAAGAAAGTACATCTAAACAGATGATTGGAGGTCTTCAGGGTTGTTTGCTTGGCATCCTAACCTGTGTTTAGTTGGCATCAGAAAGCTGAATTTCCTTTTCAAAGACCAAGTGAAGACTGTGCTCTGAAACAAAAGATGTAATTGAATGTAAGCATGATGTAAATGCATGATACTTGAAGACAGATTGTTTCAGTTGTTCTCTGAGGTTTGCCTGAGCTGAGAGGGTGCAATTGAATGGTCAGAACAAGACCCAGTGTCTGTGTCAACACACAGCATGACTGAATTGAGACTGTACACACAACTTGCACAAGCTTTAGCATAAGTAGGCCCACTGCACTAAAGCATTGTTTTCTGAAAATATGCAGAGACAGCTTAATTATGTTAACAATATGCATTGGTCTGTTGTAGCATGTCACAATGGCTGAATGTTATTTGTATATTTAATAGCAGCATTCTCAGTCTCTAACACTGTAGTTGGTGAAGACAATGACTTATCAGTGGAGATAGCTGGGATGCTAAACAAATATTACCTAGCCTCAGAGTGAATCTGTTTTTTCTTCAACAGAACTGTTTGTACTAGAGAGGTTTTATTCCCCTTTGTTTGTATTGAGTTGTTTCCATCATGTCAGTGTTCATGTAAACGTGATCTACTGTATCATCCTGAAAATCATTCTATGCTACTTACTTTAGAAACAAATAGTATACATCTGTTTATATTGTTTGAGGTAAGTGCACACAACTGTCATCAGCACTTGCCTCTCCATGATTCAGACTATGATGGAACTTCTGTGACGGTTTATGCTTGTTCTGGTTTATAATTCTGCAGCAAGGAAAACATTCATACTGTGGTCTGATTGCAAATGTAATTTAATTCCCTCTGAGAAAGCTGGTTCCTTAAAACATCTCTTTTGTGCTTTTGTCTCTTCACCTCCACAGCAGACTCAGAGATTGGTTCCTCAATATATTTATACAGTAACAGCATAATTAGAGGCATTTATGCTCATCTTGCCTCTCTGCCCTCACTGCTTTGTAGTTGTGGTTATATATATGGCTGTAAATACAATACGCTAATTCTAATTTAAGAATCTCATACTTGGAGTACTGAGGAATATCTCCTATTAGTAAAATATTGAGGTCCTGTTCTGCTTCTGGTGCGTCATTCTGCACTATTTAGAAAAAACAGAACTTGCGTTCCTTGTAGTGGACATTTCCTATACATTACTATATGCCCTAATCATTAGAGGTAGATAATATATATTTTATATATATGTACTTACTTATGTACTGTCTTTATATTATATACTATACATACCTATGTATATATAAATTAGAATTATACAATAAAATCAACTTCTAGCATACAGTTCAAGAAATTATGGTTATGAAATAAGTATCTTATGCCTGAGGCAAAAAAAATATATTAGTTATTTTATCTTAATATTTGACATACTGCTGTTTGAACCTTAGGAACACAGAAAAATTTAGTAGTTTAGAATTTTGGGGTTCTATCAAATTGTAACTGGGTAATTTGCCATCTGATAGTCTTCTATGTCAAACCTTTAGGCAGATGAGAAACCAATGAAAAATGGTTACATGAGAAATGCCTGATGCCTGAATTCAGTGCCATTTATCTCTCTGATTCTTTGTAAACTGCACAGAAGAGAATATGAAGTTTCTTACTTTGTACTTAGACTGTGCAGTCTGTTTTTAGGTTGGACTAAAGTGTGGTATTTCTCCTGAAACATTTCTGGATAAATTAAGGAATTATCTTTGTAAATTCCATTTCACTAAAAGAAATAGAAGTGGTAGGAAGCCACTTAAAAGTAACAGTTGGACTTCCTATTGCTTATGTAAAAAAAAGTTAAAATAAGAATTTAATATTTATTAATTAAATAATCCTCTTTAGTAATGAGAAAAGCTGTTTATAGTGGTGGGAGTTTTTTAAATGTTTTCATTTACCCTTTGGTTCAAGCATTCTATGCATTAAGGTTAATGAATGCCAGTGAAAGGAATAACCTGACTAGTGACTGAAAAAGCCAGAGACATGGAACTTGTTTGCATCTGGAAACCCTGATGTCCAGTGTCAAAACTGCCACCCCTACCCTAAGAAAGGTAAAGATTTAGGCCTTTTTGCAGAGTTCACTCTGCATGATTGGCTATTTAGGCTGTGATGATAGGTTGAGCATGGTTACAGTTTTTCATCTTATACATGAAGTCTTTGCTTCTAACCGTGAGAAGAGACATTTGTAACCTGGTAGTCTGGTAGATAGTAGGATGATGTCTTTGAAAATAAAAATCCTGGCAAGAAAACAATTTAGGAAATTCTAGGGGAATTTAAAAAATAGATCAAGACACTTTTATTTTACTTACCATCAAAATCTCAACATCTTAGAAGATAGTATGTTTAAGACCCAGAGTGAGCAATAAAACCCTCTGTAACTGAGTTGCTATACTTTAAGCATGTCACTTTTTAAGCAAAAGTTTATGTTTTGTTGTTTTATTCCTTCAGGAGTGAGAAGTCGGTATTCAAAACCTCTGGGAAGCCACAGTGAATCTGTTCTTCCTGGCAGCAGAAAACTTTCATTTTTAACCTTGCTGGATTACAGCAAAACAGATTGGAAGTTGGTGATATGGGTCTGGCTTTATCTTTTGGTTTTCAGTTGGTGAACTGGGAACTAACAAGAAGAGATTATAACCACCCAGTAGCTTGGTTTGGATGCACTGAGATGGTAGCCCACAGTGCAGCTGTGCTTCACAGCTGCAGAAGCTGCCGCTGATCTATGGTGCAACCTGGGATTTCTTCATCCTTGGCTTTGTGCTCAGACAGAGGGGGAAAACTGTAAATCTTAAGTGAAAGAGATAAAAATGATCTCTTTAGAAATGTGGTGATCTGCAGAGAGGGAGGGTGATGTCTCTGTGAAAAGTTAGTATTGCTAAGCATACAGTAGAAGACTAGACAGGATGCATGAGCAGTTGTAATGCTGTCATTTTCTAGCTTCTGAGTGTTTTTATAACTTTAGTATTTCTTGCGCAGTTCTGAAAAGGTGATTATTGAAAACTTTCGAACAAAACCATAAACTGTATTCTTTTACACAGAAGTGATTGATTCCCATGTGGATCATTATGAAAATTCAGAATCACAATTCCAATTACTTGACCAATTAGAGTTGCTGATAGCACTGGATTACAGTCTCTCTTGTAGACTAGCCAGTTAGGGGAAGAAAGGATGTAGTTGTTAGTAGATGTCACAGAAACTGGTTGAAAACAAAAGAGTGCAGGCATCTGTGAAATCTTGGTTCTATTCTACAGTCTGGAGACAATGTTTGTGTATTTAACACAATGGATCATTATGCCCTTCCTGTGTTGCATCTGTCTCTTGAAGTCTGCTCTGCTTTCTATTTCCTGTTAGCCCAAGCTCTTCAGCTTGTTTCCAAGCTAAGGAGCTTCCTCAGTGTCCTGCATGGGCACCATCAATGAGTATTGATGGAACAACAGGCAGGATTTCTCAGCTCTCAGTTCTGGTGCCACAGCAGCTTCTGGGGGCCAGTACCATAAACTGCATGAAAAGACCCAAAATGCTTTATAAATCCTTTTGTAATTGGGGAATCACTCAGTTCATCTGTGGAAAGGACATGCATTTAGTCTGGTGCTGGAGGAAGTGTATGAGGCAAGGTAGTAATCTGTTTTTGTAGAGTGTTCAGAAAATAATTTTGCTTCCCTCTAGGAGATTTGCATGAAGCATGGGTAAACCATAGTGTTTAGAACCTGGCCAAAATTTGGCATGTTTTCAGAAGGTTATTACTGGGCATGATTCCTTGCAGTAAGGTAACCCTCTTGCAACCCACAGTATCTCTCCCCAAACATGCAAACAAAACAGATTCTCAGTGAAATGGCTATAGAAAAAACATGAGGGAAAGTGAGATTGATCCCCTTTAGTCTCCTCTTCAGAACAGCTATTTTAGTTGAAACTTAGGAGAAAAAATTTAGCCTGATGGAGACATGCAGCAGGAAGAATTTCAACTTGAGCACTTTGACAAAGTTACGAACAACTGAATTAGGGTCCTCTAACAGAAAGTATTATGCAAACTTTATTGGTGGAAGTATCACCAATGTGTCTGATATGAATATAGATGTACATTTGTATGCATGAGCAGGTAGTATCAGTGGCTCAGTTGTGTGATGGTATTACTGATCAGGTACAAGGCAATAGAAGAAGCACAGGAGTCAGTCTGTAAGCACCTTTGCTTGTCCTATTTAAGCTTTGCAGGAGCAGTTCAACAGTGGTGCTACAATTGTAATGCAGGAGAACTCCTTACCTGTTGAAGACAGCAAAGCTACTTCTTTTAGTCCGGCATAAAGGAAATATTTAAGGAGAGGAGCTGCTGAGCAGAAGTCTGCCTGCTGTCTCATTGTTTGTCACATTGTTTAAGAAATCATTTGGTGTAAGGCTGTGAAGAATTAAGCTTAGGAGAGGATATTGAAGCTATGGAGTAACAGCTGTAGAAGAGTTTGCTCTTTGCCTTTTCTGTGTGTAATTTGTTCCCAACAGCCATACAGTATAGTTCCTCTGCTTAGGAGAGGAAGGAGTGTGAGTTTTTAATGTGCAATAAACTTATCTTCCTGGTTTACTTCTTTTTATAATTATAATGTAAAATAATATTTGAAGCACTCAGTGATTTTAGCTTAACTAAGCACGTAGTGACAGAACCAGCATTAGTCCCTAGGAAAATTGTGGGAAGGACTTCTCATCTCCTTGTGCAGTAAAAATAGCTTTAATATGTTTGCATCAGCAGTTTCTCTCTTGAAAGTATTTACAGGGCACAGGCTTTTTACTATTTCTCTTTGGCATGGTATGCACATACTGTAGTAATCCATTTTTTTTCATCAGTGTGTTACTAATAATGAGCCCCCTAAGCTCTGAAAACCTCCCTCTGCTCTTAGCTGTAAAAGAATGCTTAAAGGATTTAGGGATGTCAGTCATCATCTGGTTTTTTAGCAGGGGTGTGTGTATGTGTGCACAGGGACGAGGGGAAGAGAGCCCAAGCCAGAGTTCAGAAATTACACTGTGTGTGTGGTCTGAGGTTATTTCTCATTTCATGAAATGCACGCTTCATTCCTGGCTCAGACAAACTTGCACGTCACTGAATAAGTCCCTTATCCAGTTTCCAAAACACTGAAGAGATTTGAAAGGGCTCTGTGGGTGGACTGCTACTATCAGCAAAAGCAAATAAGCTAGCCTATTTAGTTAAGCATTTTTTCATACTTAAGCAGAATAACCGATAGCAACACTTGAACAGTTGTGGCCAGCCAAGGGAAGAGAAGGAAAAGAAAAAAACACACAAGTTTAAGCAGTCATACATTAATTAACATTAAAGGCTGCATTATAGTTCCTGGTGTGTGAAGGTGCTGTCTGATCAGTCCAGGAAGAACACTAGGGAGTGATTAAATGAACTGCCTGTGCTTCTAACAGTCCCCTGCGGTCTGCTGGTCACAGTTTTTCAGCATTTCACCTTCCTTTAATCAAAAGTTGTGTAAAATTATTATTGCAAGCCCCAGAAAGATCAATCTAAAGAATCCTCATATCAAGCTGGTTTGCTGTCCAAAATACATAAATGGCTCTACCCTGGAATACTACAAATGTCTAGCAACAAAGCATTATTGTAGCAAATTTTAGCTCTGTAATAAATCTCAGTATCCAAAATAAATGATGGTTCATTTCATGGCAGAAAGAAAATACAACAAAAAACCAAAATATTACTATTCATTAAATTTGAAATTGTTTGGCCAGAATGTGGTTGAGTACTCCAAATCCTATTTTCAATCCCACATTCAATAAACAGAATATCTCTAATCTTGATACATTGTCTCCAAACAAGCAGTGTAGCTAGCTCTGCAATTGCCAGATCCATGTATTTAAAGATTAACTCCATTATAGCTCTGAACTAAATCGGAACAAAAGAATCTTTTAAAGTGACTCTCAGACAGAAGTCTCTTATTCTGAGAGATCAGGATCTGTGAAAACCTAGGCAGGGCAAAATGTGGTAACATAATTTGATGAAAGCATCCTATCCTGCGACAGACATGCAACAATGGTCTCCTTACCTTGGGTAGCACGGCCTGGGGCCACACCTCTCAGAGGTCTATCAGAGTGTATGGCTAGAGGCCTTTGCCCAAGGATTGAGGTTCCTGCTTCCTCATGGCATGAGAGAGGAAATCATCAGGTTGTGGATAGGGGATTTTGCTGAAACCTTTGCAACCCAGAATGCAACTTCAAATACTTCTCACCTCCCAGTACCAATGTTAAATTAGTAGCCAGGGGTCTCATACTCTGAATAAACAATTGAGAAATGAATGTTGCCAAGAGCCTGTTGAATCATAGGGAAGAGGCTAGAGGTATTTGATGGTTTTGTTTCTTTTGTGACATTAGCAACTCTTACTTGCCTAGTGTGGGCCAAAGACAGATGAATTGCCAAGCCGTGTTGTGTGTTGTCTTTTCAGGATGCATGGATCCAGAAAGAACTGGTGACTGTGTAACTCTTGTCTGTGTTCACAGGCTGCTGCTGCAGGTTGTCTCCATCACATCTTCAGTGTGGGAAATAGGGGGCAGGTTTACCCTTCCCTTTGATGGCATATTTGCCTCTGTGCCTCGTTTCCCCGTCCCAACAGGGAAAGTGAAGCACAAGGCAAGCAAACTGCATGTGCAAAAACTCTGTGATGGACCCAGGTTGACATAGACCTTACCTGTGAAACTGTTCTTCCTTTCTTAGATTGTGTAATGTGTGATCTGCCTGCAGGAGATTTCCTGCTGTGCTGCTTGACAGATCTGATGAACAGTAGGCACTGGAGGGAGTTGTGGCATGGACCACATTCAAGGATGAATGGCATGAAAATCCTTAAAGCATGTGCAGTTACTCTCTGGACAGGTTAGAGACAATATAGACCCTGAAAAGAAATTTTTTAAGGCATCTGTAATGAAAGTTAAGGGTAAACAAATCTGGAGAGTGAAACAAGTTAGCTGATGGGGAAAGGTGGCATTTGAAGAATTTTTTTAGGATATACTAGGGATCTATCACAAAAGGTTCAGAGAGTTTTGAATAATAAAATACTAATTTACTGCAAGCCATTTTATGTTTTCCCTGCCCTTGAATGACAGCAATTTATGCTGAATATTTTCACATTTTCACCAGCTCCAAAGCTGAAGATTGTTGTATTGTTGTTTATTTGGTCTGACTTGTTCTGGACAAGGTGTTAGTCTTTCATTCCTTTGTGCTTAAAGCGCACCAGTGTGTCCAGCTGCGGAATATAGGGCTTTTCTCAGCAGTTGTCTGCATTAGTGTCTGGCTACTAAGACTAAGCTGTGCTGCCAGACTTCAACAACACTGTCCAGACAAGGCTTTCCCAGAGTTGGATGAGCCTAGGAAATAAACCCAACAAACCCAAAACCAGCTTAGAGAAATCGATGCCAGTTTCAAATACCATACTTTAAAGAGCTTCTGCTTCTGAAGCTAGCAATCAGAAAACCTCTCTCTGTCTGGAAAAGGTCTCTGAACCAACCCCTGTTATAGGACCTGACGCTGAGTTCTTGGTGGTAAATGACCACATTACTCTTTGGGGCCTGTGGGTGTCAAGGAAAAGATGCATGTGAGGAAAGTTGCCAGCTGAAAGCATGGATATGTTTTGAACACTGGAGGTAGTTTAGCAGCCTGAGCCTGTTTCTGATTAAAATAAGAGTCCTTCAGATGAATGGAATGTAAACCACATACCAATTATTGGAATCCCATAAAGGAAACTCCCTTTTCCGTCTGTCTATTCATCCATCCGCCCACCCACAAAAGTACAGTGTCTCAGAAATATCCCTCGGCAGAAATGATGGAAAAATTCAGTGCTTGTTTCCTTTTTCCTTACCTCCCAGGTGCTGGATGACAACTAAAGAGATGGAATTGCAGTGAAGCCACTTAAACAGTTATCAAAGAAACAGACCTGCTAATTAAAAGGATAGTATTTCCTGGCACAAGAGAAAGCACACAAAGTCAAATCTTGGGGCTTTCCTCAAGCAAACTTCTGTGGCAATGTGACTGTGTGAGGGCTGCAGGAATAGGTCTTAGAGTAAGACCCACTCTGAGTGAAAGCATTAGATCAGCGCACTCATTAGAGCAAAGTACTAAGGCATGTATATACCTGTTTCATTTGGCAAATCTCTCACTCCTTTGTGTTTTCGTAGCACTTTTCATTGAGGCTTTTTCATGTAATTGACTGCAGTAATTAATGTTCCCATTGCTTACTTTTGTGAGGCGGAAGGCGTTGCTCCCAGGTCAGCTTTGCATTTTATGTGTTACAGTATCTGTTTTACAGATGGTAAAACTAAGACAGAAAGTTCAGGAACAGCAAATCAGTACTGTAGTATGTTAGAGTTCCATTCCTGTCTCTGACCACAATGAACACTGCTTCTCCTAAGTAAGCTCTAATCTCAAACACACTGCTTAAATGAGATCTTCCTTACATGAGTGAAGGCAATAGATCTGCTTTCATGAGCACTCTCTAACATCCCTGACACCACATTAAGGAATCTAGATCTGTGGGAGAGGTAATGCTATGAAATGCTTTTTCCATTGCTACTGTAATTGCAGGACAGTTCAGACTCATTGCAAAAGGCAGCCCTTGGACAGCTGGAAGAAGTTTTAAATGTTAATGGTTTGGGCAAGATTTGGGTCTACAGTAGTATTATGGTCTAGTTCATGGTAATTGGTTTTTGATACTCTGCTGGCCTCTAGAGGGATAATTTATACAGGCTGAAGCAGTAACCACGGGATTTTAAGCTGTTCAATCTTCTTGCCAGGTGGTTCTTTCCTATTTGGCAAGGCCTTTAAGTAATGAGGCTTTGTAGCTCTTTGGAAGCACTTTCTCTTTTAACCTCCATGATTTTCCTTCTCTCTGGGCAATACATGTAAGGTATGTTTCTTCTGCTTGAATAAATAAGGGTAGAAGATCCTGGTAATAAACACCGCTCAACCACTGAAGTGAGAAGCTCTAAGGAAAATGTGCCAAAGGCAAGCGAGAGAGAAAAATGCAGAAAAGCCAAAACAGCATTTTGTGCATAAGATTTATCCATAATTTAAAATCTCTTAAATGCTAAGAATTCTCATGAATCCTGTCATATTTACTGAAAATGATGACTGCATTGCAAAAAAAAAAGATCATGACTTTGAAATTCCCGAAAGCTAGTAGGTCTTTCTTGGCTTTTTCTGCTTTCTTCTTTACACTCTGTAAGGATTTTCTGTATTCTCCAACTCATTTCCAGACTATATCTTCATGTTTTTCAGGATATGTGTATTAAATCTGAAAAAAAATATTAAACAGAAAAGGTGACAATTTACTGCAGAGAGCAAATAATGGTCTGTAAGCAGTAACTGCTTTCAGGAAATGTTGTTAACATTAGTTCATATATTCTTTATGCTTGAAGTGTACCTCTCTGTAACTTCAGAGGACAATAGGTATCTTGGTGCATCTATGTGAAGGCCTGAGTTACTGTTTCAAAGTCATTTATATGCTTTATCCAACAACATGCATCCTTAAGGTCCTCGGCTCGGTCCTGGCCTTTTGCCTCCAGTCGCTGTGGCCACTCTCACCCAGCTGAAGTGTTTCTTGTCTCCTCAGGATGTTCCCATTGCCAGCTTATTGGTAGTTGTCCACTTGGAGTGAGGTTGGCTTGCGGGACCCCAGTGCAAAGTAATTTTTAACTCATCTGTGCCTAGTGATACTACAATTTAAGGATATATTTCTGTTAACTCCTCCTTTTCTCTTTGAGGTGACTACCAGAAACTTTCAGTGTAGAACCTTGTCTAGAGATCATCCTGATGTCAAAAGCCATTTTAGTGTTAGGCTAACATAGGCGTTGACCAGTTTCCCTCACAAAGTCCTTTGCACCATTATAACATGGTTGGCAAATATTGCTGGCAGCAAAATGTTGAGTAATGCCTTTGTGGCCTTACTCTGGTAGGATACATATCTGTCATGGGATTTGCCGTATTCTAATAAAATAGTGAAGAAAGAAAAATGCTGTAATAACCAAGATCTATGGCTGTAATCTACAATAAAACTAATTTTGCCTTCCAGCCTTGTGTGGAAAAACAAAAGATTCTACACCGGCGTACCTGTCCTCTCTAGCAAGATTTCTTCTAATTCCTTTCTGGAGTTGTTGCTCTGCAGCTATGTCGTCAAAGTTCAACAAACTGAGTTAGTTATAAAAATTTACATATTTTCTTCAATGTATACAGGAAGCTAAGACAACAGAAGACTGCAGTGTACTGGAGTGACAGGTAGATGTTTGGTGTAAAGCTGTAAAATTATCTGAATAAATACTGATAGTTGCTCTGTGCCACATGAGAAGCCAGTCAAGACTAGTTAGTCATTATAAATTTGATCTTCATATGGCTTTGTATTAACTACTGTCACAGTTTATGGTGAATCTGTATAGTTCACATGTGCTATTAGTAAAAATGTGTTTCCAAATGGAGAACAAAAGAAACAAAGGAAATTCTGTCTGTTTGATCCAATTAAGAATGTCAAGAGCTGTGTAGAACTGCAGAGTTTCAATGTTTTGTG
Organism: Calcarius lapponicus; assembly: GCA_039654755.1. NCBI lineage: Eukaryota > Metazoa > Chordata > Aves > Passeriformes > Fringillidae > Calcarius > Calcarius lapponicus. Next base: position 39,912,640 of record CM077481.1, read on the forward strand.
CCCGTGGTTAATGTGTGGCATAGGAAAGGAGGCAACCATAAAACAATGATTGGCTGACGTGGCCCTAAAATGTATACTAGAAATTATTGGATTAGTGGCGATGGTAACTACAGGCAGGGAGCTGCAACAGTGACATTTCATCTCTGCAGCAAATAATGGGTCAAAGAGAAAGCACAAAGACCACATTCAGAAACTCTGTCCTTTTGTTGTGGGAAACAGTCTCAAAAGCAAATGCTTATTGGTTTGAACAAACCTTGAAGAAAATGCTGGAAATTTAAACATATTCAAAAAATACACTGGTTTGTGTGAGCCTTTCAGAAGTAAAATGCCACAGTGTTCTGGATTCATGAGATTACAGATAACAACACAGAACTGGTTGAAAATGTTAAAATTCTGCAGCTGCTGTGTGACATAACAATAATCAACATGTTAAATGAGAGTTAAAACAGAGCTTGATATAACCTCCATGCTTCCTCCAGCTTCAGAGCAAGACTGTGAAGGATGACCTAAAGGAGTCAATATGCAAAAAATCTAGATGCTATGAGCAACTTAAACTGAAGAAATCCCTCACTTTCTCTTGGGTGTTATTACAGTGAAGTTCTCATGTAGTTGTAAAAAGCTGACACTAAAAGTCTGTCTTGTGAAGTACAGGAGTGTTGAGTTCTTTGGCAGAGAGCAGAAAAGGAATATTCAGCTGATCTGCAGAAGTGCAGAATATCCAGACAGCTTACAATGAAACCTGTATTATGTACTGAATCTTACCACCTTCCTTCACTCAAGCTTTGGTCTGAATGACTCATTATGCTCCTGAATTTGTAGGCTGTAGCAGGCATGTAGTGTTAGTGAATATGGCCAAAGTGCCTGAGCACACAGTAAGAAGGAGGGGGGAAAAATAATTCCTGCCTAAATAAAAATGGAGCTTCAGTTTCATTTGTGTCAGTGTTGGATCAAAACTTCTGGGAAGTCTGAGAAGCCCATTGTAGGTTTATCCACATGGATTAAATTCATACCATGTGCAGGAAGGTCCTTCCACTCCTTTCAGTCTTCCACATCAGCAAAATGTCACAGTGCTTGACAGAGGAACTTAGTGGTTATTAATGGCTGCTGGGTAGGAAATTATTTCCTTGTATTGCAAATAACCAGTTTCTAAACCTTGCTCTAGGAGTACATGTGAAGTTCTTATGAGAATGACAGAAAAATGGGGTAATTTATGGTACCAGCTGTTAGGATAGTAATTTCAAGCTATCAGTCAAGTTACAATTTGGTTGTTTGCCTGTGGAAGTAGGAAGTAGCAGTGGTAACTAGGAATTGGCAACAATTATTTTGCGTCATGGTCTGATATGACGGGGTAAGATCTAATACAGTCCCACAATGTCTAAACAGTTATGGCAAAAGGATTGACTCATATACTGTAACGACTACTCATAGCATTCTTTAGTTGAAAACAAGTTAGAGTAGTTAATTTGTTTTTTCAGGTGGTTGTTGCCATGAATTGTGTGTCTTCTGTGCTTTAAGTAGCATCAGGTTCTTGGGAAGCTGCTGTATCAGAACTCTGATAGATGTAACCAGATACTCATATACGACTAAGAGGGAAAATACCCCTGTAACTTTTTAGTATCTTCTTATAGATTCATAAGAGTTTAAAACCAGAAGGGACCATTAACTTCTTTCACAACCATTTAATTTAATTTGTTCTTAATTTGGTCATTAAGCATACTACAGTACAGTTATGTTAAACAACCTTCTTTATGCTTTATACAGGGTATAAATACATAGTCTGTATGAAGGTCAGCCAGAACAATATGTGCATAAATAGCCTTCAGGTCTTCATTATAATCAGCACATCTTAGTATTTGAAACCCAACCAATATTTCCACGTTATTTTGCTGGATCAAGAAGATATGTGTAGAGCCATCCCTTCAGTCATTTTTATTCATCAGTCTGCAGTGTCAAAACCAAAAAAACTGACTTCCAGTAAATCAGTAAATTTTTAGTTGTTTTGGTTTTGGGAAACAGGAGTAGAGGAATCCACGATGGGTTTGTATTTTCCAAACTCCATACCACTGCCTTGTTTGGGTTTGAAATTGCCAAATAGCATTTCCAATGGGAACTCTAGCACAGAGTACACCTTTAATGACTGGATACTTTTTCCTCTGTGAGATTTTAGAATTTTTTCAAGAAAGTGAAGAAACTTGTTGGAATATTACAAGAAAAGGGCTACTTTCAGTTTGCATTGGAGACTTTTTCTGGCAACCATCAAAGTGGGCCAGTTCAGCACACTGAATGCAATGCACAAAGGGCTGGAGTCATTCACAGAGTACTTTGTTGTCTGGAGGGGTTTTTTTAGCCCTTTGGAGAAACTGGAAGATGTTTACTGACTCAGGAAAAGTCAAATGATAAAATTCTGTCACTGATGACTGAATTCTCTCTCTTTTAACACCTTTTATGTGCATCATACTGTCAAGAATTTAGCAGTTTATTGCTTTGTGCAGAACTGCAGAGCACTCACAAGAGCTGTGAAAGTCAATGGAAGGGTCATCTGGAAATTCCTGCTAATTCAAAAAAAATTAAAAAAAAAAGCCAATCTAAGAACCTCACTTTAGACACCCACTTTAGATCCTGATCCTCTTGGACATTAATCTGCCATGCTTCAATTTCCATGTTATTATAGTAGTCCCTCTCTTCATAGGTTTCCTATAAATGTATAAATGCAGTCTGTGAAACACCCAAGTATTATAATGAGAAGGAAAACAGAGAGACATGCAAGAAACCCAATGCTTATGTCTTCAAAGTTGTCTCTGAATTATGCAGAAGACACATGCTGAACACTGGGAATGGGACACAACGATGACTAGCAGCCCTCACCGTATCTTAAGGCACATGCACAAGTGACCCCATATTCTGGTATTCTTTATTTTAAATAATTGAATCTGTGACTTCATTGTGGATTTTTAGCCCTACAAAATAATGCATCCTTAATAGCTTTTCTTTTCATCATCTTTGTAATCCTAACTCTAATCTGAGTTTTTAAAAATATTCCTTATATTTCTATATTTCTCTTTTACTAAAAAACTGCTTGTGTTTTTTGGTTTTTTTTTATCATCATAACATCTTTTATGTCTAAATCTGTCGCAGACATCTTTTTACTAAAAATCCTTATTGGGATTTTTCTCCCTTCTGAGGAGCTGAGGCCTCAGAAACAAAAAGTAAACAATGGTTATCTGCTGCTGTGGAATGTAACAGGTAAATCCCTGATTAGTCTGGTGTGGATGTTTAGATTTACTAACCACTCATAGCAGAGCTGGCTCTTGCCCTCTGCCTGAGACACAGATCTTTGTTGTTCATTCTTTTCTATTCTTAGCTTAGCTAGCATCTGAAGAAACCTTTCCTTTCTATTTCTTTTTAGTATAGTCTTAATGTAACATATATCATAAAATAATAAATCAAGCCTTCTGATCATAGAGTCAACATTCTCATCTCTTCTTCATCCTCAAAACCCTTGTGACCACGGTCACATAAATCAGAGGAACAAATATTTGTTTGTCTCCAACACACTCACCCTCCCTCAAGAATTAGAAAGAAAATCTAGGTCTTTGCTTCCCATAGTATCATCCTGTCCTTACCTGCTCTGGTTCTCACTTCTGTGAGCCTTTATGGAAAAAGGCTTTTCGACCAGAGGGTGGTTGGGCACTGGAACAGGCTCCCCAGAGCCAGCCTGACAGAGCTCAAGAAGAGTTTGGACAATACTGTCATGCACATGGTGTGACCCTTGGGGATGGTGCTGTGCAGAGCCAGGAGTTGGACTCAATGATTCTTGTGGGTCCCTTCCAATGCAGTTTATTCTATGATCCAGCTGACAATTATTTGGCATCTGTTTTGGTTCCACTTCTGTACTCCCTGCACTATCCTTCTCTCTGAGGATGTCCTGTCTGGTGTTTCAGTGAAGAGATTTCTCTGATAATATTAGTATTCACATAAATTGCCTCATACAAAGTGCAGGACAGTACATTCTTTCCCTAATCCAGTGTGACTTGCATTCTCATTTTTTTCATGTATGTGGTACTAGATTTGTTTTGTGTCTCACTTTAGGTCTATCAAATACTACAGGTCTTTGTCCTCTTCCGGTAAAGGAAAACTCATAAAATTTTAATGGCTATCTTTCAGTATATTTCTTGCTTCAAAGACACCATTATGACCTTATTGGAATTTCCCTTCTTGAAGTTATATCTATTAAAATTTTAGTTACATATAATCATCATGGCAGAAAATAAGAGGCTGTCTAGATACAGTATGCATTTACAGTAACAGTAGGGACATGGCTGAAAGATCACACTTAACCATGTAACTCTCAGGGTGTGAGATCCTCTTCCAAATGTCTCTCCATAAAACACAGGAATTTCGCAGTGTGCTGCTCTCACAGCCCAAGTCACTAGGACATTTCTCATTGACTACATAGAAAATAGATTAATTTGTAATTAAGCCAACAAATATCTTGCTCATGCATGTGCTACATTTGACATTCTATGCTTTGTTTTGTACCTGTTCTTTATCTAGTTAATAGAAACCAAATATGGTGTCCTTGGGTGAAACATTAGACCAGGGCACTGCTAGGCACTTCAGGATTTGCAGCTTCCAGATGTTTTTACACAACTGTTCGGAACTGAGATGTTGAGTGTATGGCTTTCATTTTGTTTTTCTGCATTACGCTGTATTGCTCCTTTGTCTCCCTTCCTTTGTGTGGTATTTGAGATGGTTTAAGGTAACGGTGTATATTGGAATCCATTTTTATTGGGGCTCTGGATCCAATCAGTGCTGCTAGTCATTGAATGAACTTCTCCATCTACTAGTTTTTTATAAGCTTCTTCACACTGTCTGAGTAGTTGTGTCTTTTTTTGGCAGAAATATATGACAGTTGCTAGATTGAATGAAACAGAAATTTTCAGATTAATTTGTGAACTCTGCTAATGAAAAGAAGTAATGTGAAAAAATAAATCACTGCTTTGAAAAGACCTCTATGCCTTGTCTTGTAAAAAAGCCTTCAGATGTTCTTTAGTACAAGCTGTATTTATTTTTATTTGTCCTCCTAATATCTAATAATGAAGCCTTGTGTTTATGTGCCCCATCTTCAAAGTGGTTTGAAAACATTTGTTATCTGAACATCTGCACGACGGGATGTCCATATGCTACACAAAGTATTCTTAAATGAGTGCAGCACAACCACCAGATTTTGAGAGGATGATTTTGCTTCAACCTTATCTACCGTTTGCCCAAAGGTTTACGGCATATTTTAGACATTCTTGGCTGTAGATTCAAACATGCTATAGCAAAATAATACATCTCTCTATGACACAAAAATTGAATTTGTTTCTTTTGCGTCTGGATTTTTCTAATATGTGCTACTTGGTTGCCTTAATCTCAGAATCCTGTGAAATTCTAATGCAGCACAAATATGTTCCATCTGAGTTTATTTACCATGTTCTTCCTTCACAATGATAAATTTGCATTTTTACTGTTGTTTTAATTTTTCCATCACACTCCAGTTACAATTACTTAATGTGTTTTCTGTTGTGTGATCTGGTGAAATTCATGTCTTCTACAAGAGTCAGACTTTGCCTATATTGTGTTGAAGGGGAATTTCAAACAAGATAAGTGAGCACAACTGGTTGACTTTGTTGTAAAATGCTCCCTCCCTGGACCAAGACTTCGCTGCCCACAGCTGCGGTGGAAATGTTTACTATCTAACAGGGCTACTCCCTGCTGCCGTTGTGATTAGCCTGTGATTATCACCTCCCAGCCCCAGAGACAGACTGGTAACAGAGTTCTTCTGTTGGCAGAAGCTATTGATGTGAAGAGAGGGCTGTAACCTAACAGGGACTTCAGGTGATTTTTCTGTGATTTGCAGCTAATAGGAGAGTCTTGTCAGGAAGCAAAGCAGCTCAAGAAGTCTATAGCCTTCTCCGCAGCATCTCCCATAGATCCCTGCACAGCAGTGGGGCTCAGGAGTAGCCTTCTGTGTCCATGAGATCACACTGCTAAAAAAAGAATTAATTGAACTGGTAAGCAAGTGAACGCTTGCTCTTGGACTTAGTATTCATTGGTATCTCACATTAATCTTATATGGGTGTGAGTCTAGTTTGTTCAGTGAAACTAACAAAGAAAAAACTCCTCCAAAACCTCAATTTTACACAGACTTTTTAAAAAAGAATATAATAATTCATCAAATTGAAATTTGGAGCTGAACTTTCATCTTCTGTCACTAAACAGTCATTTAGGGCCTGTTTGCCTGGCATGAACCTATTTCATGTTTCTTCTTTCACTTCAATACTTTGGTAGTTGAGATTGGGAAATGGCAGGTGAATGTGTTTTATGGGAAAGTTTAAAGGAAGTAGTTCATGTGCAGCATATTACCAGTCATGTCCTGTAAATATGATTACAGGATTTACACTGCTTCACATCAAAAGCTAAATGTTTGGTGATGTCTCCACTGTTGTAAACTTGAAGGAAACTTTAAAATTGTAGTGATTTCTCTCTGAAACTGGATGCCTGCTGTCAGCAGTGAAAGTAGTAGCACTCTGATCTGAGAAAACTGGTAGCAGAGGGTGCAAATGCCATGCTGCTGGTCAGTGCTGCAGCTGCCTAGGGAAGAACCAGAGATTTGCCATCATCTGTTCCAGCTGCAGTGAGGAAGTTGGCATTTTTCCACCTGTGCTGGTAATGGAATCAGTATGGGTGTCTTGCTACAGCATCTGTAGAGCCATCTGTCTTTAACCACTGACCCCCATTATCCTAGTGGGGCTAACTTTGATTAATCTCCTTGGGTGTTTTGTTTACAGAACCTGATTTCATTTTACTCAAACACAATTTACTCAATTTACTGAAATACAATTATTGCTTTTTTTTTAATTTTGTATTTGTATCAGAACAGATACAAATAGAACAGAGCAAAAGTAAGTTTTTTGCATTGTGCCTGGAGACATGGATGTGAACAGAAAGACTGGGTCCAAATTTTTCACTAGTTATTGAGATGAATTTAAGTGCAACTATTTCTGGTTTACATTTTTATCTAGTGTCACTAACACCCATTGTGTGCACCTGCCCAGTAGTTTTTTATGCAAGAAAAAGATCCTGAGGAACACAGGGACTGAGCATGATTTATTTTTCCCTCATTAACCTAATCATCAGCTCCCCTGTCCCGGATTCTCGGTAATGTAGTCCACAGGGGCTCTCCTTAGGATAAATGGATCTAGATGTTTAATGCTGGTGCTGCACGAGATTATTTGAAAAAAGCCCTAGGGGGAGGAACCTAACACAATACAATTGCTCTCCAAAGAGTAGGCTGTGGGCCCATGCTGTCTGCAGAGGCTGTTTCTCAAAATGAGAGCCTGTGAGACCCTACATAGCAGGACTTGTGATCATGGGGAGGTGGAACAAGGACATACACTGGAAAAGAAGTTAGCCTCTGGGTGCTGGGATCTGGGATGCAGGAACAATGGGAACAAAAATGGTTGGTAACTAGGATTTCTGTTCTAAAGGAAATTCCAATGGTTTCAGACAAAGCTTATTCCAAAACAGAATTAAATGCTAACATGTTCCCATTAAACAAAGGCCTGACAGGGTTTGATTACTGTGGTAGTATTTAAAAAATTGTTTCAATATTAGTGTTGTAGTTCTGTGGAACTTTGAAAATTAAATTAGCCTATATTATACATAATGTTCATAGTACATAACTATCTAGCATTTTCTCTATGTAGATTACAGTGTTACATAAACTTTGTCAAAGTCTGAGCAACTAAATCTTAACCAAAGTGGAGACAAGAAGCTCTGTATTTCAAACGCTTCCTGATGAATTTGTGGAAGCCAACCTATTCCTGTAAACTTTCTCATACTGACAAACTGGATATTTTTAACTCATCTAAGTGGGCACATCAGCAGTTATGCTACAGTTGTGACCTAATGGAATCAGTTCCTTTGCTCCCATCTGTAGGAGGTCAAGAGCTGTTCCAACTGCCTCATCCATCACTGTTGTGCTAAGTCCAGATATTCAAATCTATAGATCAGGATTTAAAATATTAACAGGTTTTGTATTAATGTCTTTCTTCAGTTTGCAAAACCAAAGTCATGAGTTATAGGCAGTTTCTGTGGTATTGCTGGCTGATCAGACATCTGCTTCAGCCCTTCATCACATCAGGGAGCAGGGGTCTTTTCTATTCTGCCTGTTCCTCTGTACAACCAGTATTAGACTTGTTGTAGGTAGCACCAACATTGTCACAGGTAAAACAAAGCTATTGTAGCTGTTGAATTTTGAAAATTTTGTGGAATAGCAAATTTTATTGTACAATTCGTGATAAGAATTTCCTGTAAAGCATAGTTCTTTCTTGATTTGCTATGGGGCACCTTGCTGCATCTCTTTGGGAACCAGCACCTGGATCCAGCAATTAGAAAAGTGTGCAAACTCTTATTTGTGGGCCATGCTGCTTTGACCTCCTGACTTTTAGCAAGTCATATATTTTGCACTCCTAGCAGGCAGCAGTGAGAGATCAATGCATCTGTCCTAACCTTCGGTTAGAACTGAAGAGAAAGGGCAGAGATGGGGATAAACAATTGAAATAGCTTTTAGCTTAGTCTCTGTTACAAATTAAGATAGTAAATCAGGACTACAGTGATTTTATCAACCACATGTTGATGAAGAAAAGGGAAGGTAGCCTGGATCTGCAATTGAAGCTCATGTTTGTGCTGGTAATTGCAAACTTGATGTCTTTTTTAAACGGGGTATATGCTAAAAGTGGCTGTGATCTCACACAAAAGGTATAATTGAAATCTGTGCATCTGAAAAAATTGTCCAACGTGTCTTTCTCCATAAAAGTAAATTGTTTGCATTTGTCTGTATCCACCAACAAGCATAGAACCCTTTACATGCATATTTCAACCTGGGACATTTTATCAGGTCAGCAGGAGCAAAGGCTGTGCCTTGCCATCAGGAAGGGCAAGTGTCTCCCCTACTACAAGCACACCTGACCCACCATACGTACTGACAGCAGTGAACAGCTGTCCTCCTGGGAAGAAGAGGCCATGTTGGGGAGCTTTGGCCTAGCTGGCATGCTATAAAATGCAAACAGAAGAGGCAAAGATTTCTCTATTGACAAAATGTATCAATTGCCAGAGCGCTTTACACCATGTCTTATCGTGTGTCCTGCTCCATGTCTGTCCAGCACCTCTGAGACACATCAGACCACCAAGGGTCAGACTTTCTATCTCTCTCATCACTCAACTACTCAATATATTGCCAATGACCAACAAAATGAGGCTAAAGATGAGGTAGGGATAATGGCGCAAGAAACCTTTTCAAAAAGTTCAGCATCTTTAGCTGCTGGAAGATACACAGGGCATTTTGTAGCTTGAGAATTCATCCAGATTTGTCACTGCTTCATTGTAGTCAGAAACAATGGCTGACGTATAGTATCATTCCAGTTCTTTGGGTTATAGTGTTTTTTTGTTTAAACCCTCTTTTTGCATTTGTTTGAGAAATTCAGCTGCTCAAATATGGATGTCTAGAGTAATTTCATGTGCTATGGTGAACCATGCCTAGCCATCAGCTGTGGTCTTTGAGGGCTACAGAGCTCCCACAAGCACTGCATGAGGGTTTCAGGAGTCCACAGCAGTCTCCTGCCTCGACGCAGCTGCAGTTGGTGCTGCAGTTGGCCGATGTCTCCAGTGAGGTACCTTGATATAACACTGCTACTGTGCTATGGAGTAATAGCTCTGACTTTTTACCAATTCCAGGCTACTAAGAGGAAATTGCACAGGGTGAAAAGACCAACAAAGACAAGTCGTATAGTTCCTTGTGTTTTTAGCTGATATTTTGGGAAGAAATTGCTTCAAAGCATTTCACATGAAGTTTGTTCAGCTTTGAGCTCCAAGTATTTATTGTTCCCTTTTCTGAGGTCCAGAGTGCTTAATCCCACTGCAAACTTTATCTGCTGCCTCACTGAAAACCCCCTCTACTCCTTGGTGGAGAAGGAGCCCATGGAAGTGGCAGCCCTCCGCAGATCCATTGAGGTCTGCAAGGCCAGGTTCCAGCCTACAGCACACCCACACTGCCCAGTGCTATCAACCCTGATTTTCTGCTAGCCAGAAATTGCCATGAATCAGATCTGGGAGGCTGCCACCAGCCAGCTTCCTGTGTAGCCAGATTTGTACACATGCTGTTGACTCTCTCCATACTTCCTGTGAAATCAGCTCTGCACCGTGGTCATGACTCCTCTCAGTGCTTGGCACAGGCTCTCCCAGTTGAGAAACAAAGCAAAACAAAGCAAAGCCCTCTGCCACCCCTGGCTGAGCTTTTTAACTTTGTTACTACACCCAAAGCTGTCACTTGTAAATTCAGTGTCTTTCTGTAAGTCTGCTTAGAAGGATGCTCTATTAACCATCAAAACATAAACAAGTTTTATTAAGCTTTCAAAACTCTGCGAGAGAACTTATCAGTGAGCATGTAAATGAAGGCTTCCAGAGAAGTATTTTGCCCTTCATTGGGAATTAAAACTCTCCTGCACCTGAAAGGAGACCTTTACTTCATGTTCTCTCTCTAGTCCCTTTATACCCATCGCTTCAGACAATGCTTACCCTTTTCTCACGCATGTCTTGAAAGGTTGTCCTCTGCTATGCCTTCTGTTTGTCATGCCTGATTTAGACCTAAATTTTTTGAGACAGGAAAAATATCTGTATTTGTAAAATGCCCAGTAAATTTATGGTGCTCTATAATTTATGATTGCAAATGCGGGACATATTTCCGTTTGCCATTCCAACTTATATTTTCAAACCCATAAATAAAGTATTTATGAGCCAGATCTTGAACATTTTATTTTTAACATGTCATACTTGAATGTTTAATTCAAGGATGGATAAATATTGAAGTTACATGGACAGAACATAGTCCTTACTTTCTCCTTCTTCAGGCGATATTGAGGGGCCAATGCCCCCTTCATTGCCAGAAAAGGGATATTATACTCTGCTTATGAGGATCCAGTGTACTATGTGTCACCAGGAAGAGTCAGCAATGATGGCTCCAGCTAAAAATGGCTTTGGAAAGGACAAACAATGATCCCCTTTCAAAAGCACTTGTGAACTAAGCTGATATACAGAAATGTTATTTTGATATAGCACAGAGTGAGTATGAATGTCCATTTCTTAAGAAAATATTTGAGTGCTGCTGTTGCTCTCTCATCCCATATGGTTGTGCTTTTCAGCATGGTTTGAACTTGAAGCATTTTCCTTTATAAAAAATAATCCCTTAACAAGATCTTTTTTCAAAAAATATTCAATTCCTTTTGCAATTCACATGTGAGTCTCTGCTTCTGATATTTTTCTAATCAGTTAATCTCTTGTTCTCAGTTCTCTTGCCCCCTTCCTCTGTTCTATGTGCATTTTATACCCATTGCTCTGAAATCTTCCTAACTGGTTTGAGAGTGTGGAAAGGTTAGACTGCCTTGCTGTTGCTGATCTCGAGTTACCTGCTATGACAGTGTGTGAAGTCTTACTGACCAGAGTTAATGTGCTCAGCTCACTGACAGTTTCCTGCTGCTTTTGCCTCTGTGAGACTGCCCTAAGTGCAGTCCTGGGCTGAGGATGGACACTGAGGCTATGTATAACATCATTATGAGAAAGAAAAGTCTCTTTAAGCACTGGAATGTGTTCATGCAAGGTTCTCTGTGCCACCTGGTGAAGTAGCCGAGGTTGGACGCTGGGAGCTCAACTCACTCCTGCACCAACACTGGAAGCACAGCTGCAGACAGATCATCTTCTTCTGGAGGTGACGTCCTGCAGGGCAGGTTAAACAGACACCCTTTCCAGCAGCCATGCAGATGGAGGCAAAAATGTGCTGAGCCTTCTGGAAAGACAGGTAGACTTTAAGTCTCACTGTCACAGACATAGACTAGAATGTTTGTTTATTAAATGTCTTTTTTGAACCTCACATTATTTTAATGATAAGCATGAAAATAAAAGCATTTTGTCTTTCCACATATGTAACCTATTACTGGCTGAACCATAAAGATGCATTCTAATTCTACATCTACTTCTCTGGTGAATTTTTATAAGGGAGATGAGAACATAACAATCTATTAATCTGTTTCCTGTTACTGAGAAAATTACATGGCCGTGATACATACGGATTACTGCAATACATGGCTGATAAATGAATATATATTGGCCAATTTCTGCTGTGCAAGAAGTACATCCACGCTGTAATTAGTTACTAGATTCTGTTGTCCCCTGAACATCCCATATGGATTATCTGTGGTGGTTTAATAAACCAAATTAGTAGATCTGTAGCCTGTCACCATCCACTCTTAACCTTTGCATTCCATGTATGATCTTGAGAGATAGTGGCACTTGGAGTGTCATGATAACATTTCTCTTTTACAGCACTTCAGCATAAAATGGCTGGCTAGTGCAAATTACTGGGGGGTTTTGTTTGGAGTTTTGTTTTGGATTAGGATTTGTTGTTGTTGTTTGTTTAAGGATGTTGGTTTTTGTTTGTTTGGGGTTTTGGTTATTTTCTTGTTTTTTTTCTTTTTGCAAACGCTCACTACATTGCTTAACACTGGTTAATTCAGCGTTGCATGTGCATTAAGACACCAGCTTTTCACCTGTAGCTTCTATTGCTCGCTTAACAGAGGTAGGAGGTGGCAATCAGTACCCAGCTTGAAAGCTACCTTGAGAACAAATGCTTAATACCAGCAAAAAAGACTCTATTTGATGTTTTTTTAGAATGATTAGTTAGGAAGTACTGAAGACTAGTATTTCTGAGGACTAGACAACAGCAATGTAAGGAACAAATTATGGGTTTTGATAGTTCCAAATATCAAATTATAATAGATTGTGCCTTGTAAGTTTGTGGAACTGCCATTAATCAACATGAAATTATATGAAAATGAAAGTCATATTCTTTTTCTTTTTCTTTCTTTAAGATTTGTGGCTGCACCTCAATTTTCAAAGCCTTATTTAAGTAGTCCAGGCAAAAGTCATATCAGTTGATTAAGCAGCTTAACTTCTCAAGGCTTTAAGAAAGAATCCTCCATATATGCTGAGGATCTGGATAAAATATGCAACAGTCAATAATGCAATCAACAACTCTAAAAATATAAAAAAGCAAGCTTTAAAATGAAAAACCTGAAAATACATCAGTAATCTAATTCTTTTGATAAAAGTCATGCAGTCTTCACATAATTATCTTTAAAAAAGGACACAGTTTCTGTTTTTTACCAGTCTTTATGTGTGTTCCAGCACCTTCTAGAATCATTGGAACAATAGGAGATGGATTTCCCTCAGCCTCAGAACAGCTTTCAATAAAGTCTTCAATAAGGAAGATGAGAAGGCTAGAGCACAGCCAGGGAAGTTGCAGAACCTGAGGGAAATACAGGGTGCTTAGGATAATTTCTGTGTATGTTTTTCCTATTCTTATTCATCCTACAACTGATTAACAGGTGTTGCTGAGCTAGAGAAGTGAGTTCTTGCTTCAAATCTGGAACCATTTAGAAGAAAGCATTTCACCATGCTTTATTCAGAGGGAGGGTAAATGTTTGAAGGATTTAGTATTAATTTGCCTTCAACCACTAAGTACAAAATAAAGGCATGTGAAATACATCTCCAACTGAAAAAACTATATAATTTAAGGCTGAAAATAAGTGTAAGCTAGATTTATAACATTGAAGATTCAGAAACAATATATGACTGAAAAATAAAATAATGCAGAATTGATATGAATGTGAACCTCCAGCATTCAGTTCTGCATGATAAAGGTCCAGCAACAGGGTTTTATCCTAGAAATTCCACTCTCACTGATTAACGGCAGACTTCCGCGCATTCCTTCAGCTCCCAAATGTTCCTTCAGCTTCCTTGGGTTTAAGCAGGTGTTAAAGCTTCTTCATATGCTTGAGGACTTTCCTGAGTTTACACCAAGACAGGCTGTTCTCTGCCACTGTCTCAGTTTGTAGATTACCAATATCTGCTTCTCGCCTCTGTGCAAGATTTTTTTGCTTGGCTAGCTGGCAGGACAAATATTGGCCAGAGTGTCCAGGCTGTTTCAGATGCAGCTACCCACACATATTCCAGTCTCATCTAAGTGCACAGTTTTCTTCCCACCAGTTGTCATGAGAAGGAAGCTCATTAAACTGATGTTAAGCTCCTGGTCTTGAAAATTCTAAATTTCTGAACTCCAAATCACAGCAAACCTGTGATAAAATCCAGTGGATATGATCAAAGTTTCTCTAAGAGCTAGGACTATTTAATCATGGTCTGGAGACCACCAGAAGTTTCTTTAGCTTTCCAAACACCATGGTCTGATATTACACCAGTATATCTTCCTGCTAATTCTAATTTTGATTAGTGTTGGGAACAGTGATTACATATAACTTCAAATCTGTTTAAAAAGTCTCAGAGTTGCTTCATAGTCAACAGAAGTCAAAGGAATTCAGTGCCTTGATGTTAAGCATAGAAAGGTGTGTGAGTGAAGACCTGCCCAATATTGCCATCACCTTGCTCCCTGTAAATGCCTGTGCAGAGACACCAGGGCTGGGTGAGCCCAGACCACAGCTCTGTGCACAAAGGCTTTACACAGAGTGCTGGAAGAACCAAGGAGCATAGGCAAAGTCATCAGGGACTCCGTCAACCCCACTTCCCTCCCTCTCTCTGTGATTCCTTCCAGGCCTTCCAGGTATAACAGCAACCATAAAAAATTAGGCTTCTTAAATGAGAGGAAAGATCACAGACTTGAATTATTTTTTGTGTTTGCCCAACAACAGACATCGTCTGGCTAAACATCATCATGCAATAACTTAGATCAAAAAGAGAGCTTTATTTACTGTCCTCTCGCATAAATGCAGACTAAGACAGAACTATTTATGTACCACTAAAGCTGAAGCAGTACAAAGATAATTTAATCTAACATCAGAAAGAAAAAATCCACTCTTTGGAAAGGCTTATTATAATTTTTCCTAGTTCGAAGTCCAGAAATCCTAATGTATTTCAGCAGCTAATAAAATTACTCCTTGGGATTTTTAAAATTTTCAATTCATTGTGCTTACACATTCCAGGGATTAAAAGGACAAATGCATCAATGCTCTGAAAAAATTCTGTCTAAAATAGCATCATTCCACCTGAAAACAATTTGACTGTAATATTGCCAATACCTAGCTGTGGTGCAGTAGACACTGAAGTGGTTCACAAAGAAGTCATTATACAGGTGTGGCAACCGCAGCACAGTCTTGGTGAATGTCACTGAGCACAAACCTGCTTTCAGAGCAGCAAGGAAGTGTGCCCAGCAATGCACACAGTTACCAGGCAGGTTTATGTGTTCAAGTCTGTTTTGTTGCACAGAGATGAACAGGAAGCAGCACCTTAGCATCTGGACATTGCTTTGTGTTCAGGTTTCTAAGACTGGCAGTGATAGGCTAATGAAAAATACAAGATTGAATCCAAGCGTCCTGAGCCTCTCATGTCCATCAGCATATAATCTGCACCCCTCTTCTCAGTAAATCCACTGATCATGTAGTCGAAAAGAGCGCACATCATTTACTTTGCAAGAAAAATGTGATTGAACTTCTGAGATAACACATGATCTTCTGGTGTGAAACTCTTGCTAAAATGGTAAATAAACTTTTTATAAATAACTAGGGATAGAAGAGGAAGAGGCATACTGAAGCAGAGGAAGGCAGGACACCAAGGTACACTTTCTGGAATAATGACCTAAAAACACCAGTGGTTCTAGAGCATGCCTGTGTACTGCTTGCTAAGCTGCCCAAAGTAGGCAGGTGACAATTTGTGGGATGCTGCTTGGATCAGAGGAAGGCAGGTAGTCTTTTATTTCTTGTTTACTTTTTGTGTGCCTTGTTTGAGATTTCCAGATGGCATGGCTCAGGGTTCTCAGTAGCTGCTGTCCTAGCAGACCAGGAGTATGGAAGTGATGGGGAGTCTCCAATTTCTTTTTAACTCATGTCTTGGTAGTGTGGCCTCCTTTCTTACCTAACTCCTGTTTGCTCCTGTTTTTTACTCCTACATTCATTCATGTTGAGCCAGTGTAGGATAGCTAGAGATAAGGACTCACCTCTCAGAAGTTCTGTTTCACCTTGACACATAACTACTGCTCCTGCAGTTGCCATTACCTCCCCCTTCTGCTGTACTGAACAACAAATAATAAGCACTAGGCAGAACAAAGGGCCTTCTTACAGCTACATATTTTGGCCTCACTGTAATGAAATGAACAGGAGAAATGTCTGACTACTGACCACCCTGCAGATGTTATGCAGGAGGGTGGATGCTGTTGTTTCTCTTAGTGTTGCTACAGGTGTTGTTCCCCAACAGGGCTATGTTGCCAGTTTTTTAACTCCATGTGTTACACAGGTCTTACTTCCTCTGTAAAATATACATTAGTGTATATACACACATAATTACATAGTTCCCACAGTTTGTCTTTCTTCTTGCCCCTCCTCAAATCCTGTGGTACTTTACCTGCCTAAAGCTTGTTTTGTTGGTCCCCAGCTTAGCAATAGCATTTGCAGAGGGCAGATTTCTGGTTGGCCTGGGGAGAAGCTGCCATTCTCACAGTGGATAAACTGGTTGTGCTGCCCTCCTCCTGTGCCCACTCACTGGACTTGAGCTCCAGCTCCTCTGCAAAAGGGAGATGGAAACTGCTTAGGGGGAGGAGGACAATGAGCAGCACAGCTTTCATGTCTAGTTAACTTGTGAAATACAGCTGTGTGCAATGAACGCTAAGGAAACACTGAGAACATTCAGCAGCGGCAATGCAAATGTAGCACAACTTCCAACAAATCAAGAGGAAAACACACCACCAAAACACCCCAAATATTTTTTGTTGTTGTTGCTTAATTACATTGTGGTTTACAATTTTTTGCAGAGACCTTTATTATGGAGTCTCTACATGATTATTGTTAGTGTGAGAATAACAGCACTTTGTTAATTACTAAGATTGGAGCGATAAATGCTTCTTTTGCTTGCTATTTTTTAAGACTTTTAGAGTTTTGCTACCTATTATGTTTTGGGTTGTTTTTTTTTTTTTTGTATGAATAGCACCACATAAATATACCACAACCAGCCTGGCAAGAGCTACAATTTGCTAATTAAATGTAAAATCATATTCAAATTGATAGCAGTCTCCCTCCCTTTAGCTTGCCTCTGCATACTCATTGGAATTTTGCTTTGACTGTGAACCAGAGTTTGATGAAAAAAATCTTCACTTCTCATGTTTGCGTCCTGCAAATGTTATGTCTTAAATCCCTCTTTTTTTTCCACATGACTTCATGTGCTAGCAATTTGACTTAATGAGCAGCTACAAGAAATGTACAGTATGGAAATATTGTTGTAAGTCTGCTAGAACATTCCCATACTTAAACAAAGTGTTGCGTTGAAAGAGGATGTAAAATATATAATTACACTGAAGCCTTGAACAAAATCCTTCTTCTTATTCCATTCTTACCCTTTTTTGGACAATATGACTAGTCCTTGTTTATGTCTTCTTTTTGAACAATATTGCTGAGCTTTAAGCATCAGAGCTTTGCTCTGCCTATCATCATCTGTAGATGCTACTAAAATGAATAGGTTTCCTTGTGTATATGTTTGTTTTATTTGAAGGTCCTGCCAGATTCCTTATGTACTGAAGTTATTTTAAAAAGTCTCAGATATGCCCATTGGTAATTTTATCTGAGAATTCAATTTACTAGAGGCAACAAACAAGCAGAGCCTAGAATCAAATCAATGAGATTTCCTCTCTGGTATATTTACAAATATTAAACAAGTTAAAACCTGCCTTCTCCTCTGCTTCAGTACCATCCTGCTCTGCTTTTCTTGCCTACAAATGCATAAGTCATGGATACAAATGTACATTCCATGTATAAGGATTGATATTTGTTTTTTAATATGTTTTAGTTCCTTTGCAAGCCACATCTTTCAAAGATTAAAGAAATAAGTTGGTGCTGACTTATAAACTAAAGAGATTCAATCTGTCTTGTTCCCAGCCTCCAGGCTTTGGAGAAGTGTGTGTGTTTTCTGCATTTCAGGGAGTACCTGAATGTCATTTGCAGGTCTCTACCTGAGGTTTGGTGAGCTGCCATGCTTATGCTCTGCATTTTCCACTGATCTGCTAATGCCAGCAAGGATTTCTTTCCTGAACACGGGCTCTCTCTGTGAGCTGTGTTTTCTCTTCTGCATCCCAGCCTTCTCTTCCGAGACACAGTGTAAGCCCTTAAAATCTCCCTGGCTGTAGTGTGTCACAGGGGACTGAACATGGCATGGTCCTGCCTCATGAGCCGTGAGACAACTGCATTTCAGAGCTCATGCTGTCAACAGCATTACCAAAATGGCAATACTTCGCGTTGACCCACATGTTTTGGTTTGTCAGGCAGACATTTACATTATTTCTAATGGAAATTTAACATTTTCTGCCTCAAGCAGACATTTTTTTGGTTGAATCTTCATTTTTCCTCCAAGAAGGCTTTGATTAGATGTCCTCTGAGCTATCACTGCTCTACTCCCCCACCTAGTTAGTTTTAGATGTTTCTCTTGAGGTTTATGCATATAAAGGTATCTGCATAAACCTTTTTTTATCTCTGGTCTAGGGAGATAATGTTTGCTTTTATCATTGTTTGCGTCTTAGTATGCTTCAGGAAAATGTTTCCTTTCAGCATTAATGTCTCAGGGAGGCCTGGGCAGCCTACAAAGGGCAAGATGGGACATTTTGCATCAGCAATCAAAAACAGTTAAAAGGTCCTTACTCTTGACGCCCTAGTTAATTTTTTAAAATATTGAGATAACAATTATTCTTGTAAAATGCCTGTTATGCCAAGGCATGAGAAAGGACTGAAAATCCCACAGGAAATGTTGACAAGCCCCAGCCTGAACCTGGTCCGGCCTTCGACAAGGAATGCAGCATTGCACTGGGTCCTGGCTCAGGAATACCTTTCCTGAGCAGACACAAATGCTCTGAGGTCTCCTGCTTGCTTTGCATGACTCAGCATCACAGACTCTCTCTCCTGAGCAGCTCCTGAGAATATTTTGGAAAACTTCTTCAAAACACTATTTTAAGCAGTTTGTAACACTCACACAATAATAGCACTATCACACTGTTTTACAAGGCCATAATTTGGTTCCCTCCCTGGCATAAACCAGGAGAACTTTATTCTGGTAGTTCCTCCACTTGGTGACTGGCTTACTGCCTTGTAAAACAGCACGATGGACTATTACTGCTGGAGGAAGGGACAGGCATCAGGAGAGCCGATTGGTTGACACCTCTTTTTCATTTAGCATAATATTTTTCTTCTTGGAAGTAACATATAAACCAAAATGTTTGCAACTGTAACCACCTCATAACTTACTTTTACGCCCACAATCCAAAATCAATGTTAATGTAACTTGCTTAATTTATAACCAACCCACCTATACTATTATTCATTGTTTATACCACCACCGTAAACAAGGAGGACGTGGCCACCCGCACACAGGGGGGAGGACAAGGTGGCCGTGCCACCTGACTGGGAGCAGGAGCATTTGCATCAGATGGAGCAGTGGCTGGCAGGAGGACTTGCAGCCCCCCAGCTCTCCTGCAAGTCTGCACTGGCTGGAAAGGCACGTGACATTTCATAACACTGGCAGTGTTTTTCTAATACTCTCATGGGTCCTTCTGAAAAATTTGTTCACTTACACCTGCAAGACTTCTGCATGATAGGGAAATACTACTGTCCCGGTTTGACAAACAGTCATTTTGGGCATAGAGGGGCAAAGGCTAGCGTTTGGCCACCAGCAACAGTACCGATTCTGTGTACCAGCCCTTTGCTGTCAATTCTGCTTTGTCCCCATCCCAGACAGCATAAGGGTTCCTCTCCTAGTGATGTTCTACATGCCAGAGGGAACCCAGGATGCTGCAAACAGCTCTGAGCATTAAAAGAGTTCAGCTGTAATGCCTGGCAAGGCTGTGCTACCACTGCAGCACAAATACTTTCACAACACCTTTACTTCTTTTAAACTAGATGTATTTTGTGATAAAATGCCTCTTAAAAAAAAAAAAAGAAAGAAAAAAGAAATTGCTTTCAGGAACTCAGAGCCAGTGCTTCTGTGTGTGTAAAAATTTCTTCATTATTCTCTTCCTTTCACTGTTTAACAAATTCAGCTTAGACCAATGAATTGTCAACCCAAAGCTGTGTGTAGGAAAAAGAACTCTTACCCAGAATAATTTCCACCTAGGCTTAGTTCCTGGCTAATATGATCCTGATTAGATTTGTCTCCTCATAACAAATCAGACCCAGTCTCTGTAGAGGACATAAGGAACAGCACCATTGCCAAGAACAAATTTTGATTAACTACCACTTAACAACTTTTCCCTTTCCTTTCCTTTCCTTTCCTTTCCTTTCCTTTCCTTTCCTTTCCTTTCTTTCCTTTCCTTTCCTTTCCTTTCCTTTCCTTTCCTTTCCTTTCCTTTCCTTTCCTTTCCTTTCCTTTCCTTTCCTTTCCTTTCCTTTCCTTTCCTTTCCTTTCCTTTCCTTTCCTTTCCTTTCCTTTCCTTTCCTTTCCCTTTCCCTTTCCCTTTTCCCTTTCCCTTTCCCTTTCCCTTTCCCTTTCCCTTTCCCTTTCCCTTTCCCTTTCCCTTTCCCTTTCCCTTTTCCCTTTCCCTTTCCCTTTCCCTTTCCCTTTCCCTTTCCCTTTCCCTGAACTTCCCTTTCCCTGAACTTCCCTTCCCTTTCCCTGAACTTCCCTGAACTTCCCTTCCCTTCCCTTTCCCTGAACTTCCCTGAACTTCCCTTCCCTTAACTTCCCTTCCTTTTTTTCCTTTTCCTTTTCCTTTTCCTTTCCATCCCAGTAGAGTTTTCTTCAATCCAAATTCTGAGAGCATCTGCCCAGCACAAAGTCAGGGTACTGCTTCCACTGCTGAGATAGTGGCAGTCTTTGTCAAGAGCTTTCCCGGGAATCTAGATGGTGTGGAAATCCCCTGCAGATGTGAAGGTTGTTTAAGTTTAATTTCCTTATTTCATGCATCCTCTGACACAAGGCCCCTTTAGGGGATGGGTCAATATTATTTAACACAAGGGCATACCCCAGCAGTACCTGGCTGGTTTGGGACCCAGAAGGCTACAGGGAGCAGTAACAAAACAGAAGGTCTGCAGCCTGATACAAACCTTGCTAGGACTAAGTCAAAGCAGGTAATTAGCTTCTTTCTTTTCCCACCCTTAACCTGGCCTTGTACAGTTAATAAATAATACTTCCAAATGTCATACATCCAGATGAACAGCATTTGCTCATCTACTGTGCACATCTCCTTGCAAATTTGCCAAATTTCTTGCTAGCTGCATTTGCCCCCTAAACTACTCTCAAATTATTCCTTTCAACTCCCCTGAGCTGCCTAAAAGTTGCCTTGAAGGCGCATTCAGTCACACATGTGAAGGCCTGTCACAACAGTGGGATTGATCTTGTCAGTTCTCTTTTTAGCATTGACATTTCTGGTTTGAGTTGCTCATAAGTGTTACTGCACTGATCAGCGACTGCCTTTGAGACAGCCCTGCCGATCCCTGCTGTGCCCTGGTGATGCTCCCTTGCCTGATTTTTCAGTGGCAGGACGTGTCTCACCTGCCTGCTGCAGTTCCTGCTGTGGCAGAGCAGAGTGAGCTGTGAGCCACTGTGGTTCACATCCTTGCAAACCCAATTAAAGAGGTTATTGCAGTGAGCATGAACAGCTGGACTGCGAATGGTGGGGGCTGAGAAGCAGGTCAGATTGTCCCGACCATCTCAGCTGCAGGGGTAATAACCTGCAGAATGGAGCATTAACCAGGGCTAATTCCCATATGGGCTTGAGGCGGATGCCTTTAAGGGACAGTGTGCCAATGCACTTCCAGCAGACCAAGACAAGTGTATCAGAAAAAACACGTGTGCTTTTGAATCAATCTTGAAAATGGCCTGGTAGCTGTACAGCAGTAATTTAAATCCTTTCTAAATCCCACCAGTCAGTTTCCCTGTTAAATCTGACCCTCTTGACATCTCTGCACTGTGACCCTGCTGAACACATGCAAAATGTGATCCACTCTGTGGGCCTTGGGGTGGCAAGGCAGGGCTTCAGGCTGTGCTGTTCCCATCTCGTGGCAGCAGATTGGGAGTCTGGTGTGTCTCCGTGCAGCGAGTGTCCCACTGTCCCCTGGGTGCTGCTGGGCTCTGGCCACAGCAATGCCTGTCCCGCCAGCAGCAGGGCAGCCAGAGGGGCCTTGTGGGAGGATTCTGGGTTGTTGTCAATATTTTTACAAGAAAATGGAACTTTTTTTTTTTAATTGTGGAATTCTTCTCTCTAAGGAAAGCGTGGAAAAAATACATGAGCTCACAGATTAAAATCTAAGAAGTTTGTTCAAATTTTAGATGATTTCTTTTACTACTTTTTTTTTCTTTTCAGTTGAAGAAAACATTTTGTACTGAAGGGACAGTCTAGTTCCCACTTGTTAATGTTCCCAGTGCACTGCATGCATCTTGGCTGTATCTCAGAGAGGACTTCAGAGTGCTGCTGACAGGATTTAAAGCTCACCAGTGCTTCTGGGCTGAGTTTAAAGCTTGGGCTTTAAAGCCAGAAGCCATAGGGTCTGTCTGTGTTTGCATGCATAGTTAATCAGACATCGATTAACATCCCTAGCACAGCAAATCCCTGTGGATCACAATTTAATGGATCCGTTCTAGGTCACAGGCATAGTGCAGTCCACTTGAGCTCACAGAAAACTGGCTTCTGACAGTGAAGTGGGATTGTTTCTTGTCATATCATCAGCACTTCATACAAGTTTCCTGATTTTGTAAACACATTTGAGAGAGGGACCTTTTATGTATCAACCATTTTCTCTGCCATTCCCCCTCCATGATGCAAATGTTGTTAACAACTTTTTTCCTTTTCTTCAGAGCTTTCAGTTAAATTAACAACTGATCATTTTGTTGGCCCAGTGTTCCTACTCTGCGAGATTGCACACCTGGAGATTTTTACAGGAGTTTCATTTTAGTCTAATTCCCACGGGGTTTTGTACCCCTCTCTTAACAAAAGTCAGAATAGCTTACATTCCTGCACCATGCTTTTCCTCCCAAAGGACCCTAAAACCATTTACAAACTATAAAAGCTGCTTTTTCTCTAAACAAAAATCACTTTACCCATCAGTAAAGTGCAGCCACCTGGAGGGGAGGGAGAGTGGAGAGCAGCAACTGCTTAAAAACCCCCAATATTGTTGCATTTTAAGCTGAAAAGTGGTAAGTACTAATATCCAGCTGAATGTATGGCTGGCATTTCAGAAAGTAGGATGTAATTTTTCAAACTGTAATTTGACCTAGAGAGCATACCCAGCTCTTGCCCCAAGTACAAAGAGACATTTAATTTTAGCACGCAGTCAAACAAGCAGCTGATGACTTATTATAAAGAAAACCAGGACCTCTGGCAGGAAATTATCCTAAAGTTATGCAGAAGGAAAGAAAAGAATGAAGTGGATAATCACCTCCCAAGCACAACTGCATAGTATTATTTCATTAAGGACTATGTGCTGAGCAATCTGTTTGTTTTTTAAGTCTCAGATAATTGCAGCCCAAGGGGATAGGCTGCAACAATGATCTAGATGGCATGCAGAAAAATTATCTGTCTCATCATTGTCTGAATATACAAAAAATTACTATAATAATGATGATGACGACAACGACGATGATGATAATGGCAGCAACAACAACAACAACAATAATAAAACCCCAACAACAGCCATTGATGATACAAATTAAACTAAGTTTATGTGAACATGCTTGAGACTGGTTTTCTTTGTTTTCAGAGATTACTTTTTGATGACTCAGAAGTGCTGAGCTTGACTATGGCAGGTTGTGTACTTGGGAACATGACCATGAAACATACAGAAAAAGCAGTGTGCCTGGAGTTATCATGTGCACGTTACCCAGTTGCAGGTGATGTGCCAAGGGAGAAATCTATATGCATTTTAAAATGCTGTGACAAGTGTAAAGATTTTCAATGAGAAGCCTACTGAGAAGGAGTTTCACAGAAGACATTTACCACTTCGGAGACCACAGAGATGTATGGCTGTCTTAGCAAGAGTAATTACTGCTTATTTAACAATCCTCATCTGGGCATTCCCGGGGATCCTGAGGGACTGCAAGAGAGACATATGTCTCTTACACCCATTAAAGTGATAAAAAGGCACTATTCCTCTTGTAATGGAAAACCTCAGATTTTTTAAAACCATAAGACACTGCTAAAGGACAGGCCGTCACAGACCAGGCAATTCCCAAAAGTTGCTCCCTTTGCTGAGGCTGCTGTTTGGACTGGCTCTAAAAGAGACATTACTTCTTGAGACTGTAGGAAACAAAGGACATTGCACCTCTTTACTTAATAATATTTTCTTTATTTTACTAAAACACAAAGGTGTTAAAGCACTGTCATCTAGTGAACAACAAAATAAACTGAAAGCATGAAGGAGGAGATGAAATAAGACTGAGATGGCATATGGGCAAAAGAAAGTGACCTGACCTCAAAATGACAGAAGGAAGCTGGGTTATTCCTTCTGCATTTGTCACAGAAATATCTGGACTCCATATATGACTCCCATGTCCTGCCACTAATCAAACCAGCATCTTCATCTACTGTCTTCTGAGATGCACGTGTTAATATACTTTAACCAGTGTTCCATTGCTGTTCTGGAGTTCTCTTGTTAGGGTTTGAAAAAAATTACATTCTTTTAACAGATAGAAGAGTTTCATGGGTGAAATAAAGCAGAATATATTCAATTTGAACATCTAAACATATAATACATTGCAGAAGTGAAAAGAATTTTTAAAATGGTAAGTTTGCCTTGCATCTAATTTTTCTTTTTCTCATGCTGATGAAATCCACACTGAGGTCTGAGTAGTACCATCATAACAGAACACCAATACCTAAACACCTATCAAGCAAGTTTTCTGAAGTTTGATTCTTCTTGATCTAGATTTTGTTGCTTAGTTAATATCTTCTCTATAAATTTATATTTTTGTTCAAAGGTAAACTACATTTTTTCTAACTACTATGACTTCTTCAAAAGAAGGCATGCTAGACTGGTAAAGTTACACTTAAGGCAGGTTGACTAAAGTGATTGGAGTGTTTTTCTTTTATTAGCATTAATTGAAGATAAATCTTTTTATTCAGTTTGCTTCCCATATGCTGTTTCCATGTTAGAAGGTCATTCACAAAGTAGAAGCCATAATGAGGTTCACTTAATGGAAAGACAGAGCATGTAATTCCTGCAAGGAGATCAACTGATATTTCATCCCTCAGAGATAAGGGTCCACAACAGAATGAAGATAACATCAGAGTCATTGAGGGAAAGAGTAACTGTACCTGAAAAATACATGATGATCAAACCTGGAAAATATGTCTGTAAGAAACCTTAGAAGGTCTTGATGTTTTTATCAACTCTATCTTTTTAAGTACTGAAGTGACATAAAAGCAGGGGGAAATGATTATAGAATTTCAATTCCTTTACAGTATTTATTTCAAAGGCCATGGGTCAAGTAAAAATACAACAGAAATAACCCTGGTCAAATTTATTTGAAAAGTTTAAGTGCAACCAAAGCTTGGGAAGCTTTGGAGACCCATTATTTTAAGTAAGAAGTGTAAGTTTCTTATCCAACAACAATTTATACACCATCTGATTTTGTGAGTCTCCTATCAAGTTCAACAAGCCTGATAGATTGCATAATTTTAAGCACTGTTCAGTATTTAAAGATATTTTTTATCTCTATTCAGCTCTATTCAGTAGATCATACTTTTTGTATACACAGAGAAGCTCATGCTTTGAGAAACCTGCCTAAAAGTTTTGTTAATTTCTATAATGGAGAATAATTAATTTATACCTTGGAGACCTGAGTGAAATGAGTGTATAAGGTGTACTCTATTAGGAGGAGAATCACATTCCTGTATGGCAGGAATTAAATTCTCATGATGAATTTATTGTTAGCCTGCAGATTTTGTGAACTAGGTAGAGGAAACACTTGGGCAGTTAATGTTCATATTATCAAAGCTGTTTTCTGAATGTATTTGAAAAATTACCTTCTGGCAACCATATAACCCTGATTAAATTACAGTATTAGCATAGATAATTCTGGCATAGATAAAGTATGGCAATGGACAGAGTTTGTAAATGTGCATCTAATTTTATAGCTTGGGGGTAAAAACAGCCAAGGGGACCTGTTTGGCTAGGAAGAGATCTCTGGCATCTGCCACTAACTTTTTTCTGCTAAATATGAAATAAGGTTTGTGGACATGATAAAAAGCTTTGGCTTTGTTGGAAATCTTGCTCAAAGAATAATGATAACAAGGACTTAAAATTTTGGTAAGTAGCATTTATTCTGCAAGCCTATAACATCTCTGTAATAATTTTAATATGTCTCTGTGATTGTTCAGTGGGATGAACCAAATGAAAGGGATACTTAACAGGTCTGTTTTTATCATTGTATCTGCCTAATGAACTACCACATGTGCATATCATGTGGATATGGGCACATGGGCAGAAAATAGACAGACTTGGAGTCAATGCAGGACTATATTTTAGGCAAAATTGGAGCTTCAGTTTGGAGGGAGTCTCAAGGTTAGCCTGACATCACATTTTCTGCCATTGTAAGATTTCGCATTGGCGTGGTAGGCAAAAGGCATTAGAGTACTGTTTTTGTCACTAATAATAAAATTTCATTTGCTAGTTGTTGTGCTTGTGTCTGTTTGCTGCTTGTCTTCAAAATTTTAGAAGTAAAGGTATCTTCAGGAAATTTTGCTTGCATTTTTGTTCTATTCAGAAGAAGAAGCACTTCTAGGTTTCACATGTTCTCCAAACCCGTGGAGGAGTTCCTGCTCTGAGAAATCACCCAACTCTTTCACCTAATCCTCATGACAGAAATGATTTGTTGTGCTGAGTATGACCTTGGTTCTTTAGTAATGTGATATGATTGCAAGGAAAGCAATAATAGCCTTTCATAAGTCTCCTGCCTCTTCCTATTTTGTAACAAGGATATTATTCCCTATTACTGCAGGTTAATCCAGAAAAGCCTCTGTTGCGTTTTGTGGGACATTTGATGAAGATGTGTTCTCTTTCCTCTTTTCCCTGACAAAAATGCAGTGTGATTTCAAATTGAGTCCATCCCTCAAACCATTAAAAATGAACTGGATGAGCTACATGACTTGCTGTGCTATATGGTACCTTTTTTTAAACCTGGAGGAAATATCCAGCCTTTCCCAAAATGAAAGATATTCTCACAGTCATCACAGGGCTTTAAAAATGTTTAAATCCTCATCAGAGATGACTAGTGCCACTTACAGCAACAGGTGAGTCTCTTTTTCATTCAGGTAAATGGCAGCTCTTAGGAAAATGTAAGGCTTAAACACTACTTCTAGTACTGTTTCTTTCATGTTAAATTCCAGGTAGTCACACTGATGAAGGAATTGCCAGTATTCATGCTGTATTCTATACAACAGGCCAGTTCCCACATCTATTTATAACTTTATCCATCAGTGAAACCATTTCCAGGCACATGAAAAAGAGGAAGTTTTCTTTTTATTCTTCTGATCTCTAACACATGAGCTGTGATTTAAATTTGATGATGTAGAGGCAATGCAATTACTGAATTTCCCTACCTCTTTTTATGGAACAAAAATGCTGTTTCCCAGGGGAAATTGTTGCTGTTTTTTCTTCTTCTTAGGAACCCAAGTGTGTATTTTTCATGCTTTATTGGTCCTTTGCATAATTTTAAGTAGATCTGAGTTTACAGAACTCTGTGAAGTCTACATCAGATTTTCCAATGATTAGTGGAGAGGTATCAGGGCAAATTGGACTGTGATCATTGTCGACCAAACCCAGACCTCAGAATTGAATATGCAGACCTACAAAGATTGCTTAAATGCCAACATGGTTTTCGGGTGGTATTGAGTTGGCTTGGAGGCTCTTCTCAGATTCTACTTTGCTGTTTGCAGCAGGAAAAAAGGGCCAGGCAGGACCTGTCCTTTGCCAGTTTGTGGGTATGGTTTTAATTCCTCAGGGCTGAGAACTGTAGCTGGCATTAGGTTTCTCTGAGTACAAGAACTCAGAATGTAACTGAAAGAGGAAAGGGATTAGAAGGATGGAAAAAAGGGAAGGGACAGAACCACAACTCTAAAACAGTTCCTACTGCGTGCAATTCAACCCATGCCTATTGTGTTTAGCTGCCTTTTCCCATGCACTTGTTTTTGATCTGCAACATACGCGACAGTGGTAACTACTAAAACCTAGGGAACATTTGCAAGCTATCAAAGGAGGTGGAGTCACTCAGGCAACTGGAAAGGGAAACTCTGCTATTTCTCAGGATATTTATAGAAGGGTACCCCCACTGCCAT
Organism: Calcarius lapponicus; assembly: GCA_039654755.1. Taxonomy (NCBI): domain Eukaryota; kingdom Metazoa; phylum Chordata; class Aves; order Passeriformes; family Fringillidae; genus Calcarius; species Calcarius lapponicus. Next base: position 39,941,042 of record CM077481.1, read on the forward strand.
TTGTGCTTCAGGGAGGTCCTTCCCTTGATTACTGATAGTGTGTACTTTAGCCATGTGTGGTGTAGCAGATTGGGCTCAGCACTGTGAGCCACAGTTCCCTTTTCCCAGAGATTCCTTTGAACTTTGCAGCCCTATGCAATAAACTTATGTGTGGTGTTAGGCTGGCCCACCCAGAAGTGAGGTATTTCTTGGAAGCTGTCTTGCACTTCCCTATGGCAAGCTACTGTGAAAATGCTGTGGTAAGAGCTCTCCCTCCCGTCCTTGCTCCAGCCTGCCCACTGGAGGCAGACCAGGACTATCCCAGCAGGAGCAGCACCTTTTGCTCAGCACTGTTTCTGATTTGAGATCTTTCATTACTGTCCCACTCCATGTGGACTGCTGGAAAAGCAGGATGTTCACTGACAACATCACATTTGCCCAAAGCTATTGTTTCAGCTTTTGTTTTTAATTGCAGCATTCTCAATAGCTGGCTTCTTTTCTGCTTTTTTGATTATGAAACAGGGCTATGTTCCATGTGTTTTGTTATTGATGGTGCTGTTCCAATCTCTAACCCATTCTCAAAACAACAGTTGGAAAATACTTTTCAGGTCTCTCTCCCCAATAACAGCTGGTGCATTTTCAAAGACTTTGGTTTAAGATGAGAGAAGGGAGTACCAGAAGGGCTAGACGAGCCTGACAGCTCTCTTATCCAAACAAACTGTCATTCCCATGATTGATGGAGTCCTTTGCCAAACTCTGGAAGGCTTTCAAACACACTGTTCTGGGGTGATGTGAGTTTCAGAGGGTCATTCTGGCAGGTGTGACTAAACGCAAATTAAGTGTTAGCTCCCCAAATAAATACTAACTCCGGGAAGATAACTAGTACAATTTTCACAACTCACTACCTTTGAGCAAAGCAAATTGTCTCAGAACTTAGAGATATTAATGAAAAATGCTGGACTCCTACAGTTGATTAGGCACTGAGCATTATGTTAAAAAATTTAATACTTTTGCCAACAAATGCATGTTTCTCAACCAAAACTGTGAATATATGTTTTTAGTCAGTGGCTTAAAAAATGCAAAAAAACAATTAAAAATACAAAGAACCAAGCAAGCAAACAAAACAAAACAAAAAAAAAAAAAAAAAAGGGAAGTGCAACAACTACAACAAAAACCCAATAACCCAATAAAAACAAAAAATGCCAAACTAATAGACCAAACAGAAAAAAAACCCCAAGACCCACCACCAACCACTCTATTCTCCTCAAACCTCCCAACTCTCACCATATATTCAAAGTAAAATTTTAGTCTGGTATCCAGAAAAGTGTCCTGTTTTCTCAAAACATGTTCAAGGACTAGCTTATCAGCAGGAAGAGGCTTGTGATAGAGCTGTCTTTTCTCTGAGGAGTAAAAAACCCTACATTCAAATGCCTCTAAAGAATTCCAGTCTGGAAGGGAAGCAGTTTTATATCCTTATATGTATTGTTCATACATAGGATAGATTGATATATATGTAACATATTGTTGATACAAGAAAAGTATTTAATACATTACAAAGCTATATACAAATGTGACTCAATTTGACAATTTCAAATGCACTGTCTAAACAGGAAGGTAAAATAAATATGCACATCATTTGAATGGAACTCTCAGTTTTAATGTCCATATACTAGAAAATTTTTCTAGTGTTTTCTTCTACTGTGAGTTATGACTGAGAATGTCTATCAGCCTATAAATGCCTTGCCCTGACAATGTTTCAGTGTCATAAAAAAGGACTTTGGCTTCCAGTAAATTAATCACCAAATTTTTTTCTTTTATAAATATTACTTTGCACATAGAACACCTTCTACCAAATTTCCAGGAGTGAGGAAAGTCTCCCTATGCCTTTGGGAGACTGGAATGTGTGAAGTGAGAGTGAGAGAATGTGTTAGGTTCCCAGTGATGTAAAAGCCGAAGCAGATGTAAGGAATCAATTCCAGTTCATCCCTCTGCTAATGTGTTGCTGTAACTATTAAACTTTACCCTCATTATATTTATAACAGTAAGTCAGTGGAGAGTTACCTGCCAGCACGTGGATCTACTTTCCTGTGTTTTCCCAGGGTTCTCCAGAGAACCAGAGATTCACAGTTTTTCTTTGGATTGGCATACACAGGTTAAAAGACGACACCCTTGAAACTGTATAATATTCATGTGTCTATACAGTTGGTGAGGCTCTTGGTTTTGCCAGCAGGCAAATGGGTAGAAAGCAAAGACTCTATTCCATCACTGTATGAGCTTTGTGGCTGCTTCTGGATGAAATAATCCTGAAATTTGACTTTAAACTGGAAAATGCTGGAATTAATTTTGCTTTTACAATTGCACTAACTATGGTCAGTGTTTCATCCTCTGTCACTGAAGGACAAGAGAAGCTTTCTGCCATGGATGCATCAGATTCGTCATGTGCAAAAATATTCCTCTTGGAGGGTGTCCATAATAATTGATGCTGCTGTGTTTTTTTCTCTCTTTGTCAACTGCCTCAGATCCCTATGCCTTTAAAAGTCCCAGCTAACTGGTCTCTGGGACCCAAACTCCTGCACATGTCTAAGACTGCCTTTTAGCACTTTGCATCCCACTCAGATTGGGTCAGTTTGCATGTGCCTTCCAGTGTGCCCTGGCATATGAGTCTCCCCTTAAAGGAGAAATCTTATTTACCATTACACCACTTAAATAGTATAAAGGCAACTAAACGTTTCATTTACAACTGGGTTCTGAATACTGGCCTTGAGGATTTCATTCTGGTTTTAATTTCTTGGATACTTTTGTTTTGAATATATTGTCAGTGATTGAAAGCTTATACAGGGTGGGAAGGGAAAAGAGAGCAGATGAGTCACATTACATAGCTTGTGAAAGGCTGGAAAAGAATGGCTGCTGCAGAACAATGCACATTTAGAAAGACACAGAGGCTGCGCTGGCAACTTTAGGCAGCTTTAAAGTAATGTGGATATAATACGTCCCCAGCATGAGGCTACATAACTCTGCCAGAGTACTGCAATGAGAAGTACTGCCAAACAGTAAGTGCAGAGAAGTTCCCAGTATCTCAAAGAATAGGGAAGCTGTGGGAAGCCATCCTAGATGATGCTTTGTTATTGCAAGTACAGGTGGGGTAGGGTTCCCCCATTTATGTCAACATTGTCTCTTAAGTCCTTTTTCAAATAAGGGAGGTAAATCAGCCCTCTGCAGGTGATATTGGGCTACCAACTTGATGGCAATTGGCTATAAAAAGACTGGAGTGACTGGATCCTAGAGTTATCTACATTATAAGCCTTACCTGACTGTAGTTGGACAGACACAATCTCACCCAAAAGAACTCGGTGCTTCAAGGGCATCTTCCAGTATTGCTTCACATGCCGCTTAATCTCCCTGAGTCTTTTTGTGGAGAGAGCCTTTGGTGACAGCATAGCAAGTAGTATTTGTATTGCTTGATTGCTTAAGATCTTTGAGCTGGCCTTCTCATAGGTCTTCATGAACAGATACTCCAGTGCCAGATATTGAATGAGAAAAATATTTTATAGAACACACACACTCACAAACACATATACATGCATCTACAGATATGTAGACAAAAAGTCAGAGTTTTGTTCTGAGTTTGAAAACAGGCATGTAAATGTGTAGGCACTTGCTTTATAAGGACTCATTTAATTCTTACTAGTCCTTTTTGTGTCGTTACCTGGGGTAGGTAGCACAGTAATAGTGCTACATGGTATTGCATGGACCCAGTGTGAGTCAAGGGTCACAAAAAGCAAGAGCAGACTCACACTGTGTGTCATACATGTAAAATTAATAAAACTGAAGAGCTGTTTCTTTTCACTTTACATATATGACTACTGATTTCCTGCCAAACTATTTCCTTATGTGAAACATAATGCTTTCTGACACTGGAAATTGTTTGATCATGAGTTACCATTCAAGAGTTCATCATGATGTATTTTATGTTCTTGTTAATTCACCTTAAAGTTCTAGTTATGTTATACTCCTAGTTTATTAAAAAAAAAAAAAAACACAAACAAAAGGAACCACCAACCAAACAAAACCATCAATTTAAAACAAAACAGGAAAAATCACCCCTGCCCCCCAAAAAACCCCAAGCAGGAATGTGCAAATTCAATTGTTTAGTTATAAAAAAAAAATAAAAAAATCAATTCAGTGACAGCAATGCTATGGATATTATTTTCTTAGGTGTTGAGAATTTGACTGCCAGATTGGACTGCTCTGAAGGTTGTTTCTAAATATTGGTTTTGATCTGTTGCAGAAAAAAAAAAATAAACTTACATGTGTTTGTAGTAATGCGTTACTACAGTGATTACTTAAATTAGGGAAATGTGGTACCTAAACTTGTTATGCACTCCAAAGCTAAGATGAAGTCTACAGAAGATAATAGGGGTCAAGCCTCCATTAATTTCCTTCCACACTCCATTTAATTTTCTTCGTCAGAGTAGACCCTCAACATAGTAGAAGTAGAGTGGTTATTTTTCATAAAATGGGGTATTATTTTATTCACCAAAGTTCACAAAGAAAGGCGATAAAGCAAACAACAGTTTCTGAGGAGAAAATCCTACAGAGAATTGACCTTAGAAATATTGAATTTAGGCGGAGAAACATTTGCCAACATTCCCATAGCAGACCAAAATATCTGAGCCTCAAGGAGAGGTGTGAGGAGCACAGGGGACACAGAGGAAGGAAAACACTTAAGCAGGAGAAACAGCCTGTTTGGGAGGTTGTTATTTTTAAATGGCCTCAATACTATGCTTTAAAGAACAATTTGATCTTTACACAGAGTGAGAAATTACCGTGAGAATACTTTCTTCTTTCTCTTCTTGCTCATTTACTTCATTGAAAACACCTACCTTCGGCTCCATTTAGAAATGAATGTCTGGCCTGAGAAGCATGTAACAATGAATTTGTTCTTAAGCCTAGGCAGGGATTTTAATAGATGTTAATATTTTTTATGGCTTTAGTGAAAACTCTTACTGTTTAGATCCCATACAAATAAAAGCATTTCTATCACCTGTCATAATACCCTATATTGTTGTAGTTTAAGATAAAAGTCCATTAGAGTGATTGGCTGACTCACTGCAAAGATTCAAAGGCTGTTTATCTCGATTAATTAAGACCTGTAATTACACCGGTTTGACCTCGAGGACAGCAATTACTCCACAAAAGCTCTCTACAGGAAACCAGACATTAGCCTTGGCTAATTAGCTGACATTCACAAGCTGCCTGTATCAGAATGCAGATGGTTTGGCAACACCAGCATTCAAACAGCACCTCCAAATGCTGCATGAACTGCCCCCAGAAAAGCAACTGCCTGTCAGTGATGGTTAAGAGTGAAATTATTTTCTTGATTGCTTTTATAATTTGGGTTTAGAAAAATCCTTTTTCCCAGAGACAATTTCCCATGGAGACAAATGGAAGAAGGGCATGGCAGCCTGGGAGATTGACTCAATTTATTATGGGAAAAAGTAGAGTAGTCTGGTTCTGTAACTTTTCCTGGTCCTCCTGACAGTGATTAGTCTTCTCGTGCCTATTGGCACATTTCTTCCCCTTGTCAAACCCTTGTCTATAAGGTTTATATTTAGAATGCTGTAGGATCCCTACATATGGTCTGAATACGGCAGCATATGAAGTAAAAAAATTGTCATTCAATTTACGCTAAAACTTGCATCACTTGCGCACAAACCAAAGTGGAGTTTTGGGTTGGATTTACAGTTCCAACCTCCATAGATGTTTAAATAAAGATTCTATTAGTCCTATAATGATGTTTTCACATATGCTCAGTGTGTAGCTCAAAATAAGCTGTGAGCTCACACTTTTTGAGAAAAGAGAATTTAGAATGATTTCTTTCCTTATATCCTTCCCAAGTGACAGTCAAATTCTAACTTATGTTTCAATCTTTTTCTTCAACATAGTTTTCTACTGTGTGTTTTCAACGTTAAAGGTTTGGAGTCATAGTACAGTGAAAGAAAAGATTTGGTATTTGTCAGCATGACAATATATGGTGGGCCTAGACAGTGAAATGCCAAACTTCTTTGTATTTTTTCTAGAAACTACAGTATGAGGGGTTTATCTGTTATGAATCAGTGTTTCAGCAAATGATCAAGCTGCGAATTTGGATAGTGGCCCAATAATCCACATCAAACCAGATGCCTTGGCCCTTCTCTGAAGACTTGCCTGTGAGAGATTCACTTGCTTCTCTCCATATTCAGTGTGCCCACCACAACTTTGGGGTGTCCACCTGGGGTGGCAACTGATCCTGCCAAGCAGAGAGCACAGTAGCACAAGGGCTGGCACAGAACAGACATATTCTTACATTGTGTGTCAAAATTACACCATGGCAGGTATCCTGGTGAGAAGCGAGGTAATAGCTACATATAAATAAGAGAGATGCAGCTGCTTTTTCTTTTTAATTGTTCGTACCAAGAATTTTTTAAGTAATGTCAGAATATTTTACTATCTCAAATGCAAATTCAAATAAAAAATGTTAAGATGTCATTTTGTTCTTCCTGTCACAGACATTTTTTTATAAAAACATCTAAATAAAGAAAAGAACCAAAAGGAGGATGAATCAGAAAAATTGAGTTGTTGAAGTGCTGGTAAATGAGTATTCATGGTTGCAACATTTCCACCTGCTCTGAAGATTACAATGATCAGCTTTCAATCAGCTAAACCATGTCTGTTATGCCTTCTGGAATTTTCCATAAACTTAATAGAAGAAAGGACTAGATTATGAGACTTTTATAAGACGCAAATGAAATGGAGAACAAGGAAGAAGAAACCCCCTCTATGGACTTAAGTATGTTTGTAGTCCTTTCTTGTAACTAGCTTTTTACCCTCTGCAAGATAAGAGATGGATAAGGAATGTGGGAATTTATATTAACAAATGTGCTTCTCATAAGTTTATTTGTCATTCACTTATTTTCCAGTCTCAGCATAAGCAGTGTTTCACTGCTTAACTAACTGAGTAATATCTGCATTTGTCAGGTGATGTTTGATTCTTCTTGAAAGTAAAAAAAAAGGGGGGGGGGATCATATACAAAAGACATTTTTATTGCAGTGAAAAATATCAACTAGTCCCATGGAACCAGTGCTAATCAAAGATTTGTAGATATGTAGGGAATAATTTTACAGTTAGAATTAATGTTCTTCCTTTCATTATTTCCAGCATCTACTCTTGCTCTCTGTGACATTGAGGAACCTTTAGAAACGTCGTTAAATTGTCCATTATTTTTACAGACATTCACAGCATATCTCAAATTTGATGCTTTTGCAGACCCGGTATCTGCAGAAGCACATTTACATTGTTTCATGTCAAGCTATGGAAATGCAGCCAAGAATCTGGTCCTTGTCTCAGGCCCCATCAGTTTTCTGCTGAAATAATTCATCACTGATGGTGTTGCACTGTCAGCACTATCAGAGCTAGCTGGGGTAAACCTGCTTCAGGTTTGTGTCATAATGTTAAAACTAATTTTCTGGTATAGCACATATCAATCTCAAAGAAAGAGAAATAATTGTAAAATGGTTAAATTTTGATGAAAACCTGACCTGTTCACAATTCCTCTCAGTCTCTCCTTTTGGGAGGATAGGAGGGAAAAGATAGAGTAGGCCTTCAAATGCCAAGTTGTGCATTCCTCCTAGCATGAAGCATTTCAAGAAAGTGAAGGTGTAACAGAAGCTATGGAGCCTCAAGGCTACAAAGGACAATCTTGTATGGATTCCTGATTTTATAGGTAGGACTGCCACTTCTCATACTTCTTTCAGTTGGCCTTCAAATCACATGCTTTGTGACATATCCAGAATCACAAGTGACACCATTGCAGATGCCAATCTAGTGCATGGCACTGAAAATACAAAGCTCAGAAATTACGAGTTACAGTGTGTGCCAACACTGAAAATGAGCATACTCATAAAGATGCCTTTTCCAGTTTCTGTGTTTTGTTCCGTACCACGAAATTTCACAGGGCTGAGCATGACTCAAACTGCCTCTAAGGCCTAAGGGACTGTGCTACAACAAAGTGAGGAAAAGATACACATCTACTTTCCCTATTCATGCCGGCATGTCTGTTTTCTAGATGTTTCAGCCCATGAAAAAGAGGAGGAAAAAGAAGCTGTTGTTTTGCATACCCCTTCAGCCCTTATTCTCAAGAATCTTTGCCAAAAAGGCTATCAAATACAGTGGTGGGGCATGGGGGGGCTTAGGAATGGGAGAGAAAAGTTGTATATACCTATTTTTCCCTCATAAAATATACTAAATCTCAACAAAGAGCCACTGAAGCGAAACCAGTGACCCTGAATGTGCCTCCCAAGTCAGCCTTTGGAAAGGTAGGTTGTTATGCATATGGGATAAAAAACTATATCCTGGAAAAACATAGAATGTAAATATTTAAAGAAAAATAAGCACAATGAAACAAATGCCTTGTGTTCATATTTCCATGGACCAGTGCCACGTATCTCTCTGCCTGTTACCCAGCTAATGTTTACTGTACCAAATGTTTTATAAACCAGTGGATTACTCTCCTCCATGGTTGTGAAAAAACATTGATGTATTTGTTCTGGACTTCCTTTTCCTGCCTTTGTTGTTAATTTATGAGTTTCTCACATCCCTCTGACAATTGCTGTCTGTCTGTTTACATGTTTTAGATTTCTGATGGAATGTATACATTGCTCTTACCACCACTTAGGATCTGTTGCCCATTATCCCCAGGAACAAAAAAATGTCTCTCAGCCATCTTTAGTGGACATTTGAGAACACAGGCCAGGAGTATCTCAGGTGTCTTTTATGTTCCTATCATGTTCCTTGAAACCTGCTCAAAGCACCACCTCTTTCCAAGGAGAAAAGACTGTCAGGTCTCAACCTCTGTTGAAATCTCTTTAAAGATCTTTATCCAAAGTATTTGAATTATGGAGAATGAAAACCAGAGACTCCTAGCTCTAACTTATCCTCTCTCACAGCTATGTTATACTTCACTTCATGACATTTGATGGTGAATCATGAGGTCAGAAGCCAGCTAGGGAGCTGTATTTTTGCACATTGTGATTTTGCACATCTCCGTGTAGCAGACACACCTCTAGTCAGCATGAGAAGCTCAGCCCTAGAAGATATAACCAGCAATTCCACCTGTTTTCCCTCATTGCAAGGCCTAGAGAGCTTGGTATGAAGCAAAAGCATTCTTCTGTATGGTTTCACCTTTCCTGGGAAAGTTATCAGAAAATAGCAAGCACAGACAGAAATAAATATAAAATAAATATGAAAGGAACATCAGGCTCATCAAACACCACAAATTTTTGGCTCTGGGAACATACATGGAAGGGAGCTGGTCAAGAGCAGTCACTTCCATCCCCAAGCAAGCACCCTTGCCCACACATTTCTCGTGCAGTTGCATGTGTACAGCACTCGGATGTTTGATCACTTTCAGTCACAGATGTGGCTGGACACCTCATGATGGAGCAGAGTCCCAGCTAGCCCATGGGATGCCAGGAACACATTCCTTAACCCTGGGAAAAACAATGAAGCTGTTGCTTTAAACCATAGCACCAATCTCATTCAGTGTTAGAGCATGGGCAAGAGCTCACTTCGTATATGAGGGCAAGCAGTGAGCTGTGTCTAAATATTCTGAAAATGTATTAATTTACTTGAAAAGAAAAGCTCTGGCTCAGTTTACACAGCGTGATAAATGGTTGGTTGTCTCATTACCTAGGCTGAAAAAGCCTGCATCTCTTTCTGGGAAAGCAATGGGAAAAATGTCAAAAATTTAATGCTTCAAGTCCAAAAACAAAGTCAAAACCTTCTCACAGATTGTGGTTGGGAAGCATATTAACTGGTGGTGCTCAGCTACTTGTAAGTGCTTAGTACCAAACTTCCATCAACTTCAATGATATGACCGTTTCCTGTGGGAATTGGACTTTTGAATTTTTTTCTGTTTTGTTTTGGTTTGTTTTGTTTTGTTTTGTTTGTTTTGTTTGGGTTTTTTTCTGCTGCTTTTTTTTTTGTTGCTGTTGTTGTTGCTTTGTTGTTTTTGGGTTTTTTGGTTTGGCTTTGGGTTTGGTTTTTTTTTTTTTTTGTTGTTGTTGTTGTTGTTTTTGGGGTTTTTTTTTTGAGGGGTTGGCCTATATTTCTTGTAGTTTTTGGTTTGGGTATTCTTGCTGCTGCCTACCAGAAGTATCTGGGAATATTTCTGCAACTTTAGTAAAAATCAAAAGTTGAAAATGACTGAGAAGTCTCAGTGGTATGTCAGGGCCTACTTCCCATTGCTTTCCAGAGCAAACAGCAGGCCACATGCCTTTGTTGATTTTTTTATGCTTAGCCTATGCTGTTTTTATTAGATAGATGAGAATCATGGAGGAAACCATCCTGTTCATAAAACATCAAGTTCAAAAGCCAGTACCAGCTGATTTAAGCTATCCTTTCTTCTATTTTTCTTTGGTTCCATTTTGCGTGCCTTCTGTCATTAAAAATTACAGCAGCACAGATCCTTTTTTGGAGAAGAGTCTGAAGGTAAGGCCAACTCTTACTCTGCACTCCAAAGTGGTGAAAAAAATCTTGGTGATTATTGAATGCCGCAGTTTTAGAGCAGATTCATCATCATAGAATTCAGCAGGAAAAGGTTTCCATTCAGTGGGACATCATTCTCCTAAATAATCTGCTTTTTATGTCCATCACAGATGGGACACAAGTGGGTACAAATCATTACAAGAGAGATTTGTACCTGATTTTAAGAAAACATTTGCAATGGTGTAGTTGGTGATGCACTGGCATGGATTGTTGGGTGGGGAGGTGGTGGAAATTCCCAGCCCTGAATGGTTATAAAAATGAATTTGTCTAAGGCCAGCGAGGAATAATATAATTTTGTGAGTTATGAGAGTCTTACCAGCCATCTCCTCTTATTAGTGAGCTTTTCAGAAATAAGCCAAGTGGTCTGTGCAATTATGCAAGGAAGGATCCAGGACCTTTGAGGGAGGATGAGCACTCTCTAATCACCAGACAACAAATCCTGCCAGCCTCATGCCATCTTCCAGCGCCTTCCAGCATCTTCAGAGCCCAGCTCCCAGTGCTGCAGGAGCAGACACTGAAGCCAGACTGCTGCAGTTTGTGCAGAGGGCCCAGGGATCTGCCTCCTGCACTGCCCACGTGTGTCCACAGCACCACTGCAGGAGTTCTCACTGGGTCCAGCCCCAGCAATGTCCCTGTCTTAACAGTAATGCATGTATTTTGTGCACTTAAGAAACAAAAACGTACTTTCAGTCTACACAGTGCCCACAGCTTCCTAACATCCTCCTCTCATGTTGGGTCTAGAGTCGCTCCTAAGAGGAAGAGTGTGTGGAGACTGCAGATTCCTATCTCAGTACAAGCACGTGTGCACAAACATGTTCAAAGGAAGTTTGCAGCTGGACTATTAGACTAACCCTGACTCCAAGCCTATGGCATTGGGTCCCTAGGCAAGAAAATTGCTGAGAGGTTGCAAGTGGAGTGTGTTTATGTGGAAGGAAGGGACTCATTGTGTGCTTATCCAGGCTATGTCCTGAGAACACAAGTGTTGCCATCTTCTGGATGAAACAGCCCCAGGGATGTAAAAGTTGTTCAAAAAGTAGATAGGCAATGTCTGGTCAAAGTGCTGTCTGGAGGAATGGCAGGTGTTTGTTCTTATGGGACCTCTTCATGTCTCGGGGCATCTGAATATTTAAAGGGATCATTTGTATGTGAGGGGGTAAAGAAGGGTCAGGGCCACATTGTTCTTTGCTCTCTTTGTTTGCTAGAACAAAGCAAGGAGTCAAATTTGAATTCACAGTGGAGGAACAGCCAAACTTCGTGCTTGGAAACCTGTTTGCATTTGTAACTAGCACAGTGTTAATTAAGTTAAAATGGATTCACAAGCATATTTTCAGTGCTGGTTTGTTTTTCTCTAAAACTTTGTTTCAAGGGCAGGAGGGAAAGACAGTCCTTTTGTTGTGCATGTGACAATTTAAGCACAGTTACTTAACACTCCAATCTTCTCTCTGTGCATGGTGCAAATCACAAAAAAGACAATTTGCAAAGTATTACTATAGTTCTCATAGTAACCATTTTTTGGCCTCGGTTTTTCACAAGAAATTGTAGAAGGGGGAAAATAAGATAGTTACAATATCAGTTCAATTTGGAGTTTAGCTAATTTAAAATGTGTGATTCCTATGAACAATAGCTCCAAATGGCAACTGAGCCTAAATTATGTGTTATCTCATTTGTATTCAGCATCACCACTACAGCTCTCAATTGCAGCTTCTCGTATAGACTGCCCATGTGAACAACGCATTTTACAGTCTCTGTATTTCTGAGTCAATCTGTATCAAGTCAGTTCAGTGGTACACACACAGAACAGATTTTCTGCCTTGTTCTTTGCTACTAGTCTGTTGCTTCCAAGGCCAAGAGATACGCAAAGCACATTTGATTTCAATCGGGGAGATGTACAATAAGTTCATTTCCATTGTAAAGTCATTTTCCAAAGCAGAGTTGAACCTGATAAAAAAACCCCCAAACATATAGTTGCTGAAAAAGAAGGAGGAGGAGGGCTATGTAGCATCACAGGACTTGTATTGCTCTGAAGTGTTCACAACAAAAGCCAAGGCTCACACGGCAGGTCAGAGAGGGGAGGTCTGGAGACATTGTCCTGATTGTCACTAAAGATGCAGGACAGTGGCTTCTGCCCCTTGCTGAGCCTCCAAATCAGGTGGAGAAGGGATGTCCCCATGCTTAATCAGGAGAGAAAGTCCCCTGTGCCGTGAACACAAGGGCCAAGAGCAGGGATTGTGAGCATTTGCCATTTCTACAGTAAGGACCTGGCCTTTGGGAGCAGCAGTGTCTTCCTGCTCTGAAGGGGCTGAGGAATGGGTGGGAATGACCAGCTGTACCCTGCCACTCCCAGGCTCACGGTCTGCTGAAGCAAAAAAAGATGTCTGGAAAATATGTTGAATCCAGTTATCTGTAATCATAGTTGTGGAACCATGACTACTGCAGCCATTATGACTTTGAAAGCTTTAAAATGCTTTAGGCCATACTATTTGGTATGTTTCATTATTTACACTCTTTTAATTATGCCAGTAGTGGCTTAATCTATCACCTGGTGATGTTTTCTTGCATGACAGAATCTGACCACTAAGATTTTCTTTATGCCTATTATTACAGCTTTGAAGTTCTGAATTAAATGAACTTTTTTTCCTAGTGGATCTCATTTGGTTGTTTTTTGTTTGTTTGTTTTTGGTTTGTTTGCTTATTTCAGTCCAAGTGAATATAACTGAAAAATTAAACTTTGACTTGGAGAAAAGAAGGCAGGAGAAATTAGATCTCGTGTAACCCCTTTATTTCTCTGTGAAAGCAAGGCAATATTTCTTCCTATGATTTCGAACCTTGCCTAAAATTTGAAGAAATCATTGTCAAATAAAGGATTTTCTTTGGTCTCCAAATAGAATACCCCACTATGATTTTCCAAAGTTGGAGGCAGGCCCCCACAAACTGCTAAATGTGATGGTATGAAGTACTATGACTCTGCTGTTACTTTCTGTGTTTACTTACAGTGTGCCCTAAATTTGACATTAGACCAGTTTTCTTTTATATTGCCTGTTTGTAGAAGTGAAAACCCCCTCCTTGGTGACAAGACCCCCTGTAGAGGACTGTGTGAAAATAAAGAGGTTGAATGGAAGACTAGAAATGAATCTTCCTTCTAAGGGCTGGGGTTTGGGGGTGAAGTTTTTTTGAATTTTGAATGAGTTTCAGATGCAGTCTGATGGAGTTCATGTGGTGGCAAGCACTGCTGGATCAGCAGAAAATCAGATATAAAAATATCCCTTTAAGTTTTGGACCTTTGTCCTTATGGGAGCGGGAGACACAAGCAGTATGATGAAACACAGTGTGATTTGCTGTGGGTTCAGATAGATTTCCAGTACCCTGTCTGTGCTCAGTGGTGCCTCTCTTGAGAAATTTCAGATGCTGAGCCTCCCAGCCTACGGGTGCAGCTCTGTTGCCCCACTTGTCTAATGGAGAGGCGCTAATAACTGTGAAAAATGTCTTTTTAAACTATTTATGAACAAGTGCATTGAGAGACTAGGGAAATCAAGGACGATCACCACATGACTCACTCTCTGTGACATTTTCACTGAATGACACGTCTGAAAGCCAGTTTTACTAACACCCCACAAAAATGTTCAGTTTAGCCACTCTGCATTTGCAGGGTGCTTGTAGTGCTGGGGTTCTTCTATGCCTTAACTCTTAATGTGGTTGATATCATCAATCCAGTCTGAAAATAGGTGAAGATGTTTGTAGAGGAAAGCAGAACCATTAGAGCAAATTCTTAGGATCTGTCACCATTCTGTACATCTCACTTAATTAACTTTTTTTTGCAAGCAGTTTCTCCAGAAGCAATATTTCAGTGACAAACTCTGTTCCCGGGAAGCATATAGGCACAATTACTAATGTGTGAAGAAATTATTTCATTTATTCAATTGCTTGCATTTAGTAAAGCAGCACCAGAGAGGCAGTGCAGAAGAGGAAGACGGAAGAAAATCATGCAAAAAGGTTGATTTCAAAGAGAAGTTACTCAAATTATTCTGATTTGACCTGGGCTTTTTTTTCTCAGTGACTGCCTATGGTATAAGGGTGGAAGGCCAGATTATTTACTGAAATTTCTGCATTTGGCTAATGTGGATACCCAGCAAGAGAAGAATATGAAAAACTGCATGCTGCTTCAGCCAATATGGAAAGTTTCTATTAACCCTAAAGACAATCTGTATTGTAACAGACATCTCTTTTCCCTATTGTAGCTTAACATCAAGATTGAAAAAAGGGGCAGTGGAGATGCAGTAAAACACAAATTAAGCCCGTTTGCAATCATGCTTGAGCATCTTTGACAAAACAGGGGCAGATTCATGATCTTGCATCTCCCTTCTACATCACATACATTCCATAGCCTAGGAAGGAGGCAAGCTGACAGTGGGGCTTCAAAAATTATTAGTTTAGTTTACAGGAGCTGACCACTGACTTGGAACTTGAAATGTACATTTGAAAGAAACAAGGAAAACCAAAGTTTCCTGTGATAACCATTTCCCTGAAACTTTTCTGAAAGAGAAAGGAAAACATGGTTTTGAAATTACCTCCATCATGGATTTCCATCAAAAGGCTAAGTGCTGACAGGATGTTGGGGCCTCTAATGACACCATTTGGTCTCTGATTATTTGTAGGTTGGGGCTTAGTGGGTGGCATCGAGCTCTTTGTGAACTTTTTCATCTTCTTGTTGCTTTTGGCTGTTTTCTTCTTTTTTTCTTTTCTTCTTTCTTTTTTTTTTTCTCCTGTCCCCTGGAGTGGCCGGGAAAGGGTGGTGGTGGGAGGACACAGCATTCACAGCTAGCCTGAGACACAAGCCAGTTTATTTACTTAAACAACAAACATCCAGCATGCCAGGAGAGCAGCGACAGAGGGCAGTTCCTGAATGGGATGAGACAGTATGTCTTCTAAAGCGCCCACCCACGTTGCCTGAGAGGGTTTAGCAGTGCTGACTCCTTGTGAGCAAATAACAGCTTGTGTGTTCAGAAACGTCACAGGCAACCCAGCAATGTGTGTGATGTGAGGATCTCACAAGCTGTCTGAAAATGACCAGAGGCAAAACTCTGCTTATTTTCCCTTTATTTCCTTCACAGCTCTGCATACCCCTCCCCCGGCTCTCCTTTTGGGGCTGTCATTCTTCTCATCATCCTGCATGCAGCTGGCATTAACCAGCAGAGCACATTCTCCATCAGATGGACAGAGAAGGGGGTTATATAAACAAACAGAACAACAAGAACATTTCTAGGAGCAACATCAAACCTAACCTTTTGTTTTATGGCAAAAAGTAACGAAGATGTTCTTGGGAAAACAGCTTAGCTGAGAGAGAAAAAACACGAACCCTTGAACTGTTGTGCGTGTGAGGAACTGGCCAAGCAGTGATTTGCTTTCTTACCAGGGCTCTGAACTCTGCTGGACTATAAAAATGTACATGGTTGCTGTCATTCCGTAAAGCTTGGTAACCTCAGAACTCAACTGAAATGAAGCAAAACAAACCTTTTGCTATCTGTTGTTTTTTCTAGCAGTCCTGGAGTTGGATTTTTGCTGACAACTCCTCAGCATGGCAATATGTGACACCAGTGCTCTGTGATCTCTGCTGCTCTCCTGCTGCTTTTCCAGATTGAGGCGAAGGTGTTGACTTTGACCTACAAAGCCTGTGATGGCTTTGGACTTTCCTACTAGATTTTCTCTCTCTGAAAGCTGTGGCCAACAGAGGGGCCCCAGACACTGTGTTTATAAGAGAACTATGAGACAGGTTTCTCTTTAAGGGTGCCTTGTGGATGGCATAAACTCTTCCATACGTGCTCCAAAATATTCTCATGTAAAAGGTTTGCATCAGAGCAAGTAATTTCCTCTGGCTCTTGTCAAAAGTCTAATGTATCCTTGAAAGATTACCAGGGATTCCCAAGATTTCATCCTTGATCTTCTAAATGCCAGCTCAGAAACTTTGTTATGGGGTTTTTGAAAGTACTTGGACACTGGTAATGCAGTACAACTTTCCTTGAGTTTGGATGGCATTTGAGAAGTTCCTTTCTTCAGTTAAAGGGAATAAAATTAATGTCATCTTAATTCAGGTGCTTAAAATTTTATTTCAATATTTATTATCTAATTAATGAGTACTTAATACTCCTGCACCTAGGCTTCAGTTAATATGAACTATTAGACTGGACTTCATCAGCAGCCAGTGGTGAGGATTTTTCTAGCTCTCTAGGCACTGCCATGGGATTAAAGGACCCATGCTTTAGAACTTCCCTTCCTCTTCACTGATTAGAGAAAAGTCAGTGAATACTCATATGCATCTGAAACTCAGTTACCTAAACATGCTTAAATAAGTAAATGTCAGATGGTGATCACATCAAAACTGGGGGTGTTTCATTCCCTTTTAACTAAAATTACAATTCTGTAATGCATATCCCTTCCCAAACTGTTTATGACTTCTTATTAGCACTGAGTTCTTTTCATCCACAACTCTTAGGCTGGGATCAACAACAGTGGTTAGCTCTACCCACATGGCATCTAGATAGCTTTCTGGTTTACTCTCCTAAATTACAGTTTATATCATCCACTCTTGTCTGGCTGCCCTTAGCATTATACAAAATCATATGCAGACATCCCCTTCTAAAAAACTAAAGCTCATCCTCCAAATATGCACAGAAGCAGCACAGGAGCATTGGTGCTCCACCTTTTTAGGGGACTTGTGAAATCATGTTCTAAAGTGGTCTAAGACTACACCTCACTGACTTCTCTGAGAAGGGCACTTCTCTCCTTGCTTCCTTGCTTTTCCCACAAAACACTGTAGCAAGCTTGTAAATACTTGGTTAATCTGCAACAAACCTCACAGATAATTCATGCAACACTTAGAGTTTAATGTTGGAAGAATGATGCATTTGGCCAGATTTCTGAGCCTATGCACACCTGCAATTGAGGACCTGTGTCCTTACATGTGAGAAGCATAACTCTGAACATATCAGATTAAAATATTTTAAAAAATAGGAAAGCTAATCTCTAGAACTAGGCACAGACAGAGCTGATTTTCTGCACACTGACAAGGCCATCAAATCACATAAGCATATGATTTATGAAAACACATGGTGCCTATCACATCCACAGAAGTCTCTGGCTGAATGAAACTGGTCAAAAAACTACTCTGCTTCTTTCATCTAGCTCTTCTAGAAGACAACTCGAAATTGTCCTTCCTTTCCATGGGGGCCACAAAAGGTCTCTTCTGGTAAAACTGAGGTTTATCAGCAGACAGAATCTCACTTGGCCACGTCACTGAACACCATTTCATAGATTGTTACCTGTGCTAGAGCTCATAGCTCATGCCTGGTTTTACCATTAATCAGCTTTCCTGTTTGCAGTCTCCATGCTGATCATAAGAATAACAAAACTGTCTGCCTAAGAGGTGTAACCCTGCACTCATCCCTGTGTATTGGGAGATGCAGTCTCAACTAATAGACAATTTTGAGTTTGTGCTTCCTCTGTTGCTGTTTGATGTGTGTGAATACAGTCTCACACAGCACCACTGAAACACCAAGCTATTGCTAGACGCAGTTTGAAAAAAAGGGCAAGAGCATTTATAAACATTGATACATTGTTTGGGGTCTCTGAAAACATTTGCCCTGCCATTGCACCATGCAGACAGTCATATGCTTAATGGTCATGCTTGAATGCTTGATGCTATGCTTGAACTTGGGCTGCAGTAAATTTGTGCTTCAGTGTTTTGTTAATAAACTGTAGCACTGACAATCCCTGGTGTAATTTTAATTGGAGAATCACACTGTCCCTGAAAAAGGAAGGAGCAGCTAGTCCAGGTTTTTAAATAAACTTTTCTACTGTACTGTAGTGCACCCAAGGGAGAAGAAACAGTCCCATAATGACCAAAACTGAACAATTACTTTTGGGTGTATGTTTGCCCAAATGAGCAAATTATGGCTCATTTCAAAGTGACCAGTAGGAATCATTTTTGCTCACAAGCCTCAGGTGGATAGCAAACCTCTAAGCTCGTGCCATCAGTGGCACCAGCTTTTGTTGTGCCAGGAATGCTGACCCTTCACCAACACCTGTCCTCCAGGAGAAAAGAGGTAGGAAGCCTGTGTGAGTTGGTGGGCATGGGTGTTTGGTCAAAGGTTTTACTTGATGATCTTGGAGGTTTTTTCCAATCATGGAAAAGATTCTATAGTTCTGACACTCAAAATTTGTTTACAGTTCATTAAACATCTGCCTTCTGCCCACACCAGCCAGGAGAGACAGAGCTTTATGGAAAATGTTTTGTGAATCTGTCTCCAAAGATTCTCTGAGTGTTTTTTGGTACAGCTCCACAGTGGACCTCTGTGTTTCATCTCAGTTTGTGAGATAATATTTTACCTAAATATTATTATTATCAGCCCAAATTACCTAAACCGCATGACATGTTTTGGAGCTAGCATGGAAAATCTTGACTTCAAAACAGTAGAGTAGATACAGACATAAATGATGAACAGCTCCCCCACATAGTAAGGATACTCCTAATACCTTAATCCTAAAATATATAGAAGAAAATGAAGCAACATGATAATAATATATACAAACTGTCACTCAAGCATGTGAATATATGAATGTAATTATGACCTGCCAGCTCTCATTCTGAATATTTTAGTGTGGTGGGAAGTCTGCTGAAATCTTTGTGGAATGCAGATACATTCCAGTCATCCAAGTAGCTCCAGGACAGTCCAAGAGTTGCGATTTCAAATAAATTCATGTAGCCCCTGAGTTTTGGAACTGAAGGATGTGTCTGACATGTGGATAATCTGAAATTTGCTTATGCAAAAGCTGACTCATCTGAGATTACCAGAATCCTGTATTTGGACTATCTCTATTATGGATTTACAGTGCTATCAAATCAGACTCTTGAAGACAGAGATACAATCCACTCATACCAGCTATTTGCCAGAAGAGAAAGAGGCAGTTTTCTGCTGAGAGATGAACCACTTGTATTGATTTTGCATGTGGATTGCAAGTCTTGGGCAGACACTGGCTATCATTGGCTTCACTGCAATTCTCAGACCAATTATTATTACACATATGAAAATTCTCCAAACAGGGGACCACAGTATTGTAAGTGATGCAGGATTTTTTTTCCCCGCAGGGAATTATTACATCAAAGGAATAAATGAATTGTAATAATATACTCCCGTAGTCTAAAAAACATTAAATCTAAATAATCTAGAAATAAATGCAGTTAGAGAGAGAGGAACTGTGTTTTATTAGTTTGGACTTAGTTTTGATAATGTTTCCTTTGTAAAAGTGAGCTGGAATTCATGTTGAACACCTTGAGTTGTTTTAGACATACAGAGAAAAGCAAAACTTTTAATGACATCCTAAGCAAAAAATTGAGAAGTTTGGTTTCACATTTTGAAGTGACATGCTCTTTAGAAATGCATCCATCTTTATTTTACAAGACAGAAAAATCTCTGAATGAAACTCTGCATTGCAGGGTAAACAAAATGCCTCATACATTCTCTCCAACAACTGTTTTACAACTTCCTGGTTTGTCTGTGGTTGAAAATGCAACTGATCCTCCATGTAAAATTTAGGAAGATGCAGTTTTTTTAGTGAAATCTGAAATTTGTTCTCAGGGACACATCCTTCCACAGCGTTTGCAGCAGTGATGAATGCAAGGTACAGTGGGATGATAATGAACCTCTGACTGCACTCTTGGCAAGAGACAAGAGCCTGTGGCACCCAATCCAGGGCAGATTGAGAAATTGGAGAAAACAAGGCAACTGATGAACTTGGGCTACAAGAAGAGTAAATGTCTTCAGTCTCCATTGTATTTCTAATTTATTGACCTGTAGATAAGAAGAACAGAATTGGGACTAAAAGAAATATTGGTTTTATTTTCTGGTGAAACAAACACAAGAAATTCAATAGGCTGTGTTTTAATTTGTCTTAGTGTTAATGAGATAAATAAATATCACAGATGTTATTCACCACCTGGGACTGCAAAACACTTGTCTGATTCTGGAAGCTCAGATAGTCCTTTTTTATATTGCTAATTTACTGCAAAACCATTTGCAGGTTTAATAAGTTGAACTTCTGTCTAAATCTCAATTCAAAAATACTGTAAAAGGCATTTTTACAGTAATCACCCCACAAACTGCTTTAAAAAATTATTTCTTATGTGTCTTGTCTAATAGACACAATAACAGATGCCTGTGAAAAATGTGACAAAATTGTACACCAGAGCAGAACATATTGAACAGCTGCTAGACCTATAGAAGTCACACTGTTTCCTGCACTGGCTGTTTGAGCATCTGATCTTATTGAAGCCAAGATGATTTGGAACAGCTTAGAGAGGAACTATTGACTGAAGAGACCTTTACATGGAAAACCATTTTTCAGTTAAATTTTATGACTTCACAGCTATTAAACTAGAGAAATTTAACAGAGAAAATTTCCTTCGAGGCTTCTTTATGAAGTGAGTATACTGAGTTCCCCATTTCTTCACAGATTAGGTTCTGTTCTTAGGAGCTCTCTCATCTACTGGAAAAAACAAAAAGCATGGCCTGGGTTTAGCAGTAGAAGCCCCTCATTATGAATGAACTTCACCCACCTAGAAGGAGAAGCAAGAATCGTCAGCAATTCTACTGTTAATGTTGTGATGGATTTTAGAGAAGCCTGCTGGGGGTGACCAGCTTTCTCTTTTGGCTATTAGTTACATTATCAGGAATGCCCTCCCCATTGGCCCCCAACATTTGCCATCATGTTTCCCTTTACCTAAGTGTCATTCCAACAGCAGCACGGAAGGAGCAGCTAATGACTACCATGCCACCTAAAGTGTTGTCCTGCATGGCACTCAGTTCAGAGGTGAAGAATCTTTCACCAGGAACAAAAAAGGGGAGAAGACATGGCCTATCAAAACACATTGTGACACGTGTGCATGTGTTCTTGTGACTCACCCCTCTGCTGAAGAAAGGTTACAATCTATGGCAGGGCTTTCTTCAGTGGCTTGCTCCCAGGGCACAACCCAGCAATTAAATCTGCACAACACCATGTGCATAATAGCACTCATTCAGTTTTTCTGATGCAGCCATGCTAGGCCTGGAGTACATGGAGGGAGAAGCAGACACTAAAATATGTAGACTTCAAAAGTACCCTTATATGACATTCCAAAGTCATGTTAAAATCCACTGTAATCCTCCTTGCCAGGACTTTTCTGCCAGACCATCACTCATGGTCTTTATTACCCATTCTTGTAAACCTGGAGAATTATGTTTCATTTCTTGCTAGATGTTAAATGTCATTGCTAAAATGCTGATGTACGTCAGGACCCACCCAGGACACCATCTCATGAGAAACTGCAGTGTAACATTTTATTATACCTTCAAAATATATCTGAATTGAGAACAAAGCTATTATGCTTCTACAAGCATAAGTGTATTCTGAACTACCATGTTCCAAAGTCACTGATCATTCTTCCCTGATACCAGAGGCTTTGGCCTGATTATATGTCCCTTATGCTTCACTCCTTTCCTTTGGCTTTTTCACTGACTCAAGGAAACATCACATTAATTTGAGCAAGTTAAGTTCAATGCAGAGGACATGAGTGAACCCAACAAAGCGAAGACCCTTTTCATAATATTTTAATATCCTAAAGCTTCACACTTTGTAAATTGTGTCATTGGAGGACTTATTCTTCCCATATTTTTCAGTGTTTGGACTTGATAGCAAAAGCTATCAAAATTAAAAAAGCTGCATCTTGAAAGGCAGCTATTGCTCCCTATGTGGTAGTGCACTCTCACAAGTACAAATTTATGTCAGTGCACCACACAGACTGCAGGGGATAGGGGGAGCACAGCTAGAAACACACCTTGGGAAAATGGATAAATGCCATTTAGCTGTTTTGAAGATAAATGCCATTATTCTGTTTTGAAGCACCATGCAGAGTCTTGTCTTGACAAGATTGCAGAGAAATGTCAGGTCCATTGGCTTTTTTTTAATACCTGTATTTATAGTAACACCATAGGAAATATAAGAAAAAGCCATGAGCTGATTTCCTTTTCCTAGCATTTGAATTTCTGTGCTCTACCCGTAAAGTGGAAATCTCAGAGCAATCTACCTGCACAGTCCTGACATTGTGCTGTGCGGGGAAACTCTGTAAAACTGCAGCGCAGTGGCAGCTACAGAATCTTTCCTGCACACTTGCACTAGATCTGCAGTTGCAGCTCATGTCAGTTTGAATTTTGAATGTGATAATGTGAAAGGTACTGCCACGGGTATTGTGCTTGGTGTGTCTGAAAGGAAAAAGGCATTTCCTTGGGGGACAGCAGCACAGTGCCATGTGCTTCAAGCAGACAACCTGGGGCTGCTGCAGCATCATCTCACTTTTGTAAACGGGGGGAAGCTGCTTTATTTTGGTCATGTATGACTTCATTCTTCCCATTTTTAGATACTTTGTTTGTGTTTTGACTGTTTTTAAAAGGGAGTATGAGTTTTACAACTTAACAGAGTGCTGGAAACATTAATGTTGCCACAGATATAAGAGAGGTATATTGGCCCTGAAGCTTGTTATGAAATCAAAGGAGCTATTACAGCAGCAGTGAATAGATGACTTCCAAAGACTAGCAGTCCAGCTTGCCCTTCAGGGTTGTTGTCTAAGGGCTCAACACATATTTGATGAGCATATATTTTACCCAACAATATTTCTTTAATCAGACTAAAAAATTGTTGCAATTCTAAAGTTGTACCAATACCGAACTTTTAAAATAAGTGATGGGAGAAAGGCAGATGTGTAAGAATTGCAGCACCGCTATGTCCAGGCGCATGAGAATATTTATTACTTTAAAACAGCTGAAAAAAAAAAAGTGAATATGCAAGTTGTGTACATGAAAAATACTGTGTCTACTTGGTAATAAAAACCATAAACGACCCAATAGCCTCAGAGCATTTGTGTCATGCATGTGTGTCTGTGTGGAGAGATACAACATACATTTCACACATACTTTATTTATATGAATGCTAAAATGTCCAGCGCCCCCAGAAGAGGAAAACGACTAATATGGCCCTGAGAGTGCTTGGGGTTATCCCAGTGTAACTCTGACCTCCAAGCTGAGGTGTAGCTTTCCCTACATGGATGCTCCACGGGGTGCTGCTGGAACATCAGGAAGTCACCCCAGCAGGGTGAAGGCAGCTTACCAGCACCTAGAGGAACTCAGCTTGCCTCCTGAATTATATTGCCACATTCAACATTGAAAGTAGCTTCTGAAGGTGAAATTAACTGAATTCCACTTTTGTGTACACAGGCTGTGCTTCTTTGGCCAGGTAGCTGGCTGCTAGATAACTTGATGATTGGTGGAAATAGGGGCAACACCTCATCCCTAGAGGAGCTGACCTGATGTGTCGCCTCACATCAAATTACTGGCACACTTTCACATTGCTCAAGGCCAGGTTCAGCAGCACAGCTTTTGAATACCAGGGACAAAGAGCAGTCCTGTAAGAAAGAGGAAGAGTGATGCTCCACACAGCTGCTGTTCCCAGAGAGAGGCAGGCAGCCACGCCCAGATCAGAAGGAAGCTCTGCACTGCTTCACGGGGGAGGTGATAAACATCCTACAACAGAAATTAAGATTTCATGGGAAGATGGTTGCTGAAGAAAAATGAGAAGGCCAAATGCAGGTGGAGGAACTTTTAAGGCAGGAATCAGCCATCTCCAGCATAGACATGGATGCACTAGCTGGATGTGCTACAGCGTCAAATAGGGCGTGAAAATGCACTGAAAAAGCAATTGACACTTTCTTGCTGTGTTTGTGAGCACTTCCAACATATCAGATGTATCAGACAGTGCTGGGTGGCCCTTCTCTTGTGGGAAAGGTAGAAAATTACTCCACACTTAAGTGGGATTTAGATATGCCCACTGCTGGAATTACATGGCACCTGGAGAGCCAGAGGCTGTCTCTATAGAGTTGTTAAGAAGCTGTTAAGAAAAGAGAACCTGTTGCTGACATTAAGCAGAAGTTTGTAACTAGATTAGAGAATACATAAAGGTATTATATCTAAAAATTAAAACAAAATTATAAAAATGCATTGATTTTCATTTTTACTGTGAAGTCTGTTACATTACAGGATGTAAAAAAAAGTGAGATGACTGTGAGTGTGTCCTCAAAAACTCCAAAAGCAACATCTGAAATTTTCAAATAAGAAACAAGTATCTGTGATTGTTGCTCACAAGCATATAAATTTGTATTGATGTAGCTGTGATACAAGGTACAAGGGTAAAAGTAGACAGTGTTTTTGAGGGGAGGCAATATTTTTTATTACATTAGAACCTGAAGGAGGGCATATGTGTCTGTAAGATTTCCTGTTTTATCCAAGTATGAAACTCAGTCTAACAAAGGACTATCTTTCCTGACAAATCTTGATTTACTCTTATTAAACCATGAAGTTTACTTTCTTTTTGCCAGACTTGCTTATACTTAGGAAAAAGAAAATTAAAAAGTTGTTTGTGTGCAACATCAATACTCTCTCAACAGGCAGGGGGGAGGGAGGGCATCAAGGAGAGAGGATATTCTTCTGCTGTGACATCTTTTTCTCCTAACAAACCATCACAAGTAATTTACTAGCAATGGATTTTTCTGGACTGAAACTGCTAGAAACAAACTAAAACAATAGGTTCAGAGTACAGCATGCTGTTCATGTGCTTGCCATATGCCTATGTTGCAAGCACAGCCAGACCCACACAGTTATTCAAAATTGAAAGAATATTATTCAACTTTTACTGAAATTCTCTGTGATTTCATCAGTAAAATTGGTTTCTGTAGTCCAGACGGGATCAGTGACACAGTTTAGTAATAGAGGCAACTCTGAAAATTAAGGTGATTATCAATGTATGGGCCACCCACTCTGTGCCATTCATTGGAATCCAATCCATTGGAAGCCAAACAGAACAGGAAGAGAAACTGGCATCTACTGTGTATCAGCAGCAGAGATATTTTGTTACTTTATTTATTGATCTATTTATTGATTTATGATGTGGGTGGAGCTCTGGGAGAAGAAAGCTGCCTTTTAAAGCCTGGATCTATAAAATCAGCATGTGTAGATAGTTAGACAATGTTCCGCATTTGTCTCAGACACCAAGAGCTTCTGCTGGTTTGGTTTTTCTTTTGGTAGGGAATTAATCCTTAAACATTCTTGTTTTCAAAACTATTCCTGCGCTGAAGAAAAGGGCAGAGTGTGCTTTGCTTATCCATTCTGAGCAACTCACATTGGGTGCAAGTGGTTAAGTGTGGTATACATATAACATCCTCAGAAGCTTTTAGTCATTGCAGTCTGGAGAACTTCCTTACAAAAAATTCTCAGGCTTTAATTAAAACTGTGGGCTGTGGGCTGTACTACATTATCTTGCAGGAAAATAGCCCCAGAAGACTGATTGAAATAAGTAAATTAAAAATTCAGGTGCAGCAGGGGCCACATAACCCCCAGCTCATTCCCATTATGTGACTGAAGTCATATTCACTTCACACTCCAAAATTATAGAGAAGGAGGGAGAAAAAATGGGATTGGCGTTGGTTTTGTCCCCGATGGGCATACATTTCAAGCCAGGTAGCAGCGAGGTGTTTTAGGACCCTTAGGAATAAGAATGAGCTGCAAGAACAACTCCACAAGCCTGCAGACTTGTGGAGAAGCAATGGGGCAGGCAGAATCAGACATATTGGAAAGGTTTATAGATCTTCATTGCTTTTATAGCACACAAGGCAAAATGAAATTACTTACCTGTTTCAGCTTTCTCAATTTCCCTTCTACAGAAACTCCTTCCACTTGGATTTGGGCGTTAGACATTTGCCTCACAAGCTGATTTCCATCTTCATGGACATCTTTTGCTCTCCTAGGTCTTTGTTCTAGTACCTCAGCTGTGACACATTCCTAGTCTTTCAGTCTGCAGCTGTCCTCCTTTGGATGTCTCACTGGAGGTTATGTCCAGAGCCCACACCTTGCAGACATTTCTCTAAGCTTCTTTTGCCACCAGGGCCACTTCTCCTGTAAATCTCACATCCCTTTCCCTAGACAGCTCATCTCTAGGTTTCTTTCTTCTCCACTTCCCAGCATGCACATCTTTATTCATCAAAAGGTTTTCTTTCCAGGTGACCCAGATATTCTGCCTCTGTAAAATACAGTAGAGAAGAGAGAAACAGGGTAAAGAATGGCCCTTGATTAAAGTCACAAAGCATTCAACTCTTGCTAGCAAAACTGGTTTTTTTAATTTTCATCTTAAAGAGGCCTTAGTTTTCACAGATATTGGTCCCATCTAAGGAACAAAACAAATTAAATAAGTCAAGAAACAAATTCACTGCATGACCTATGCACCAGAGATCAGTGAAAGAATCAGACACAGACCAAGCTGCAGCAAGCCCTGGAGGAGCCCACTGAGATGAGCTGCTTTATTTGTTTAAGTTGAGTTGGGAAAATATCAGGGAATCAATACTTATTTGTTTAAAACAGATATGCATTCAGATGAATTGAAAAAAGCTGAAGTTACAAGTTATACTTGTCTCATAACTTTCACATAGGCTCAGAACTTCATTTACATTTTTAGAAAGTCAGTCTGAACTCTACAATTCAAGGTGATTTAGATTTAAGAATGCTTTCAAATGGTGCTGTGAAGTCTGTGACTGTCTGGCTGTGCTGTTGAGGGTGTCATGAAGCCTGGCTCCACAGCCTCTGTGGTTCCTGACCATGCCCAAAAAGCCTCCAGGCAACTTGCAGCTGCCACTCTGCCAGAGAACTCCACTGTCTGGCTGCCAATGCTTAAATTCAGTTCCTTTTACAGCCTTCTCTTTTTTCTCCAACTCTTGCATGCACACTCAAGTCCCTCTGTCACTGAGTGTGAGGGAGAATACCATTCGGATGATATCTGAAATATTTCCATCCTGTTTGAAGTTAAGTGTTTACTATAATCTTAAATCATCAGTGCTGCTCAGCACAGGCTGGAAAGTAGGAGGTGGAATGGATTAGAAAGAAGATGCAGGTGAAAACCTAAGCTGGAATAAAAAGGGGGCATAAATACCCAGTTATACTTTCTCACTAAGCCTTATTGTTCAAAGCTGAGATAGAACCAAACGCAGACTATGAAATCTGAGTGACAGATTAAAGCAGCCTTACATGCTGTAAACATTAGACAAATACAACAATCTGTGTATGTAACAAAAAGGGAAATATAAAACCTTTGATCAGCAAGAAGATATATAACATTCTTTTGTGTTCTTCAAAGGCAAAAAGATGTTTTATTTACCTAATGTCACTTATATAATTGTTTGCTCTACCAGAGCAAGATCCAGAAGTATTTCTGCTTGTGTGCAGCACAGAGAAAGATAAGAGCCCATAAAGCAGTCAGATGATCTGACTCCCAGCCATATGTTAGCCTGTGGGTAGGAACGGAACAACACAGGGGATTTAGACCAAACTCTGCAAGCAGAGCAGACATAAACCAGAACCAGGTGTGCCCCATGGGCTGATCTCCTGTAGTGTTGATCCTTCTTCAATACTGTGTTGACATCAGTGGGCTTTTGGTGCGAGCATGCCCAGTCAGGTGTTTCGGAAGTTATTAATGTGGATGGCATGCTGTTGAGAGGTGTACAGAAGGCAGGACTTTCTGCTGGATTGTCAGACCTTCCAGCTAAGAGTAGAGCTGAAACATGCTGTGGTCTGTGTATGGCTGAGGCAGAACAGAGATCACTGATGCCTATATCTGGGTTTCACTGCGCTCTGTCTCAATAAAAACCTCCTCAAAATCAGCGTTTAATTTTTCTTCCATTTCTCCTTAAAAAAACCCTATGCAAACAAAAACCCCCCCGTATATATCTTGGAGAGAGCAGCTGAATGAGTGTACAAAGCCTGCAACGCCATTAGAAGAAAAAAACAGGGGAACAAAATAGCAGCCAAATTTTCCACGGTTTCATTTTGTGGTCATAGTGCCCCCCAGAGGTTTCTGCTCAGATAGCTGCATGGCTCCCTCTAACTTTAAAGCCTTATTTAAACAGCAGTGTACATAAAACCTAAAGGTCTAATTTGTTCTCTCAACCCTGAGTTGTTCTGCTTTTTGTACAATTTGGAGTGCTCCTAGCAACGCTCCATTGCTGTTCTCCATGCACAAGCTGGGGTTGCACTGCTGACTGAGTTCTGGTTACACACTCTCACAGCATGTCTTGGGGGTTAGGCCAGCTCTTGGTTTGCTGCTTCCCAGGAGACAGTTTCAGGTGCCAGGCAGTGCTTCCGTTTTCCAGTATGAGATAAGGAGGATAGTTCCTTATGTCAACAGCACAAAGACATCTCCTTCAACCTGCTCGCTTCCCTGCAGAGTACATCCTTGCTGTGCCTGTTCCAAGAGTGAGGCCAAACTACACCTCATTCCCAGGCACTGGCTCAGTCATCCTACGTAAGCATTTAAAATCTGGTATTTTGATCTCATAGTTTCAATAATAGCGCTCCAGTATTCAGTAAGAATTGTCAATTGGCCTGATTAGCTCAGTCAGGTCACCTCCCTGCAAGAAACTTGGGCTGTGTAAAAAAACCCTATTAAGACTGAGCGTAGACAGATTACAACACTATAGTTTTCCTTGAAGCACAATATCTGCTTGCAGCAGAGGATGTCTTGTTTCCTGCAGGTTCATTCTGTCTTAGTAGGGATTGAGCCAAAGCCCGCTGAGGTCACTGGAAGACTTTCTCTTGCTTACTTTCCATGCTGACAGATCAGTACTTTCTGCAGCACACTTGTATAAGTTAGCCTACCCTGGACAGGAAGATACAAGCAGCTATAGTCCTAATATAGGCTGCATCTATTTTCTTCCAGAAGTCACTTAGGCTGTCCAATCTGTAGGGAAAGAACTATGTTTCCCAGTACTCACAGCGCTATCATATTCTAAGCCATTGAACAGCAGTAATACTAATCAGCCTCCTTATGTCTGCAATAAGTCCTCCAAAAAGGTGGCTTCACATCTTAGTATCTTTGATGTGGGACACATGTTCTTTTCTTCATGGAGAGACACTTTGATCCAGAGGTCTTAATAATCACAGACCCGCAACTGAGCCCTGTACCTGCTTCAGTCCTCAGCCTAGATCACTCCCCTTCTATTGATCCAGCTCAGGCACTGGGTCCAGACACCTCCTCCTCTCTCCTGCACCCAAAATAGGCTTTAATCTACATCAAAATGGCTGCTTTTGACTTCTTCCTTTCTATTGCCAAATATTTCTGCACAAATACATTTTTGTCGTTGTTTCTTCCCACTATTTACTTCTACAGCAAATTTTAGATGAATGTCTATTTGAAGACGGTGAAAAGAACTTTGACCTCGATTTAATTTTCATTGACCTGTTCAGTGCAGGTATTTCCCCAGCACAGACTCACACTGTGCTCACAGCATAGCAAAGCCTGGTGGCAGGAGGACATCTTCTCCCTGGTCACAGTTTCAACATAGTCTCTTGTTGTATTGAAACAGGCCTTGTGCATTTTGAACTGTAGCAACAATTGTTTTGCCACACAGATTTTCCAAAAAGTTCCCTGGAAATACCCAATATATTTTTAATTTGTTCCTAGGGAGTAACAATCCTAGCCTGGATAATCCAGGACAGTGCAAAATGCAACAGGTCATCCTCCAGTAGATTTTATACTCTCCCCTTGAGCTAGCAAAGCTATCAAGATGTGATTTCATTGTGCAAAGCTGTGTTTGACCTTGCTCCCCACTCACTCACTCCTGAACCATTCAACTCGGAAGTTTGCAGAGTAGCAGAGGAAAGAGAAGGGGAGAGAAGAATGTAATAACCCTCTTGGGCCAGCTTCCTTTTTTGTGTTTTTCTTCACCAAACAAGTAGCCAGGAACAATAACCAGCCTTTTTGTTTTTCTTTTTGGCAGCAACAACAACAACAAAAACTCACAACCAGTTGACCCCCAAAAAAAACCACTCAAAGCCAAACCAAACTGGAAGAAATCCCCAAAACAAAGCAAAAAAAAAAAAAAAAAAAGAAAAAAGAAAAACAAACAAACAAACAAACAAAACCCCAACAAAACAAAACAAAAAAAAAAAGAACACCAAAACCACCAAAAAACGAAACACCAACCAAACCCACTAAAATCAAAGCACCAAAATATTGTAGAGAGGAGAGAACTGTTTTACAGGTGGTCTCCTTTTTTGGTGTGTCTGCCTCAGTTTTTCATGACAAATGCCCAGATTCAGCTAGATTTGAAACACTGGAAAAGTTTAGATATCTTTAGTTCAAAATATGCTTTATGTAACATTTCAGTCACTCTTGGTTTTAATAATTTCTGAAGGGTTAAAATACACCAAAATCAATGTAGGGGACTTAAGACAGAAGTGTATTTTGCTATTTCTCTCCCAGTTCTCTCAGTTAGCTGGGCAGCAATTTCAATGTAGATCACACAGACTGTTCTAAAATGTGTAATGTGCATGCTGGTATCCAGCTTTAATATGCAAGACTGAAAATGGGATTTAGAAAGCTCTCATTGTCCTGCAGTTGTCTCAGGAGGTGCTAGGGGCTGTCAAGGGGCAGTTTATACCAGATGTCTGCCATGCTCCCGCTGCAGCTGCCAACAGTGACTGATGGTGTGTCTTACTTTGGAAAAGTCTGGGTTGTAATGCTGAGCTCTGCCTTCACCTTCAGAAACCCATATGCACCAAGATGTATGCTACTGTGGCTTAAAGACCATGCAGAAGGTCTGCAAGTAGGCTCTTAATCGAGAAGGCTCTTTAAAAGGAAAGGGGACAGGAGGAAAGACAACTGTCCCTTTACACATGTTATGATTAATTTGGGATTATTTAAATGCCATAATGCTGGAAAGACCAAAGGACAGAGCAGAATAGTCAAGCGGCTGTTTGAAGACTCCCTGTCTTTATTGTGTTTTAGGAGGACTGACATTTCTGAAGTGCATGCTGCAGTCACTGTCAAGGCCAATCCCATCAGCTGTTCCCTCAGCAAAGCACTCCCCACTCGTACAGCTCTTTCATGCAGCTACCACATACTAGGATATCATAAATAAATTTTTCAGACAAGTTGCCATATCAAATTCTTTCTCTTGTGGGTGGTCCTTGAGAAAAGTAGAGCTCTGTCTGTATTACCAGTCTTGATAACAGACTGTTTACAACATTAGGATTCAATGGTTTAGATTTTTTCCCTTGCCGTGAATTACTTGTCTAGACAGGCTTGAAGCTCCAATCTTCATAAAAGTAAGGCTTTGACTCAACTGCTGATGTAATTCACTGATTGAATACAACGTATTCTTAAAAGCAATCCTGCGCTGCATAGTTCCTCTTTTCCTTAATCTAGCAGTCTTGAGCTAACTGGAGAGATTTTTTTCCCTAGAGTGATTTTCTGCTTTGCCTGAGCATGTGACTAATGTAATAACTAAAATCTGTGTGAGTCAAAGATTTAAAGTTTGCATCCCACAGCTGTAAATTGTTTTATCTTTACTCTAAAAATAGTGATTTTGAGGGAAAGAAACACAATGAAACCAGCTGAAAAATAGTCAAAAATAAAAAACAAAAAACCCAACAAAACAACAACAATACCAAACCAAGCAAAAAAAAAAAAAAAAAACCAACCCAAACTAAACCAAAACTGAAACAACAACAAACAAACAAACAAACAAACAAAAAAACCCACCAAAAACCAAAACACAAAAGCAAGCAAACAAACAAACAAAAACCCAAAACAAATAAACAAAAAACTCTACAGCCCCAGAAGACTAAAAAACCAACCAAACAAAGAACCCAACAAATCAGCAAATCCCTCACTCAACTTTATACTGGCCTGCACACTATATATTCAAAACCTCTAGTGAATACTTGCACTTTTATATCTGAAAGGAGCCTCAAGGATAAAAAGGTTTGACTTTCTCCTTTTTTTTTTTTTTTTGTGGCCCTTATTGAAGACCACCTTCAAAGTAACTCAGGCCACCAACACTATGGCATCACACATAAGTGACTATGCACATGCATGCTCACAGGGAAAAGCTGGGGAATGTAACCAGTGTGAGTGTGTGAAAGGAGAGATCTTTTAAATATTTTGCTTTGTGCACTACACTGTATTTCTGATCCAATTTCTTTTTTCCACAGGTCCAAGGCTCTTCTCTCTCTTTTCTATTCCGTCATTGCTGAGAAAAACAGGCTGGGTTTCCTGAGAGTGCCTCTGCCCATGGCAGAGGTTTTGGAGTAGAGGATCTTTGAAGTTTTCTCCCAATGTAAACCATGCTGTAATTACCTGGTCCAGGGATCCTGGGAAAAGGAGGCATAAAATCCCATTAAGGCAAGGATGGCAGCTTTTCACCAAACTCCCAGGTTTGGTGGGGTCAGGATATAAGCACATAAGCCCAGCAGAGTTTGGCTCTAGGTGGATAGCCATTATTTTTTGTTTCTTAATTTTAAGGCATTTGACTTTCTGAACTGTGAGTCTCCTTAGAAGTCAAAGGTTCCTTGGAGGATGAAGCTGAGGAGAAGTGAACAGTGTTTGTCTTCAGAGGATCCTCCTTCCTCCAGGCTTGGGGCAAGTGCTTCTGCTCTCCACACTTCTTCCCACTCCATAAACAGGGATAATACTGAATCCTTCCATGATGAGCCACTGCTCCAGTGTGCAGTTTTGTGGTTATTAGCAGTGTTTTATCCCAAAAGAAGAAATTCCATGCTATGGGTTCTGTGGGAGAAGCAGAAGGCCTGACTTGCTGGTCTGCTCCTGCACCTTCTCCCCAGGTAGGGAGTACTGGGAAGAATTGCCATTTTTCCCTTCTGTTTCCATTTCCCCATG
This sequence comes from Calcarius lapponicus, assembly GCA_039654755.1. NCBI lineage: Eukaryota > Metazoa > Chordata > Aves > Passeriformes > Fringillidae > Calcarius > Calcarius lapponicus. The sequence goes on from CM077481.1 coordinate 39,974,403, forward strand.
AACCATGTCTGAGAGCAAGGGCAGATAAAGTAACTTGGAGCAAGAGCAGGTACTACAACTTTTGAGTTGTTTGTTCAGCACTCAGAGAGAACACGTGGTGTACCAAATGAAGAGGAAGGTATGACTGCATCTCCTCCAAGCTTACACACTGGTGGCTGATCCACTCACTAACCTCTCTGAGAAGTCAAAGGAAGAGAAACCTCTTTTTGCAGACTTGGGTTAATTTATCATAGAGAGTATTTCTAATTTATCATTAGAAGGTTGGAAGTCAACAGGATCTGGCCTAATATTGTGCAAATAGAAAAACAAAAACAAAACTATAGAATCCTAGAATATGCTAGGTTGGACGGGGCTGATGAGGACTATCCAGTCCAACTCCTGGCCCTGCTCAGGCCACCCCATGAATCACACTATCTGCCTGAGCTCAAAGGCCAAACAAGGATGCTCCTCAGACTGACCATGCAAGAGTAGCAAGTAACAGCATCCTTATGTGCACCAAGAGAAACAAATCAACACTGAGCTGGTTGCTGAGCTCTCTACTCAGCAGCCTGCAAGACTCACACAGAATGCACAACCATAAATCAGTACATGGAATTGTCATTTGTCACAGATGACAGGACTTGCAAACCTTGGAAACCAAGTCTCTTACTCACTAACCCATGCCCGTAGCAATGGTACTCCTGTGTTACTAGGGTCCCTGTACATCGGATAAACATTTGTTTCCAGTGACAAAACATTGTCATTGTAGGAAGGGTGAAAGTGTATTCTTTAACATGAGTTAGGTAGGTGGTGTGAAAATCAGAGAGAAAATAAAGGAATTTGTGGCTATATTGTTGGGATCATGACAAGCGGCAGGCAAGAGAGTCCTCAGGTTTGTTGCTGCTGTGATTCCCTGAGTGACTGCCCCTGACTCAAGCAGAGCAGGAGCAGTCCCAGCTCCTTAGGAGTTGCTTCACCCTTCAGGGGCTACCAACACATGCAAATCAAACATACAGAGAGCTGCCTGGGGACAAGGCCTCAGAATGTGCTTGGAGTGGATGAACTGGGAAAGACACATGAATTGCATCCATGCCTTATCTGAGGAGGTATTGACTGAGCAGATACATACATACAGAAACAGGCAGTTCTACAAACACAAATCCCACATTCTACACTTGGGCCTCCTATTTAATGCACACTTCCCTCAGGAACCTCAACAGCTTTTGGTGTACATGCAGTATGTAACATATCTTGTATTCTGTACTTATTTGCTGCACAGCTGCACAAATGTAACTCTTTGAAGAACACAGTTTAATCATTTAAGAGCATAGTCTTTATGGAGTGATGAACAAACCATTTCTATTCCTTGCTTTTCAAACCAGCAATGCTGAAATGTCCAGCATAGATGTCTCATTCTTATTTCCAGATTTCTACATCAGGTGATAATATTCAAGTAACAGTTTTATTTCCAATTCTGACATGAAAGAACACAAGTGTATCAGCACTTTCACTGAATTCAGTGGCAGAACCAACTGATAGGAGCCCATGTGAGTAAAGTGATTTTTTTACAACTGTTTGCAGATCTGGGCCAAATCTGATTATACTGCAGGAAAGATACGTATCATCTTCTGTATTGCAATTTTCATTATTTCAGCTCAGATGTCTCAGCTTAATCCTTTTTTTTTTTTTTGGTTTTGGTTTTTTTGAGATTTATAACAACAAGTATAGGAGACTTGCAGAAAGCTGGGACCTAAATGATGCTATAATATATGTCTATGATGTGTTGTCCATAGATGTCATTAACTTCAATGCAGCAGACAGGAATTTCTGGACCCAGCAGGATACATTTTGTGATTTCTCTTCTATCTACGTGGCAAAGATTACAGAGACTGTCCCTCACATTTGGCAAAAAATCTCATTTATTTATAGAGTCCTTGCTATCTTCATACAAGTGCTTTACAAATACTTTTTGAAATGCAGAAGTTAAATAAACATGCAAAATTAAAAGACACATGAAAATTACTGATTTTTAATTAACAAAAATGTATCTGATTAAGTGCCAGAAACAAGCCTAGCCCAGGATAAAATAGTTGGAAAGGACTTAAAGAGATTGTGTAGTTCAGCTGCCTGACCCCTGCAGGGCTGACTAGCAGTCAAAGCCCAATGTGAATGGCCCTGTCCAGGTGCACTGACAGGCACAGGACACCTACCACCTTTCTGAAAAGACAGTGTTTCACCATTCTCTCAGTAGGGAGGTGCTTCCTAATGTCCAGAACAGAGAGAAGAGATCAGCGCCTCCCTCTCCAGGTCCCCTGCCCAGGGAGCTGTACAGAGCAATGAGGTCACCCCTGAGCCTCCTTCTCTCCAAACCAGACAGACCCAGAGCCCTCAGCCGCTCCTCACAGGATGTGCCTTCCAGCCCTTCCACCAGCCCTGTTTGTCCTCCTGTGGACCATTCCAGGACCTCCTTCCCACCCTTCTCAGAGAGTGGGGCCCAGCACTGCACACAGGACTCGGGGTGAGGGGCACCAGGGCTGAATCCAGCAGGATGGTCCCAATCCCAGCTGGTGATGCTGTGTCTGCTGCACCCCGGGATGGGGTTTGCCCTCCTGGCTGCCCGGGCTCACACTGCTGGCTCACCCTGAGCTGCTGCCCACCAGCACCCCCAGATCCCTTTGGCAGGGCTGCTCTGCACACACTCCTCTCCCAGCTTATACCTGTGCCCAGCTTTACTGTATCCCAGGGGCAGAATCTGGGGTTTGTTCGTGTTTAATTTCATGCCACTGATAATTACCCAGTGCTCCAATCTATTTCAGATCCCTCTGCAAGGCTCTTGTGCCTTCCCCACCACATTCCTTTCATCCACTAGGCAAGTAACCCTATTCTAGATGGGTATCAAATTAATTAGGCAGGACTTTCCTTTTATGATCCCACAATGACTATGCCTGGTGATTGCATTGTCCTTGAAATACCTTTTAATAGCACCCAGTTTGATTTGACAGCCATCCAGTCAAAACACTTGTCGTCTGGATTCATTCAGCAGTGTAGAATTACTGTGCATCCTTTTCCCTGTTGCTGCCTCTTACATCCCATATTGGATATTGCAGAGCTGCAATAGGAAATAATTTTTTTTAGCATTGCAGGCTTTTCAAAGACCAGCATGTACTTTACATTCTGAGATTTCTTTTTATCGTCTTGTAAATTTCCAAAGAAACCAAAGACACAAAACACTCACTGAAAGCATGAACAATATGGAAATAAAGCAAATTATCATTTTATTCATAAATATCAAATAAGTATAATTATTGGTGACCTTTAAGATCACGTTAAAATGGTAATATAAATTTTTAGAGCCTATATAAGACCCACAAAAGCTTTTCCTTCAGGCTTTCAGTAACCACATTTCTCTTAGAGGAAAATGTTAATTCCTCTGCTTTCAGCAAATCTGTTGCCTTTCTTATACTTTAATTTAATGCTCATCATTAACAGCTGCTGTGTATAAATATTTACTCTATTTTGTTAGCATGGTATACAAGGAAATGATGTCTTTGTGATAGTACATTCAGGTTTTATGTCCTTCCTCTCCCCCACTAAAAACTTTTGAAATTGCAGGCCAATTTTTCTGAAGGAGTAGAGGTCTTAGAAATTCCTTAGCAAGGTCATGAAAACAGGCAGCTGGAGAAAGGATAAAGACTAACCAGACACGAAACTGAGCTCACTCAAGGTTCATAAGCAGAGAAAATCATACTGTGCTGTAACCACTACGCTTTACCTGTGCATTCCTCTCTTCATATTTTACTGGTGCCATATTAGCTCTAACAACCCATTGTCTCTTTCTCATTTGATATCTAAGGTCTATGAAAAAGTGAAAAGAACAGGCTGAGCCCAGACAGACTTGGCTGGAGTCTTTGGAAGACATTTACACACAACCAAATTCAATCAAAATTTCATGGGTGAAACATCCAAAAATCGTATCTCCAAAGGTGACATACTCCAGTGATTCACTAAGAAACTCTTCTGCTGTCTTTGTTATAACACTGGGGTTTTGGTACATTGTCATTGGAGCAGAAACACCATAAAGAATCTTTCTAAAATAATAATTAAAAAAAAATAACAACAGTGAAATGCCATCTAATACTTACATAAAGCACTCTGCAGAATCCCATAGCATCTGACATATTTTAACTGATATTTGCAATGGATTAGGGCACTATATGGAATCAGTGATAGTACTATGGTGAAATAAGGAAAAAAAGCTGCATATGGAGGGGAGACAGAACTTTTGCAGAGTCAGCCAGCAGCTCACTAAGGACAGCTACACAACACAGATTTAGACATCTCAAATATTCTTGAAGAATTTGCTAAAATTAAGGCTAATATGGCAAGATGCAGCAACACCTGTATGGTATTTACCTTTGCCTTATATTCTTCTTGCAGTGGTTGTAGAAGTGCTTATAAAAGCCCAGATAGAATACAACCAAACCAAACAAAACAAACCATTAGCACAGGAAGCTCAGTGCTTTCACTATGCTCAGAAATAAGTGTGAACATGTCCTTAACACAAATGGCCTACCATTGTACAATCTAAGGCCCAGGGCATTGGTGGAAAACACAGAAATGCAGTTTTCAAGATACAGTTTCTGCTGGTGCACCTGGGTGAGGCTGACTCTTTCTCTGCACCAGAAAAGATGGAATCTGACACTGTCCTGAGCTGGACATGCAATGAGTATCACTGCAGACTGCACTGGAAGCTCTGACACTTTTATGAAAAAGTAGAGTCCCACTTATTGTAGCTATTGTTTCATGTGGCTCTGTGCTCTGGATGACCCCTACTGTGCCAGTCAGGCACATTGTTTCTTTTGCAATGAAAAGTGGAGCAAAATGAAACTTGTGCCTTCAGTATTTACCTAGTAGCATAACCTACAGATAAATGTTTCAAAGTCAGGTATTTCTGAATTTGAAGGAAAGTTTTAGCTTCAATCTTTTGATTTATTTAAGTTTTTCTCCACACCATGAAGAGTATGCACATACTAAATTTGTGCAAATGTTAAGTTTCTTTCGAGAGATTTTAGGAGTTAGATCTTTGAGAAATAGTCAGACACTTGATGAGGTTGAATTGCTCCTCTATAATGAAAAATATAAAAGTCCTAGTAAAGAAAAATAAAAAAATTACTGTTTTCCAAACCCATGATTTGATAGTCTTAAAATTGTAACACCAACACTGTCATGATATTGCATGATATAATGCTGACAAATAAAATAATTTCCCTCCATAGGATTAAAAAAAAAGGATTAAAAAAAGGTTACAAACAAACTAATGAAAACAAACACCAAGCCAAAGCAAAAGAAACCCCAAAGTTAAAAGATACCTGAGAATGAAAAAAGACAAGTAGACAACATAACCCTACTAATGTACCATATAATTTGGAAATAATGTTAAGTAAACATTTTTAAGGATCTAAAATTGTCTGGTTTGAATGAAGTTCAAATTTTGAGCAATGAGGGATTTATATAAAAGGAGAAAAAGGAAATAGAAAACTATGTTTTCTTTATTTTCTTACCAAGAATAGCTCTTTTTTTTTTTTTTTTTTTTTTTGCCAATCTAAACTTTAGCTATATTTAAGAAAATATCATTAGAATTTTTCATTTGAAGGAAACCTGAGTTGATCAAGTTACTTTTGGAGTTTTACTCAAAATCATTCATTCCTCACTTTTGCGAGTTCATGGATTCAAATTCAGAGCAAAAATTTAGGTGAAATCTATGAAGTTAGGCAACTCCCCAGTCACCTACCAGAAATTTTATTTTTGGTTCCATAAGCAAAACCTAGCACTTTTGCGTATCCACAATTTTAAATAAACTAGATAAATGAGCCAAATAGAATTCATCACTTTCCAGAATGAAGACAAATTGTGAGCACTGGTATAATAGTATTTAATCAAAGGCAAAATCACTCCAAGGATCAGACATACTCCGAGTTGAATTCATTTACAGGGTTTCACTCATTTTTGGTTGTCAGGTATTGCTAATTTACACTACTTCATTATTTCAATGGAGCAATGCTATTTATATTCTGATCATTTGTTATACTGTTGCAATGCTTTGATGAAGATTTTATGGGGATTTCCTCATAAAGCAATGTGAAAGATTTACCTTAGTAGCTGAGTACATTGTATATAATGGACAAGGGAAAGTACTTGAACCAGAGGACAGATTCAGAATTAGAACTTTCTGACTGAAATTTAATTTAAACAGTTGCATTCTGTTTACAATTTACCGGATTATAGTAAAAGTATAGTAGCATATTTCTGCATGAGCAGAAAACATTTTTTTCCCCAGAAGGCATAGGTCTCCTATTATACTGTCAAATGTGCCTTCAAATGACCCCCTTTTTACAGTTTAATTTGTTCTAAACCAGACAGGAGTAATGTCATAAGGGAAAATTAAATGCCTGCCACAATCAGAACCATGGGAACATTGTACATGCAATTGTACATCTAACAGAGAAAAAAGTCTGTCATCAGAGGAAAGATTTCATTCTCCTAAGTAATTGGCAGATCCCCTTTGCTCTTTAGCTCACACATTCTTTTTCCTGCTCCGTGGATCTGTTGCTTTAGCTTCCCAATCACAACTCCCTGTACACATCGCTAAAACCCAAAGCATTTAGCAACAAGGAAAAACAAAACAAAACAAAATTAAAATTAAACAATAAGAATTTTTTTTTTGCCAAAACTAAAAGCATGTACTGGCCTCTAAAATGCAGTATTTAACAAAATTTTCTATAAAATCTACCCAAAAATACAAACTTCTAGTTTAAGGATCCCATGTCTAAAATACGCATAGTACAAAAAGAGGACAGAGATCCTTCATCGCAGAGCTGAATTAATGTCTCTGATTAGTAATATGGGTATTTCCAGAGCTTGGAAAGCATTATTCCAAGCCAAACTGCCACTCTTAGAAGAATAGATAATATATTCAAATGCTGTTTCTTGCTCTACTAGGCCCATCACATCCTATTCTATTTCTGCCACACATTTTTAACTGGGGACAGATACGTATTTTGTTTTCTGCTCTCTTCTACAATTGACTGACAATTTGTGGGAGTTCCTATACATATAATCATACGGCAATAACAGAAGTAGAAGATATCCTACTGATTGATAGACTATGAAGTTCAGAAGTTAATGAAAAAGCCTAACTACCACTAAAGGCATTGAAGGTAGAAGCTTAACACAGTTCAAAGTTATTGAAATAATACCTTGCTTGCATCTGTTTCAAAACAATTTTTGTCAACTATATGACAAGTATTTTAAGAATTCTTTCCATTCCCCATCTTCTTGACAGCATTTTTGAACTGATTTTATTTTAATAACAGGTTTTTCCACTTGATCAAGCTATATATATACAGATCAAATAGCTAAAATATGGCACATTAAACATTTTGGAAAATATTTTAGAAATGCTTGTGGCCTGAAAATCATCTGAGTTGTTGAAAAATTCCAAAAGTTAGCCTTCTAAGCAGGGAGAGTCTTATGTTTTTCCAAAGCTTTTCAACAGTTTCTGAATTTCATAATTCTTCAACATGGAATCATAACTGCAAGGAGAAAGTCAACTCCATGTTCTTTTTGCATTTTCACTTCTGCCTGTAGCTGGATCAGAAATTACAGAAAATTAGGAAAATATATGATTTTTTCTGCTTCCAGAAAAAGCTTTAGGATCCTTTTTAGTGTTAATTCTTTTTTTTTTCATTATTATTTTAGCAATAGACTTAATCATGAATCTGATTTTTAAAGTGAAATTAGATGCATTTTTCAGATAAGAAATCAGCTTTTCTTCACACTTTTGAAGGGTATTATTGATAGGAAGCCTAAGTACCAGAAAGAAGTCATACTTACACTATGAATTGTGTCAGGACAGCAGCGTGACCTAACTTGTAAAGGGCAGTAATGAAAAGTAGTGCAAATTAATGGCACGGTTTAATTGAATATTTGTTATTTCCTGATTTTTTTTTTCAGTAGTACCGTTGTGCTCAAGAGGATAGTAGGAGCAGTGTGGGGTTGACAAAGTCTGAAAACACAGTCAGTCACATCAGCTTGGATGAAGAGGAATTTGGAAATAAACATGAGAAAAGGTCCTTCTTTTGCAGTGCTGAAAATCTCACTGACATCTATGGGAGCCAGGATACCTGGACCTCAGGCATTACACTGCAAGAAATGGTGAATGAGATCTAGAAGGAATCCAGACAGGGAGGGGAAAAGAAATCTAAAAAGATTTAAAGATTATTTGGACCTAACCATGAGGAATGCTGGTTAGGAGAATACTTTCTTCTCTGTAATTGGGAGGAAAGTGAATATTCGTGGAACACTGAAAAGGATGTGGTTGCAGCAGTGGGGTAAGCAATGCCCAGGCACTGCAGAAACAAAACAGGTTGATTCCGAGATATAAGTAATGTGGGAAATGACAAAAAGAAAAACCTCCTGTATCCAGATCGAGAGGGTACAGACTGGCATATATATACATCATTCAGATATTGCAGATATTTCTGTTCTTCTGACAGAAATAGAATATATCCTATATCCTGGGAGCAGAAATGTCACAAAGCTACTTACAGAATTTGCTTCCATTGACTGGTATTACATGATTTATTATCTTAAGTCATTAAGCAGCAGTACAAATTTGGGATGTAAATTTTGAAAGCCAGAGAGGGACAAACATCTGCTGCTAATTTTCATGTCATTTTTAGAAAGACATGAAAGGCATGAAAGCCAAGGTTGAGATCTTCTGCTCATGTTCATGTTAACACGCTGCTTGCAAACAGCAGAGCAATACAAATCTTAATCAGAGTTGAAAAGCATGAAATACTAAATGTTCTTGGAGGGGAAGGAGCCAACCAAAATTAGCACCAAGGGGTAACAATACAAAATCAGGAGACAGTTTCTGGAGTTTCTGTCCTGCATTGATACAAAATCATGCTGGCAAAAGAGAATTGTGACCAAAAAAAAGTACAGTGCTAAAATACAAACTACAGATTTACCTGTTTTGAAAATTTTCATTCTGATGGAAATCTCCCTGCATACCAAAACAAAAATGGTTTGTGAAATGTTTTAGCTGTTTCAGCTGTAGTGCAAGGATGTGTTTCAACTGAGAAATTGTGTTAAGAATTTTCCAGTCAGTTCTGATCAAAATATTTCATGGGTAATAGAAGCAGGTGGGTTCCTTAAATTAACACTGACATCCTGAAAATCACTGTCTGCTGATGAATTAAATTATGATACAAAGAAAAGCCAGTTAGTCGCTCTAAAGTGGGACTGATGTTTTAAAATTAAATACATTACAGCCCCAGAACAGATAGGAAGGTGTCACATATCTACCTGGAACAGAAATAATATTGCAGTTGACAAGGTCCAGCAGGAAGCAACAAAACAGTAAACTCATCCTTAAGTGAGAGTTTGATGGAAGCAACCTTCCTGAGATTCTTTGATTTGGAAGAGATGACACAGAAACTGAATGAATCCTGAGAGAGGTGCTAGGAAGACACACATTTATAAATTCTGCCCTTTTCATTGCAAGTCATATGGAGGCAAATAACAATAAGGCAATGGAGTACCTGATCACATCCTTAATCCTGTCACTCAATTCAACCAAGGCAAATTAATTCCCCCACAAAGTAAACAGCATTTAATTGAGATTTCTTTTTTCTTTCCTTTTTTCCCTTTTTTTAATTTTTGTTTGTTTGTTTGTTTGTTTGTTTCCACATACTTAAGCAATGTGTCTCAAAGAAACTAAGTTTTAATAATATTAACTAGAACCCAATATTTTCAGCTGTGGCTGTGAATGGACTGGAACCCATTACACTACAAGCCAGCAGGGAGTCAGGGGCTCTGCTAATCCTTGTTCCAACCAGGTCAGCTGCACTCTCCCCTCTATCGCTGGATGCTTCCTGCAGTTTAGCTGAAAACTACTATTCTTCTTCTCTTTCAAGCTCTTCCAAGCATTAAACCCAAATCAAAATATGCTTCTTCAGGCCCTGCTCATTTCCAACTCAACTGAACAGTTAATACTTGATTGTAGCAGGGGCAAAATCTGTGCCTTGTTCAATGAATTACCATTCCTCATTGTTATATTTGAAGATGAAATCTACAGAATAATCCTAATTCTTCTATGTTTGGCCCATTAAGGAAATGGCATGGAAGAGGATTATGAAGCATTCCAACATTGCTAACTAGTCAGGGACAATACAATGTTAAGAATCAAATCTAGACAAAGTGCATAGTTCATCTAACTAAACAAAGTGCTTCTCAAGACCCAGAAGATTGTGAGCTGCATGTGAAGAGAAACACTGTTTAGCATTAAGTCTTGTTTTCACTGAGGTCACTGATAGTGAGGAGTGCTGTCTCTGGGGAACAGAAAAACAGACTGCTGTTAAAGCTGTTTGTGTATTGTTGCTGTTGTTTCATTTCTTTCACTATTAAAAATTACTTTCTGTAAAAATATAAAAAAACCTTCCAAAACTCCATCTTTTCACTGTTGCTTCATGAGTCATGCCAGATAATGAGCCACAGACTCATTATGTATACTTGATTTTAAGCATTGCCTAACAAGTTGTTACAACACATCATTTATACAATGGTCTGTTAAATACACTACAGCCATAAAATTCTTGTCAATTAACAGACCTTAATGACTGACCCAAAACAGCAGTATCCAAGTCCTTCGGATCTTTTTTCAATGTTCTTGTACACTGAATTTTTAGTGAAATCAGCTTGTATAACCTTGACCTTTTGATCTGTGGCTAGCTCTGTAACTAAAGAAAAACCCAAAACCAAAGACCAGCCAGCCAAGAAAACCTCAGTTCACATCTACGGAGAAAGAGAGGGAGCTGTAATAAGTAATGAGAGGAACAACCAGATGTCTTGATAAGTAATGTCCATCGTACATCAAACAATTGTTTCAACATTCTTACTCTAAGAAATAATACAACAAGCATAACACACTTACTCTACCCAGCTGTTTCCAGGAAAATGGCCTGGCAAATATAGGAAGGATTCAATCAATGGAATTTTTCTTACATGACCTAAACAACATTAGGTCTTGTAAGAAGACCTTTAGTCCTTCAGTAAGGTAAAACAAAACAAATTCAGAAATAAGACACACAGGACTTCTTCCCCTTGCTATCATAATATTTATAGATGAACACTGTCAGCATACATTAGACAAACGAATGTGGATGCCAGATCCCCTACACAAGCACAGCTTTGCTGAACAGTTTGAAATAATTTTGATGGATAAGATAAGCATTTTAACAAGTGAAACTTATCTTTTTACACAAGAAGAGGGGTGAACAAAGATGGATGGGATGCAAAATTTTCTGTATTTTTTTAATTCCTTGCCTATTTTAACATTTGCCCTCTTATATTCTGAACCTTTCTTGGGATTTTGCAGCACTGAAAGGCATTTTAGGGAGGCTATAGCTTAAATTTTACAAGGTCAATTAGAAGGGAAAGGGAAATGTGTGTGATTTTTCCAGTGTCATTTCTATGCAGGAGGGGAGCCCAGCTGTACATTACCATTTTTTTCAGCAGTTGATTTATTGCTGTTCATATTTTCAATGCAGTTTCATGAGGAAAAGAAGTAGAAACTCTTATTTACTCATTTTTAAAGGCAAGACTCTCCTTTAAAAGGGCCCAATAAGGTCTCCTCTAACTAGATGTTCACATTGTAAATTTTTGCTACTAAACCCGCTTTCAAGTTTTATGGGCAACCTGAAATCCAGATGAAGTTTGCTGAAAAAGTGACAGGCAAAGCTTGGAAATGTCAATAGAATATCAGATTGCAGGCTCTCTGCAAGTGGCAGGAATTCAGGTGCACACTCATGGCAAAAATTGCACATGGCTTTTGGCAAAATGTCTCTTGCTGGCTTGTATTCTGATTTTATCATACAGAAGACAGAGAGCATTGCCTTGAATAGGAATCAGACTTGCTGAATTATTACCCAGAAATTTTGTCTCATCCATCGGTGCTCATTCACTAAGAAGAGGCCTTGCGCCAGCTCCTGTAGGAGAGCAAGGATGCAGAACACTGGCTTTGGGTCCAGCAGATCAATTTGAAACAAATCAGAACCTCTGTTTGAGTGGAGGATGAGATAAACTTGCTCCCTTCCAGTTGTTCCTCTTTGCCTCTCAAAGCTCTTTGCAAACTGCAAGATTTGACCACCTTACACTACTCAAGTAATGAGGTCTGAGGAAACAGCGAGCGCACTGACTGCAGATCTGAAATGTGCACTGCATCTTGTGTGCAGTTTTAGAGGACATCTGTCTCCATGACAGAAGAAAGGAGGAAGGACTGCCCTTTTTCTTGCCCTCTTTCTAAGCTGCAGTTCTGTGTATGAAAGGGACAAAACATCCTTTGAACCTTCAACCTATAAAAGCAACTCTAGTGGCAAATGACCCCGTCATGGTCCCAGGCTGGGCGAATGGTGAAACTATAAATAAAAGGACATTGTGAGTGCAAATGCAGTGAGTGGGAAAGAACAGAGCAACAGCTGGAGCAGACACCTACAGTGACCTTCTGTTTGAAGAGCTCTATAAACAAAATGAGATGGTCTTAAAAAGTATAGTGATGTTGTGGCCATCCTTCTCGTGGGCAATCAGAAGGGCAGCCAAAACTAAAGCAACATAAAAATGAGGATCAAACAAGCCATTTGGACTTTCTCTGCAACTCCTTGTCTGTACAGAACTGTATGGCTGCAACCAGCACTGTCAGCCAACAAACAAGTCCTCCAGATGGCTTTCCTCCATCTCTTATAAGAATAAAACAATATATTAAAAAACAATAAAACTCTCATGCTGACAAATGAATTACCCAGGGATAGCTTTTCAGAAAATTATAACAATTCTGCAAAGGAGAGAGCCAAAAAACAATTTCCAATGTTTCTTATGTCTCTCGCTCTCTATGACAGATTTATGATAGTCTTTGAAGATTCAAGCCATTACATCTCTGTTTAAAAGTTCTAAGTGTCTTAGAAGTAAAAAGCCTAGTTTTTCAAACACCCGGACAGATTATTGTCTTTTTTCTTCTTTAAAATTTTATTTTATTTTATTTTAAATAATGGAGTAAAAACTAATTTAAGGAAAATTAAAAGTGGAACCAAGTCGGTCAATTCAATGTGTCATAAGATGTACTGCTAAGACTTTTACATTTAACTTCTTCTGACCTTAGACCACTTGGGAATCTGCTGTCAGGTAGGATAATGTGATGCTTTTTGAAATTTACTGAAAAGATAACAAATCAGAATGAAGTTGTTTAGGATATGCAGCATTCCAGAATCACTCCCCTCCTATTTAGATAGTTTAGAGAGTTATGAAGATGTTTTGAAAATCAATGTAGCAAAATGAATACCCAAGTGGCACAAGAACTCATCTTGAAAGACCTTCTTGAAGTACTACAGCAACATTTGAATATGAAGAGAGAAGCACTAAATCTTAAATTGTGTTCATATTCAGTGGAAATTTACAGATAGGAGAGTAAATTGAGGAGTTTACCTTAAGGGACCATCAAGACACAACAGACATTTTTTAATGTACTTTTAGGATGTAGAAAGGCTTGCGAGATGAGTGGTTTTATGCCAGTCAGTGAATTTTACCTGCTTATTTCTTAGAGCAGGCAGGACAAGAGGCAGAGGACACAGCAGAGCAGACTGGAAACTCAGCCTATAGTGGGGAGGACAGCTGAATGAATTAGCATCTTCACAAGTCTTTGTGGCAGCAAGGTATATTTTGTCCTGGGCTGTGTGGGTTCCTTTTTTATTCACTACTTAATTCTATATTAGCAGATGTAATTTCTGTATAGTTTCCTCCATCATCAAATCCAAATTTATTAACTGTGCTCTCTGCTAATCTAAAGTGCTACAGCTATATTTTTATTGTATCTGAGAATGACATACCTTATTTTTCATTTAAAAAAATACTTGTTTCTACTAAAAAAACAGAAAAACAAGCAAAAAAAACCAAAAAAGACCACAAACCAACCCCAAAACAATCAATCGGAACAAATAAAAAAATAAAATCCCTACCAAACCCTACAAACCCCAACCACACTTGTGCTGAGGAATTTTGTATCTTGCAGAAGGGACTTTTTTTGTTTGTTTGTTTATTTGGCTTTAACAACAGTATGGTACGGATCCTGAACATATAAATGGATCCTAAGGTAGTATTTTGCAAATAGGACCTAGCTCTGCCTGTATAGCTTGCTCAGGAAATATAAGCAGAAGAAATGAAACAGGACTGTAGTTAGTAGCATTCCATAATTTCTAATCCCCTGGTATTGCGGTTTGATCAATGTTTCACAACTACAGTACTAAATGTGTTAAATGAGCAGTATACCTGTGCTAGTGATTTTGTCTGCCCTTTGTAACACCTACTTGGCATTTTTTATCTCATTTTAAAAGAGCTTTCCAGTCTGAATGAATGGAAATCTGGTTTTCAATTCCAGTGTGTCTTTGGAGAAATGTTTTTCTTACTCTGGATTTATGCCAGCTCCAGTTCTGAGTGCTGTTCTTAGGCACACCTGTGGCACACAGAACTTGGAAAGCCAAACATTGAGATGTCTGGAATTACCCACAGTTTAGACTCTTTTAATTTATAGCACTCAGTATCCAAACAGATGTGGCAGAATATTAGGCAAATAATACAATCAGTTTGAAAATGGAGCAAGTCTTTTCAATACAATGTCCGATGGACTGCAAAAAAGTATTGTGTAGATATTTTAAGAAAAGGAAACAAGAGTAATGTGTCCAGAGGCCCCTGCTGGTTTTAGTGCCTCCACATCAGATACTCTATGCTTTTCATTGCTGTAATTTTCTCTCTTTCCTTTTGTTTGTGCCATCTATCTGTTATTAAGATACTAATTTCCAACCTGACACAATAAATAACAGATGACTCACTCTGGACTCCAGCTACACCTGCTGAAAACAATTGAAATACCTCACTGGGATTTGTCACCTATTTCAGAAAGTTGTGGGAAAGGCTATGACCACAACCAGGTGGAACAACCTCATCAGTATAGCCTGACTTCTGGGGTCACACAACATGCCTCCCCACACCTTGGATTACATGGATAACACTGCTGCTATCAGTGATGCTTGGAGCTGTCACTGAAAAATTGAAAAGCCATGGGTGTGTGCAGAAGGTGTAGGAGTGTTTGCAGGACAGGCAAGTCCTTCATTGCATGCTGCTACACAGCACAGTGCAGTATGGCCTCAGTCAGGAAGGCGTCCAGTGGGTGGCCTTGTACTCAGTCATAGTGTGGAGGAATTCACAGCTTTCCTCGTCAGACACCCCTTGCTTTCCAAAGAAAAACAAGCCTATCCAGCCCCACAAAAAAATAGAGGCATGTTGGATAGAAAATTTCTGGGTCCATTACTTGATTTTGGTAGCTGCAGGTTGAAAATTTGCAGACTTTTTCACCCAAGTCTGCCACATCCCTGACAGAGGTGCTGCTCTCTTAGGTAAGTACCCTGGACCTGATACTCTGTTGGACTCAGCTGCTAAGCCTTATTAAAGGAAGGTTTTCCAACTTGTATAGATATAGTCTTGGGCTGACACATACTTTTAAACATGTAAATCAAGGAATCTGCTGGATAGAAGCCATGTATAGAAAAAGAGACAGTGGAAAGAATGATTTACATTCTAGCAATCTGTAAAGTTAATGGAGGATAAAAACTCATTTGACTCCTAAATAAATTCTAACTGTCAATCTTAAAGTATTTATACAAGACATTCACCAGGATTAATGGTTAATTTCCTTTGAAGAAAAGAACGGGAACATTAATTCTAAAGGCACTCTATTTAACTGTTTCATCAAGTGCCAAATGTAATTTGAAAGCCTTAAGAAACCAACCAACCAACCCACCAACCAACCAAAAAACAAACCTGGTACTTTGATTTTGTTTTTAGTCCTCCTCTGCTCTGTTCCAAGAACTACTTTAAAGGTAGCCTATTTATCTGTATTTGCAGATTTTTAAGGGCAGATAAAGGCAGTAAAGAGCATGCATTTCCTTTTCTTTAGCCCATTACACTCTTTGAAAGTAAGCATATATTTTTAGAGTGATCCATGTCTAGAAGAACTCAAGGGACAGAGTAATATAAAAAGTTCTTAGTATTGGAGAAATACTTGGAGGTACAGCTGTAGCAATATCCAGCACCCTGCTGTGCTAGATAACAAGGGAAAAGACTTGCAGATCCCTGTAAAGCCAGCCTGGTAAATGGGAGGATAATTTCAAGACAAAGCTTACCAAATTCAGTTTTTCAAAAGTTCTCCTTATCATCACTATATTTAATCCACTTCTTTCCAGATACAAGAGAGGAATATAAAATTGTTAGGAAACAGTAAGGCAACAAGAATCTTTCCAGTTTTTGCAGTTTTGCAAAAACAGTAATAAGGAATTTTGAAATAGTTTTCATTCACCTATCACTTGCCTAATGGATAAACAAGAGAAGTTAAAACCAGGCCAAAAAATAATCAGTCTTCTAGAGACTTCCAGAATATTTCCTTCACCGTATAATTTTGGACACTTACAAGAAAAATATACTGGACAACAATCAAATCCCAATAAAAATAAAAATAATTTGAGCCAACTTCAAATGAATGAAAGTCTTCAGGGAGTGAAAATCATATGGAATTTCTCAGAAACACATTTTTATTTTTATTTTTATTTTTGTTTGTGTTTGGGAGTCTAGTCATGTTGCTGGCTTTCCAGTCATTTTACAGCATCACCATCCATCATCATATTTTTTTCCTGAAGAAGTACATTAAGCCTATTGAATTGAAGGCCCAACAGCTAGAAAAGATTTGGACTTTATTAATTTTCATTAAATATAAATTAGATCTGATTCAGTTTTGATGGATAAATTTAAACTTTTGTTGTCTTATTTTTTAATTAGATGCAAATTTAAAAGAAATAAATATTAAAAAATCAAAGGAAAAAAGGTGATTTATACACATAAATACTCAAAGTAGAGTCACAAAAATGTACATCCACAAAGACATTTGCAATAGTTGGAATTCTATAGCTGCAAACACAATTTAACATAACGATCCATTTATGGTCAGTTTCATGTAACCATGTGCAGAACAAACATACAGTGGCTTTCTCCTGATTTTCTGAGGCCCCCCCATTCCCATCAGATTTTTAGGCAAAGCCAGAGAAAGCACCATGGCCCCATTTTTTGAAATCAAGTTATTAACAATTGTCAGCTGAGCTAAGTTTATAAAGAAAGATAAGACAAAAACTAGAAAAATGCCTGTGAGAGAAAGGAGAGAAAGCTAAATTAGCCATCACAAAACATAAAGCTTGTATCATCTGAAAGAACCTTCTGATTTGCTTAGAAGAAGAAATGACTGCCAAAGACCATCCACTGAAGACCCATTCATTTCTATAGCTGACTCACTGGAACACTTCTTAAACTGTTTGAGGAAACAGTTTGTCCTCTTGGGTTCTCATGAGACAATGCAGAGAATGTTAAGAAATAAGGAACTTTGCTCAAAAATTTTCTCCATCAATAGTACAAGGGGGTATTGCCCTTCTAAAGGCATCAGCCACAACCATTTGCATTTTCAGCCTTTCTCACAATTCTGTGTTGTATAGATCCTCTAACATTATTGATCAGGGCTCCAAATGCACCTGCAGTCTTGGGTGCTTTGGGTTTTCAGAAGTCTGCTTTAAGTACTCCACTTGAAGCTCTCAAGTAGAGAACTATAATTGCCTACACATTGGTAGATTTTCCATTGTCTGTAAGGAATTTGACTCAAGGCATTTTCAGTCAGAGATATGGTCTCTGTTTCCAGGGTCCTTCCAGTTGCTCCTTTCTGTCATTTGGGGGTGTTTGCACAGGGATTGTTTAGACTTTTGCATCTTCAGACCCAAGACAAATTACCAGCCATGTAATACACAAAATAAAAAAAGTTCCGCTTCGCTGGGCTTCTCAGTATCACACATTTGTCTCTGTATGTCATTTGATAGAAAACCCCCTCCTAAAACCTAACTATAAAATTATTCTTACTGCTAAGGTTGCATTGTATTTCACCTAAAAGCACATATTTAGAGCAAGCTGAAGAAAGTGTTACCTATCAGGTGAGAGGAACCTCTCTTGTTCCTGTGCACCAGACTAACCAGAAGCCAAGGCAAAGGAAGTCTCTAGTCTCTTTTGACTAGTCACTGATGGGTCTCTGGCTTCCTCACCCACACAGAAAATGTGTATCCTTTCCAGAAACAGGTTTTGTAGGACACTGTAATTACCATGAGATACAAACAGACCCTTGAGCAAACAAAAATAATTGTGCTTAGAATTCCCTAGCCATCTGCAGGAAAGGTTAAACCTGGCTTAATATTTCAAATGGTGGTAACTTTTAGTGTTGATGTCTTTAGCACAAAGAATTTTCACAGCACAAATACAAAGGCTTTGATGTTAAAGAATGGCGTTCCCCTTCACATTAAAGAATAAGCACTGGCTCCCAGCCAGTGTGTAATGGGAAGCTGCATATGTTAGGAAATCCTGACTCCCAGTGGCAAAGGACTAAAATGCTTCTGAGACTCAGTCTGCCTAAATGTAAGAACATTATTAACAACTCCAGCCACAAAGAATCATGACAATTAAGCATTTAGAAATAGGGCTAATGATAAAGAAAATTCAAGCACACTAGGATCTCAAAAATGCATGATTAAAAGTTCAAACCTACATTAAACAAGTATTACATCCCTCTGCTTTTTCTGGCATGTGTTTACAGCTCAGTCTGAATTGATTTTTTAAACAATAAAGCTCTTTGAAAGGCAAGATGATAGGTTTTAAATTCAAACCATGACTGCTTCTGCATGTGACTGCTACATTTACCTTGACAAATTCCTTATATTCTACATGGGTTATTAGATGTAATAATTTAAAATCCTTATTAATACTTTGTGGAATCTGTAGTTGCCTACAGTAATCTTCAACTTCCTAGAGAAGAGACTCTTCTCTAGGACTGTACTGATATGATCCATGTCTCACCTTTTGTCTTTAACTGGGATTCAGAACTATAGGGTCCCTAGGAATCAAAAAGCCATTCATTCTGATTCAAATACTTCAGCCCTGGTTTTGGTCCAACAGACCAGAACTGAGATGACAGAGCAGGATGATCTAGCCATTTTTCTGCTAACTCTGCATGATCTGTGCAATGCAAGGACAACAGCAGTATTTCTAGGAATAAATCCAAGGTCAAGTGGAGAAAATAGAATACTTTGCAACCAGGGCAGGAAAACTCAGATCATATTTAACAGGTATTATACTGCTGGTAATACTACACAGAATTTCAGGACAAGAAACAAATATTTAAGATTTAAGGAGCTATTAAATTAGGAAATGTATGAATCTTAAATGAATGTGGTCTGTCTCAAAATGGTTTGCTGAAACACTGATTGAACACAAGCGCTAGCCTAACTTCTAAGAGAGTGATGAACTATTAACAATAACAAGAATGGTGACCACATGAGCCAAAACATACCCTGCTTATGCCCTGACATCACATGAGAAATGTGAAGAGGCCAAGCCACAAATCTCAGAATACGCCATGGCCTTGTCCATAAACCCAGTATGTCTGAGGTGCTATGTCAGTAACAGGTGATAAAGCATGTCTGTAGTTACTTCACCACAAAATCAGAACAAACAATACTATATCAGTACCTGAAATGCTAATCCTTGAGTAGAGATGTGACAGACTAGCAGCAGACTCACAAATGACTTACTTTTGTTTCTTCTTGGAAGTCTGGTGAGTTTAAACCCTACCAGCCCAAGAACTCATGGACCAAGTGTAACAGAAGCCTGGCTTTTCAAGTATATACAGCAAACTAGATCCAAAATTCCAGTACTCTGATATCACAGCAGGTCAGGGTCTTCATCTTCAGGAAGGTCAGTCATTCAAAACAACTCATCTACTCAAAATACAAGTAGAGCCTTCAGGTAAGCCTGGATATTCATTCAGAAGAGCATAAACTTGAGTCTCACATCTGCTTGCCTCTCAAACAAGCTTGTGAAACAAAAGGTCTGTGTCCTGACATCAACAATGAAGTGTTCTGAGACCTCACAGCTGACAGGTTCTTCATACAGCCCCAGTCACCTTTTGAGCTTGAGAGACTTTGCAGAGTCCTGTATCTAGGCATAAGCCCTGGAAACAGGAGTATGGAACCTGTAGATACTGTAATCTCTCTCTGGACCTCAGCCTGCTGAGTTTTATCCAATGAACCACCCACTGGGATCTCTACATAAAACTAAACACAGGAAACCACATTCCACTAGCCTTCCAAAACACAAAACCAGCTCTCCTAAGAATCCTGTAGCATATGCTACCAAGTGTGGAGTCCTTAAATTAGTTGTGACTCATTATCAGCCCATGCCTGAGCTCAGGACATCAGAAAGAAATTCATCACTTGACATCAGAACCCATACCCTATAAGACTGTGCCCATCCAACAAGGCTTGCCTTCACGTCAGCACATAATGCCGGAGGAACCTACACCAGAAAAATATCAGAGAATTTTGTATCCTGACATCAGAGCAGCAGGGCAGCAGTGCTGAGCCAGAGCCTCTGAAGGCACACAAATATTAAAACTGCAGGATCAGATTTATTTATCTACAAGCCACACACAAGTGTGTGCTTCTACTTTAGCCAGCAAGATGTTGTGCCAAACTATGAGTTCATGTGGTGTGGGCTTGGGATCTATCCCACAGAGCAGTAGCTGAGCACAGCTTCAATCAAAGGGACCACCTGGAGAGGATGGTACATCTCAGCATGGAGTAAGATGACTTTCAGTCATCCCACAAATGCCAAAAATAATGAACAAATGTTCCACAAAATCTATCCAGCTCTAGCCAAGTTTAAAAAAGGACAACAGTGGGTTTGCTTTTTCTTATGGCATAATGCAGCCATTCACATGTTGTAGCTGGCCATTTAATGGGAGTTACTCTTGCATAACCCATACAGCCCAAACAAAGCAGAACAATGACAGAGGCTCCAATCTAGACATTCACAGGTTCTTGCAGCCTTCACATGGATAAAATATCACAGAGAAAATTAGTTCAGCTGCATAAACAGAGGACTTCACCCAGAGACATGATAAAAATGTTTAGGCATTTTTGATACCCGCTCTCCCTGTATTGATCCCATCCCATTCCCCCTGAACTACGTATTCATCAGACTCTTCCCACTTACCAACTAATACTGCAGCTCAGTGAGTAGACAGGAAATAGCATTTTCCCTTCTCTCCCATGGATTTTTTTCACAACTATGCCAAATGTTAAACTCTAATACTTGGTATTTGTCTCTAATACCTGGTATTTGTCTTTGAGTGTTCTACATTGAATGTTCTTTCAAAAGTAATTATTTATTGGCATTCCCAGCAATGGCAGTCATAAGGTATCTAGGTGCTTAAACAATGCATAATGAAAAGACTAGTAAAACATCTTCTAAATCAATTCATTTTTTTTTTTCTTTTCCTGTGAAATACATTTTATAATCTATGAGCAGAAGGTATCACATTTAAGCTCTTACATGTTACAGGATGTTCTTTGCCACCCAGTCACCTCTTGAAGACAGCAACTCTTGATTCATTGCTGTTTAGCTTCTAGAAAGGGAGGCACTTTAGAAAGAAGACACCAAGGAGAAAATGTACTGCTCAGTCACAATCAATAATAGCAAGGCTGGTACAACACAATACAAGGCCAGCCTGCCCTCAGTGCTGACTACCATGGGTTAATGGAAGGTACTGCTGCAGTGTCTCTGCACAGCAGCAGCTACAGGGACAGCACAGAGATCCTCTTCCTCCTGCAGCCTCCTAGAGCTCCTGATTCTGAATTAAACCATTAGGATTCCTTATACTTTCCATAACTTGTAGTTGATATTAATTTATACAAGTTTCTCCCTTATTGGTTATTTCAGATAAAACTTTCAATATGTGTTTGCAAGTGTAAAGACTACAAAATTACATTTTGTGTGTTAATAGAGGACCAGCCCATTGCAGATTAGCTGTGAAACTGGAAGAAAAGGGACAATTTAAGAGACTTCCTTCTCTGGACAGACAACAGACCCTCTTTTGAATCACTCATTTTAGTTCCCTGGTTTGATGAGACTGCTGAGGCCCAAGTGACTTTCCTCTGAAATGCACCACTGGTTTCCTTTCAGAATCTGATTAAAGCTATTCTGGTTATACAGGAGAGAAAGATTAGGAACATGTTTGTCACAGTAGCTCTGAATTCTAGAATAATTTTGCTAATTTGAAGACACTGATGGAGGGATAGCAATTGTAATTTTGACTTTCCTCTGAAATGCACCACTGGTTTCCTTTCAGAATCTGATTAAAGCTATTCTGGTTATACAGGAGAGAAAGATTAGGAACATGTTTGTCACAGTAGCTCTGAATTCTAGAATAATTTTGCTAATTTGAAGACACTGATGGAGGGATAGCAATTGTAATTTTGTTAAGGTAAAATGACAGGTAGGTAATCTATTTTACCTGAAGTAATATGCTTTTCCAATCCCATCTCCAGCTCCTGTGACCACTGGAGAAAGCAAAAAGGATATGGATTACATTTGGATCTCTGGTTTAGCTTCTTCTCTCTGAATTGTTTAATCTTCATCATCTGCATTTCCTGAATGATAAAACCTAAATGTCTCAACTGAAGAACAGAACCAGTCTTCCAAATTTTTTTCCTTGTGACCTATGCATCTCTTAGTTCATTCAGCACTTTCTGTCATCAAAGCAAATCCCTCCCCAATGTAGCCCATGTGGTACAGGAGGTAGCTATTACTCTCATTTTCAGTGATGTCCATAAGCAACAAGTCAATTGCCGAAGAGCTGGCAGAATTTTCTTCCATGTACGTATTTTCACAAGTTCTGTTTTGCAAGCTTAGAATTTATATGTTGGTGGCAGAATGGTAGGAGATAAAGACCACCTGAAACTGATACAACAATTTCTCACACAAGATTACTGTCTGTAAGGAAAGATCACATCAAACTTGCCACCACCAACAAAATGCTCTTCCTTCAGAGCTGTACTGCTCAGTTTACTTTTGGATTTAGTATTACATAAACAATAAATGCTGACCTATCCTTAATGATACCATTAATGAATGTGAAAATAAACAAATCCTGGCATTTGTAAAGTGCCCTGAACCTTAAACACCATACATATAAATAAAAAGAGGAACTATAAAAATAAAAATTCTTAACACCTTAGAAATAGAGAAGAAATAACCAAAGCAGTTCCAAGGTAAACCTGGTAAGTTTTAGAGCAAATGAAAAACTAGTCAATATTTTAAAAATGTGGATTAAGGACTTTTGTGTTTTCAGAGACACAGAAAGCAAAGTGGGTTTGAATGGTTAGGTGCTGCCAACAGAAGAACAATTACTCTCTCATTTCACAGGGAAATGAGATCCCAGTAAAGAAGCGGTGGGTATTAAGTTTCCTAACAGACCTGTAGATGAAAAGTGAAGTCTGTTGAGAAACAAGCTTCCACATGCTAACTTTAATTTTCATGATTTTCAGAATCTCATGTGTCACATGACAACACAAATTATCTGAGCTTTATGAATTTTACTGGGGCCAGAAGACTTTGTTTATAGAAACACAACATAAAGGTTCATTGAAAGAAACAAGTCTTCCAACCTTAAGTGAAAAGAAAGATTCTACACAGAAAGTTCCACATGCTGTTCCTCAACTCACACACGGAAGGTTAAGTCAAAATGAGACCTATGCACTGCCTTAGAAGTATGTGGTATTCAGGCAGGTCTTCTACAGTAATGGATTTATTTTATTAATGCATTAGAAGATGTGGTAGTTAAACATATATTTAATAGTTAATTATATATTTAATTGAGGCATTTTATATATTTAATAATTTTGTATACTTTGTCCCATCAATTCTAATGCAGGAAAAAGGAATCAAACACAAGTCTACTGTTCAGGTAATTTCTTAACAACAAGCTGCCATCAGCAACATTGGCAGCCAAGGAACTCAGGAGCGGCAGCACCTGTTCATCCCTGCTTTCTACTGATCATCTTACAAGCTTAAGAAACACATGAATAATCAATAGGAAGAAGCAGATGCTTGTTAAACTCTGTGTTATTCTACAAGAATTCATACTATCTTAGAAAAGACTGCCAACCTGCAGCTTTTGAAGATTTTGAACTAAAGTAAATTTAGTTCATAAATGGTATCATTAAGGATAGGTCAAAAATTTGGAAAAGAATACACTGGAACAACATCAGCAGGAACAAGAAAAGTTGCCTTGAAAACTGGAGCACATATGCTAGACATAAACTAGCAGCTTCACATACCAAAAAACTGAGGATCTGGGCAATGCCACTAAAATAAAAGCATTTGCAGCAGAGAGAAAACAGCAGAAGTAGCAACAAGGAAAGAATTCACATCTACACATCAGGGTGCGAGCTGTTACCAGTCTGACCAGTTTTCTATTCTCCCCAAGTACACAATACCTTCAAATTCATAAAACCAAAGCTTTAGGAGAGAAGAAAAAGGAACCAAGCAAACCATACATATCAGAAACTGTATTTCATTCTGAAGGAACAGGGTAAAGAAATGCAAGGAAAACCATTCCTGGTTAGTTATGTAACAATCCACCACCCAATTACAAGCAGAAAATGAAGCAATTTCCTTTACCTGCCCATTCTCCCATTGACTGAAGGAAAATCTCAGGCAAAGAATTTCAGGCATATGGAAAAAGGTCTCTCATGAATCTGATGCATTTTATCAGGGTACAGAAATAGATCAGAGCCCCCGACAAGACTGAGTAGCTGATGGTGGAACACTTCCATGGTGAGAGATGGTAGTGAGCTTGTATGAATCAGACACTCTCTGATTCCACTCAATGGAAATTGCCTCTTTCCAGCCCATTGTTAGTCACTGAGCCTTGGGAGAGAAGTGAGAGGATGAATCAAGTCACATGATTTCATTTTCCAGGAAATGTCCAGGATTTAGATTGGCATAACATCATTACATTACACCCACATTTGTAAACTATTGAGAAAATCCAAACTAAACAATGATTTCTAATGTTTGCCTCGGGGGAAAGTTTTCACTTCTTTTCTGGAAACTACACAAACCCAAAAAACTAATTTTATTGTCATTGTTTACCATTCTAGAGATCAGAGATGTATCTAAACCAAACCCTTAAAAAAGAATACCCCAAACAGAGATCAACACTACTTCTTACATTGAAGAGTTAAATTGTGGTCCAGACATTTCCAGGACAAATTCACATTGGAACCAGAAAAAAAGATTTATCATGTTACATTACTGGCACCTTCAGATAGAAACCCACAATTGTGCAGATGCTTTACAAGACAACGTCTGAATCACAAGGAAGGTAACACTAGCTTATCTGTAACAAGAAGAGAAAAAAATCATTACTGTCTTAGCTTAACAACAACCCAGTTTCCTCACACTAAAGCTGTCTTAATCTTCCTCTCAGGGCTCACCTCATAAGTAAGCCGGACCAAACAAACAAAAAAGATTTGAATATTACATTTACAAAAGTATTTACAATCAATCACTAATAACCCAAAAAATTACTCACTGTTCAAAGAATATAAATTTGAAGAGGTATCACTATTTTCTCCATGTAAAAAATAATGCTGAATACCTCTTTTTGAATTAATGCTCCCAAAATTTAGAAGAATTCCTTCTATTTAATGATGGAATCAAAACACAATCTTCCACAGCTGTCAGTCTTCTATTCTGGACTTCCATGTTCTGTTTCCATTTTCATTTCCTGTGGTTGGTAATGAGTCTCAGATAGGTCTACAGAGTCATGGGCCCAATATAAGAAAATTAGGCCAAGATAATGAGAAGAAAATTAATAAATTCTTAAGTATGTGAAGAATTCTTCAGTCTAAGTGGGTTTTTTTTCTGAGGTAAGCTCTTTTTTGCCTCTCTGACTTCCACAGGAAAAAATTTTCCACAGGAAAAAATTTACACAGTTAATGGGTAGGAAGTCACTTGGGTGATCACATTTTTTCACTTAATCTCACTTCACTACAGTGAGGTCACTGGTAAAAAAGCCCCACATAATTTAGAGCATGAACAGATCAATGCACAGGACAATATTTTTTTTCTGGTCCAGTAATGATTTTTCTTTGTATGTTTCCTTGTAAATATACCCTGATACCTGTAATGGTATGAATGTCATATTTAAAACCTTAAGTTCATTAATATGAAATCTGTAGAAAAGAAAGCAGCTGTATTCTAAAAAAATCAGTTTTAAGTTTCTATCTTAGTAACTGAAAGACACAATTATTGATGTTCTGGGTGAAACAGCCATACAATTTCCTAAATTCTAACATGATAGTTGTGCCTGGTTGAGCCCATATTGCCAAAATTTTAATCAACAAATTTACTAAAATCAGCAGTATCTCAGACATAGAGGAAAACAGAAAGTGAAATTTCAGAAAGCTGAATTTCTTTGTGAAAGTATGCAAGCAATTGCAAGTACTTCTAGATAGCACCTATTTCTTGTTATTCCTAGGTTTATTTTTTAAATGATTCTGAGTAACACTGTCCTAAAGACTCTAATTATCAGGTCTGTATTTCAGGTGAAAAATCTAACTCTGAAGCACTTCAAAAACATTCTGTGAACAAGAAATTAAATAAAATCACTTCACTATGGTACAGAATGAGCTAAAGAAACTACTTGAAGTACACTAGAGGAGTTAATAATATAAAATCAACTAGTAGTGTTGTTCATGTGCTTGGGACAATTGAATGTGTCCATTCACAAAAAAAAAAAAAAAAAAAAAAAAAGTAACCCAAACAAAACACCTGTTAAAACTTTAATCTGTATCATTTTATTTATAAAAGGTAGAGCAAAATATTAATTAATTCTTTGCAAATGTTAAGTGTTCCTTTGTGGGAACTACATCTTATTTAGCAGATGCTTTTGTGTGTTCTTCAGTATTGCAATCAAATGACACTCATACTAATTTCACAATAAATGAAAACTTTCCAATACCTTGTCTCATGGAATAGAGTTAAGGTTCAGTAATTGAAATTGTGGAGGTAGAGATGTTCTGAACAAAGAGGAGCCTTATAAAAGAATACACTCAAAAATATTGAAGGTTTTTAAGCATAAAAGAAATTTTTAAAAACAGATGATCACGGAAAAATATTTGCAGCAATGCTTTCCCTCCACAGGTCTTCAGCAGATAGAAAATGAAAGTCACATTCTTCGCCAGCTGTGAGAAAATTGATAGCTCAGATTTGTCTTTTCACTTTGACCATGTCTTTAAATGCCACTTCTAGTATCTGCAGTCACTGCTCCTCTTGCCATTCAAATCCATGCAGGCAGTCACTCCCTGAATCTTCTAGTGTGAGTTACCCACATGTTTCTTAGATTTAATTCAGAGTGGTCATTGATGCACTACACACAGAGGAGCGTTTTCTGATTTTCTGTATTTTCAGATTAGCTGTATTCTAATTAAAGTGATCAAACAAGTCATCAGACCACCCTGGTTCCATGTCAAAGTCTTTCCAAATCTTCTTTTGATTTGATTATTTTCAAAAATTTTGGCTCATGCTCACAGGGGATTGAGAACTTCAACAAGATTAATTTCTCTGCTGTCTTCCAGCATTTCAATGTGCCTATCACATTTTCAAAGGTTAACAGCTTACCCTCACAGAAACAGGTAAGCATTGTCAAATATTTTCAAAGAAGGAAATATAGATATAGATGTTATTGAAATATAGATATGGGTGTTGTCCCAGATGATCATTCAGACCATCAGTCTGGGCCTCTTAACCACTGTACCAGCTGAGCCTACTGTAGTCATCCCCAGGCTCATTATGATTCCTTGCTTAGAATTGAAAGCATAAATGAGTACCAGATAAGCTTTTACTGTATATATAAGACACAACAGGACACTAGCCATTTCTCCTTATTTAAACACAAGTCTCCTTATTTAAACACAAGTCTTCCACATATCAATGTTTCTCTCTCCTACTATATTTGTACATAGTAGCACCGCTTCTCTGCAGCAAGGTGGTTCCAGATAAAAGGTGAGAGGAGGGGAATGTGATACAAAAAGAAAAATGTACTTAACAAAAATAGATTTGTCAGTACTGGCTCACAGACACACACACCCAAAAAATCTTCAAATATTAAAATATCCCCTGTCATTTCCCTACTCTCCTTGATCTGCTGCAAAGTTATGAGGGTTCATTTATAACAACAGTGACAATTTCCGCAGAACACCATAGTGTGATTGAGGATGAGAAAAACACAGAAAGAGAATGCCTACTCAATGTACGTACACAGACATAGCCTGAATTTTTTAGTTGACACTTACACAGGGAACAATCTGGGGGCAAATACCCTCTTTGCTCCATACTTTCTGTATCACTTACCCAAGAGCACATGCATGCGTGAAATCAATCTGAACCACTGGGAACTTCTCACTAGGATATCTAGGTTTGCATATGGCATAAGGCAATGGTGAATCAAGCCTCATGATCTTTACAGGGATTTTTGCCTCAAGAGACTACAGGCAGTCACTGAAACAAAGCTCAAAGATCTTGGTGAAATAGCACCCAAGTACAGGTAAATGCAAAAACTTACGACTTGAGATTGGCCCATAGCATTCCTTCCTACAAAATGGCTTTCAGATTAAAAACAAAAAGCTAAAATCAAACTAGTTTGCATGTAAAAAAAATTGTGTGCAAGAATATTTCTGAGCCAGTGAATTGTGTGCATCTTTGACCACTGAGGTAGATTTTTTTTGTTGTTGTTCCAAATATGTTCCAGCATATACTTATTTAAGGTCTTGGCAATGCTAAACAAACTTGTATCTTCAGTCTCTTTCAAGGCAGGCATTTTGTCTAAGTCTTTGACACTGTAAGTGCATTCTCTTCATCCCCAGGTTGTGCAGGCTTGCTGTTTCCTCTTAATGTTAAAAATGAGTATCTCAGTCCTCCTGCCATGCTAAACAAAAAAGAATGAACAGTGGTGTCAAAGATGTCTGATGTTACAGATGTCATTTCATAGGTACATACCTTTCCTTCTGAAGAGCTAAAGAATACCAGCTATCATAAACTAGGAGTGACTAAGAGCTATGTAACACATCTGAGAAAGCAGCCCCAAGCAGACAAAGACCAATTACCAGTTGCTCACACAGATTCACACACACAGGGCATCATCTAAACACAGAAAGTAACCACTCACAAGTTAGAGCTTATATTTAATGAGCACAACTCATTCAGTCAGTGTTCTCACTTCCCTCACCACACCTGACTTTTACTTGGAAGCCTCGCAGCTCAGAACTGCTGCACATAAAAAATAAAAAATTCCACACAGTAAAAGTGCAGGCATATTTCCACAACTAGGCCTTACCACAGCAATATTTAATGTCTGAAAACAGACATGAAAAGACATAACTAACTGTAATGACCTTTACATCCTGAGGCAGTGCTTTGTCAGGCCAGTAGTTTCAAAACTGCATCACCCGAATGATGCAGTTTTATCAAACAAAATATAAAACTAGAACTCACTGAGAAATTTTCAGCTGTAATAAATAAAGGCTATTCAACTTTCACTTACCAAATATTTAGGCCTACAAAGTTTAACATTGAGAATATGTAATCTCCACCAATCAACATTCCGATGTAAGCAATGGATATATTCTGAAAGGAAACAAAAATCATGCATTTATTTAAATCAGGTTTCATCTCCATGAATACAAACAATATCAACTAATACACTTTTCTAAGGAAATAGTTATACTGTGTTGCTGACCACTCTAAAATCACCCTTTAAACCAATTTCCTGGATTTCAGCCTTAAAGATAATGTAGCAATGAAAAGAATAATAAAATCAGTATGTTTTCTAAATGTATACAATGCACAGTAACTTTCTAGAGGAAAAAAAAGCAAATAGACCTAAGGTCACCTTTTGATATTTATTTCTTTATTATCTTTGGAATTCAAATCTCATTTCTTAAAAGTGGGTTTTGGGTTCCCCAGAATATAAAGGACGCCTTAAAGGCACAGTAAAATTCTTCATTATTACCTTAAGAGGGTTATCCACTTACTTTTCCAACTAAATGTGCTCTGAAATCACTTGGTACAGGTTCAAGACAGGCACAGTTTAAAGTTAAAAATTCTACCTCTCACCCACCTGCATCAAGTTTTGAATAAATAGACCCCTAAAGACAGAAGGAAAGACGTAGAAGTGTGTGATCATTTTACCAATACTTTGTTGCTTTCAATTGTTTTAGCAGTTGGTCTGCATAATGACATCTGTCTCTACAAGTCCCTAATGGAGACTGCTGCATCATAACATGCTTCTCAATTTTAAAGCTGTTCAAAGACTGTCAAAGACTATTACAGCTAAGAAAATAGAAATATTCTTGCCCTGACTTAATGGTTTGATGCAGACATATAAAATTTAAAAGAATGTTTTCAGGGCCACAGAACGAAAACTACTAGATTAATCTTGCAGCTTTTAAAAAAGAAAAAGGATGTAGAAAGAGAAGTACTGCCCTCCTTTTGCAGATTTTGTTATGGTGAATTTATTGTTTTCCTTAGTCATGGAAGGGAGCACTTTCAGTACTGTTATTCCTGTTAAGCTAGATTGAATTCTGAAAATCTTTTGCCCAGAGCTGCATAAGTTTTTTCTTTTCTCCTTCAGCTTTATAATTCTACGTTTCTCTTCAAACTGGCCTACAAAAAAGTGCATGGGCAGTCAGGGATGTTCCTAGACATGCTGTCCTCATCAATGCAAAGCAAGATGCACAGTTTTAAGTTAAACTGAGTTAAAGAAAACAGACTTTAAGGACACCAGGTTCAATTTTTAAGATATGCATGTTTTGGTGTTGGTCAAATTGACCAGAATTTGTAAAAATCAAAATTAAATAGTCCATTCAGCTAGAACACAGGTTCTCACACAGAGGCTGAGGCACTTAACCATAAAGCACACTCTGTACTTCAGCTTAGTCATTATTCTGTATCTATAAAAGCCCTACATATCAGCTGCAAAGGAAATTAATTTAGCCAAAGTAAAAGTTCACCTGATTTGCATCAGGGCATCTTGACTAACACACAAAAACCTAATAAACAACAGAGGCACAGGACACTCCCTGATGAAATGTGGCTACATGTACACCTTTTAATTAAAATTGTTCCAGTTTCTCTTGTAGAAGAAATTAAAATAGATCAATACTAACAATGTTTTCTGGAGCATACTTGACTTTGAAGGCCAGAGAACAAGATCACTTTTTGGTGTGACCTTGTTTGGCACAAGCAGTGTCTCAGTATTAGCCCTTATTTTGAGTTTCCATCTCAAAGCAGAATGAAGATCACTGCTGAGCCAATGCTCTTTCCTGTCTATTTGAACATTTTTATTTCCCTCTTCTGATCCATAACTCACCTTGATGGCACCAACTACTGTTGTTGTGAGTGCAGAATTGTAATGACTGCACAGGACAGTAGAATACATCAAGAGAAACCTAAACAAAGGAGAAAATTTTATCAATTCCTCCCAGGGAGCTAAGAAGTTTAACATTACTTCAGGATATTCAACATTATCTGGATCAGTATTTTTCTGGAATCTATAATCCCACCTGTTTCAAACCCGTGTAAAAAAAAATTCTGTGAATCTTTAATTTAAGTTAATGAGGTGCACATATAGAATATTCAAAATACATGTTAAAATATGCTACTTGAGCTCTAGCAGAGCCAACCCTTTTCTCTGTGCTGTTTATATGTCAGTGTTTGAAGTTAGTTTGACCCCTTGGTTATGATGTGGAAGAGAAGAACAGGATGCAATTCCTTCTTCCATTGACTCAGCAGTTTCAACAGGAACAAAGCATTGTTTCATTACTTTTAAGTCCCCCACACTTTTCCAGCTGCTTTGAAGAACAAACACACTGAAACAGTTCTTATAGTCAAGGACTTACATGTTATTAACTGCAAAGTTAGATTATTGGAAAAGACAGACAGAAGAGACAGTACAGAAAATACAAAGCTAAATGTCATCTTGCTCAGCTCTGTACTGTGAAGTCAAAAATCTAGATAGCACTGAACAGTTATTTACACCATCAGAAATAATTAAAAGTCAAGACATAACCCTGGGGGGAAACGCACTTTCTCTGAACTTTAATGTAACTTATTAGTGAGTCTTACATTTGAGATTTGCAGTTTGAAATGTTGACATGAAAACAACCTGCTTTATTCCCCCGTATCCTTACCCCAACAAGCAGGAAAGAATAAATTGAAAGACAAATAAAAAATTTGTCCAGTGCTGGAAATGTGTTGCCTATTAAAAAGAGAGAGAGAGAATTATGTGCTACATAATCGACTGTAAACACATATAAAATGTACTTAATATGAAAATATGTAAATTCACAAAATACATTTAATTCATACCAAAATTATGAACCACTTGTATTACTTCTGGAAACAGAAGTATCTAACTTGCATCTAACTTGACAGACAGCAGGATGAAAGCATCCCTGATACCTAGACAAGTACTTGTAACATGTAGAGCAGTGCAGATACACAAATGCCCACTGTAAGCAGTGAACATGAATGCAATACAGAAAATTGTGGTTTGCTATTTACTGACAGATACTAACACTGTGAATAATAACACATAATAAATAATGTTGATGTGAGATGGACAGAAATAGCAAATACATAAATAATTTCCTCTAAATATCTTCCACACCACAGATTCATTCATGAACAACTTTCAGGGCCCAAGCTTGTGTTTTTGAGCACTACTAAGGTCTCTCAATAATGAATATCAATGAAAAGGCTCAATTGCTTTGAAGTATCCTCCCTAGTGAAGAGCAGCAAACAAACACACAGTGCCACACAGCTGCTAAGAAACATGTCACAGATTCTTTTCCATCTCTAGCAACTCCTGGATATGCTTCATTTTAATCTGGTTAGTTTACATTTGCTACATAAACAACAAATTCAGCTAAAACTGAACACATCCCTGAGAAACAGAATAAAGACTGTGAGTCCATGCTAACAGCCAGCTGAGCCTCCACCATGCTCATGAGGTAATAGGTAAAAAGGACCTTGAGCAGCTCTGCCCTGCTAGAATTTTGCTGGTGTGCAACTACAAGCTGCCAAGTATAACAGAGAGCCATTCTGGGGCTTCCTTCCTCTTACATTGCATCATGCTTTCCTGTCCTCACAGTGAGCCAGCTGGTGGAGGAGAAATTAGTAACTTGGACATTCATTTACAAACTGCAATCTCTCCAAGATTACAGAACTAGCTAGAGGAGTAGAAGCATGTCCCTACCACATGGGGGTAGGGACAGATATGGTACTGTTGCTTTGACTTCACAGCAGAAGACGTATGCTGTGACAGGTCAAGGCAAGAAGTTCTGCCAGGGTAAAAACTGGTCTGAAAATCTGCTAAGTAAAATGGTTATCTACAATCATTTGCTGACTTATCATCAGTATCTTTCCATTTTCTTTGTTTTTTCTGTAATTTGATTTCTGTGTGTCACACTGACCTAGTTGTCCGCAACATTTAACAGTACTTCTATTTTTAAGTCACCAAACCAATGTGATGCACAGCAAGCAAAATGTATTTCCCTAATAGATATTTATTCTCTTCAGGGAACTGAGCATTAAGATGTTTACAGCAAATCAGCCAGTGGGCACAACACACTCCTTCTTTTCCCCTGAAGTTAACCTAGCAACAAGGTAAACTTCTCTGACCAGGTCTACCAAAATATCTCAAACTCTGTGTTCTGGAAAAGCAGTTGAAATCTTACAGCTATAAAAACTTCGGCTCCTTTTCCAAGATAGGGAGCAGCTGCATTGTCCTAAACTGGCACAAGGTCATGTGGACTGATGACATAAAGAAATTTCATATTCACTGTAGACCTAATTCTAGCACTTTCAGGCAACCATAATTTTTCTGCTTAAAGCAGAATTCTAAGAACACAGTGACAAAATTGTGTGAGTTCAGGGAACAACAACATACAACAAAGAAAATTACAATGATTTATTACACCCTCCAAAGAATTTTCCGTGGCAAATGTAAAACATTTCTAGAAAGAAATATGAGGGACTAGACTCTTTTAACTATTACCAAAAAGGCAACTCAGCAAGTCTGAGGGAGCCAGCAAAACCTTCTGGTCTGATACTTTATGTATCAGGACATACTGCCTACAGATACTGTATTAGGATTACCTGGGGAGAGTCTTGCTCTCATTCTATGAGAATGCACAATGTAGGTTTCTAAACTAGATTGAGACTAAACAGAAACCTGCCCTGGACATCAGAATGACAGAAAGACTCAAAGAGAAAGATTGAA
Source organism: Calcarius lapponicus (assembly GCA_039654755.1). NCBI lineage: Eukaryota > Metazoa > Chordata > Aves > Passeriformes > Fringillidae > Calcarius > Calcarius lapponicus. The sequence goes on from CM077481.1 coordinate 40,008,754, forward strand.
ATTTGTCTGTATAGTTGCAATCTTATTTTAGAGCATGTGGCAAATCACACAGTGCAGCTGGATTCTCAACCTTCTGCTCAAGCTGGGTGTACCTGAACATACCTCAGTTCCTAGACAAAGACTCAAATAAGGACTATCACACAAATTTAGCTTCTCCTTAAGTGAATACTCACAAGTTCTTACCTGTGAAGGACAAGTGTAACTCACACTTTTCAAACAAATCAAACTAACATTGAGGGAGAATTACCTCTTCAGAAAAAAACCAAAAAGCCCCTCTCACTCCCTAAATGAAATCTGAACAAAATAACATTATCAGTCAGAGATATGCAATATTGCTACTTACCTGCTGAAAGTCTCCAGTAGAAAAGCTAATAATAACTGTTGGAATCACCATGAAGCAAGCATTATAAAAGAGGACACCATATTTTCCCAACTCCTGTGAAAAACAAACATGCCATTTGGCATTAAAAGCCACTTGGGAGCAAAATACTACGTATTTCTCCGGTAATTCTTCTGACATTATTGTCAGCAAGTAAACAGATAGAATACATCTCAATTTAAAATACAAACTTGCAATCCTTTTATTCAGTGTTTCATACTAAGCTGAAATTCCACTTCACTCACTCTGTCCATGCACGCAGCAGAGTGTTACTGCTCTGTTATACCTTGGACACTTTCTATACAACTCTAGGAACTTTCAAAAGCGCTGGTCCAGAAGTGCTTTATGTTGACTTCACATAAGTCTCTGCCTGGCCAAGGAATCACCTAGTCATTCTACTACAAATCAACCACAAAAACATATAACAGGAAAATTAATGAAGTTTGACTCATAGATAGAGCTCTGTAATCACTGGTAATTGATGTAACTTTATGCGGCTTAAGGGTTGCCATATAACCTGTGGGTTAACTTGCTTGGCACAAAGGCAGGAAATTAGGAGAATGAAAAAATAACCCTCCCTTCCTCCAGATTCAGCCATGCTGCTTAGAAAATCTCTGCAGCCTATCTCTTCTCCCATATTTTGCAGAAAATTGTGAGGCTGTTAAGTGCTGCTTATAAATAAAAATGCAATCCAGAATCAACAAAGATGTCTAAGATTATTAAAAGACATATATTTCTGCTGTACAGAGAGAACCACAGAAGTCAGAAACCAAATCTCTATCCAAGACTGCTCTTTGCTATGGCTTAGTATGTTTCATGGCACTGCATTTGAAGAGCAGCCTGCCCAACATTTATGTGAGTAATGTATTTCAAGATATCACTTAATACCTTGTCACACCTGCTTTTGCTGAAGATTGGCTTTTAGATAACTGAAAAAGACTACAGTTACTGTGGTTATGACTTAGGGTGGACAGTTCTCTGTTTATTTTACATAAACCTCACATAACATGTGTTTCTAGTCAAAAAGCCATCATCCCTATATATATACGTATCAAATTTAGAGGTAAACTGTTTGCTTATGGTTTGCTTGCTTTTTTTTTTTTTTTTTTTTAATAACTACAAACTCTGCTTAAAAGCCTTGGGAGAAAAGAAAATACAGTTTGCTTACCAAAGCCTAGCCAGAGATAGAAATAACAACTTTTTCTAGGCTGTTCTCTATTAAGAATGCATATATCAACAGGAATGTGAAAGTAAATGAAGTTATTTATGAGTTCATAATGGTAAGTACATAAAAGTCATGATAAGTAGGTGTCCTAGTGTGACTAATGGGGTGACTTTATGATGCTGAATTTTATCCCCATTTGTCTGTTTAGACTAGAAATAAGTTTTGTGCCCTTAAAACTAGATCCAAGAGTGAAGAAGGGGGAAAAGGAGAAGCGGTGGAATGTCTGAGGCAGCTGTATTCAAGAACATAGAGATAAGAGCTTCAGCTCTCTCTCTCAGTGTGTGTTGTCTGCAGCACAGACAGCGGGAGAGAGCTCTCCTTTGCTTTTAGTTAGCTTTTTTAGCTAGCTGAGGCAGAGAAGTTCCCTGGACTGTAGTTTTTCTTTTTCTTGGAACTATTCAAACCTGCTCTGGACTGAAAAACCAGGAAAACGTCAGGAGCTCATGCCTGTGCCCCAACAGGGCCCAGGACATGGCACTTTCTAGCACCAGAGGGATTGATAAGAGACTGAGCAAACCGAGCTACACTCCATGACAAGGACTCTCTCTCTGAATTTGCCATCTCTTCAGAACAGTGTGAGGTTCCAATGCTTAATATTATTCTTTTTATTCTTTTTTTTTCATGTTTGTGAGTACCTTGGTTGTTAAATAAATAGTTTTTTCCACTTTTCTCCAAGGAAGTTTGTCTCCCAACTGGGTAGGGAGAAGGGCCACCTGAATTTGCTTTCTAGAGGGACCCCTTCCTAAATTTGCCCTAAACCAAGACAGTAGCTCACTGCTAAATTCAAACCAATCACCCCAAGTTACCTTTGGATCAATTTTCTGCTTTGTATAAACTCCATTTGCTGCTGTGAAGATATCATTTAGCAACACAAAGATATAGCCCTCCAGATTGAAAGACAGATCAGACCTGGGAAAGAAAGAAGTACTATATTGTAAATAAGCAAAAAATATGCAATGCATTGCATTACCTTGTTTACCAAAACAAATATTGGGAATGAGGATATGAAAATCCCATGAACTTCAGCCAGTCACAGGTTTTGCTTCAAGCCTTCTTTGTAAGTCAAAATACTTTACATTTCTCCAGTCACAGGACCATCACAAATGAAACATCAGAGTTCCTAATGCTCAGTGTGAAAGTGGCAGGAGATGTTCAGTTTTCATTCAGAAAAAATTCCACCCATCTCAACCCTGACAACCAGTCCAATTAGGACTGAATTTACTTACCTATTTCTTTTACTACAGAAAACAGCTACGGAATAAAATCCAACTGGTTTCTATGTTTTTCAGACATATTGTCATCCTTTTTGTTTTGACCAGTTACCTCATCAATACAGGGTAATTTATTTGATAGGACATGGCTCTATCTCTGTCACATCACATGGAAATTATTTACCCTTGTTCATAGCAAAGCCAGAAAACAAACAAACAAACTTAACTTTCCAGGTAGGTAAAGGAATGTTCAAACAGAAAACGGAGGACAACATACAAGTGCTTTCTAACCATTATCTTACAATGGAACTTAAAAAAAGAAAAAGGGGGGGGGGGGGGTTATGATTAAAAAAATATACAATGTCTAACTCCATATTTGACAACCAAATATCATTCTTTCTATCCAGAACAAGAGCATACTTCTCCAAGATTATTAAAATACACTGATACCATGAAAAAAGAACAAAGGATTCCTCACACAGCTTTAACCTGCTTCACTTATGATCCTGCAAACATGGAAAACCGAGAGGTGGAAAAAGACACACCCAAAGACTGTCAGCAGGAATTGGATTTTTTTCCTTTGTATAACTGCACCTCCCAGTGATGTCACTAGAGAGATTTTCCAAATCAAAACTTTATCCAGAGTAACTTATCTCCACTTAGGTTTACTTGGAATTAAACAAGGAAAAAGTCCTCCTGCTGTCCCTCCCCTCATAATATGGCTTTGTATGAGAAATTAAAACCTTACCCAGCGGCTATGAAAGCCCCAAGAATGATGGCAAATACGCTGACTACAATATTCAGTGGGTACCGTTTCCTGCAGGCAAAAATTGAAACAGTTCACATTTTCATTATTTGAAGCACAGATAAAATGGCTGACTGCCTGAAAAGTTTCAAAGCAATTAACAATCACAGAACATTTAATAGGAGGGCAAAGTCTTGACAACCTTACAGAAACAATGTGATTGCCCATGTGCCATGCTGTCAGACCTTGGCCCTGAGAACAGAGATTGAAAAAGCACTCTGAGCACTCTCTTACTAGACAATTATAAAAGCAAAGATTAAAGGTTCAAAGTAACAGCACTGAACCAAACAAATTTAATGTGTATTGATATTCATAATACACATACTTCAGTGTCATCCAGCAGTCCAGTACATCTCTCATGCAGTTTTTCATACCCCTCTGTTCAGGAAGATGCTATACAGCACACTGTCTCAATTATTTTCAAATAGATACTTATTTTGAAATCAAACTGAAACTTTTTACTTGAAAGGGAAAACATGGAGCTTATGACATTCTTCACTACTGCCACAGAGTAGTAAAAAGTGCTGCCACAGAGTATTAAAAAGCATACTGTAAACCTATTAAAAGGTTTTTATATCTACACCACTTTATTTGGAAATATCTTAAGCACTCATTTTTGCATCATACTGCAACATGCCTTACATGCCAGCATTCCCCTAGTCCTTATTCTGTCAAGATAAGACTGAGAGATAAGATCCTCAAAACAAAACGTATAATTCTCTTGAAGAAATACTCTTGGAGAAATCCTCTGTGTAAAGGACTACATCTGTGGACCACTGCCCCAAAAACAAAGTAGAGCTGAGCAGACTCTAGATAAATTAGGCTTTGATCATAATGACTCTCAAGAGTAACAATCCAAATCTTGATTGTTTCAAAAATCCTGACATAAGCCTGCACAGACTCTCTAGAGTCCTTTCATTTTCAGCCCTGAGGAAATCCATTGTGTCAGTCTGCACCAACACAGCATTCTCCCGAGCCTTCCACTGGTTAGGATGTTGCTTGCACTCAGAGGCCACAATGCTGTTCTCCAGCTGAGCATTTATGTACATCTCACTGACTCTTTTTTTTTTCACTTGCTTGTGGCAGTCTTCAGGCCAACAGAAGACAGCAAGTTTTGCTTTCCCTGGGAGAAGTTAAAACTACAAAAGAATTCTAGAACATCCCCAAATATGAATCACATTGATCAATTAACTGCTGCTTCAGCCAAAAGCAGATGACACTTTAGTTGGGGGCTTTTTGCAGTTTTAGCTTTCCTCTGATCATCACTCTCATGCTGCCTGGGTTCAGATTCAGCAAGCTGGTTTTCTCCTTGTGAGTTCATCTTGTGAGCCCAGCATCAGTCATGTGGATAGACCTGTGAAGTTCTGGACAAAGTATGACGTATTTCTAATCCTGTTCCTCCAACTCAGCACTACTGAAATTAGAGATCCTGAGCAGCTAGCATATCCTTCTTAATTTCTAATGAAAAACAACATAGGTGTCTGTAAGTAAGGAAATCTCTGATCTAAGAACTGGTAAATGGTAAATACCATTTTGCTTCATTAACCTGGTATGTTTTCAGACTTGACCCAGACAGTTACTCTACATAAGCAGACTGCCATGCTATCGGCACTCTTTGGAGACATAAGGATCTATCTGTTTGAAGCAGTTCACAGTTTAGGAGCCTCCAAGACAAGACACAAACATAACCACTGAAAGTGACTGAGTTGTGTCTGCTGACCTGCAACCCATGTAACAGTCTAGAGAATGAGATATGAAAATGGAGGCAAGTTGATTTTTCCCTCTCTTCACTAAAATGTATGTATCTGTGCCTTCAAAAAAGCTACATAATCCGTTTCTTTGCTTTTCTCTACTTGTAAATAAAAATCACTCATTCAATTTTCTGATGAGATGACACAAGTAATCCATTTGATGTGATCTAAAGTAAAGGAATCTTAAATGAAAAAAAACCAAAACCAAAAACACAACCCCAAAAGCAAACAAAAAGGATCACCCAAGTATGATGATTTCCAGCAGTAAAGTAAGTGGAATGGTAAACTTCCTGAGCACTGTAAACATCGGCAAACTGTCAAAAAGAACAAAATAAAAATCCAAGCATAGTATCAGATTAATTGCATTCTTATATTCTAACTCTTATTTCACTAACCCAGGGGATGGAACAATTAGTCCAGGAATAAGAAACCAAAACAAATAGCAAATCATTTAGTACATATATATGAATGTCAGTCTGACATGCACATTAGACAACCAAATCATTGAAAGATAGCAAATTTTGCCAGTTAGTAAATCAGTGCAACTGGCTATGTTTGAAGGTCACTCTGCATTACTGAAATGGAATATAGTAGGTATTTTTTACCTAGCATAACCCTTATGAAATAATTCTTTCTGCAAAATTTATAGGCATAGTTAAATAAAAACTATTTCTATTGAAACTTAAGAGGAGAGACACTAAACTTTTCTCTGAAAACATGTAACAGAAATAAAATACAAAGAAAGCATGCTTAGTAAACAAGCTGTACTTTGAAAAAGTAAAATAAATCCATGACCAAAAAATTAGAGGAAATACAAGAAACATGAAAGCTGGGGCCACAGCTGCAACTACAACAAACTTCTATTTTTAGCAAGATATTGTTGATCTGCACAAAGTAATGCAGTTGGAAACCTTTCTGGGTGAGAAAACACTTGCATCTGATACTGTAAATGTGACAGCATGGTCATATGGACCAATTAATCCCCTACTAAAGATAATTATTAACAATTGCATTAGTAAATTATACAATTCCTAACGCAATGTTTAAAAACTTTACAACAGATATTTTGAATTTATGCATGGGATCATCTGCACCTTCCAGACAATCTAAACAAGGTGGAGAATTCAATGATGTAAGCAAGTATAATATGTTGTACCAAAATGCAATGTAACAAAATATTAATGGTAGGAACACTGCAGGCATTTGAAAGTTTCTGTTATAAAAATTAGTTAAAACTAGTAAATCTAAAATAGGTATACCAGCCACAGGAGAGGGAGAAGGTGCACTTACATACCCTACAAAGCATTTAAATTTACAATCAGAGAAAAGGGAAAGAAAAACCCAACTTTTACAGTTTTGAAATTTCTGTCATATTCACAATGGCTGAAGTGCTAAACGGCACAGTACTGCCTAAGCCTTAATGTCTGTTTCAGTGGAACAGCTCTTGAACACATTCAACAAGGAGTTGCAGAACCAGGCATCTAGTGTTCATAGCTGGAGAACATTAATTCTATAAATAAAAATAAATGTGTCACGTACATATTTTATGAAAAATCCTTTTGCTAGGATTTTTTCTCCTGAGAAGCTGAGAGGCCTCAAAAATTAAATGTAAACCATAATCATTTGCTGCTGTGGAATGCAACAGGTGCATCTTTGATTGGTCTCATGTAGTTGTTTTTAATTAATGGCCAATCACAGTCCAGCTGTCTCAGACTCTCTGGTCAGTCACAAGATTTTATTATCATTCCTTTCCTCGCTAGCCTTCTGATGAAATCCTTTCTTCTATTATTTTAGTACAGTTTTAATATATCATTGTCTTTTAATATAATATATTTCATAAAATAATAAATCAGCCTTCTGAGACATAGAATCAAAATTCTTGTCTCTTCCCTCATCCTGAGACCCCTGCAAACACCACCACAGAAATGCAAACAAATTAAAAGTGATGCATTGAGGGACCTCATCATTCTCTACAACTCCCCGCAAGAAGGGTGCAGTGAAGTGAGGGTAGGTCTCTTCTGCTGTGCCTACAGTGAGAGCACCAGAACATATTGCCTTCAGATGAGGCAGGGGAGATTCAGACTAGATATTAGAAAAAAATTGTCATTGTTAGGGCGATCAGGCATTAGAGTGGGTTACTCAGGGAGGTGGTGGAGTCACCAACCCTGAGGGTGCTTGGACCTGGCACTGCGTGATAAGATTACTAGTCCAGGGTTACAGTGGTAGTGCAGTGTTTACAGTTGGACTGGATGATCTTCAGGTCTTTTCCAGCCTTGATGATTCTATGATTCTGTGGTTCTACTTTCTTTCCTAGCATCTGTCTCATAGTTATGAATTGCACACAAACCTGCAAAATTCTGTTTTGGTTTAGCTTAGTACCAAACCCTCAGGAGCCTGCAACAACATAAAAAAGCCACCACAATGGTAGTAGGGTATCCTGCTGTATCCTCTAGCTGTATCCTCCAGTCCTGGTGCAGCCATCATGCTTCTGTGCTTGTCTTCCACAGAAAATACAGTCATTCATTCTATCTACATTGCTTACACCTTTTTAGCACTAGCATGGAAGCAACTCTCAGGGGTCTAAGTTTACAGGCACATGGGAGTCAAGGCACTCTTCAGCAGTGCTCCCTGACAACCACCACCACCCCAAGCACCACCACCACCCCACTACACAGTAGTTTTTCATCACTTGGTGATTCCTAAATATCTGCCATGACATCATGGTACAAACATTTTCCTTATGCTTCTTCCTTCAGAAACACAGTTTTCCAACTCTCTCGTTAAGACACCCAGGAAAAGCTGGATGCTTGGATGTGAAGCAAAAGTGTAAGCACTTTCATGGTCACATAGGAGTATTGTGATTTTATGTCATTAAAGGACTGGCTAAGCTCCCCTTAAAGGAAGTAGACAACTTGTAAACTGATCAAATGTTTGTGTAAAAATTTCATAACAGTACCAGGGGTTTAGACAGACAGGCAGACAGACAGACACCACATGGATTTAAGACTCCAGACAATGCTCTTCTTTAGTGTTTCTTTTTTACCCCACAAGAGAAAAGGGTAAAATCCAAACAGTCTACTTATAACTTCTACTTACTGTACCTGAGTTTGCTGGTACTTGATAATCCACTTAAGTGGTTTCCAACATAAATCAGAGGCAGAGGAAATAACTGTGATAAAATTAAAAGCATAACTCAGATTATTTTGTTTAGAAGTACTGTTGAGGAACTTTACTTGATAGAATTTGATACCTGTCATATCAGATGTACTTTTATGAAGAAAGAGGGGTTTTCTAACAGGAAAAAAGGTAACTGTGCTGCAAGCTCATCTGCAGCTCCTATTTATGTCACTGGTCATGACCACAGCTTCACTGATGTCATTAGAAGAGTTGCAATTTACCACTAATGAGACTTAGAATCCACTTAGAGTAAATGTTAATCACTTTTAATTACTATAATCCTCAGATTAATATCCATTTTAACATTTAATTTTAGATATAAAGGTAATAATAACAACAGTATCTAAATAATCAAGTGAAGAGGTGGAATAAAAAAGTTAATAAACTATAAGTATGCTGTGCTCTTCTACATATTCCACATATATTAATACGTCTGGAAGTTGCAACATTTTAGATTAACCCAAAAAATTTGCTTTGTAAGATACTAGAAAGGAAAGTTAAGTAATTATGAGTAAATTAAACTTTGCTTCCAGCAAAGAGACTGACTTGCACAGAAATCTATGTCCATAACACAATACAGAGAAACAATAATGGAACTTATGAGCCTTAAGAAAATGTACAAGAATACATTAATCCCTTCAATTATCAGCTGCAATTCAAAGCCATTAGTTTTCCTTTTACAGAAAAAATTACAGTATCACAGAATGGATAAGGTTGGAATTTGCAGAAGATTTAAAGCAACCAAGGTAATCAATGGGGACAAAGGCAGTGTGTACACTGGGTCCCATTCACTATCAGTCAAGAGGGGCTGAAATGGCAGAAAGACATAATAGATCCTCTATCCTAATGTGTAATAGTTGCTCTTGTTTCTAAACAAGGACACTTTGGAGGACACTAAAATCAAAGGCTATTTATTTTTAAACTTTGTCTGCTGGAAAAGTATACAGAGGAGTAGGGTGTATTTAATCTATATTTAAAATGCTGTGTTTCTTTCACAGCAAGAGAGAAAAAAGTGAAGTAAAAGTTAACTGATAGTCAACTGAAGTTAACTTTTAAGTGAAAGTCACAGTAAAAGTAAACAGGAGTATAAAGAAAGCAGGAGTATGAGTAACAATAAATATTCAGCCTGTTGGCATAAGTTTGCAAAAATTTTGTAAAGCAGTCTCATCTGCAGACTTTTATTTGGAACATTTTGGTTCATTTAATTTATAGGCTGAAAACAGAGCAGACATTATATTACTTTTCCTCTGAAATTCATTCCATTGTAAAGACAAAATTACAACATCCAGCATAACAGCAGAGATCAGTGAATCATTTACTTAAAAGGGGTCAGGAACTTTAAAGTTTCGTCACTAAAATAAGCATTTCACTACTTTAAAACTCTAAGCTGAATGCACTGAAGACATAAACCAGTTGAGGAGTGAAAAGTAATGATTATCTTAGTGTCAAAGCAAAAGTTGACAAAAGGATAAGGAGCTGGACTAAGGGTTCCTTAAAAAGTACAGAAATCAACAATGAGCAGTCCAGCTGATTCACTATGACTAGTCAAATCCAACACCACAAACAGTATACAGGTCCTGGAAGCTAAAATGCTGACTGCTCCCAGCCTATCCAGCAAAGTCTTCCAAACAATAGAGATTATTAGGGTAAAGAAAATACATGCTGTATTTCTTTTAATAATATTTTTTTATATACAGCCTTTGTATATAAGTTAAAATGAAGACAACAGCAGAGAGGGAGCACAGCAGCACTTGTGGGGATGGAGGGAAGAAACTTTTCAAGGTCTCAGTAAGTTGTTTATACATGGAACTCAAAGCTACCCACTGGGAAACCTTCTTTCATATTATGGAATAATAATGAAGGATTGTCCATTTTATGAATAATACCATAGATTCTCCTCCAAGACTTGCACATGTTGAAATGCCAATGATTTCAACATGCATTAAGAATGAGCATATCTTTGAGACATCCATTGTAAATCTCACACTGTCAGGAAGACAAGATATTCTGCAGTAAAGATGTGGGCTTGAAAAGCTATGCTATCTGATCCCTGCAGCAGGCTGGGAACATTCCTTGTGTCCTGGAGCAAACATAACTGATAACCCGCAACAAGACATAAACACACAGGCTAATGCATCAAAGAAACATTCCAGCAACATTGCATAGATGCAAAAATCTTTGAGGATTGTTGCTGTAGTCATTTCACATCCTAGTTCCCAAACTGAGGTAAGAGGAGGTCCTGTCACATTTGTTCTATCCTGCCTCTCGAGACCATATACATTTAAGGTCTGTATAATGCAGCTAGTCACCACTTACAGCATTTTCAGTGGGCATTATTTTAGCCCCTCCTATGGAATATAAATGTTATAATGGGAGTCAGCTGTTGTTCCGGTTTCTCATCTACCACATTACTTTTCTACTATTTTTTCTACAATCACATGCTTCATTCATATTTCCAAGCAGCCTTTCTCTCTTTATGCAGTGTTCAAAAGTCTTTCACAAACACCTATCTCCCACTATAGATCCCACAGAGAGCTATATCCAGAAAAACCTTTCAGGAATGTGGAAGATTTCATCCTGCTGTATAAAGGTAAAGCACCTTTCCCATGTGCTGCATAACTAAATGGCACCAGATTTCTCTGCAAACAGAGTTTATATCTATTGCCCAAACTAGAATATTACAGAGAAATTAAAATTATGAAATCAATTTTTAAATGAAACTATGCAAAGAATCCCATTTGAAAAAGAAATGCAAATGTTTTTCTTGTCTCCATAAGAAAGAATGCTACTATAAGAAGTAACTCTTTCCTATTAATACCATGACATATGTGATCCTTACCTTCACAGGTATACTTTTGTCAAAATCAGGGAAGTGAACAATCTTATTTAGTTTTGACACATACAAGATAAGTATAGTGGCTGCCATCTAAACAAAAAGAAAAAATGAGAAGTCATGCAAGAGCAAAATCATAATGTGTGAATGAAAAAACTGCTTCAAAGACAAAATCTTTATATGAATTTGACAAATGCTAGGTTTTATGTATTTCTTTAAAAGAACAGCACAGAATGAAATTAAAAAATTGAAATAATTTTGCTCTTATTGAAACAATTTTGCCAGCTATTTATTTAAAAAATACACGAATATATTTACTATTCTGAAGAAAATTAGTGGCATTCTGTGAAACAATGCATGCTGAAAAGGAGTTGAGAAAATAAAATAGGACACAATCCCAGACAAACCATGAAATTTTCACTCAGAGAATTGTTTAGTCTGCAGAACCACTCCTAAAACTTTTTTTTGGTAATGCAAGATTGAGGTTGGGCATTGATCAATGTGTTGACAACATGAGGAAGGAATAGTAAAGATGCAGACAGAATGAAGAAGAATATCTGAGCAATCATACATCATAAGTGTTAATGCTGCCCCAAGGAGTCAAAACAAAGGGTCGAATTTTCCTAATACAAAAATACAGCAATCAATATCTAGAGGATGAGGTGGAGTCATGTTCTGCAGACTAAAGCATTATACCATATCATATGTACTTTATATAATGTTCAGGAAAATCTTGGAAGGATGTGTCAACAAAAAAAATGGAAATGCCATTAAGTCTTTGATTCTGCAAAGACTCTTTTTCTTTTTTCTGCAAAGAAAAAAGCCACATCAAGACATGAATTATTGCCACATTTTCAAGCCTTTCACTGAAACATGTTCTATGGTTCCTTGAGCAGTCTGGGTATGTAAAATTCTCTATCACATCACAAAGTCTTTACAAGACATTTTACTCTCTCTAGCACCTAACAGCAGAGATGTCAGACCTGCTGTACCCTGTTTTCAATACTTCCTCACTACCCCTTGTTGTGCAGCCTTGGCAGAAAGCAAATTCCCTATAAAATGTATTTGCCTAAATAATACTTGCTTCAAGGCTCAATCTTTATCAGTGATCCCTCTGCAGTGATACATTCTTCTTTATGGACCCAGTCCACAAGCATTTGAACTTTGGTTTTATCACAATGTCTCCTAACAACAAACATTTCTGCTGCCATACTCCAACTTACCCATGGGCAAATAAGGCAAGAAAGAATCAAAATTTTGCACTGGTCCTACTGGAAAACTGCTGGGAAATGGGAAGAAATTTATGAGGAAATTCATGGTTTGGCTACAAACAGGGGCAATATCTCTGCATGTAGTCCACAAAGGCTCAAGGACCTTCACAGAATGTATGCATACAGAATGTATGCATTTGCTAGAACAAAGCTGGACAGTTTTGAATGCCAGATTCCTTAATTACTGAACTTTTCAAGGAGAAATAAATAGCATTCCAGTCTTTTACATTACCCTCTCCAGGCAATAATTTTGACTCAAGCTCAAAGTTGCCTATTTTCAATGAAACAAATTACAGTTCCTTAAAGTGTATCTAATCCAGAAGACAAGCAGTTCACTCTAACTGTGATTTTACCCCCTAAAATCTACCTCTATTATCGTCAAACTTAAAAAATAATGAATACTTTTAGTATGCTTTACTTGTGAACATACCTGTCCAATTCCAAGAAACATTGGTGATGGGAAGCTGAAAAGCATGAACAGATATTTAGTACTGAGGAATGGAAATAAATAATTAGGAAAAATAAGAAAGTTAAATTTTAAAACCAAATTCAACAACTAAACATGAGGATGACTGGCCTGTGTTTAAGAAGAGTTCAGGACTACACTTAATGTAGTAGAAATATTTTATTTCTGAAGCCCAAATGATACAGCCCATGTACAGTTGATCAATTCTGAACTGCCAGTTGTTTGGGGAATACTCATAAGTGAAGGTAACACACAGAACTCTTAATGCATCATTTCTTGAGTAGCTTCACATATACATTTTAAATCCTGAGATGGGATAGTAACTAAAACATCTTGCACTTGCTCTAACATGGAAGATTATCTCTACAATCCAAACATACAAGCAATATGTTTTTGTCAAAATCAAGTTCTTAGGTAAATGTTGTAGAAAAATCTATTGTCTACTAAACCAGCTACATTTGTACTATAACCCTTCAGTTGGTTTTAGCTAAAAGAATGGATAGAGTCACAGAAAGGTTTAGGTTGGAAGGGACCTTAAAGATCATCTAGTTCCAAACCTTCTGCCATGGGCAGGAACACTTGCCACTACTCCATGTTGCTCAAAGCCCCACCCAGACTGGTCTTGATGATTGGTCATCTCTAGGGATGGGGAGCCCACAGCCTCTCTGGACAACTTACTCCAGCGCCTCACCACTCTCACAGTAAAGAATTTCTTCCTAATATCAATCTAGACCGCCCTCTTTCAGCTCAAATCCACTTCCCTTTGTCCTATCACTACATGGCCTTCTCAAAAGTCCTTCTTGAGCTCTTCCCTTTAGGTACTGGAAAGCCACAATAGGGTCTTCCTGGAATCTTCTCCAGGCTGAACAACCCTGTCTCTCTCAGCCTGTCTTCACAGGAGAAGTGCTGCCATCCTGTGATCAGAGCCACTGTGATTAGTGGCCTCCTCTGGAGTAGTTCCAACAGGTTTGTATCTTCTTTGAGTTGGGGGGTCCAAGACCTGGATGCATTATTACAGGTGGAGTCTCACCAGAGCAGGAGCATAGAATCCCTTTCCTTCCCCTGCTGGCCTCACCTCTTCTGATGCAGCCCAGGTGGCTGGGTTTCTGAGCTGCAAACACATGGTGCTGGTTCATATTCAGCTTTTTACCACAAACACCCCCAAGTCCTTTTCCCCAGGGCAAGTCTTGACTCATTCTCCATGCAGACAATATTTGTGCCTAGGATTGCCTCAATCCAGGTGTAAGACCTTGTACTTGGCCTTGTTGAACTTCATGACATTTGCAGAAGCTGCAGTTCTCCTACTTAGTGTGGTAAGAAATGTACATCTAATATTAAAATAATTGAGATGCGAACAAAGCATTGACCAAAGAAACAAACACACTGACTCACAGCAAAAAGGCCATAAGAGCACTACAGTCCTAACACAGAGTTAGGAGCAATTGATAGCAAAAGAGATCAGGGAAACAGAAGTATTGGGGGTGGGAAAAACCTAAAAAATAGCAGGACTTCCATTTATAATCATGTGACACTTAAACTGCCATTTGTTTAATATTTACAGCTCCCCCATATAAAGATGGAGAGTTTGTCCATCTGTACTACACAGATTTCTCCAGACATTTGTGATTTGCAGAGGCCTAAATGTTTCCAGCAATGCTGTAAGGTCTTAATATAAAACTTAGGCTTACTGATGGACATACTGTACTCGATTATCTCACACAGATGTGCTAGATGTATGCCAAGGACTTTCAGGGAGCTACAGCCTGTAGGATAAAAACCACTATAAAATAAAATCCCAACTTGCACCATGTACAATTTATGAGACATATTAAATACAGCTGCTATATGTTCAAATAGCACTGAATGTTAGAAAATTACATTTGGCTTTTTAAATTTCTTCTCATTTTGGTTTTTCTTTTTCTTATTTTGATTCAAGATGAGCTAAACCATAGCAAAAACAGAGCAAAGATTTTAAGTAAAACATGTTAATGGTGACAAAAATGGCAGTCACAGGACAATACAGAACCACAGAATATCCTGTGTCAGAAGGGACCCACGAGGATAATCAAAGTCCAACAAGTATACACATCTAGATGGGAAAAGTATGACTTGGAGATGAATGCCCAAGTTCCTATTTCCGTCAGCTGCAAGACTAAGAGTAAAACGCAGTGTAAGAGGTGTGCAGTTAATGCTGTTGCTTTACACAGTGGTAGAAGATTCTAATTATCACCAGGATTCCATATGGGAATTAGCGCCATCAAGTCAAGGACGGAATCTCTCAGTGTTTTTATGATCAAGACATTTTACGAGGTTCACTTTTCATTTTTGGCTACCTCAGAAAAGAAAGATGCTGTAAGGAAGATACTGTTCGGCAGGAACACTTAGAGGATACGCTGTTTCGCTCACGGGTGTCTCAGGTAGTGAGATCCTCTGGAAATAGCGAAAGGACCCGCAGGAAAAGACGGGTGTTGTCGGAACTGTGCCTGCCGTCGGGCGGTGCTGCAGAACTGGTACATACTGGGCACGAGTGGGGTCTCAGATTGGAGAAACCGGCCCTGCTTCCAGCACATTACCCACCAGCTGGCTGCTCGGGATCCCGAGCTGCACGGACGCCCGAGGGTCACGCCACCGGGAAGGGGAACAGGAGAGGGAAGGCTTCTCCGCCGGGCAGGGACAGAGCCCGGCATCGCCCGGCACCGGCCGTACCGGCACCCGCGGGTGGGGGGCCGCCCGCTCCGCCCCGCCGCTCACCTGTAGGCGCTGAGGAGCGCCTTGTTGACCAGCACGGTGAGGAAAGAGCACGTCCCGTAGAAGAGCGCCGAGAACACCCTAGGAAGTGTCGGGGAGGCGGCGGCGGCGTCCGCCTCCTCCCCCGCGGCCTGCCCGGCGCTCATGGCGGCGGCGAGCGGCGGCGAGCAGGGCCGCGCCGCGGGCTTGCACCAGGGTGGCCGTGGGGACGCCGCTCCTCCTCCTTCTCTCCCGCCCGTCCCCAGACGGCGGCGGCGGCGGCCCCGGGTCCGGGCGCGGCGGCCCCGCGGGCGGGTCTGGAGCGGCGCCGCGCCTCGCCTCGCCTGCCGGGGGCGCTGCCGCCGCCAGGGCCGGGGCGCCCCGCCAGAGCGGCCCGCGGGGCTGGGCGGCGGCGGGGCGGGCACCGCGCGGGGCCTCGGGCGGGCCGGGGCCGCTGCAGCCCGGCCCCCAGAGCGCCCGGCCGTGCAGTTAAACCAGGCCCGCGGCAAAGCGGGGCTCTGGGGCCGGCCCGCGGAAGGGAGAGGGCCGAACCCCGCGGGGACAGACGGCGGGGACACTGCTGCAGCCAGCCCTCGGCACCCCCAGAGCTCGGCCTGGGCTTCACACGGAGGGACGGAGTCTCACAAGTTCCTGAAACTAAAAAACAATTTGCCTCGGGTGGTTTAACTTGTGTCAAATTTCAAGGGACAGGGAAAATAAACACCTTAAACCTTCTCTGCAACAAGTCGGGCTGTCAGAAACGAAGAAGAGGCTGAGTATTTAATAATTACCAAACAGCACACATTAAACCTGAAAATTAAATCAAGTTTTTATTGAAAGCTTCTATTAGAATGACAGCACATCAACTCTTCTGCTTTTAACTCACGCCAAACTACAACTTAAATCTTTCAAAGAACAAAACAACTTCTTGTATGTAATCACCTAATAAAACAAAAAGCAGTCTTCCACATCCCATCTTTGCTTTTTTTAATATGGTATTTTACCCTAAACTTGTCATGATTGAAAACTGCTTCAGCTGTCTGAATTTTGTCTATGGCAAAGTACAATCCAGTGTACTTGTCATACTTCAAAGACCTGAGGAAATATTCTGGCTGACTGATAAAAAAGAAATTTAAAAACCTCAAACCCAGCAACAACAACAAAAAAATCCCACCAAAAAAATCCACAACTAATCCTGATGAAGTAATTTATTCCAGTCTGCAAGAGGCTGGCAATTATTCTTCTGCCCTGTGAAATACTACTCAGGAGTAATTCTGAGTTATGATTCAGAATTACAACAGATGTATGTTCAGGGCTCATTTTGGGATCAGACTATTCACATGAAGCCAGATGAACAGTCAGAAGCACTAAATATTTTTTAGAAACCCAAAACCTACATACATGAATGAATTACTAGTTTTACGTAGGCAAAGAAGCCTTGTATGACTAGTGTTTCCTATTTTTTTCAGAGGCTGAAGCAGAAGTTAAACCGTATCACTGGTGCAAAATTATTTAGAATCAATGAAAGACACTTTCTTTTTTTTAAATTATTCAATTACTTTTTAGTTAAGTGCATTGACACAGGATTTAAACAAACTGGGTTAATGAGATTTTCAACCACAAAAGGTTATCAGAGAGCATACTTCAACAGCTGCAGTTTCTGATGTAAAACCACTCTACTTTTCTGGAACAGCTGTATGCATCTGGTCAGCCTACATCAAGTGATTGACAAAATGTTTTCTTCCTTTTCAGTTCAAGTGAGAGGGAAAGAGACTTCCCTACTCATCTCAATTTCCTGACTTCCAACAAGAGGAAGAAGTTAAAGCAAGCAGGTCAGTAAATACACATTATTAATATCCCCTTAAGCAGTAGCTTAACAACAACAACCAACAACAAAACCACACACAAAAAAGTCCTATCTGAAAACAAAGTTTTGTTAGCATATTAGGAATCTCTGGCTGCCTTCAAAGCAAAATATGGTAAAATATCACCATGAGACAATGGTACTGAAAGTACATAACATTCACAAAGTGACAAGGTACCCTGTTAAACGTTTCATATCAGCATCTGAGTACTAGGCAGCATTCTGCAACTTCATTTATTTGGGAAATATATGAAATCACACTGTTAACACACTTGTAACTACCTTTGGAAGCCTATTTTCTATTTGTATAGTGAATACTTTTCTGCAGTGTTTACTTTATAGCTGTGCTATGGTTAGTGAACAAAAAAATCGGCATGTTATGCTGGAGTAAAGCAGTAAGGTGGCACAGTAAGTATGGAGGCTTCTATTTGCTAATCATTATAAAAGCAATGCTTTAAAACTTAGTGTTTGCTAATAGAAGACCTAGAATAGTTTACTACAAATTCATACCACCCTGTAAATAACCCCTTTATTAACAAAATCAAGTGCCAAATCACTACAGGGCCCAAAAACCTGAAAAAAATATTACCAGTTCTTTACCTTTTTCTAGACTTTGCAAGACTAATCATTTTCAGATACAACAATGTGCAAAACTTCCCAACTACACATGTTAGGAATAACAAGTGCTACCAAGAGATTCTGCTGAAATCAAATCAAAAAAATGTGAAGCAGCAAAGTCAAGCCTCATACCTTGGGCAGTCACAGTGAAAATATTCCCTGCATGAAGCATTTTCTTTCCCTGTACAAGATGAGATAGCTAACCCCTGCCCTTCGCCTTGGAGATGCTAGGTGTAGATATACTGACATTAGAAAAACATTTCATTGCTGTTTAACAATATCCCCAGACTCATCACTTTGCTAAATAGTCAGATAAATACTTTTTTGTCAGCCTTCTTTGGCCACATGTACCATCCTGCTAATCATGAACACTTTGTTCAAAAAGTGTTTCCTGTGAAATCTGCTTCAGATAAATGAGTTAACCTTGCAAAATCTAGCTTCCCATGACACATAAATTCAACAACCCTGCCTTATGCAGTCCCATATTTACAAAATACTTAGAAATTTTACATCTGTCTTCTACCCTATCAAAAGTGCAATTCTCTCACCCCGTGTTATGGGGCAACAACATTCTTCATAAATTCTACAGAATAGCAGCCTATTATAAGCAAATAAGGTGCTTAGCTTATGCTTGGGATCTAACTGGTTAAGTAACACCAGAAAGTACATTTTTTATGGGCAGAGACTGCTCCTCCTATCTACTGTCGCATGGGTGCCACAGCTAAGTTTGCCAGCTCAATGAGCGCCAGCGCGCCATGCATGCGCTCACGCTGCTCCTGGAGGCGACGGTGGCGGGCAGCTGAATGAGCACTGTTTTTCTCTTCATCATCCTCTTCATCAGACTGAAGATACTCCATTGGGTCCTGCTGTTCCTGATCTGTTTTCTGGATTGCTTTGGTCTTCAAAGCAGGAGCACGCTGCTCTCTAGTCTCCCAGTACCTATAACATCAAATGTGAGGAATACTTGTAAAATACATACTATCAACTCACACACTAACAGTTCAAAATGGGCAAACATCTCCCAAGTACTAGCTTGCATCCAACTGGGCACTGCACTTGGCTTTACCTTTCAGCCCTTATATGGTAGTATTTAAGCTGTCAGAAAAGTTATTTACTCAGTATTTTAAATGTGAAGTGCCCAAGTGAACATCTGTGACAGAATTCTTGTCTCCATGGTGTTCTCAGCAGGCATTTCTTCCTAGGCATACAGTATCCCTCATACAAATGCAAATTCAGCAAAACTGTAGCACTAGCTAATAAAGTATTAGCAGGTGTTGATCAAGCAAAAAAAAGTATTTAAGCAGAGAGCAAACACAAAACAAAACAAAACTATAAGAAAAAAGTCTCAAGAACTTTGTCTTGACCAGGAGTTCATAATTCTTTAAGGAGAGGCAAGGCTGTGCTGATGTGTACTGGAAGAACATCTAGTTGTGCTTTCTTGGGGTTTAACTATCCCAAAGAAGGAATGCTGTGTCAGACCACTCTTTTAAGTATTTTGAGAAAGGTGACACCATGAGGGAACTTACTTCGCTAGCCACTCGGCCACAGCTTTATTGTCAGCTGTCTCCTTCTTACTCAGCCTGTCTGTGAGCTCTTCTCTCTTCAGTCGGGCGTAGGGATGTTTGGGACAATGACGGTTTGCATGTGTGAATCTGCTCAAACAGCCTTAAAAAAACATAGAGTGACAATGAAGAACATGTTACAGAAAGCAGCCAACCAAAGAAAGTGTAGCATCTGTGGGATGGAAACGCCACTGAATCCACCCTTCCCCATTCACAAAAAACCTAGGTTTTGTTGAAAACCAAAGGCTCTAGGTTCGGAACACGCCCCATTATTTTATACATTAGTATCCACTGACAGAGAATGTATGCAATCCTTAGATACTTACTTGCAAAATTAGGCAGACTCTGCAGGGCTCTTCTCTTCCCTAAAAGTTCCACCAAATTTTAACTCCAAAGCTTTTGCCATGTGAACATGCATATATTTCCGATACTAGTCTGACCCCAGAAAGCTGCAAATCGTTCTCTGATGACTTACCATTCTCTGAGCAGACAAAAGGCTTCTCTCCTGTGTGGAGACGCTGGTGAGTTTTGAGCTGCCCACTCTGTACAAAGGCTTTCCCACAATCTGGGTAATCACATAAATAAGGCCTTTCACCTAAAAGTAGTAACAGAAGAGATTTACCAAAGATGACTAGAAGTGTCATAGTACCCAGTAGTGGTCCCTGGCTTCAGAAACTTGCATCTACTAAAAAAATCCTGGTGTACTTAGAAGTGCATGCTCTATGCTACTGAACAATACACTTATTTCCAAAGAGAAAAAAAAATGTACTTTTCCTTGTCATATTTCCTGATTTAAGACTCTTAGATGGCACTACGTAAGTTTTGTGAAACTGTACAGATATAAAGCAAGAAGTATGGACAGGTAATTGGACAAGACATGTAATTCAGGTTGCAACCAGAAACATTTTATTCTTACCATAGCCTGAACTAGGTAAAATAACCTGAGGTCAACATCACTACAAGGTTATAGAAATATCTCATTAGGAGAAATAGCTCATGTTTAAGAAAAGTTATAATGATGAAGGCTGCATGAGAAACTTATTCCAGCTTTAAGTTTTCTTAAATCAGTCATCAAGGAAGAGTCCTCCATGCAAACTGCAACCAGGAGAACAAAGGTAGCAGGTGTCTCCTTCCTCAAGTGGACCTGACTACACTACACAAAGGTATCCCATGCCACTGCCCTCAGGAAGGAAACAAAATGAGGGTGAGTCTGGCTCACTAATTCAGGGGAATTGCAGGGGAAGCTCTACTCAGTTAAGTAGTTCTTACAAGTTCAACACATTGTAGGACCGAGTGAAATAATTTATTTTGACCAAAAATTGAGGAATGCTGCTGTTTAATATCATTATTTAGATTAGTCATAGTGACCTGAGTCAGAAGGAGATGGTGACACCCAGGGCTTTTGTGGGATATTGTTTGGTTGGTTTAAGGGGAGTGCTGGTGGTTGTGTCTCTATTGTGAGCTACATTTTTTCATGTTTTATGGCAAACAGTGTTCTGTTGAAGAAATAAAATGTATTTGCTTGGTTTAAAAAAAACCCAAACAGCATCTTCAGTTTAAGCTCAGCTGAGTATTGAGTGAGTTCATCATACATTTAAACTTAACTGCAAATCACCTTCTAAACAGTTCAGTAAATTAGCCTGATCTCCTCCACCCCAGAAAATTAATTTTAGGTGGTAGGAAAAAACAACTGGTTGGTGATTTTAAGCATGTGGACTCTTCTCTCAATACTTAAGCACACTTCCTAGGATCTAACAATCCTGAAGTTGTCACTTTTTAAGTTACTCTACCCTCTTACAGCAAAACTTCAATTGTGATATGAAAAATACATCAGCAAGGAGGAAACAAATCACAAAGAGGCAATCAGGATACAAAGTGTTACCAGCCTCAAGTACACAGTACCAAGCCCAAGACTACAGTCTTTCTTAAAAAGTGAGTCTGTGACAGATAAAATGTTTACACAATTTGGCTATACTGTTATAGCCCAAATTGCTGCTACACTTCCCCACTATGGCTACAAAGACTTTGATTGACTAACAAGCACCGGGAGCAAAGTATGGTTAATTTAGCAGTTACAATAAAATCATAACAGGTAAAGTTCTTTGGGGCACCTTTATGTTTGTTTGGGGGGATTTAATTCCTTCGTTTGTGCTTCCTAAGTGGCTCTCCCCAGCTATTCACACCTTCCTTTTACTCACCAGTGTGAGTTCGTTTATGGGCTTGCAGTGACTTCTCCCGTGGAAAGACCCTGTTGCAAATATTGCAGCGTATCCTGCTGGAAGAGTGCTCTCCTTCGCTGATCAGATCTCGGACGGTGTCTGCTCTTGGACGGCCGCGTCTTATTCCATCCTAGGCGTAAATAACGAGGCAACTAAACTCAGGCACTTCCTGCTCCCTGCAGTTTGGCCAACTAACACAGCATCCCCTGGAGCGACGGCATGACCAAGGATGGTGCTGTGACAGCACAGAGCCACACCAGACCGTGCCCAGCCCATTCCTAAGGGCTCGGTGCAGGAGGGGAGATGACAGGTACCACCATGTGCTCAGGAGCACGGGGAAAACTGACAACAGGATCCGTTGTTGACAACTGTTGACAACAGAATGGGTCAGGCTGAAAGGGACCACAGTGGGTCATCTGCTCCAACCTCCCTGCTCAAACAGGCATTCTAGAGCACGTGGCACAGGATTGTGTCCAGGCAGTTCTTGTGTTTCTCCAGGGACAGAGACTCCAAAACCTCTGCAGGCAACCTGTGCCATGCTCGGTCACCAACACATAAAGAAATTCCTCCTCATATTGAGGTGGAGCTTCTTGTGTATCAGTTTTTGCCTGCTGCCTTTTATTCCTCCAGCTTGTTACAAGCAATTCCTTCCTGTAGGCACCCTTGTAAGATACTCATATCCATTATTAAAGTTATCTCAGTCGTCTCTTCTTGAGGCTGAACAGGTACAGCTCCCTCAGCCTTTCCTCATAAAATAAATGCTGCGGTCCTTAAATAATCTTTGTTGCCCTACTCTGGACCCGCTCCAGGAGCTCCATGCCTCTCTTGTACTGAGGAGCCCAGAACGGGACAAAGCGCTCCAGATACGAAGAGAGAGAGGACAAGAGTTTTTTTTCGACGGCGAGGGTGTTTTTTTTAGGTTTATTTTTTTACTTTCTAAAAGAGAAAGGACAGGCAGCCGCTCCGTCCCCCGCTCTTCCCCGCGGCGCGCGCGCCGTTGCCGGAAGTGACTTCACTTTAAATGCCCGGGCGGAAGCGCGGGAGGGGCGCGCGCCGCGGAGTCACCCTGGAAGCGCGCGACCCGCCCGCCCCCGCCCGCCGTGCACTCACCTTCAGGTGCCGGTGCCGCCCGCTGCTCCCCGGGCTCCCCGGCTTCTCCTCGTCCCCGCCGGCGACTCTGCCCGCTCCCCCGCGGGGCGGCGGCAGGGCTGACGGGCCGGCGGTGCTGTCGCCGCCGCCGGGGCTGAGGGTCACGTTGTGCGCGTTCTCGCCCCAGCGCCAGGGGTAGACCATGAAGTCGCTGAAGCCGGGGCTGGTGGGGACGGGTGGGACGGGCATCGTTTCCTCGGCCCCGCTCCCAGCCGAGGAGGGCTTGATCGGGGTCGTCTTGATAACGGAGACCAGGACCCGCTTCGGGGAGTCCTGGCAAAAAATCACCGGGGGGGGGGGCCGGCGGGAGCCGCTCCGCCATCGCCGAACCCTCGCGGGCAGCGGCGAAGGGAAAGAGAGGGAAAGGAGGGCGCTCCGCGACGGCACGGCCCCGCAGTCCGCGCCCGTGTCCCGGAATGGGCCGTGCAGCTCCACGGAGGTCCCGCGGCCGTCGCCACCT
This sequence comes from Calcarius lapponicus, assembly GCA_039654755.1. NCBI lineage: Eukaryota > Metazoa > Chordata > Aves > Passeriformes > Fringillidae > Calcarius > Calcarius lapponicus. The sequence goes on from CM077481.1 coordinate 40,032,471, forward strand.
GTCGCCGCCCGGGCTCGCCTCAGCCGCTCATCACTGAGGACGGCGGTTCCCTGTGGTCTCGGCGGCTTGCCCTCCGCACCCCTCCGCCTCCGCGGCCACCCCTGAGCGGGTCCGCCAAGTCAGTGGCGGCCCCCGGCCATGGCAGCGGCCGGAGCGAAGTAGTCACAGCGTTCTCGCACCTTTCCGAAGCGAAGCCGGCCCCGCTGGCAGCCCCGGTCCCGTTGATGCCCGAGGAGGAGCCGCCGCCGCCGCCGCGATACCTCCGCGCTCGCAGCCCGGGCCGAGCCCCAGGTTTTCCCGCGTTACGTTTCGCGCCCGAGCGCAGCCAATCACCCGGCCCGGCGCGAGTGTCACGGGGAGTCTGTTCCCGCCGGCCAACCGCTGGGCGGGAAAGTCGGCGGCCGCGCCCCCGGAGGCGGGGCCTGAGGGCGAGGCCGTGCGGCTGCTGCCATTCTATTGGGCAGAAGCCGGGCTCACGGCCCCGCCATAGGCGCTGATTGGCCCGTCGAGGCGGGGGCGGGGGGAAGCAGGGGCGGTGCGCCCGGGCAGGTTTGGCGCGCTGCGGCTGTGGGCGGGCAGCGCGGGCCAATCCCGTGGCGGCGCAGCGGAGTTGGCGCGCCCGGCGGCTTAAAGGGGTCGCCTGGCGGTGGGACAGCCGGTCGTGGCTCCCCTTCCCTGGGGCAACTCTTTCCTTTCCCCTGCTGGAGCCCTGCCCTCAGCGGCGGACAGAGATGGGAGCGATCTGACGGGCTGGGAGGGTACCCCCGTGAGCTGCCTCCGCCTCCGCGGGGACCGCAGGGCGGGCGGGGTCGGGCCGGCGCGGCCGTTATGGCGCTGGCAGGGCCGGCCGGGGAGACGCCCCGTCTAGCAGCGGTGCCTGTGACAATAGGGCACTCGTAGCTGTACTGCTACATGCACCGGTCCCGGGGCTGTGAGAAGTGTGCAGAAGACGTTGTCACGGCCCTTGACTCGGGAATTTTAGGAGGTTCTTAAGGCAGGTGTTATTTTAAAGAGGATGGTGCCAGACTTTTTTCAGTGAAACCCAGCGACAGGACGAGGAGCAGTGGCTCTAAACTGAGACGTAAGAAGCTTCACCTCAACATGAGTAAGAGCTTCTTTACGTTGAATGTGGTAGAGAACTAAAATTTAGGAAGTTTCCCTTCAACATGAGGCTGCTCCAGCCTGGGAACATAGCTTACATTTATTACATTAGTAGCTATATTTTGAGGCCAGTATCAGGAGCACAGAGACTCCACGGAGCTCTAAAAATGGTGAGGTTTTTTTCCCCAGGTCTATTTTGTTCTAAGTTCGTATGCTGCTGACTGCTGCCTTGTAAGAGTGTTGGCAAACTTCATGGCTGACAGGAACAGAAAAGCGCAGGGAAGAGCAGGCTTGCAGTGTATGACTACTAAATAATGCCCTTTTGGGTAATGGGAAAAGCCTACCAGTTTTTCCCACACAGAGGCTGTAATACAGGGCTGCAGCATTCCTTATCCATCCTGGGATCAGCAGCCCTTTCATTCTGAGCTATAGTTGAGTTTGCTTCAACTGCTCTTTTAAGCTAACTCGAAATCCTCAAATGTTTGCTTAGACAAATTCTTGTCCATTGTTATGCTATCCCACTTCTTAAAGTGTTACATGTCAAAGTCCTACTATTAGTATGCCAGGTCTTCAGGCCTTCCTTACCAGGCCAGAAAGAAAATGCTGCAGCTTGTAACATTTGTTTCCAAAATTAGCAAATAGGTTTCCACATGTTTGGATCTGACCCCCTTAAAAGCTTTGGCCCTGAAAATAGCCCATGGTAAATACTTCTGGTAATACAATGATGTTGTAGAGGAATAGTAATGCCAAAATATATGTTAAAATCTACTTCAAATTTTTTTAAAAAGGGAAAAAATTATTCATGTTAACATAATTGCACCCCAAAACCAAGCTGCAAATATTCTTCGTAACTTTCCAAAACTACATGCCTAATGCTTCAGGTAGTACATGCAGCTGCTAAAGAACCCCAGTGATGGATGGAATTAACACTGTGAGCTGGTATACAGAACTGTAGATACTGGGAATGGTGAAGTGCATTGTGAGCAACAGAATATCTCCATATTTAACCTATGCTGTCCCAATGCACACATTATATTTTGTGATGGCTTTCAAGGGCCTGGCAGCAGATTAACTTATTTATGTGGGTCTTGTAAATTTTAATAATGCCGACTAATAGAATTATGTTAATAGAAGCAGCACAAGAAAAGGGGAGAAGTTAGTTGATGCCACATCTGATATTTTAACTGTTCTGAACAATAGTGTTTTATGTTGTAATAGCCATAACCAAAGAGAAGTGAACTTTTTCTCCAGATCCTGCTACTGGAAGAGAAAATGGGCATTTAAGCCCTAGAGGGCTTAAAACACACTGCTTTTCAGTACACAGTTACAGGTATTGTGATGTATTGTTAAAATACTTAATGTAACATGTAAAAAGTAATCATATGTTCTAAAGTAATCATCTGGACTGCAGTGTCTTAGCAATATTAAATCTGTTTCCTTTTCATAGTATTTTGATGCTATGCTACTAGCTTAATGTGTGTTGTGGTTTGACCGTGGCTAGATTCCAAAGCCTCTAAAACTTCTCTCTGCAGCTGGACAGAGGAAAAAAAAAATAACAAAAGGTTCATGTGTTGAGATAAGGACTGGGAGAGATCACTCACCAAATACCATCAGGGGAAAACAGGCTCAACTCAGAGATATGATGTGAACTTATTACTGACAAAATCAGAGCAGGATAATGAGAAGTAAAATAACCCCTTTAAAACAGCTTCCTGCCACCCCTCCTTCCTTCCAGCTCTGCTCCTACCCCAGCAGCACAGGGAGACAGGGAATGGGAGTTATGGCCAGTTCATCATCTGAGGCTTCTCCCACTGCTCAGGAAGAGTGCACCAGCTGCACCGTGGGTCCCTCCCACAGGAGACAGCTCTCCATGAGCTTCTCCAACATGGGTCCATCTCATGAGCAGCAGCTCTCAGTGACCTGCTGCAATGTGAGTCCCTCCCATGGACACACAGTCCTCCCAAAACTGCTGCAGGCCTGGGTCACTCTTTTAGAGGGTGCAGTCCTCCAAGGACAAGCTGCTCCAGCATGGGGCCTCCCTTGGGCTCACAGACTCCTTTGTGCATCCACCTGCTCCAGCCTGGGTCTCCTCCACCAGCTGCAGGTGGATCTCTGCATCCCCATGGACCTCCATGGGCTGCAGGGCATAGCTGCCTCACCATGGTCTGCACCAGGGGCTGCAGCAGAACCTCAGCTCTGGTGTCTGGAGCAGCTCCTCCTCGTCCTCCTTCTCCACTGACCCTGACGTCTGCAGAGTTGTTCCTCTCACGTGTTCTCACCCTACTCTTGTCTGGCCACAATTACATCTGGATAATAACTTTTTTTCCTTTCATCTTAAATCTGTTTTCACAGCAGTGTTATCACCATTTCTGACTGGCCCAGCCTAGGCCAGTGACACATCTATATTGGAGCCACCAGGGATTGGCTCTGCTGGACATGGAGAAAGCTTCCAGCAGCTTCTCCCAGAAACCAGCCCTGCAGTCTCCAAAGCTTGCCCTTGCAAACCCAATTCAATGCATTAAAGCATTAATATTTTGGTGTAGAAACAAGAAAAAGTTCTCTGTGAGAGCTAAAGGACCAAAATAATGAAACATGATATGATCAGATCAAATCCTGCTTATTACAACAAAGCTCACCTTTTATCACACATGACATAAGACTGGAATTGTAAAAGGATAGGGAGCAAGGATTCAAGAGAAAGCAGGAAAAATACCTGTGTTCTATCTAGATTGTTAGACTCAAGATGAAAATTACAATCATGGAGTTTGAGGATAGTAAACTTTCAGAGATAAAAACAACTAACTCTGAAATAGAACAAAACATGACAGATAAAGATGAAAAGATGTATTCTACCTCTTTAAAGCATGCACTTTAGATTATGGCCTTTAGGCAGATAATAGCAAACAATCACACTGCATATAACTTTATCGTTACTATGTTATAATATGGACTTATGTAAAACCTTAGCAACAGTATTAATATCTTTTATCCAAGTCTTTATTATTATATTTTTAAAGTTTCCAGATTTCCTGTCTGAGCATTCAGATTCCACTCTAGGAATCACATTCACAACCTGTGAGACTTTCACTGCTGGGACTGAGACCCCTTTGCAGTGGGTGGCTCCAGTCACCTGATGGGTGACATTTGAATCCCAACACACACCATACTCACACTGCCAGACAAGCTTCCTTTGCCATCTCGACCCCACGTTTTCCATAGCAGTGTCCCAGATGCTGGGTTCCTGGAAGTACTTTGATCATGATGCAGCGACTCAGTAGCAGCACGTGCTGTTTCTAAGGAATCCCTGGGCTTTTACATCCTTACAATCTATGGGCCTGCCCTTCATGCCCCTTAGTCCAATGGTGATATTTTGGCTGAGGTCCTCTCCTTGTTAACTGGGTCCTGCAGTCTCTAGGTGACTGGCCGCCCCTACCAGCTAGCACCAAGGTCCCGGTGCCCTTTGTAAGCAGAAGGTCAGTGCCTGTTCCTGGCTCATTTGATGGGGCTCCAGCCATTTGCTGCCAGCCAGGGCACAACGTCCAGCTGGCACACAAAGCTCTCAGCATTAGGGTACTCCTCTATAAGCATGTCCATCTTTGGGGATACAGCTCTCTTTTTGGCTTAAGACTTCATGTAGTCAATTTTGCTTAGTAGAATTGTGTTGCTGGAAAATGTATGAGATAGCTAGATCCTCTGAGTGACACAGTGTTACCCTTTCTACCTGGGCGCCCTGCCCCAGAGCAGCGCCTTGAGCCATGTGATGGATGTATCAGATGTGTCTCCCTCAGGCAGAAGAGATGTGGGCATAGAAAATGAAACGTTCAGGGATGAGAAAGTGTCTGTATGAAAGGTCAAGGATAGGATGACCCTTGCTGCTGATTAGGTACTTAGCTGCAAACATCAGAGAAACACCAGTCACCATTCTCAATTCTGTCTTTTGTAATTAGGCACTTTTGCACCTTAAAAAAAAAAAAAAAAAAAAAAAAAAAAAGCCAGGGGTGTTTTGGTAAACATGCCATATTGTTTATCGACGCCTGCTAGGTGAGATAAGCAACCTTGCATAGGGTGCTGCTCTGTGTGCGTGAAAAATCCACTTGTGGAGAGAATGTGGATGGAACAGCCACTTAGGCAGGCAGCCCTCATCTTCACCTAACACGAGTCACCTGTTGTCAGAAAGGGTGGGCACCTGTGCCTTGTATTACAACTAGGAGATTCAGGCTTTGCATGCAAATATGTAATCATGCCAAAGCCCTCGCTATTACTTTTTGGTATAAAATTCCAGACAGAGCATTTGGTTAAAATGTAAAATTCAAGTGAAGTTCAAGTTTTCCTTGTCTGTCTCCATTGTTTGTGTAAGTATGTAACTCAACAATCACGCATTGATTGCGCATGGTGAAAAGCTGTGAAAGGAATGAGAGGGAGGTGTTTTTACAAAGAAACTGTGGGCCTGCTGGTAGATAGAGCCAGATACTGATAGGAAAAAGAAGCAATAGTAGGAACCATACATTCCAGAGGCATTCCACTAATTGACACAGACTGTTACTCACCCAAGGCCGTGCTAAATTCCTGGAGTTAGAGAAAAATAACAGAGACAGAAAGAAAAGGGAAGGGGCATAGGATGCACATTAGAAGAGGGTCTGTACTAGACGATTTGGCAAGTCTACTTCTCAAGTACCTAAAACAACGGGAAAAGAGAGAAGGAAATGGGGCTGAGAAATTAGGATAAAAGGGAGGATGCATCCCCCAGCAATTTGAGAGATCCCATGGGGAATTGCCCACAACTTCTCCTTTTATTCATGAATAAAGCTATGGGACTCCACTCCTCTCCACTCTTTTTATGGGACTCCACTCTGTCTCTTTTTCAGACATAAAAACCTCTGGCATTTTGGATTAATTTTCCTGCTGGAAGCAAAAAAAGAGATTGCAAATTACTTTCATTTGTCATGCAAGACTTTTAATCAGTTCGGAGTTTGGAATCTCTTACGGAAATTTTGTTTTGATTGACAGTGCAGAGCATCAGAAAACTAAGGATTTTTCTAAATCTTTGCATTAATTTTAGGAAACAGAATTGTACAGATAAAGATATATTTATAGCAAACACTGGTTTTGGCTGTCATTGTGGAATCTCTCTGAGCAGTTAGACTTTTTTTTTCTCATTTGAGGCTTCACAAAAAAAAAAAAGCCAAATCCCACGGAACACCAAATCTCTAATCTTACTGCTGAAATATATCTGAATTCCTCATATTCATTCCCTCTCCAAAGATACTACAACCTTCAAAGTACCTATTAAAGCTGTAAGGACATTACAGTCAGTGATGGCACTGACCAATGATAGTCATCTGTCATCTTTTATATACAGCATAACCTTGATTCAAACTTGTAGAATATTTAAATAAAAATATTTCTAAAATTTCTAAAAAATTTTCTGGATACAATGTGTGCTGAGGAAATCTAGTGTAGATGCTGCAACTGATACCAAAAGGCTCCAAAAAGTTCTGCAAATATTTGGAAAGATTTTTGGTATGCTGTAGTAATGTGATGTTGTTAATATCTTTCTCCAGATTAGTACAGGACAACGTACCTTTCCAGTTTCTTCTTCACACTGAAAACACATGAGGTTTCATCTTTCTGCAAAATAAACCAACAATTCAGAGGAAAGGACAATTCATCTAAGAGAACATTTCTTATAAAGTATTTTATTCCTTTTTCATATTATTGAAAATTTCATCATGGATTTTTGTTAATTATGGCTAGCTACATTTTACAACATAAGAACTGTGCAGAAATAATGATATTTTTCTTTTGTTGATTTATATTTTTCTGCTTTTAATTTGACGTATTTCAGAGCCTGAGAGATTTGACTCAACTACCAGGATTTTGTAAAGCTCTTTTGCAAGCCGATAATTGCCTGAAGTTTCTGTCATTAATTCCATGCAAAACAGTTTGTGTTCTCTTGAATGAAACTGAAACTTGAAAGGGCACTAAGTCCAATTAAATTAGTTTTCTAATTCTGCATGCCCTAAGCATGCAAAAGTGGATCTACATGACAGCCAGGAGAGATGCAATGACTATGTTCAAGACTTGGAATAATCTGTAGAGGATACACCTTATTTTGCTTTACAGTGGTGTCCACAGACTTATCAGCATCCCAAAATGGAGAGAGAAAGGGCTGTCTTTAATCCTGTCTTTTGAAACATAGCAGGATTTCTGATACTGTTTCAAGTTACTGTAATAGGGATGAAATTAATTTCAAAAGCAAGCGGTACACGCAGTGAAGTTATTGTGATAGGGGAAGCGTTAGTTTCACGGAATAAAGACAGCCTCATCACAGAAATCAAGACTGCAATCTCCATTCTTTGGGCAATTGTGGCTGAAGGGCTAAGATTTTGCTTTTACTGTGGCTGATAAAAGAGGCACTGATATTTTGCCCACCCAGGTGCCCGTCCCCTGCGGAAAAAAGCCTTGATGAGTTTCCTGGCACGTCACTGTCGGTCATATTTATTGAGGCATTTTTATATTCAGACAGCAAGAGTACTCGCAGCTGGGTCCAGAACCGCGAGCAGCTAACAAGGCCCCTACAGGCGAGCTGCACCAAAATCTGTCACCGTGGGGGCTCGGTGGCGGCCGGGGAGCCCCAGGGCTTATGTAGTAAGTACTCTTAAGTAGTGTGCTAAATATAGTTTTAGGTCATAACAAAATGTTAAAATAGAAACTATGCTATGTAAGATACTTTTTTTAAAGAAAGGACTCACAGCGAGATAGCAGCCACAGGACATCTAAATCTTTCAGAGAAAAAGGATTTATTGCCCTCTTATCAGAAGAAACTAACTTTTTCCTGCCTTGCTCAGGCTTGAGGGCGCCGTTAAGATTCAGAGGAAGAAGTTGACGATGACCAGACAGAATCCCGTGTTTGAACGGAATTTATGCATCATGTCTGAAGTGTATGAATATGCAACAGGCTATTGTTTTTAAGGGTTAATCCTCTGTTAATGAGTGTCCTTTTCCAGGCTTATGCTGCCCAGAAAAGGTACCCGGACGTCCGTAACTCCTTGTTTCTATTGTCTCACATTGTCCTAATTCAAATTGTCCAAATTATTATTACTCTAACTGTATTACCATTTTTAGAACCATTCTATTACTATTAAACTTTTAAAATTTTAAAAAACAAGTGATTGGCGTTTTTCACAGTGTCACTTGGAGGATGTAGTTTGTACCCAAAGACCCGCGGCGACACGGTTGTGTGACGGCGACACCGTTGTGTGACAGCGACACCTTCGAGGCGCCGCCGCCAGCGACCGTCCCCAGACGGGGCGGGGCCCACATCTGATGAATAATAGAGCAGCGCACAGCATTGGTTAGCGGGCATGATTGACAGGTCTGTTCCTGCACGGTAATTGGCCGCAGCTCGGCACCAGGGGAGGGGCGGGGCGGAGCCTGACGACGGGATTGGCTGCTCTGTTACTCGCCGGTCGCGCGTGCAGGCGGTGGGCGGGCTCGGCCGCGCTTATAGGCGGCGGGGACGGCGGTGGCAGTGGCGGGTGCGCTGTGGGGCTCCATTGGCTGCTGCGGCCCAGCCGGGGCGGGGCTGCGGAAGGTGCCGCGGGCGCTGGGGCGGCGCGTGGGCCGGCCCCCGCCGCTGCTGGTCGCGCCCGGCGTGCGCCCTGCTTCGGCCCCGCGCAGCGGCGGGAGCCTCCTGGGGGGGGCCGGCGGCCTCCGGGGCGCGGGCAGGGGGCGGTAGGGGAGGGGAGGGGAGGCGAGGCGGCCGCGCGGATGATGACGGGGCTGCTGGGCAGCCCGGTGGGTGCCGTCATGCAGGAGAACTTCGGGTGCTCCGTTGCCAATCGCTTCTGCCAGCTCCTGGACGACGAGTCGGACCCGTTCGATGTCCTGCGCGAGGCCGAGCGCCGCCAGCAGCAGAGGAAGAAGCGCGATGAGGCGGCGGCCGTCGCCCGGAGAGCCGTGCCCGGCGGCCGGGCGGGCGGCGGCAAGAGGGAGACCCAGAAGGAGCGCAGGCAGCCGGAGAGCTCCCTTGCGCCCTCCCCTGCGGCGCCGCCGCAGCCAGGTACGCGGGCAGCGCCCCGGCGGGGCGGGGGCGGGCGGGACCGGCGGCCGGCTTTGGGAAGGAGGGAAGGCGGTTCCCGGCGCTGCGGTGCCCGGTGCGGGCCCCGCGGCGCGGCGTGGGTGGCTGCGGGCTCCGTGCTCCTCCGACCTCTCGGCAGCCGTGGCGTGGCGGGGGTAGCGCTGTCATAGCGGGGCTGAAAAATCCTGGTTCCCGGTGGGGTCGTCGTGGTGAACGCACCTGAAAGTCCCCTCAGAGAAAGCAGTGACTCTTGGGCACGCTCCCGACTCGATGTTGCCGAGCACTCTCAGCCGAGAAGGCCTTGGAATATGTAAACGAAAACTTCAGCAATATCCCCAAGAGACAAGTGCAAAAGCATAATCTCCTACGCTGCGACATCCAGCTTTCATGGTGGTTTAGCAACCCTGTTGCTCCCTTTCATTGCTTGTCGCCCTGGACAGTATCCTTCAGTGTCTGAGGTTCCCAGGCGTGATTTCTCGGTACCTGTGAGTTTTCTGGCCTTCCGGTGTCTTCAGCGTTCTATCGTCTCCAGGGATCTGTGCTTATTTTGCCTTGAGCTTGCATTGGTGAGCCAGCCTTTGAATAAAACCTTATTTCCTGGGCTAACTCTTCAGCCGGTGTTCAGGAGTGGTCAGCTGCTAGGTTTTGATGCGTAGTACTGCCTGGGGAAAGAGGGAGTCGGTTGACTTTTGAACTAAAATGTCCGTCAGAGTCCTCTTTGCAGGTGGAGGCTTTGTGGGCTATAGCTTCTTGCATTTGGAGCCGATTGCTACTCTTAGTGATTCTGATTGTTACTACTTACCTTGTATTGAGCTTCAGGTTGCTGGATTCAGTATATTGAGAATGTTTGCACAGAAGATGCTGGTTTCACACTCTTGAGTTGTTAAGTTCCCATTCTCCTGAAGGAAGCAATGAAGCCTAACATATAATCTGTTATTAGGATATTTTCTTCCTGTAGTAAAAGCTCCTGTTAAACTCACAGTAATGGTACTGTGTGTTTTAATGCCCTAGGAAAAGGCTTTTGAATATAGGTTGTTGCTCCATCAAGCTGTTGCCAGTGCTACCAGTTCTATTGCTTAGGCTTACAGTCTTACACTCTTCCCATCTGCAGTTAGTAGAAGCATTTTTAGCAGTTTGTGGAGCAGATAATCTTCAATGCTAAATATGTGCTGGATAATGAGCGCCTTTGTAGAGGAAGACAAGTTTTCGCTGTCTTTATGGGCAGTTATATGAAACTAGTCTTTTTGAGATTTCTCTGCAGTTATGTGACTTGGTCTCCGAAGACCAGTACTCAGACTATAACAGCTTATTTTATTTAATGGTTACTGTGGTTGTCAACAGAAGTTGAAAGAGTCTGCTCAGTGAACAGCAGAATCTCAAGTTGTGATGAAAAAGTTCTTGAATAAGAACTGGTGGTTATCAGTAACTTACCGAGGTAGTATGTGAAGACCATCCTTTACCTCCCACTTGCCCATGGGTGTCACCATTCTTGGCAATACACAGTGGCTCTGTGGCTTGTCTTTGCAACCAACTATTAGAGAATAGTCAAACTTGGTTGCAGAAATTTCTTGTTAATGCAGAGATTTCTGGTGAAGAAATCTCTTCTCATACAGAAACAACAGGCATGTGCACCTTGTTTCAATTTCCTGCTGATTTAAAATCGGGGAAAGACTGCTGACTATAGTACCCTTAGCGAAAGGGCATTAAGATCTATTTTAGGAAGAGTTATTTCTTTTCTATATTTAAAAACACACTTTCTTTAAACATAGCATCTGTTTGGGATTTTGTGTGTTTGTCTTGAGCTTGTTAGGAAGTAAGCACTATAAAAGTACAGTGCTTAAGATGCTAAACCAGTGTGGATAGTAAAGACTTGGTCTTGACTGTGTTCCTCCTTTGAATGTGCTGTCTTAGTGGGTCTGCTCTGAATGGCAGAGAACCCTCTGAGTTAGGGTAAATACACAAATGATGATGTAGCTGACAAATGTTAAGCAAGTGTCATGTTGAGAGAAAAATCTTAAGGTTTTTTGAGAGGGAGTGGGTCAGTTCTTTATTGGTGCCATACATAGTTGGTTTGTTACGTAGGGTTTAAAACTTCTATATTTTATATAAGATTCAGGGGGCTATCAACTTGACAGTTGAGAATGACCAACCTCCTTGTACTCCCACAGTTTGGCATAAAGCTTCTACTAACAGATGGATTGCTAGAAGAATGCACCTCTGTTTGGGGATATACATAATATTGATTAAAATTACTAAATTGTTAAATTAATTGCTAAACTTTTAATAAAAAAAAATACCAAACTTAAGACTTTGTTTCTAGACTTTCTTAGTGATTTTTTTCTCCCTGATTTTGGGCATAACTACTCTAACTTCATGCTACTTACTAGTAATTAGAGCACCAAAAAATTGCATCTATACCCATCTGGACAGCAGAATCAGAGTCTGGTGGTATTACAGTTGAAATGATGGAATTCACTGCCTCGTACTAGTGTTCTTGGAATCATCACAGAATAGGGTTGAGAGGCTATGTTGGAAGGATGGTCTGGTCCAACCTTTCCTAGGAAAGGCAGCCTTGAAGACCTCATCTGCTACCTTGTTCAGTTGTATTTTGAAAACCTTCTTTGATGGGTGTTTAACTCTTGAGAAAGTTGTTGCAACGTAAGGTAGCACCAGAGAGAAATTCTTAACACAGATGAAATCTCTTCTTGTGCAGCTTGTCCCCACTGTAGCCACTCACTTTCATGGGGTGGCTTATATGAAGCCTGTCCTGGGAAGAAGACAGTCTTTTCTCACAAGGCAGACTTGCCAACCTTTTCATAACCTTCACAGCCTTCTTTTGGGTATTCTGCAGCCTGGTCATCTTCGTAACCCTACTTTGGACCCCTTCAGACTGTTTTATCTAATTGCTAGGGTATTTGCTTGTTTGGACTACAAAAAGCCTTGTTAAGTTTCATGATTTTTGTTTTATTCTAGTATTATTTCTTGAGCATATTGAATCTGTAAAAAAGAGTCTTTAGAAAGACTCAAAGCACATCTAGTCTTCTATCTTGCAATATAAGAAGTTTTACAGTAGTCAGAGATTTTTTTGTGGTATTAGGTTCTGATGTTTGAGTGGAAGGTTTAGTCGCAAAGTTCTGTAGGGTAGGTTTGGTTTTTTTAAATGTAATTCTTCGCTGAGTTTTTCAAAGTAAGTTTTACTAAATTTCTGGAGATATTTTCACTTTGACGCAAACATCCTGAGAGGACTTTGCCAGATAATGCAATACTTTGACCTTTAAAGTCCGAAATAATTATTATGAAATGGCACAACTCTAAGGAGACAACTTTTTAAGCTTTTTTATGGAGAAAATGGACTTCTATTTCACTGTCTACCAAAACCTATACTTTTGACCTTAAAGGTGTATTTTTTCCTCTTCTCCTAACTGTTGTTTTGTGATTTTTTTAGACTGTATTAGCTGAGGATTTGGATAAAGGCTGGTTGTAGTTCATTCGTACCACAGTGACCAAACTGCATTTGCCAGCTCTTTATGCAAAAGGCCAAGTTGCAGAGCTTGCATTCTTTACCAGTCCAGGAAAATTAAATTTGTTGATCATGCAGTAATACTCTGTCCTTTTGAAATGTCTAAACCTTTGTTGCTAATACTTCTAAAAGGTTTTCTTCTTTCATATACATATGATGACTCTGGTAACATTTATATATATTTCCTAAATACCGTGCTTTTGAGTTTTTAGCTGGGGTTATAAAATGGCCTGGAATTTTCTATGTTGTTTTATCTTAGACTGACTGTGATTTTCTTATTTTTTAATAGTTTATCCTGATAGCATTCTTTTGACTACAGTGCCATATAAGGAGGAAAGCTGTGGCAGGCAACTCTGTAATTCAGCAAGTACTGGCACGCATGAAAACAAAATGGCACAGGATAGGGTCTAACTGCATGTGTCTCTTTGGTGTGTTGCTTGCAATGGCTGAAGCTGTTGTTTGAGGTTCAGTATTAGAATCACACACATTTAAAGGGGAGAAAGTGAAATTTTTTTTAGAGTCTTAATTCTTTTACTCTCTAAAATATAGCAAAATAAGTGTTTGTGTGAGAATAAATTGCATTTTACTATTTCCAGTTATGAAGCTTTGTTGTAAAGAAAGATTAGTTGCCTGTGTATAAGTTGTTAAAGAAGTTTATTCACCCTAGGCTTCCCGCAGCTGGCATCCAGTTTCTGGGGAAAAAACATTAATAATTTTGTGGCGCTGCAGCAAGTACAGCTCAAGCTAGGTGCCTCACCAGAGGGACTTAGAACAAAGGAATACCTGGGATTTTGTACCCTTACAATCGATACTCCTATTCTTTGCACATTTCACACACCTTGCATGCACATCTTACTGCAGTGGTGATTTTTGTTTTGGAGTCTTCTTGTTCATATCGCATTCTTTCTCTGTAGCTGTCTTTATCTGCATGGGTTGCAGCTTCTGATGGTAGCCATGACTTCTTAATCTTTTAGTTTGCACTGGTCTCAGAGACTCCTTTCATTGTTGCTGAACAATAGTACAAGACTCATTCAGCATTTCAAGGTAAAAGTTTGCAGCTTGTAGCCTAAAACTTCAGCACTGTGCTTGTGCTAAGCAACACTACTTAGATAAAAGAATTCAGCTAACTAAGCTCAGTTTACAACACCTCCCTTTGTTTTTATGCAGCTTTCCCACTATTGTTAAAAAGAACTCATGAAGTTTTTCAAAACATTTAAATGCCATCCACACTGTCACGTATGGTGTTATTACAAGAAGCAGGCATAATATCCTAAAGCTTTAACAGCAAAGTAAGTACATAGTAGGGTGGTATGTGACCACTTCCACTTAGGTTCTAATTTGGATTTCTGTGAAAATACCTTAATTAATACTTCAGTAATACCATTGAGCATACTTTTTTTTTTTGCCTCAAAGCTTTTTTGCATTTATTTAGCATACTGAGTCAACCACTGATCTCCAAGAGGTTGATCCTAGGTGTAACTGTTTGCCAAACACTAATCCTATTGATGACAACCTTAGATGTTGGGAAGGGCTGTTTCCCAACATTGCAGAATATCCCAAAGTATACTACTCCTAAGCTTCAGGCCATTATAAACCTATCTGACTACAAGTTTGTTATTTTATTTTTTTCATTTTGTTGGAGCCTTTTGTATGAGCTCAAGAGTGTACTACAGGAATATTATCTGCAGAAATATTATTTTCTGCTGAAGCAAGGGACTCTCATTTTTTCCATAGCATACCCATTGCATGACACACTCCAAAAGCTTACTTTGAGTATAAATAGTGGCACTTGCTGATCATGTCACCACCAGGCTGCTTTTGCTAATGCAATTTATCTGGCCTCTTGAGTCATCAGCAAGGGTTGTAGAGGTTCAGTTTCAAGTGCCTCAAAGTTTCTAACTAATGCATAGCCTCTGTGTTGTTTTCCATGTACATAGTACGGAGATCCATTGGTCAACAGTATCAGATCTAAGGTCTGTAGGGGCTGGTTTTACAGATCTGTCCGTAAGTGGCTGGAGTGAAATGCCTCATAGTAATCATGATGCAGCTTACTGTTGGAAAGAGCAAATAGTAGAGCTGCTGAATTCAGCATCCTTTTAAAGTAGTAATAATTAAATTAATGATTTTAAATTCAGAACAATTCATGTTTTGAGGGGACAATATTTATCTATCATATTGTTTAAAAATCAGTTCTACTTTGTGCTACACAGTTATGTGATCTATAACTAATATTCCTTTTACAGCTTGGAATATCCTTTCTTTCTCCAGACTCCAATTCCACTTTCTTTGCCTTGATAACTTCTTTCAGGGCAGTTTACTTATCTGCCCTAGCCCAGGTAGTTTGGGGTCTTCAGTACCCTACTGTGCCTAAAAAATTCCTCACAATTGTTTTCTTTGTTACTTTGTTTGGTCAAGATATTTCTACCATAGCCTTGGACCTATTTTGGGTCTACTTTGTGCTTTTGAAGTATACTGGGAAGAAGGATAGTCTTTCAAAGCTGGAAGGGGTTTCCTCCATTTTTTTGGGGGAGGAGGGGGGTTGGTGGGGGTTGGTTCTTCATGTTGTTCTGATTTTTTTTTTTTTGGGTGGGTTTTGCTTTTTTTTGTTGGGGTTTGGTTTTTTTTTTGGGGGGGGGGTTTGTTTGTTTTTTGTTTTATTTATAGATTAAACCCAAGCATCAGTTCTGCATTAAGGCTGATTTTTTCTCACAGCTTTGTGACTGTGGTTTTCAACAATTCTGGTATTTTTAGCTCCTTTTGTATGTTTTTTGTGATCACACTCCTTCTCATAAATCTGTCTGTTCAGGTAACAAATGTAATTCTGTATCTCAGGTCTGTAAGAGGTCTCTTTTTATGCTGGAGAGTCTTCTGTCAATGTGACCCTTCCACAAACACTCTTTTTCCAATTTGCTCTTTGTAAGCAGTTACCTCTCATCTTGTGAATTGCATGCCAGCTACCACAGTCACATCCTTACATTAGGAAGTGGGAGAAACAGCAAGGTTTCTGCTTTATAGTCTCTGATAGCAGTTGCAATCTGGGCTCCTCATGGTGTTTGTCTGAAGTCAAGGCTTTCTACAAAAAAAAAATGTTTAAAATGAAAGACTTAAAAAAGGTGAGAGCACACTCTCTCAGTACAGGCCAGTGAAGAACCACAAAACCTAGAGAGATACCTCTTTCCAGGCAAAAGTCTCATTTGTTTGAGGATGGATGATATAGATGGAGGAACTTGCGGAGAGCTAGACAGCAACACTGGAAAGGCAGCTTGATTTTGCTGCATTATTTTACATCTAACTATTAATACATAGATATCCAGTGTCTGGGAAACCAAACAATGCAGGTTATAAAAGTGTAAGTTCTGCTTTTCCAGTAGCAAGTTCTGTATATATACTTATTAAAAACATTTCTCTAGAAAGTCTTCTTATCTAAGTGCTGCAGTGTTAGCAAAAGTAATACTAATAGCGAAGTAGTATTGTGGGGAAAGTGAAAATTACTTAAGTATGTTTGCTCTGTATGATTTAGAGTTTTAACAATATCTCTCATACAAATGAGCTTTTTTTCTTTAGCACTGTCTAGTTCTAGTACCTGGTAATTTTAGTATTTACAGATTCTTTCCTGCTAATAATAGCTCAGCTGCTTCTTCTGGGACAAAAAAAAGCTAGGTCTGTTGAAACACAGATCTCTGTTCTGATTCCTCAGTTTAGAAAGTAAAGTGATAGGCAGCTTAGCCAACAGACTGGGCTGATGCAGTAACAATCCAGGAAAGCTGTGGTGAAGTGGGGAATGGTGGGACACATATTCAGGTGAATACAGATTACAGATATAATTTTAAGACACAGAAAAACCACTTTAAAGAGAGGCTAAACTAGGTAACTAGGAAAGAGTGATCTTGAGTTTTCAGAATTGTGTTTGTAAGGCCTCAAGCAGATGATCCACAGAACTCCAAAGCTTTTTTGGTGTGGTTTTGAAGAAAACCTGCATACCAGATTATATAGACAAGCAAGCAGACAAAATTGGGATCTATTTGGAGAGGTAGTTAAGCAAGCATTCAAAATGTACCCTGGTTCTTTGCATCAGTGATATACAAGATGGCTCTTGCTTTGTCTTGATTTTGTTGCCTTGTTTTATTGTCCCCCAACGGATAGATGGCTCTCGAGCTCTGTGAATTAAACTGAATCTGTGTTAGGACATACACATAGCAGAGGATTAAAATTGTAGAGCTTATGCTATCACTGCTGCCAAGCTCCAGTCTGGTTTGTATTTACATGCAGAGCTGAAAGTTGGGCTGTCTTTTTGAACTGATTCAAAAGCAGGTCACATGAACTTTTGCCCCAAGGGTGACTTGTCCTACTAGAGGGATACAGGTGTTGCATACTGCCTTAATCCACTATTTCATGTCTGTCAAGCCAATTAAAGATGTTTTTGTGGCACTTACTACCTGTATAAAAGACTTGCTAGTGTTTAAAATCCATCTGCAGTAAATGAAGCCACATGTTAGAATCAAAGTGAAATAGCCTGGCACTCAAATTGGAGTAGAACTGACAGCTCCATCCTGTATGCTCAGTGCTGCTGACATGTAATATACTGACATGTCTGGCAAGAAGACTTGTTTTGAAGTACTTATAAGCAGTACTGGGTAATAAAATGAGACACTATCTTTTTAAAATGACTTCTGCATCTTCTTTTTTTGGCATTGTTTTGCTAGTTTGAAGGAACTCTTTGAATCTCAAGGTGAAATTGAGGTTAATACTAAATATGTAGGGATTGGTGGCTCTGACTACTGCATTCTTGCCAAAGGAATCTTTTAGAATAACTGCTGCTTCAGATAGCCAGTGAGAGAGGATCAAAAATAAATAACACCATAGTCTTCTATGCATTTTTGTGCATTCAGATCCAAACAAAATAACTAAAATGAGGCCAGAAATTAGTAGTATTTTTTTCCAAGCAAGATTCCAATTTAGAATTAACACTTCTATAGCTGGTAGTGTAGTTGACCTCTGTGTAGAGAAGATGTTTCCCAACAGCATGTACTGTTCTGTATCATCTGTAATTTTGCTTTGTGTTAAACTGTCCTGATTTGAAAAGCTTACTCAGAAACTGATTTGAAAAGTTGTCCTTTATGCAGAGATTACTTCGTAATTTGGGTAATACAAATATGCTCAGTGCTCTAAGGATCAAGTAACTCCAAACCTGAGAAGAGAGAATTACTGGAATGTATTATGTCAGGTGGTTTGTAGTTTAAAGAAAAGCAAAGCTGGAGTTGCTTCTGCACCACACTTAAAACTATCTTCTCTGTACAAATATGACTGTTCTTACTGCTTAACAAAAAGCTTTATTTACTACATTCACCAAGTGGATAGTTCTTTGAAGCTTTCTCTTTACACATGGTATTAGATTTCATCCTCGCCACCTAAGCTTTGATCAAAAATCTTCTGATGTGGGCATTTCTCTGGGGCTATGAATTATTTTGCATATTAATATTGTGACATAAAATAGCCTTTTTTCTCTCTATGTTCTAGCAACAGAGGTAGCCAGGACTGTCACTTGTCCACTAATCTGAGTTCAGTAATCTGCTCAGCATTCCACAGTAGTTCAGTACTTCTTGTGGAAACAGTAGTTTAGATTTCTTTGAGACCAATCTTTCTGTTCCTTACTTGATTGACTTACACTGTTGGCTGGAAAAGGTGTTGGTTTAAATATAGAGGCCCAGCAGACAAAATGGCTTGCTTCTGGAGAAGTTAGTCCCAGGCAGGGAACAAAATTGGGGAAAATGGGAAAGGAGGCATTTAAAGAACCTTAATCTTCTGCTAGATGTATACAAGTTGAGTGTAAAATTTAAGGTTCTTTTCTATTATAATTCACAATTTCTTTTAATTCATTCTGCCCAACCCAATCCTTCTCAACTCCAACAATGGCCGAACAAAACTCTAAAAAGCTTAAGTATATTTTTTTTGTGGAATATGTTTATGTTCTAGAATCAGTGAAATTGAAGTATTTCTACTTACTGTTTGGGTCTCTGCCAGCTGAACTCGGTGACCTTTAGTGTTGTTGGATGGTGCTTTCCTCCACAGAACAGCAGTGTGAGGAGGTGAACCTGTGCTGGTTGTTTGATACTGTGGCCATGAGCTTAGAGGATCCGGAGGCTTTGACTTCTAAACTGAGCTCATCTGGCAGGAGGTGTGTTGTTTCGCAATCAACGCCTGTCTGTAAGGGGTCATTCTCTTTCCCTCATCTTCATTGCTTCTGCTGCTGTCTTTCAATTAGTCTTTTCCATTGAAGCTTCTCCACCTCATCCTGTGGAAAGAGTGATCTTCAGTTTTCACTTTCATGATCCTTGAAAACATGAGAGAAACAGTTTTTGTTCTCCTTCTCTGTGTCTTGTGAGCAAAATGAGATTTTTCTTTAGACTATCTTTTCTGGAAATCTCTTGACTGTATCAAAACCTGTAATATTTTGCAGGTTCATCAATACAGAAGGTAAAATAAGTACGTGTCTTTCAAGCAAACAGTGTCTGGCAACGTTAGCGATAAGGACTTTTAATATTCTGGTGGACTTGGGTTTGGATGTGTAGCCAGCTCACTTCAGTCAGTAGTTTGGTAACTGCAATTGTGTTACTATTGAGCTGTCAGTAATCCCTGCGTGTGTTTGTGTAGGCCCAAAGCGAGTACCCAGGCAGGGAGAACAACAAGGGTTCAGTAACAGAGACACAGAGGGGAAACAGGACAAAACTGAATGGAGACCATCTTTCAGGGAATACCGTCCCTATGGAGCACAAAGACAAGTGGAATTCTCAGTGGAACGGTATGTATCCTGCAGAGAGAACTAAGGTCCCTCACAGACGATATTAGTGTGCAGGTTTTTTGCAAGACTACTTACTTCATGCCTGAAAGAACTGTAGTTTCAGCTTCCTTGGGGGTTGAATTGGTACATTTTTGTTGAATGTTAGAAATATAAGGCAAAACTGAAAAATGTAAACATCTGAAAATGTACCCCCTAGTCAGCAGCATATTTATAATGTTAGTTTCTGAGCTCACATGCCAAGCCTTGCAGAACATGTAGGAGGTTGCAAACTGGAATTTACTGCTTGGACAGTGAATGCATATTGATTTTGCTTTCTTCATGAATACTAGAAGATTCCACCTAAACCCCTAATGCTTCAGAATGTGGCTGTTCTTACTTTATACCACAATAGTTGATATTTAACAAGTTGTCTAAAATTTTAGCAGTTGCATATAAATATGTGTTTAGATGATGGAGCTATTGCATATAAAGTTGTGAAGACTTGACTATTTTATAATGTTTTCTTCAGTTTCTGTAATGTTTTCAGTGTTTATAACTGCTGATCTTTCTGTTTGTGTGCTGTAGTAATTCCTCTAAAGTTCAGTTTTTGTCCATTTACAATGACAAAACCAAAACAGCTGCAGTGCGTGCTGTATAAAGATGCACTCTATAAATTGTGCTGTAGCTATTATATACTGATGTGTCCCATAGCTGCAAAAACATAACAATATGTTTTTTTTTCTTCTTGTTAATTGTTCTATAAAAGCAAAAGTCTGACTAATTACCTTCTTCTTAGACCAGTGGAAAGATTAGACTATGAAAGACCAATAAGAGGCCGTGGTGGGGGAAGAGGCAGAATGAGAGGTAGAGGAAGAGGTGGTGGATTAATTGGAAGTTTTGATGGGTTTGACCAAAGAAGAAAACGTGAACCTGAAAGACAAAGTGGGAATGATAAAACGTAAGTGTTCTGTGTGCTGTTTCTTACTTGGTAAACAAGTAAATAATAGTCAGCACTGCAGTACTGTCTTTTAGGTATTCTGTTCCCTTCCATATCCAGGTTGGCTGGCAAAAAGTCAATGCTGGTTTTAGTTTGAGGTCATAAAAAAAGGCAAAAACCTCCTAAACTCATAGAATTGTTTTCCTCTCTAGAAGTGTGAAAGCAGCTGACAGAAAGGGTGGAGGTGGAGCTCGAAACTGCAGAACCATGAAAGATGATACAAGGTATGTTGTATACTTGTGCCCATCATAGATCTTAATTTTCTGTGTCCTATGTTAGATCATCATTTTCATCAGTTTGATGTCCCTTTTGAGCTTTGTAAGCATTGCTTTCTATTATTGTTGTAATTAATGTTATTTTACATTTTTTTAACTTGGGTCCTTCATGATGGTGAGATTAAATTGAAGCAAAGGCATGATGATGTTTGTTCACTTAAGACAGCCAGAATCTTTTGACTGGAGCTGAGTTGTCTTTTAATGGAAATAAGTTATTACTTTTCTCAATAGTCAAGTAAATGGTATTTAATGGAATTGCTCCAAAATGCTAATTTTAAGATTCAAACTCTGTTACTGGGCTTAAAGTCCAGTCTCTTTTCTGGAGTTTTATGGATAATTTCTAAATTGCAAAACTGTAGTACATTTCAATGTGGTTCTGAAGGTAATATTGAGTTGACTGTACCACAGAAGTACATTTTGAAGTGCTAGAAAAATCAGTAGCATAATGTGATTAATGGCCACTTTGAGGTAAAAAAAATCAGGACTTTTCCATTCAGTTCTGTATGTCTCTTAGGGGTACTGATTTCTGTTCAGATCTGTAAAACCTCACCAATTATGTTGGCTTTTACCAATTATGTTATGCTTTGTACCTAGCAATACATTGCTCTTTCCAGTAACTTTTGTTCTCATATACATCTAGAGCTCTTTAATTGAAGTCTGATAAAGGATGGAGAAAAAGTAGTGCCTTGAACTTATAGCAAATATATTTGGGCGCATACACATTCATTGACAAAATTGTTTTAAAAATAAAATTTCATTTTAAAATAAAATCTAGTTTTAAAACTTAATGGATTCAGACAATCATGCTGGAAGTTTGGAAAATATAGCCTTGATGTGTAATAATTTTTGGTTCTTGATATTCCAAATTCTTCTGAGAGATTGTATTAACTTCTCTCCCTCCTACAGAATTTCATATTAAGAGTAGATGGTTTAGGTACCCTGGCTTTTCAAAGGATCAGCTAGGTTAACATTGTTCTGAACTGATAGTTTTCTGCTAGCTTGTTTTGCACTATCTTCTGTAGGATATCAGGGAAGGCTTCATAAACTTACAAGGTATTTATTGGCCCTTATATATTTTCTTCCTAGTTGGGGTTTGGTTTTTTGGATTTTTTTCAGTTCAATAGCATCAGAACTTATACCAATGTTTTCCTGTAATGTGGTAGAAGTGACATAAAATTAAAGCTCTGAACAATTCTAAAAGCATGTCTGTGTCCTGATTGTGCTAATCATGCATTGAAGCTAAAAGGTGTTAATTTAAAATATGTATGCCTGCTGCTGGAATGAAAATAAGTTCCTGCTGTCATTTGACAGTGAATTAAAGTCCATTTTACAGAAAATACAAACTTTAATCCTTTAAAAGAAGCAAAAAGGCAGCCCCAAATGTCAGTGTCATACTGACAACTAATATGAATAACGATTAGTATTCATGATTGAATAATTTAATCTTCATACATCCTTTTATTTTTTTAATGGAATAGGGTTTTTTTCCCAGTATTCCCAAAATATACTCGTTAATTGCTCAACTAGTCGCTTAGTATATCTTTCAGCTTATGATCAAAGAGTTTTCCTTTTTTTTTTTTTTTTTTTTTTTTTTCTCCTTACCAAGGAATTCTGGTAAAAGAAATAATGTATTGATTTGCTTTTTTTTCCAGTGTAACTCATGAAGACTATGGTTTTGTTTTGGTTTTTTGTATGTGTTTTGTTTTGATTTGTTTGCTTACTGTTTTAGTGGGAAGGAACAGACTGCATCTATGGAGGAGACCGTGGAAACTCCTGAACAGCCAGGGACATCTGAAGGAGAGCCTCTGAGCAAGTAAAGTCAGACAAATATTTTCTGTCTAAATGCAAAGGAAACAATTGACTTTTACTGATGTACTTTTATTGAGGAGCACACTTGAAATGTGAACTGTGAAGTTTTGCAAGTGCACATTTTTAAAAATAGAAAAGCTTTGTTTTGTTTTTGTGAGCATGGAAAATACGTCCCTAATTCTAACTAAAGCTTGATTTATGCAGTTGGAGATTGCATTTAATTGCACAGTGATGCTTAACTTCGTCAGATTTGGTGATGATTTAAGGAGGAGCCACATATTATGTTTTACCTTTTTCACTCGTCTAATTTGTAGAAACTACCATGCTTTTTGTTCTCTGAGAACAGATATTTGAGGTGCCCATGCAATTGTACAAACACATTTAAAATACACTGAGCTACTCTAAGTTCGTATTCACCAATCACTAATATCATGCAGATATCATCTATTCTCGAGAGGCCATGGTAGAACTTGGAAAAAAGTTCTGGAAATGCTGTGAGCCTTAGAATAAGGAAACTGAGAGAGAAATGTGCCTGTTGTCTTGTGGCTTTCATTCTAATCAGCAAATAAATGAACACCGGCTTAAGAAAAATAACTGGACAGTCTTGTCTAAGTAAAAGATTTAAAGAATAATTAAAGAACATGTGGTGCATGTCTTCTAATGAGTGAAAGATGGTCAGTGCAGTATGTCAACCTCTTCTGTTGCTGTGAAGCCTTTTTTACTTCATGGAGCAGCTCCAGATATTAGTGATATGGGTTCATTTATTAATTATAAAGCTAACTAGACGACAAAACCTGTTTTATATGTTCAGGTTGTTTAAACCCTCTGAGATGTTCAGTTGATATAACTTTGATTCTTCTAATTTTAGAGTAGGTTTTAATATACAGGTAAAGGTGTATACACATGGGAAAATCTGTCTTTGAATGACTTGTGACTGAAAAAATGCTTCTAGGCAAACTTAAATCAGGTGCGTAGTGTAGGTACAGTGGGAAAAGTACACTGTATTAGCTAAATATGAAAACAGTTATTCAGCTTTTTAAAATTTTTTGATTTTGTCAGTTGCTGGTACCTTTGTTTCAGGCTTGTACTTGCTTCTACTTCAATTCAAGCTCTTTGTTGTAGATATGTCCCAATATCTGTTCATTGTAGATCTTAAGGCATGAGAAGTGTATAGAGTGGAAAAGGCCTCTGGCAGAATTTGCCAGTTATCTTTAACTCTTTCATCTTTCTTAGAGATGACTAGATATTCAGACTGGGAGCCTTTCTGGAGATTTTGCTCCTGTTTGTATTTTTTTTAAAGATTAATTTAGGCATAATCCACTGAAATTCAGAATGTTCAAAAAAAGCAAGTAACCGACAAGCACAAAATTCTGCCCTGTGTACTCCTTTCAGGGCAGTAAATACTGTCCTGAAGGCTTACAAATCTATGTACAAAACATGAGTTACATAAATCTCCCTGCACTTACTTTTTGGGGGGTGTCAGCTTGGTGACCCTATATATTTTAAAACAGGAGATAATGTGTGAATAGTGCTGGGTCATTAGGGATGGTTGTATGGCATACACCTGAACAAGATGGAATTGTTGTTTTAATGTTTAAAAGCAAAAGCTAGTAGGATATGGTGTTCAGGCTTGAGGATGTATTTAAAGGTTCTTACATGCTTAGGTTGCTCCTGCTGTCCAGGTACACAAATTAGGGTACCTTCTGCTTTTGCTACAGCCTCAATATTATACAGGGTTGTGTGCTTGCTTGGGCTGCTGCTAGGGTCATTCTCATTTTGATGCTAAAATGCAGTGTCTGCAAGGTAACCATTTATTTTCTGCTGCTTTATTGCAGCTGTGTGCTTGCATTGAGAAAGAGATTGAAGACTTGGGGTTGTTTCATCTCTCATCCTCTATCTAGTTTTAAGTGTTTCCATTTAAAATTGTTGGAAGTTGGGAATAACGTGTCTGCATGATGATGGTGTGGAGCTTTATGATGTGGTACTGGCTAATTTCCATGCAACTCTGGAAAAGAGGTTCTGTGGGCTTCTGCAACTTAAGGGGTCTTGCCTTTAAGACTCTGTTTTGCCATTCCTGAGCTTCTATTTGCGGAGTATTGCTGGATAAGAGTTTCTTTAATACTTGTATGATAGAATTCAAGGTATTTCTTCTCATATCCTCAAATCTTCTTGAGTGTATCAACAGTTTTTAGCTCTAGTTATATCATCCCAAACTGCATGCTAATATAGGGGTTTTTTGCTGCAAAAGCAAAACCTAACCTTGACCCTGTATAAAATACATAGGTAGTGCAGAAGTATAAACTTTGCTCACAACTGCCTTTGGTTGAACTTTTCTTCACAGTTCAAACAATTTAACACACTTGTGTTGACCAATTCAAATTAGATTTTTTGGTTTCATTCAGTACAACGCATGGGCTAATTCCTGTTCCTAAAAGTATTTGCAGAGCTTGTATTTAATCTTGTGGGGTTTTCTTACTTTTTTTCTCACATGATAGTTTTCCTTTTTGGTGGAGCTGTGTATCATATTGGTTATGTTATAGGAAGCTTTAACAATTTATCTTCAGTGTTTTAGCTATTTATCTCATTTGTTTTTTTGTTTTGTTGTTGTTTGTTTTTGTTGTTTAATGGTGGCATAAAGCTGTTCATAGATCAGGCCAGAGCTTCGTAATTATTTGATTCTGTGTTTTTCTTCCATAGTAAGTTTGTACAACTGTTGTTCGGTCTTACCTTATTTAACTTTAAACTTTGCTATAGCTGGTGATAATGCTCTTGTAAATAATGTTTAGTGGGAAAGCTTCTTGTCATTGACTTCTTGATAAGAGCTGGCCAAGCATTTGCTTTGTGCAGCTGAATAATATAAAAAATGATCTGAGAAAGACCTGCTGTCATTACTTTTAATATGAAAATAATAGGTGAATAGCTGAGCTAAATGGCATTCCTTTCCATTTACCTTCCTTCTGGTAAAATGGAAAGTTATTTTGTTTTACTGTATGCAAAGCAATCAAGGCATAGTTAAAGGGTTATTGTCATCCACTGGAGACACTGAAGCAGTAGGAACTATTACTGAAGGCTCTCATTTAGTGATTTGGTAGGACTTTCATTGTAAATTCAGTTTGTTCATGTCCAGAGGTTGTGCTTAGTTGTTTGGCAGTGTTTTGTAAGTATGACTGCTGGTTTGCCAAGGAGCTTATTAATTTGATTAATGAAAATGCACACTAAGCAATTACTAAAAATGTGTAACATTAGAAGGTAGAAAGTAATATACAGGATGCACTTCCATTCTGGCTTGGTGCCCAAAATAACTTGCTGCAATTAAGTGTCTGTCCAAAATGTGGTATGCAGGTTTTTGTTGGTGTGCTTCACTTGTAGGTGTTTCCCCTTCAGTCTTGACATCTTAAAACAAATTTGTACTGCTAATAACCTAGGAATTAAAATCATCCTTTGGAGTAAAAAACAAAACCATACTTTGCAGTTGAAAAAAACAAATATTTGCAGTGTAAATCTGCAAGCATTTCCTTTCAGAACTGGCAAGTGGATGTTTTTGTTGTATGTGTACTTTTGAAAGGAAAAGCTCTGTTTGCTTTTTGTGAGATCAAGTTGCTGTCTGGTCAAATGTCCTTGTGTTTTCTTATGATCATAGCAATTTAGACCTGAAAGGGGTCTTTTGGGCCCAAGGCATGACCAATTTTAATTGTTGCTTCTGATACCTGTACAGTTGATTTCGATGTCCCCTGATGGTCTTTCTAATACTTAGAAAAATAGAAGCTGCTCTGTTAGTCTTTGTTTTTTTTACTTTATCCTGGAGGTCTTGCCTTAATGTAATGGATATGCAAGTTTTTTTTAACATTATGCATATTTCCTTTGCACATCTTTAAAGGCTTCCCCATTGTACATCATGTGTTTTATTTAGACTTGTCTTGCAGTCTTACTGTCGACTTCTCATCTGTTCCCATGTAGAAGACATTATTCAGTTGAGATGTTATTCCACCCTACCACCAATAACAGCTGTTCAAACAAAACTGTTGATCTGGCTCCTTATCATTACATACTGTGTTGTTGAAGAAGGAACAGATACTTGAGTGCAGTGCTCTTGCACAATCCAGGGAGTTGAGGTCTCCTTCAGAGCTTCTGCCTTGTTAGTGGTTCTTTCTGTGTTTGGGTGTCGCAGACATATTTCATGAAAAATCCTTCCTTAGGATTTTTTCCTTGTTAGAGGCTGCAGTTGCAGCAACCAAATGTAAACAATGATTATCTCCTGCTGTGGAATGTAACAGGTGCATCTGTGATTGGCCCATCTTGGATGTTTACAATTAATGGCCAATCAAGGACGAAGCTCTTGGACAGAGTCGGAGAGAGCTGGGTTTGTTGTTCATTCTTTTCTATTCTATTCTTAGCTCAGCTGTCTGAGGAACCTTTCTCTTTCTATGTCTTTTTAGTATAGTTTTAATATAACATATATCATAAAATAATAAATCAGGCCTTCTGATCATGGAGTCAACATTCTCGTATCTCCTTCACCCTGAATACTCTTGTGACCACGCTCGCATTTGGGTGGCTGATACTTTTGCCTGAGTGTACATATTTCTAGTTGTTCTTGGGTCTTTCTAGTGATTGTTGTTTTGGTTGCTTGTTTTCAAATCACTGGGTCACTTTAGCATCTTGTACCACTGAATCAGAAGCCGTTACTTGCACTATTGCCCTTTTTTTGGGCAATCTTTGTGCCACAGAAAATGCAGTAAATATTATTTTACACCATTAAACTCACATTCTTGGCTCTCTTTTTCCAAATTGAGATATTGATAGCTAGTTCTCAAGTACTTTTTGCTATCAGTTCTGCATCTTTCTGCATCTCTTGCCAAGGACTGAAACATGGTCTCTGTAATGTGATGAAAGGTTCATGGGAGAGGAGGAAAAAAGTCTTCCAAAGTTCAGATATGCAATTTACTGAGGTAGTGGCTTAGGAAAAAATTAAATCAGTTTAATAGAGACGCTTTTTTTAGTTACGTTTCTCTTTAGCTCCTCTGAGTGTTTACTACAAGTCTTGTTTTTCTAGCACTTATTCCCAAAACTGAAACTTCAGATAATTGATCAACAGTTGTTTGGCCTCTTACTCTTGAGGAAAACAAGTTGCAATGTTTTTGGGGCTATGTGTTCTTACTGCTCTTACAGATACAACAGTA
Organism: Calcarius lapponicus; assembly: GCA_039654755.1. Classification (NCBI taxonomy): domain Eukaryota; kingdom Metazoa; phylum Chordata; class Aves; order Passeriformes; family Fringillidae; genus Calcarius; species Calcarius lapponicus. Next base: position 40,060,211 of record CM077481.1, read on the forward strand.
TCTGTTGGTGTTTTTCCAGAAGTAGCTGCTTCTTTCACCAGTTGTAACTCACTAAACAATTTTTTCCCCTAATAGTTCTTCCTTCTAATACAGTTTCAGATCATTATGAGACGGGAACTACAGACTGCTTACCAGTCTTTTAACCTTGAGTTTCTGGTTGATAAAACTGGGATTTTCAAAACAACAGGGCATAAAGGCGTGTCAGAGGGGCAGGCATGTAGTGCAGGACTTCCGTATTTGTTATTCTTCTGTGAAGTGAATTTAGAACTAACTTGTGTTAATCCTAGAACTAAAATTAAGGGCTGCTTTAGTGTTCAGTTCTGCTTCTTCTTTTCATGTGCTGGGTGTTTAGAAAAATACTGTCTAATTTTGGCAAGAGATATGCATGCTTTGGTGCAGAATTAGGTAAGAAGAAGGGCTAGGCCTGTTCCCATATAGGCTAGTTCTATAAAGTACAGTCCCAAAAAGTGTGTGTATTCCAATGGGTTGCTTGTACGACTTTAAAAACAAAGTACACACAGTCACTGATTGTCATTTGACTCTGCATCTTTCCATTATAAGAAAGTTCCAACTTGCACCTAATAAACTGTATGTTTACATTGGGGAAATTATAATTTTTTGGTAGGACTGTGGAACTATGACTGAATGCAGAAAACCAAATCCATCATTCTCCCACAGGACAGGTTCTAATGAAGGGGCTTTCTAGAAAAGTCATCGTTAGGGAAACACTTAGTCAACTCCAGCTGCTATTGTAACATGTAACAGTTTTCTCTCTAAGGAGAAATGGTTTCTCAAGCATCTTGGAGTAATCATTGTGGGCTTTCCTGTACAAGTCATGGTATTTGACTTCTTTGTGCAGCAGACAGTTACAGTGGTGTAGGAAGTTGTGCTCTCCCTGTATGTGATGCTGGTTAGTAGGTAATAGCTTTCTGTAGGTACCATTAAATGTACACCTGTAGTGTTCTAAAATCTGGTATCCTGGCCAGACCTGTCTTGATCAGCAGCAGAAAAGTGGCAGAAGTGTACTTAAGCATGATCAGTGGAAGGGAAGGGTTTTTTTGCTTATGTAACTTGTCTTATCTCTGTGTCTTACAGACATAAAACCTTCTGTCTTTACAGTTCAAAAATATGCAAGGCAGCCTCTGATGTATTCCATATATTTTTCTAGAACATATAATTATTGGAGTTAGTGACAAATGATAATTTGACTAGGATTAATCTGATTTTGCCAAGTGATAAATACTGTCTGTTTGTCCATTGCTACATCTGACAAAAAAATTCAAGGAAGCATCTTGTGAAATTAACAAAGGAAATGTTAATAATTATGTGTAAGATCCCATGGTGTGATCATCATATGGTGATCATTTTTGATTATTGAAAGCTACACTAAAAAATGAATTCACCTCATATTGTCCTTGTGCAGTACAAGGCAATGAAACCATTCAATTGGGGTGTTTTAAAACTGCTCTGTGTGCCTTTTTTTTTTTTCCCTGTGGCTATATTTACTATGGCTAGATCCACTGTTAAACTGTAAGGTTAAGAATATGCCAGATCAAAAGGCAGAATGATTTTGTCTAGAATCTAAGTGCTTGAATTCAGGATGAGACTGGATGAGTACTAATACAAGAAGCTGCAGACAGCATTTGTTCATATGATTAATTTCAAAGAGTACATAAATATATACTCTAAGTTACATTAATGTGAAACTATCACATGAAGTTACTGTGAGGAGTAAGTGAAATTGACAATAATTTGATGAGAAACATTTTAAATGTTTTGTTTAGTATCCTTACTTTGGAGATAAATAAGTGTTCTTGTTTATCTTGTTTTTTATTTAAACAATTTTTTTTATCTAAAACTGTAAACTTCTAGAGCTGCTGAAGGAGAGCCAATGGAAGAAGTGGTTCAAGAAATGACATTAGATGAGTGGAAAAATCTTCAGCAACGGAATCGACCAAAGCCTGAATTCAACATCCGGAAGCCAGAATCCACTGTTCCTTCCAAAGCAGTGGTGATTCACAAGTCAAAATATAGTGACGATGTAAGCACTGCCTCAGGAATTCTGTAAACCTTCCTTTATGCCCAGGGACAGGAAAACTGTCTCTATTTTTTTTTCTACTAGCTTTGGTATAATCTGAATAGGCAAGAAAACAGTATCTAAGCTTTATCACTGCAGTGACATGTGCCTCAAAACTGGCTTTAAATTGTGTGTTTAATTTCTTTGTCTGATATCATCGCCCCTTTTTTTCTGTGCAAACATATATCAAGTTGTTCTACTGTATGGCTCAGCTGCTGCCACCTGTGTAGATCTCTAGTAACGCTGCTAGAAAACCTTGGTTTATGAGTTTACTATACACTTCTTTTCTAAGTGTAAGTAAATTCTAAGTTTGAATCCCACTTAGCTTACTTGCCAGTCTGCACTTGCCTTAACTAACCGTGGGGAGCTTGTGGTGCTATAGTGTGCACCCCTCCCAATTTCCTCTAAATTATCCTCCATAATATTATTTAGATTGAAATTCCATGGAGAACTACTAGTGCTGAGGAGAGAGGGGAAGCTTCTTTCAGATTCTAGCTTACTTAGATTTCAGATTTTGGGGGTCACAGAATTATGTGCATAGAGTCCAGAATGATGGAATTTTGATCCTTGAAGTCTATGTGCATTTATGAATATGTACCTTTTCTCTAGTTATAATATTAACATCAAAACTTGCTTAATCACTTTAGATTGAGTCTGCCTTCTTTTTAGTGAGACTTTTTAGATCAGAATTTTCATTATCCCCTCTTTCTTTTCTGAGAGGTAGTGGTAGGGGTAGGGAGAGTACCTTCCACAAACTCTGAAGAGACCAGGTGTGTGAAGAGTACATACAGGTTTCTGTTCCTTTTGCCTGTAAAGTTTCTCTTCTGGTAGTATCAAGAGACCTTGTTAAAGTGAACACAGAACAGGAGGTACAGGAACTGTGTAACATAGGCTAGTGAAATCCCTGAATTAGACACTGAATAAGTGATTAATCATTGTAAGGGATGAGTTAACATACACTTTATCATTACTACAGTCCCCATTAGTTATGCTGGGCAATAGTCTGACATGCACTAGCTATTAGGAACACACAGTTAAAACCACAGTGATCTTACAGCTGCAGGCATGTAGAGGAATACATCGATTAGGTAGCTTTGGTATGGCCTTTTATCCATTACTTGGACAGAACTATAGGAGTAAGTAGCTTAGGTCTGATGCTCTAGTCTCTTTGAAGACCTCCTAGATTTATATTTCTGACAAACCTCTTCAGTATTATGGAGTTGGGACGGAACATTTTGTTACCAGGAATCTCTTGAGCCAACAACGAATGCATTTCCCAGGCATCTGGGAAGCTGCAATTATCTCATCTGTGTTAAAATCCTGTGCAAGTTAAGGCCTATCTTCTACTCCAGATACTATATTGGTTCATCTGCTGCTTAGTCTATAATATAAGTGTGAATGTGTATTTGGGAGGGGAGAAACTCATACATGGAAAACTGTAGACTTTAACCAGATCTTCTCTTTAGTTGCAAAAAGAAGACTTTGAAGATAATTCTCATGTCTTTCGAAAACCAGTGAATGATATAACCTCTCAGCTGGATATTAATTTTGGGAGTCTTCCTCGCCCTGGCTGTGGATCAAGAGGAGCACGAGGTGGTCGTGGCAGAAGACCTGAAGAGATAGTACCTCGACCAGAAGTAATGGTAATGGATTTGATGGTGGTGGTCATTTGGGGTTTTTTTGTTTGGTTGGGGTTTTTTTCTGCTGTTGATGGTGTTTGTGTGTGTCCTTCCCCTTTTTGTGTGGAATTTTGATTTCTGTAGTGACAGACTTGTTTTTAATTCCTGTCTCATAGAATTTTGTCCTGCATATTGAGTTCCTGGCCCATATTATGTTACTTGAAATTAAATACTGATTCAGACTCCCAACTCTTAACACATACATTTCAAAAGGTCTGATTACTGGATGCTCTAATGGTAACTAGAGGAAAGGATGCAATTAGTTTTGATATAAATTGGGAAGTAATTAAAATAACTAAAGGCTTGTATCTCTTTGAAAAATTCTGTGATACAGTGATACTTTGTTTACTAACAGCTCACTGTTATCTGTAAATCTGTGATCCTACAGGATGATTCATGTGTTCAACATAACCATTATAAAAATTTTCACTTACCTTTTCCTGTGGAATAAAAGAAGCATTTGTACACTAGAAAATAGCATCTTTATTCTTCATAGTAACAGAAACTTTACTGTGACTAAAATGCTTTAAGACCAGGAACTTTCAGAATAATATGGAACTGTTGATGCATTTGTTTCATCTGGAAGAAAAAGGTTCTTTATGGTAACAAATCAGAGAGATTAAAGCGACAACCCAGTATGTTCAGTAGTTCTAGAATGTAAAAATATAGTAATGCTACTTCTAAAAATATGCTGTATTCTGCTTGAGACTGCTTTAATTTTTCTTCATTCAGTGCTGCAGAACTTGTGACCTTCTGGTCCTCTCCAGGGAGCATTATAAAAACATTCAACTGAAAAGAAACTATAGTAGTCACAAGTTCTGAGATAAAAGCCTTGTGATAGTGATGGATACAATTCAAGTAGAAGTAGCCATTAGTAGTTGTAGCATTTGAGTAGAAGAATGAACCCTTTTGAGGGTACATATACATAGCTGTCAGATACTTTAGAAATGCATTCATTTTTATGAGACTTCTTTTCTTCCATTCTAGGTGCAGCTTGTTGCTCCAAATCCTGATGATCCTGAGGATTTTCCAGCATTAGCTTGAGGACCCATCATGAATGGTGGTATCTCAAAGTTGCTTTAACTGTGAAGAGACCGGTTCTGTGCTGGTGTGGATTAAGGAAGCCAGTTTCCTTCTAGAAAGTCTTTTGGGTGTTTGGTGTGAAATGATTGCAGCTGTCTGCTAATATAGTTGGGTTCTGGAAATATGGGTGGACTGTGATCCTGTCACAGGCTCCAATGTCTGCCTCCATTTATGAAACCTATGGGAAGGTTTACAGTACTTCCCTACTAGGCTTCAAGTGAAGTTAAAGGGAAGAGTGTTTAAAAATGTATATATAGAGATTATATCAAGTTCTCCATGACACCATGGTGAAATGTAAACTGTACAACACAATCCACAATTGGGACTCAATTTCACTGTATATTTGAAAGTTGTTTCCTTTGGGTGAAATGTGTATTTCAGACAGTCTTAAGTTGCAGTTCTTCAGAGTTTCACAAATAAAGAAAAGTGCACATTGGTTTGGGTTTGAGGTATTATTTTAAGAAGTCAGAGTGGTAGGTGGAAGTTTTTGCTATTTGGATATAGTCTGGGGAAAAAGAGTGGGGGAAAAACCCAAACCCTAAACAGCAATCCGTACTCACCAAAAAAAGTGAACATCTCTCTAAATGGAAGTGATCTTTAAAATCAAGGCAGCATTGGTGCTTTGAATTGACACCTAACCCTAAGTCCTACTTAAGCAACAAGATATAGTCTGCAATTACTTTGAAGATTAAGTAAAATCAGAATTTTAATCTAAAGACAGAACTAAATTATTAAGGAAGTTTTTAATTTTAGCAGGAGCAACTACAAACTAAAATGTTAAATGCCTTACCAAGAAATTTGTGGTGTTGGGGATGAGGTGCAATGTTCTTTCATTGCAGCTTTAACATACTTGAGCCAGATTTTCTGTTCCCTGTCCAAGGGAACATTGAGAGCCATTCTGGGGGATATGAGAGAAACAAGAAACAAGAAAATGGTGCCAGAGGTGACGACAGAAAGAAATGAGCGGAAAAGCACACTGGGCATTTTGGAAGTAGCTGTCAGCCTCACAGGAGTCTTCAAATGCCTGCTCAACTTGAACACATTCTTTAAATTTACTAGGAAAGCAGATGACGATGAACCTTCCATGTTTTTCCATTCTGTGCCTCACTTCTAAGCAACTCTAAGCAGTCTACTTTGAGAGTAAATAGTGGATGAAACTTAGAAGAAAAGTTTTTTTTCGGAGTAAGCTCTAAGAGTACTCACAATCTTAGATGACTTTGCTCACTGATAAGGCTTTACTCAAATAGGATGTAGTCATCCTACAAAGACTCTTTTTCTGTAAGCTCCAAACAGATCAGATGGTCTGTAGGGTAGGTAAGCCCAAGGGATTTTTTTTTTTGCATTGTTAAATTACTTACAAGACCATGTGCTCTAACATGAGATTTTTTACTCTGCAAGAAGTTCATCGTAGTGGCATAGAGATGCTCTGACTTGCAGTAGGAAGAATGTGCAAAAGCAAAGTTTTAGTCTTAGAGGAACCCATGCTGCTGCTATTTGAGTAACTGAATGGGATGGAATAATGCACACCTCCTTCACTTCGTAGTCATGAGGTGTTACTTGAAATCGCTGCAGTTTAAGATTTACCTGATGCTGCCCTTTTTGCAGGTGTTGTTTGTTTCTGCCAAAAATAGCAATTCAATCAATGTAGAATATAAGTGATTTTGTCTGTAGGGTAGTTGGAATATTTTGCTTGTTATTCCCTTCTTGTTCCCATTTTCCCATTGGACAAGGAAGAATGTGTCTGAATTTTTATTTATATTTTTACTTGCTGGGATGAGTGAATGCATAGAGATGAGAAGAGCTTCTTGGCAGGGCTTCTTTCTATTTCCTGTCATGTTTTGATTATAGCCTTCTCTTCCACCGACTTGTTTTTGCTAAGGAAAGTGTTGATATACTTAAAAGTAACCCTCCCTTTTTCTACTAAAAATTAAATCTTTGCTATGCTATGCTACTGGGCTTAGTCTGCTGTGATGCATTCAGTTTAGTTCTGACTGTTCTCTGAGAAAGCTGAGAGAATTGTTTTATTTTTCAATCTCCTTCCTGCTGTTGCAAAGTTACTGTTTATTCCTCTAACTTTGATCTGCCTTTCAAAACTGAATGACAAATAGGTTCTTTGGGGAATGCTTTAAAGGACTTGTAAAAATGTTGGTTAGCAGATTGTAAACTCCTGATTAAAAGGAAAAAAGGCTGGTTACAAGACTGTTTAATTAAAAACAGAACAAACCAACCAACCAAAACTAAAAAATACAGCCCATCCAAAACTTTGTGAGAATGAGATTTAGTGTAATTGATTACTACTTCAACCATTAGAGCATCTATGTGTGACAATTTTATTTTTCAGTTTGTCAGACTTGAATATGGTTTAAGAGTTTCTCTAGTTGCTGGTATATCCAAGTATAGAAAAGAAATTATTTATTGTAAGTGTTCACAGTGAATGCAGTTTTTTTGCCTGGCTGTGATAACAGAATTGTAAATCTTAGTCATCTGTCAGGTTTAAGGTACCAAAATAGCTGTATCTGTTAAGCACAGACTTGCTGCTGTCACTTCTGGTGTAGCTTTACTCCTTCATGTAAAGCAGTTGGCAGCAGGTGTAAATATATACACAAACACTAGTAGAATATGGCATGCATATTAAGAAGGGATTTAATGCACTGCTTCCAGTTACTCTTTGGATTAATGTAGTGAGTAGCCTAGGAAAAACTGCTGCATTTCAGGTTTAAGTTTTAGATTCATGTTAAGTTGCAGTAAGCTGGCAAAAAAAGGAATTCACCTCTCGTCATGACTGTCATTTACATATGATAGTGCTGATATGATGTCGTTCAGTTGGATCATATGCAGTAGTACAGTTTAGAATTGGAAAGTGTAAACTTTTTATTTTTTATTAATATAAAAGTGCCTTTAGAAGAAAGGGGAGAGAAATGTCTGCTTAAGATAAGAATACCAAAGAATGAATTAAGAGACTAAGAAGTAAAAACCCTGAGTTGATGAATAGGAATATTGGGCATTTGAGCCCGTAAGAAATGAGCTTTCAGCTGGTTACACTTTTTTTCTGGTATGAAAACAGGCCTTGGGGTAAAAGTGTGTATCAGGCCCAAACTCAGAATCTGTACCTCTAGTACACTTATGCCATTAAGATTAAGAATAATCTTATATTACACAATTTTTGCATAATTTTTCCTTTTTTTTTCCAGAGCTGTCACAGGCACATACACACATATTCTTATGAAAAACTGAATATATGTGTGTATATACATGCACACAAACATGTATATATATGTACATACAGTGTTGGAAGTGATGTAATGCTGACTCATTATCAGTGGATCAATAGTTGAATGTGAAAAATTATTCTTTGCATAAAAAATACATTTCAATCACTGAATATTGAGCATGAAATCAGAGCTTTTTCTCTTTGAGTAGCATATGCTAAGCAAGTACTGAACAGTTTGTGCTTGGAGGGAGGTAGCCTTCGGTCTTTGGAGGAAGCAACAACTGTTACACTTTGGCTGTGTTGCTTCAAATCTAACTTGAAATACATTTTATCTTCAGCTTTTTATTTATATTTTTTTTTAAATTTCTCAGCAAATGCCTTTTTGAATTTGTGATACAAGTGTTGCAGATAGCTGTATCTTCAGCACAGCCTCAGATAGTGCATCACATTTAATGTGCTGAGTAAATTGAATAAAGTTTCTGCTCTCTCTGTTTAGGTAACTAAACTAGTAAAACTAACAAGTGTGACTGTTCATAATCTGTGTTCTGTTGTCTCTACAGTGTTTTACAGGTAGTTAACAGGACTCAATAAGCTGTTACTTGCTTTTAGCAATAGTAGTTCTTCTGCTGAGATTTGTACAGCAGTTACTGTTTGAATGAAAGATACTGACTTCTGTGTACTGGAATTAAATCAGCAGGATAGTTCTGCTAAAGCATAAAAATAACAGCAAGGTACAAAATTGTTTTTCTCGTGCCAGAAGAGAATAATAAGCTGACACATTCTGATCCAGGAATTCTGTACATGTTAGTTGTTTGAGTATATTTCTGTTGCTTATGGATTGAGGGGTTCTTTTTGGAATTTTTGCTAGCTCTAGCAAAGACTTGGAACCTTAGAGGCTATTGTGGGAAAAGAAAAACTCAATAAAACTGTCACCAGAGTGAAAGAAGACCAGAGGCTAGAAAGGTCTGATCAGTGGGAAGAAGAGATGGAACTCCAAAAAATCAACGTTAAATAGTAGTTTACTTTAAAATGGGTATGATGCTGGTGTAAAGAGATGGACAAAAAGCACCTAGAAGCATGAAAGCAGGACAAATGTAATGCATTTTAAATACTGACTAGAGATTCAGTCCAGTGAGCATGCTGTTTTGGGAAGAATGGTGAAAGATCAACCTAGTAATAGTAAACATGAACTCAGGAAGAAATAAAGGACTTCTAGAGAAAAGCTGTGTTCAAAGGAGTCATAATGAAGAGGTTGAGCCCTTCCATGGAGCAGAAAACAGTGGAATTATTCTGCTATCTTAAAAGAATGGTATCAAAGCACTGACAGAGGCAAAAGCAAGCTCACAAGGATAAGAAGTGATGTTTCATTATTTACCCTCCTGCTATTGGCATCACTCTTGCTTTGGATTTTCTTGCATTAGTAATAGCTGATGCCAGGGGTCTGTTCCCATTGTGCTGTCAGACTACAAAGACCTTATGGTTTGCCAGTTTATCCTGTTAGTGCTGTAACTGAGCTGCAGAACTGGCATGGTTGGAGGTGCTAGTGGCACAGAAGAGCTTTTCATCTGCTGCTACACTCTTATGCAGCACCACATGCTGGGTTGAGGGATCAAAACCACCAGTGGCTGCTTGGCCTCTCTGGAATCTTTATCAGCGTTGAGAACTAGGACAGACTTTGATAGAGAGGACATGGACCAGGAGTGAAGTTGTTTAAAGGACAGACTTTCTAGGTACCTTCTTCCACCCCCTTTGTGACAGTCCAGCTCTTGACAAGGCTCTTGGAAATACGCCATGGATCCGTGGATAGAGGGTGTCATGTTTAATACCAGATTTACTTACTTGAAGATGGTTCATGTCACGTGGCATTTCTAGTTTGGAGTGATACAAAGTATACCGAAAACACAAAACATAATATTATAATTAATGTAGCAATTGCAGAACACAGATCCTTCACAATACCAATATGACTCCCTTTATTGGTCCTTATGAAATACATCCTCAGTGTCATCATGTGAGGTGTCCTCAGGTGTCAGGAAGGAATGGGGAGGGTTGATCAGTTAAAGCACATTATTCTCTTTGAAATTCTTATGGCAGTTGTCTGGCTTTTATTTCTATATATTCATTCTCCCCATGCCGGCCTGGTCTTCATTCTTGCTAAAGAAGTACTGGTTGATCCACCTAAACTTTGATAGTCATTTATCCAAAATAAAGGCCACCCCATGTTCCTTCTGAGTTGAGATAAAGTCATCTTTGTAACTGCTCTGGTCCATCTTTTCCTGAGCTTCAAAAGCACACCACCTTTTTCTATGTTCTCTTGACCTTATTCCATATTTAGGACTTAGTAGTCACATCCATATGAAACCAACCCCAGAGCCAGAAGTGCAAGAAAAACACATTTCTTTCTCAACAAACCCTTGGTGAGGTAGGTTAAAAGCACAGCTTCTCTCCGAAACTAGGCTCAGACTTCATGTATAACAGGGCATCCTTTTTGCTATATCATGTTTTTGTCTACTCCCACATAAGCAATGTAGAAATTGCAATGCAAATGAGGCTAAATGGATCCAAATTGAAGTTACTCAGAACTACTGTGAACAGATTTTTCTTGCATTGACTTCTTAATGGAATTGTCTTGGGCCACTGTTCATTTTTTTTCTGTGGGATTCTTTCTGTCCTCTGCCCTCCCCCCTGCCCAGTGCCAGTACTCCTTAAATTGCTAATGATGTGATAGGGCTTAACTGTGTTTTCCTGTGGGCATCACATGCATAAATTGGTGTGCTCCACCATTCACTCTTAATCAGGCAGCTTGTTGGTCAGGAAAAGGTGCTTTAAAGTAATGTAAATTTGGAAAGGATCACCTTACAACAAAAGAACACAGATTTTCCAACTATAAAACTCTACCTTTGAGGCAAGCAGAAGTTTACATGCTTGTCAAATAGGCTCTGGTTGGTGTGTGCAAATTCTGCATTTTCTAATGTAGTAAGGGTGATAAGTGTTTCAGTTGGTAGCTATTTTTTGCTGTTGGATATTCTTTAAAAAGACTAAGCTAGGCCATCACCCATGCTCATGCAAAAATCAGTGTACCTAAAAATTTAATTTTTTTGGGAAGCCTTCACCATTGTGGTAAGTATAAAAGTATAGAGTTTTTAAGATAATGCCTGTTTCTAAAAATTAATACTATATAATCATAGAGGAAGGAGAAATAACAACTAAAATCCCATTGATCTGTCTTACTGTGCTTTTTTCACTGTGTAACTGTATCCCAGCAATTCAAATGCAGGTACTGTTTTCCAATGCGAGTTCCTGGAAATGTAGAGCCAGAATATCTCTATTTTTTAAATATTTGCTTAAAAATGTGTTTTAAGAATCTGTGCTTTAATTAAAGATTTTCAGGCAGCTGAGTGTGTTATGTTTTTTCAGTGCACATATGAGTTAGTCTGGTACAGAAAAGATGGCTTTGTGATCATACTGGAAATAAAACAGAAAAAACCCTTCTGATTATTTTTAATTTTACACAGTTCACATTTACACTTCTCACTATTCAGTATTTTGTATAAAATCAAATGCAATTTGCAGTATGTTCAAATGACACACAAATGCATATTGAACTAATTAATATTACAAGGTAATATGAGGCTTTATCTTAAAAATACCTTCAGCAAAATAAACTTTCATTCTGTCAATCCAAGTTAAAAAAATATGATTAGAAATATACAGTTTAAAAATAATCAGGATGAACAGTACTGATTAGTCAAGAAATTTTAGACCTTGATAGCCTGTATATGAGTTTATATATGACAGTCTGCAAACAATTAATATAAAAAATGCAGTGCAACAAACTGGTGAACGTCACATTTATGTTTTGGTTTTTCCTATAATCTCTTACTGTTTTAAATCAGCAGTGCTTCCTCTACTGTCATACTGGGGCAAAAAGCCAACGTCTAGGTTAGTCTTTGAGTTTTTTGATGCTGTAATGGAAACCAGCAATTTTACCCAAGATATTACAACTTTTGAGCATGTAGTATCTTTTGAGTTAAGAATTTGAGGACGAATCCATCTGTCACATAATTGAAAGAGGAAAGAATTTCTAAGAAGAATCTCCTAATTGATGATAGCAGAAGTAACTTCATTCGGCTGCTCTGTTGTACAGATACGACCCATTCCATTTTGGCACATAATACTTCACAATTCAGAAAAAATTTAGAAACCAAGAACTTCCTCACCCATGTCCACTCTTCATTCTTGTACCTAAGACACATTTGGTATGGTATATTAGAAATGTTAGACAAAGTAATTAAAAATTTGTAACAAACTAAGCAATACAATTATATGTGGCACAATGAGGTAATGAGTTAATTTTCCATATAAGGCTATTTGGAAAGCTCAGATGAAAAATCTCTTTGACATTTATGTGTTTTTCACTAAGATACTGGGTGGTGGATGGGATATCCTGAAAGACATTGATGCTAAACATGCAGTTTTGGTTTAGCTAGAGTTGCTATTGTTTGTGCACTTGCATTATGCAAATTTACTTCTGGTGAACCTAGAAGTGCTAATTACTCTACTGGTTACTTTAAATGAGGCAAATTCTGATTTGGAATTTGGAAGGGGTGAGAAAGAGACCAATTATTTTTAGGTTAAAAAAAAGATGCTAAAAGAAGCAGCTCAGCTGAGAGAAGGCCACAGCCAAACATAGTAAATATTACTAAATCTTTATTCTGGTTTTCACTTCACTATTTTCATTCCTTTTGCCTTCCAAGATGAGAATTTTGTTCAAAAAGAAGCACAGGCTCAAAGTTGCACAACAGACCTACTATTGTGGTTACCTGTACGTAAGCTTCGGCACAAAATGGCTTACTAAAAAACCCACCCAACCAAAAAAAACCCAATCCAAACCACACAACCTCCATTAAAAAAACCTAACCAAACCCAAAACCCCCTAAACTGAAATAACCCCAGAAAAACCAAATAACCTCTGCCAAAACAAACAAAGCAACCCCACTGAAAGCCCAAGAAATTCTAATTGCCTTATCGGGATGAGATCTGTCCCTCTCTGTCAGATGATTTTTATCTAGAAGAAAAGGGTGTGAAAAGGGAAGTTAAAAAAAACCAAAATATTTTCAATCTGAGCCTTCGGTGGTCCTTTATTTTGCATTAAACCTTTTTAATTTATATTCATGTTTACAGATTTTTACTATCTAAGCACATGGATGTTATTTGTAAGCTTACTTACAAATAACATTTGTAAGCTTACTTCACATCCTGTTTCCTCTCCAATTCATGATTCTTTTGCTAGAAAATGTTCTCAAACCACTGTGTGATATTCATATTGGCATTCAAAAATCATCAGCCTAACAGAAGGCTTAGTTTTCATTCAGAAGGATGTAGATTGAAACTAGTCACCAAACATTTACATTCATTGAAATTTTCCCCTCTCACTGAGGTAATCTGCATCTTTAAACACTTCAGTTATTCCATTACCAACATTGCAGATTTCCCCATTTCTTCCACTTTGTACTGTAAGAGTCATTAAATCAACAGATAACTGATTCATAATTAAGGCTATGTGGTAACAGCCCTCATGTGAGGGGTATGCAGCTATAACCATCAGCTAGCGGGTGGACAAGAGTACATCAGCTTTGAAATGTCATAATGTGAAAAGTAGTAGGAAAAAAACACTGTAGTCCTGTGGGGGATGAAAATTTCAGTCTCAAGTAGATTCCTCTAAAAATTACACTACTTTTTACCAGAGGTAAATTGTAGTTCCTAAAGTGTTATGTGTCAAAATTTTTACCTGTTCCTGAATTCCACTACCTCAGTCATATGGCACCCTTATTTTCCCTTTTTTGTGTGCTGCACTCATTAAGTGTCCGAAAGCACTGTCCATGTGTTATCAAGCGTACCGATGAAATCTGGGGGGGGGAATTCCTACCTTTTATATATGGTAATTTAATGTTTCATGTAAAGGCCATGATAGGAAAAGAAACAGTAATGTTTCAGTGATAAAACAGTAATGACATTTCAATAAGAGAGCACTGCTTTAAATGGTAGTGTTTTTCCTCCCCTTTAAAATCATACCAGATTTAAAGCAGTTCTAACTAGTTCAAAGAGCAATTGGTTGTGAAGAACTAAAAAGCTGTCACTACTAAAAACAAGTTAATCACTTACAATTAGTTTTTCCTAAATAAACCACATGACCTTTGACAATAAAGCACTCTTTGGTGGACAACAGTTACATTGTGTACTCAATACTGCAGCTTCATAAAAAACTTTATACAAAGTAAAAAAGAACAACCAATCAACGCAGGAGAGTACCAATACTATTAGAAATAACAGCTTTTGTGGTTGATTCTCAGACTCAAGACTTCAGCCCAGTCTGAATACACAACACAGATTTATATACTTAAAAGCTCCCACCATCTGGTGATCAGCAGCTAAGTGATTGCCATCACAATTTGTACACATGCATCATACATACTAGCAAGCCCTCTTTATAATAGAGAGCTTAAATATTTACACCTGAGTCTGAATGTATGTAGATTATGTTGGTTTTGAGAAAGTATTAGCATGGTAGAAAAAAGTCTACCAAACATGTTGACAGTTCATTTTATTCTACAAATAAAAAAAGAGATCGTTCTATTTCATTTTTTACTGAAAAATAGAGCCGAAGTGAACTTCCTTGAATTGCATCAAGTCCCTCTATATCCCCTTCACTCCTGAATATCCTCTTCAACACTGGTGGCTTATTCAAAATTCAACGCAGTACTGTTCTATTCCTTGTGATGGATTGGCTGTTGAAATAAAACATATTTGAGGGAAAAAGTTAAACATTACTCAGTATGTATGTCAAGCAAGCATTTCTGGCAAGGTAAAATGAGCAAATGGTACTTCAAAGAAAGAAACAAAAAGTAAAAGTCACTCCATTTAGTAACACATCAATACCAATTGTCAAGAATGCACAGACTAGTCTGATTACAGACAATAGGAAGAAAATTCTGTTCCATACAGAAATGCAAAAGGGGATTCAGAGTACTGTAATTTAATTAAGCACATTTTTGTAAAGCATTCCTTTTTTTTTTCTCCCTCTGAAGTATCAGACTGCAGGAAAAGTAAGAAGAACAGGACAGAAACATTTTTTTAAAGCTAGGTTTAGATTACATATAGAAAAGTTCTGAAATGCTGCAGGTAGTTCTCAGTATTTTAACAAGGATATAGAAGAGTACTTTGTAATACCTGGCAAAGCAAAGGCATATGAGATTTTTAAAGTGTATTCCTCTTCGTTAGCTTTTGTGATATTTCTCTATACAGCTTTCATACCTTTTCCCCATTATAATTTTTTGTAATAACTTTACCTGCATTCCCTTAAGCACTTTTACCTATCAAAATGCCTTTATCACTTAGGATTTCATTTCTTATCAACTGCTTACTACAAATTAAATTTTAATTCTGTTCTGTGTGGTGACATGGAAAAGCCCGTTTAACTTGAGTCTTATGACTCAGTTGGTTTGAATATGAAGTATGCACCTTGTTAAAATAGAGACATGAACTTCTCAGTAACTGGCAAATTTACAAGGAGGATGTCTTAACTGGAGAAATAAGGGCATCCACAGAGAAATACTGGGTTATGGGCTAGAAATGTGATTTCCTGCAGCTCAAAGCCAGTATTATTTCAATCACAAGATATGTGTTATGTCCATCAGTACTTTCTTTCATAGAAGGCAGCTGACATCTAAAGATGTTCCACAAAGGAAAGCAGTGAGTGTTATAGATAGGATTGAAATTCCCTATGTTCTCTTTAAAAAGCCAGAATAATGTTTTAGATGTAAATAGCTCTTTTTGCTGAAAAATCATTCTGGAGACAATCCATGGTAGTGTCTCCAACAGTCTGAAGGATGAAATGAAAAATGAATTCCCTAGCTGTGCAGATTATGCTGCATTAGGATGGGTCACAAGTGTGATTCACATACAAAAATAATTGATTAAAGTGACATAATGCAGTAAATGAGATTGATGTAAAAATGGTGCAAGATGTTTCCACTGGAATGTATCAGAAAGAAAAAGAATAAGGATATACAGTAATGTCAGTGAAGTTCAGTGAAATAAACAAAGTCTTGACAAAGACAGATGCTGGTTAGGGCAGGATGTCAATATTGTAGAAATAATTATTCTCTACTCTGCAATCCAGTTGATCTGGATTAAGTTCAATGAAACTGAGTACTGCGAGGTAATGCAAACTGCTCATACTTCAAGAAATTAAACTTAAATGAAAAGGCATGCTTAAAAAAAGACTGATACTTTTTCAAATGCTACAGGAAAATAAAAGGACACTTACAAGACTAACAAGGTACTGCATTCTAAATCCATTAAATTATATGGCCATACCACAAGACCCTTCAGATGGACCAGCACCCAATTAGCCCTCTCAGATTACAAAACAATTAAGATGTCTAGAATAGGGACAAATTTGATTATTGGATGGAAATATGAAACTAACTGAAACTTCTTAGACCTCCAAAGTTAGAAGAAAAGAAACAGTATATGGTGAGGTATTTGGGGTAGAAGTTTTAGAAAGTCCATTAAAATATGAAGGAAGTAATTTATGAAGTTTGAGATTGACCTGGTCCTTGGCCTTCAGAGTCATACATCTGGCAATACACTTAAAGGACTTCTTATGAAATTAATGAAATCTTCTGTGAGCTCTATTTTAGGGATGCTGTTTTTTCCTAAGGATAGGTATTCACATCTCACACAATACAAATGTCAGCTTGGAGAAGTGCTTTCCAGGAACTGAAAATCTCTTCAGATTACACACATGCATGAATGTAGATACAAAATGTTGCAAGCAGGTTAGGTTAAAACTGGGAGAGAGATGAAGAATAAAAACAGCAGGCAGAATCCCATCAATTCTATTTGGACCAAAAGTGACATGGTAAAAATTAGGTAAAATGGAGAAAAAATCCAACCAACCAAAAGGAAAACCTGGAAAAACACCATTGATTTTTAGTAAAATACCTGTTTCCTAAAAAAGGTCTTATTTTTTAATATGTTGTTCAATAAATCAAAACAAAGTCACAACTAAAATATCTCTGAATAAGATTTACTGCACTCTACTGACTATTTCCACTGACTAACAGAGCAAATTTTTCCTAACTTCATTACCTTCAAGGGAACAGGATGAAGAAAGAGAAAGAAGAACTCTGTGAGGAAAAAGCTGCAAAACAACTTAAATTTTCAGAGATATTTATAAACCGAGCCACATAACATAGGAAGTAGTTATGTGCCATCTTTAACTCTTTCCAGTCAAAATCTCTTCAGCACCTGACCGACCCATTTTTCACTATGAGTTTAAGACAAATTCCAGTAAATTGTAAGCAATGGATATTGTTCTAAACTATGCTCTCAGAGTCATCTTTTATAATGACCTGGAGAGTTGCCACTGAGGGGTGTGATCACAGGCATACACAAAGATAAAAAGGAGTAGTCTGGCCATATGCTTCTGGGCCAAAAGGCACTTTCAGTCTTCCATAAATCCATTAGAATTTAGAATTTCATTAAGCTTTACCAAACAGGTTTACTTCAGATTATTAGCCATGCTATCAGTAAAAAAATCTCATACCAGTATACACATGCATTTTATACACTTCACTTTTCCGTAACCACTGCATTTCAGTTGTCTGTTGAACTCTACCTAGTTTTGACTTCATGCACTGACTAGTATATGACTTAATGCTGTGAGGAATTTTTCTGTCTCTCTCTCCAGGCAAAGGGGTTTTCATGTTACCAAAATCCCTTGTCTTGAGTAATTCTCACTCACATAAAGAATTACTATTTAAAATTCTTGAACTTGGAAGACTGAGCAAGATAAATTACTTAAGATGTAAGGTTCCTGATGTTCTCAGTACATGACACAAACCATTTAACTTTCTCACTTTTCCATTGCTATGAGAAGGAGCTGAACTATGGCAAAGCTCCTGCCAGCAGTGGATACAACAGCTCAAAGTATTTGCCTAGAAAACGGTTACAGGATCTGTAAAGAGGGTAACTCTCACCTTTTTAAACTTTTTTTTCTTGCGGCAGACCTGGTAGTTCTTTTAGTAATGTCTGTACTGTCAGAAATGCTAGGTTCAGAGGTTTTATTTTTCTGAACACTGGACTGCAGAGTTACTCTGTAAAGAGTAGGAAAAAAGAAAGATTATATAATTGGAAAGTTCCTAAAAACACTGAAAAGAGGGTGTTACAATAGAGCTAGCAAGTATCAGCTTTATATCTATTTTCTATTCCATTTGTGCAAGGTTCCAGCTGTGAAAGTATGCACCGTTTTAGAGATTCTGACCTAGGAGTAACTTAGCTATTACTCTTTATTCTCCTGCTATTATTAGACTCTAATTTTCAGTGGCTTCACTGAGTCCAGTCATATGAGCAGATTACATTAGACTGGAAATCAAAACCTTCATTGAATAGTGCAAGTTACAGTCTGGTCGGTTAATGCTCTGAAGAAACTACTTTCACAGAATCCTAGATATGAATACTGAATGCTAACTTTTGGAGCAAAAGTGAACAGGAATATGTGGGGAGAATATACATGTCTATATTCATGTAACATACTCACCAAAAACCAAAATGGAAAAAACCTCCAATATTTTCATTGTTTTATATAGGCTTCAGAATTAGAACATATATTTGAGATAACACAATTTCATCTAAAATATATTCTTTATGCAGTAAAACTGATCAGCAACATTATTTTTACTATACACTTCTTGATTAGCAAACAAATGCCTACATAACCACAAATTTCAAGTACTTTAAACTTCTACTTGAAAAAAAATCTCTCTTAATAGTTAAGCCTTGCAAAATATTATTTCTTGATTTGCAAATGTTCAAACAAAACAGCCAGTTGCTCAGGTAAGATACAAGGTTTCTTGACAAGAACTACCAAAATGCAATGCAAATTCTCCTGTAAACACAGGACATTCAAAGTTGAAGGAATTGCTTTTACAGGAAGCAGAAAAAACCACTCCCAGATACCTTCAACTTCATATCATACTTCTTTAGACAGAACAAATTCTTCTAATGAAAATGTTTTCTTTGCAGGCCCAAAGTGAAAACATTCAAAACCTGAAAGCTTAAGTTTTAGTTTCTACTGTGATTGTAAAACAGTTTTAGCAAGTTCTAATATTGAAATTCTTTTTTCCAGTGCCACAGTTGTCATACAGAATGAACAAATTCAGTCCTACCACACTTTTAACCAAGCACTAAAAATTACAGCAGTGGTGAAATAAGACTTGCATTATACTATTCATCTGTGCTGATAGAAACTTCTAGGAATGAACAGAAAAGCACGAGGTTATGCTTAACCTCATAACATTCGGTCACTGAAATATAAACATGAACAGATCATGGCACATTCTTTTTACTAGTGCTCATGCAGCCAGAAATATGGAAAAATCATGTTTTCTCCTTAAATACATACATTTGGTGTCTCTCTGCATAAAATGCATGCAATGTACATATAAAAGAAAGCAGAAGTTATTGGAATGCAATTTTTGTAATCTTTCTCTCATAAACACCCATTTTTTCTAGATGTCAGAAGTTCAGAAAACTGGACAATGTACATGGCTTATACCCATGTACATATCTAACATGAACTGAAATATGAGCCAGCAGTGTGCCCTTGTCGCCAAGAAGGCCGCTAGTTTCTGGGGACCATCAGGAAGAGAACTGCCAGCAGGTCAGAAGAGGTGATCCTGCCCCTTTACTCAGCCCAGCTGAAGCACTTCTGGAGTGCTGTGTCTAGTTCTGAGCTCCTCAGCACAAGAGATACATGGAGGTCCTGGGGAGAGTCCGGTGGAAGGATATGAAGATGATGAAGGGGACGGACATCTCTCTTTTGAGGAAAGGCTGAGGGAGCTGGGTCTGTTCAGCCTCCAGAAGAGATGACAGAGGGCACTTCATTAATATCTGTCAGTACCTGAAGGCAGGGTGTCAAGAGCCAGGCTCTGCTTGGTGTGCTGAGCAATAGGAGGCATTGGGCGCAAACTGGTGCACAGGAAGTCCCACCTGAATGTGAAGAACTTCTGAACTTCTGAACCTAACACCCGAAATTCTTTACTATGCAGGTGACTGAGCTCTGGAACAGATTGTCCAGAGAGGTTGTCAAGTCCCTTGCACTGGAGATTTAAGAACTATTTGGATGCAATCCTGCACCATGTACGCTGGGATGACTCTGCATGAGCAGGGAGGTTGGACCAGATGACCCACTGTGGTCTATTTCAACATTTATCCATTCTGTGATTCTGTGAAGCATTATGAATTCTCAAGATAGCATTTTGAACAAACATTTAAATATTCATCTTTTCAACATATCATAAGGTAGCCCTTACTTCCCAGAAAATTTCATCTTATCTGTTCAAAACAAAGAAAGAAAATAATAGAAGCTCTAAGTGGAAATGTGACTTTTAATCAAAATAGCCACTAGGAAACCAAAACCACCACAAAAACATCCTTGTAAGTTTGCTGCATTTGCCAAAGGGAGATAACAAGATGCCTTATGGGATCAGCTCAGAGCCAGCTGAGAGCAAAGTAGAATCGTTAACATCATCTGCTCTTCAGTTGATATGTCATTTTTACATCTCAGATATATGCAACTTCACTGGGCTACTCTAAAGTAAAGAATAATT
The DNA here is from genome assembly GCA_039654755.1 of Calcarius lapponicus. Lineage (NCBI taxonomy): Eukaryota > Metazoa > Chordata > Aves > Passeriformes > Fringillidae > Calcarius > Calcarius lapponicus. Next base: position 40,080,938 of record CM077481.1, read on the forward strand.
GAAATCACTGTGAACAAAACATTTGCTAAATTATCACACAGAAGTTTTTAAATCAGACTAGAATTCTAGACTTCCAAGGCTGATAGCGCCTCAAGGAAAAGAGACAAGGTTTCATTTACACCGCTGTCTGACAGGTTGTTGCAATTAAACACCCAGAGCTGTCTTTGAGCCTCACAGCTGTCAGCTGAGGAGCAGCAACAGCGCTATCACAGCTTTTATTAGAATGCTACTGCATATATGTTAAAGGTGAGAGAAGAAACTAATGCATGGAATTTTGGTTTAGCACAATTAGTCTAACGGCCTCACTTGATAGCAGGTTCAATGTATAGGTTTTATAATGGATGTGAGATGAAGAGGTAGAGGTACAGGAAAATTGTGCCAAAATGTCAGCATGAAAAACATATCCCAAACTATATTAGAGAAGCGTAAGATCTCAGGACACCTACCTTACTCCTTTGGAGCTGTTCACATAAAATAGTATGCCATACAACTTCCAGAAACACCAGCAAACCCATCTGATGTACACAAAGGTTTTCTAACTCAATGGGATATGATAAAAAATGAAAAAAACAACCAACCACCACCACCACCAATACCCCACAAAAAATAAACAAACAAAAAACCAACCAAAAAACTCCCAAAACCCTGCAGGCTATAGGATGTTGTAATAGTCACAGTATGAAACATACATTTACATTGTATGAATTTTTCATCTCCAATTCATCTGTAATGGAAACATCACTTGGTAGTTCTGATCCTAAATACACACCACAAACAGCAGACTAGTTTATGCACTGCTTTCTTATTCAAGCTAATACCTTGGCCTTTAAACAAATAAAGACCTGTCTGAATGGAACAGTGCTTGTGTAAGGAGCAGCAACTTTTAAATAACTCACAACTCTTATTCACCATTTAACTCAGCGCAAGGGCAGAACATAGGCACACCACCAGCACACAAAAACCCAAACTCCACAACCTGAGACAAAATCCACAAAACTTGAATTGCAAACAGTGTAATACACATTGAACAGAAATCAGTCCACACAACAAGCTGTTTTAAAATATGTGATTGCAGAATCCTAAGCAGGGATGAAGAAAAAAAGAGGTTACACAGGTGCATGTCTTCTCTGTCTGCAAAAGGCATTTTAGTCTTGCCAACCAATCTGGGCAACCTGTCTTACAAGGTCTGGCAAGTACAATACTGCTTTCTCCTTCATCACCTCATGATTTTTAAGAAAATAGACCTGAGACCTCTGCTACTCTTCCAAGTCATTGACAAGCAACAAGTGACCAATAACTCCTCAGCGTACAGGGCTCCAGCCAACACAACTGCCAGGCTAGCCCAGATTGATCCATGATCCTTACCAATAATTTGATCTCTTAAAACATGAGATATTAGCTGCAGAAAGAAGAGAAAGTTAGGCAAGCTTTTAAGAAAAGCCTAAGTGTTTTCTCTCCCTGTACTTAAACCTACATTGTTAATCTTGAAAATCAAGCAGCAGCACCAGTAATTGGAAATTCACAGCAAATGGGAATAACAAAATTGCTTGCATCAGATCTACCTACATCAGTCTTTTTTCATCTAGCAAGGAATAAGTGTTTCTAGTTTTTAGACAGAACACAGACAAAGTAAGAGAAAGAAAGGATGATAGTTGACTGAAATTGATCTTATAGCACAGTACAGCAAAACAAAGCACAGATTGTTTCACCTCTTTAACCTGTGTTTTAAGTTTAGCTTTTTAGTGTGTGTTCAGAAATCTGAGGTCTGACTTCCAGAGACCACTGAGAAAAGAAAGAGTGCTCCATTCATGGTAAAACTTTGAAAACACACCTCTCATGTTATTTGGAATAATGCCTCTCAAGTAAGTTATTTGACAAGGTTAGGGGAAATTTAAGCTGAAATGATCTTTATTTCTTTCAAAAAGAACAGATTAAGATGACCTCAGTAAAGGCTAACTGAATAACTAACCTGTCCAAAGTCTCCCAGTTCTCATTCTATAGTTATCCAGTCACTTAGGTCAGCAGAAAGTTTCATGCTTTTTAAAAAGTGCAGACAAAAAGTTGCAAGGCCAAAAGTACGGATGACAGAAAATCTCAACCTTCATGCCTGTCAGGAGAGAATGCCTATTCTTAATTAGTAAAAGACTTTCTGACCATTTTTTTAATCTGACAGCACCAAGATTTCAAGTATTCACCCAAAGTAATCATTCTGCTTTGAGGGTGGTGATGACAGAGGAGCTCCAGGGAGGCTCAGAAACAAGCAAAAAGTTCATTTGCACTTCCTCACAGTTCTGTGTGCTGTTGGAATTTTATTTTACCAAAATATGTAAGTTGTCATTTAATGAAAACATTGCACCTTTTAAGGAGAAGCAAGGCACAGAAATCACTGCAGCTACTCGGATGAAAGTGGATTGAAGAAAGAGTGAAAACTGTACTCAAGGAACTGATATGCTATTAATGTTTTCTCAGCTGCTGAATCCAAGTAACAGAATAAAGGAATATAAGTAGTCTCCTAAAGCTCTAGAAAACATAATTGTGAACAAAAGATGATGAAACCAGACTGGCTGGGTAAACAAGTGAGCCTGGACCTAACACTGCAACTTGCCCCATCTTCTTTAATGTCAAAAAGGTAAAAGAAGTAATGTTTTATGACATGGCATATAATATTTGATCTCTTCATAGAAACAAAGACCTACTGACATTTCTAACAAATTCTAATTCTTGGCATTTCATGGGAATAAAATCATGTGTTGGGAAACTAGCCTACTTTGCAAGTTCATGACCTTCAAAGTAAAACTGAAGCTAACATTTGCATCTGCAATATGCAAAGGATAGGATCATATTTTAAAGCAGCACTTTTTTATTTCTTACAGATAATTGTGCTTATGTAGTTTTGCTATCTGCAGAGAAGAAATATTTCAAAACTAAAAATTACTCTAATTATAAGAGCTCTTTGCCTTTGTATATTGTAAACCAGCCATAAAAATCACTCAATTATTCCAAATAATATACACAAGAATATAACAAAGCCAGAGCAGTGAAATTCACTCTTGCAACAAAGCCAGTAAGAAAAATGACATGAAAACATGCATTTAAGAGACATACTAGACAGAAAGTGTGAGCTATTGTAGAGAAATGGAATGGGACACTTACACAGTGGCTCTCTCTCAGGGGGTCCTGATGGTTACTATGTTCTTAAACCATCTAGACAGAATAGCAGGCTGGGCAGAAGGGAGCCACATACAATCCACCAGATGACAATGCTACACAGTGTAGACACCAGCATAGCTAGGAGCCATCTAAAAAGGGATTGGAGGGGGAGGTAGAGATGAAAAAATATTCAAAAGCAAAAGCTATTGGTGCATTTTAGCTTCTTTCAAGTTCTTCAAAAGGACACTGCTCTATAAACTTTGTCAAGCATTTCTTACTTTCTATGACTAACAATCCATACAGCCATAAATTGCCAATGTGGTACCCATGTGCTGCTGGAATCAAAGAAAATCTTCTGAAACCCACACCAAAGTCACCTATTTCACACAGTCTGCATCACTCTTGGAAAGAATTGTGTGCAGGAGCAATACATCTCTGACCACTTGCTGCCATCTCTTATGCAGTTGGATCAGCCTGTATTCACACATTTTACTTCACAATCATACATTCTGATACTAAAACATTACATCACAGACAGGTATGTTAGCAGAAACAAACAACTTATATAAACAATCAGATGATGGGGTGTATTACCTTTCCGTGTAAGAAGCAAAAGCCAATTCATAATCCTTTGCCACAGGTGCAGAATATTGCTTATTAGAACACACATCCAATATCCAGTCATCAACACATAAAGAATTTATACAGCCAACCTCAATAAACACTCTATACAAGTCCCTTGTGACTTAAAAGTAAATAATGCCTCTATTTTTCAAAGACTAACTGTCCAAGCTTCTGGTGCTCTTACTTTGCCCACCCCCCTTATTTTTTCCCCTGAAATAGAACTACTTGGAAGATTTAGAAGCTTCTGTTTGTTTGTTTGTTTAGATAAAAGTAATCAATTTCACTGCAAGAATAATTATTTTAGCAGACTAAATGAAAAAGGAAAGAGACAGTCATCTCCTGTAGTAGAAAAAACTTTGACTCATGTAAGGCTGTTAAACATTCCTTGCAATAAAACAACAGTAACACAAAGGAATTACTGAGCTTACACATTCTTTTTTCACTGAATTATTTCAGTACAAGTCGCAAGCCATAAAAATAACTCAGGGGAACAGAAAGAGGTAAACTGAAATTCCTTGAGCAACAATGCACAATGTAAAAATGAGCTATAAGCTCCAGGTCAATTAGTTTAATTCTACACAAGTAATTAGAGCAGACATGTTGCAGAACGTTTTATAAGCCAAATAATATTTTAATAGTAGATAGGTCTTGTATTAAGAAGGTATTAGGACAATGGCTTTGAAGAGGTTATCACACAGTCTACATTCATCATATGGAACATACAGTGAGTGTATGGCAATTAAGTACTTGACAATTAAGGCACTTCTGTACCTTGGAAACTAATCTGCAAGGTAGTTGTTTTTTACTGTGCTATTTGAAGTAACTGAGGTGATGCGTTTTGGTATTTTTTAAGTCAGCTGGGCACAGTCTTTGTTCTAATTATGTTGTTTCTTATATGGCTGCCTGTGTAAATGATAAGCATGAACAGAAGACATTAATTTAAAACAATTGCAGAAATCAGTCATAGCAATGTGTGAAGGTTTCCAGACATATATTCCTTTACCTTCAGCACATTTTTACTACATACTTCTCAGTTTTTCTAAAAGTCTGCTGACAGTGGTGATCTTGAAAAAGAAGAAAAAGAAAATAAAAATTCCAGCAAGGTAGCAGGATCATGTTCTAGAGAAGGACAACACAATAAAAGTCATGTTGACTGTGGTCTGTGACTTTGGCCACGTGTGATTCACAAAAGTCTGACAGCCAGGGGTCACCATTGCTTTCCTAGCAATCAAACGCGATCTTGCAAAGTTTTCCAAGTGTTGCATTCATTTGCAGTTTGTTTAAGGGTAGGCAGACATATTTTGTACCTACAGTTCTTACAAGCTACAAAAGAGGCAAACTTTCTTTTGTTAGAAAGATTATTATTTTTCAGGACTTGTCTAAAATAAAGAGACTACCAGCTTCACTGACAGAAATGCAGTTCTTTGAATTTGTTTACTGAAACAGTGGCTACTCTGTCTTCCAGATCCACCAGACATTATCACAAAGACCACAGGATTTAGGGAAAGTTCTCTTCCAAGGAAGAGAAAATGAAAGGAAGCTAAAAATCCTTCTTTCAACTCTGACGTTACAATCTTTTCTTCAAACACCAGGATGTATCTTATTTGAGCCAATCAAACAAAACCACACAGAGTCACATTCTTTCCTTTTTATACAACCACAGGACAGACAAGGGAATGTTTGTGATTAAACAAAAAGTAAAGCATTCAGAAGTGCTATAGGAGCTTGTAAAGTGCAGAATATCAGCATCAAAAACTACGCAGAAACCTAGAAATTCAGTCATGCATTTCTTTAAACAAATTGTCCTGCCTCCTCAGCATTCACCAAGCCTTCAGAGAAACGGTGAACCTCATGTTTGTTTTAAGGGAACAAAAACAGCATTGATAACAAAAATTTGTGGGCAATGGGAAGTATGCATGAAGAAAAGGATAAAAGTGTTTCTGGCATTTTATATTTTCAGAAACTGACTTACGCTAGTGGAGATGCAGTTGGAGCTTTTGCTTGCCTTTTGCTTTTCAGAGCACGAAGCTTATCCCCTTGTGTTAAACAGTTTGTTTCATCATCATCACTGTACTGGATAAGTGGAGGGGGGAAAGGGATAAATCAAGATTAAATATAGGTACTTTGATATATAAGAATAAACTTTATCTTAAAGCTTAAAATTAGAATTATCTCAACAGGATAAAGTCAAAGGAAATTCACTTGCATAAATATAGTTCTGTTTCTTCCAGTTTCCTGTTTGCTGCTTTAGAAGCTGTAAACCATTAAGTGGTGTCATGACTTACATGCATTGGAATCTTGTCTCCTTTTAAAGCATTGGAAGGAATATATTATAAAATCTTTGCTCAGGTACAGCATGATCTTCACTAAATACAGCATTTCCCTTCTTCACTTGCCTTTTTAAAACAGCAGTACTGTCTTTTTCAAAAAGCACCATGAAAAGGTATTACAGAAGTTGCAATTACTTAGAAACTAAAATGAGTAAAAATGATAAGCATAACCCACCCTTTCAACCCCTCCCTTTAAATACACACAGTGAAGCAACAGATAATCCAAAATGAAATCATTCTTTTCAATTGCAGAATGTATGTTTTTTCTATTGTTGACCTAATCACAGAAGACTAAAACATGATGATGCTCCTACTTCAGCTGCATTCTAAACTCCATTTTTCATAATTGCCATCCCTAGTTTCCTCCCCCTCCCCCATATTCTTTTATACAAAAAGGGTGAACAGAAAAAAAATTTGATTAACAAAGTTTTAGTGCACCCACAGGTTTTTTCAAAACCTGAGAGATTCTCAACAATTTCAACTTTTACAAGAGCACAATATTTGGATGGTTACCAGTTCAATGTCCTTTTGGATGCTTCTCCTGTTTCTTGTGTTATTAATTGAAATATCATCTACTCCTGACAGAATTCTTGTTACAGCAATTTTATGGTTTCGTTTCAACTTTGCACGGAAAATATCCCCTTCTGTCCAAAGTTCTGCCTGTTTGCTATCATAACATGGAAAAAAAGGCCCAAAACACAACAAATTAACACTGAAGATTGTTAAGTGTACAACAGAAGAAGAAGAAGAAGAAAATGACATCTAGATTTATTTTTGGCAATAATTTACACTCAATCTACTTACTCCATCAGGAAATGCTGTTGTGGTCCAATCACAGAACCAGGTCTATTTATTCTGATCCAGGCAATAGATTCAGCAGCTGTCATCCGATAATGCTTCATGATGTAACAGGCAATAAGTGTGCCAGTTCGTCCAAGACCAGCTGTGTAATATAAAAGAATGGCTTCTTTTATATATCCATCTTCATCTGGAATCTGTTGTAACTACAGACACTGCTACTTGGACAAGTAGTTACCTGCCTAATTTATCAAAACAAACCTCTACTTATCAAATGTGGTAAGGGAAACTTACTCTTTAATCTCTTTCATCATAAACAAGGTTATTAACACACTGTCCATATTTTCTTTGAGTGAGGTAACCTTCCAAAGCCAGCAACTTTACAAATATCTGTAAGTTTAGCTATCTTTATTTACCTATCTATGAATATGTATGAAGGTATGAGAATGTTTATAAGCATGGGATAAAACAGTTGGCCTTTTTTTTCTTTTCAGAATTCTCCCAGCACCTTCTTGCAAACTAATCATACATTGCACTGAAATCAGATGTTCTCCCAGCCCCCCCTCTAATTAGTCTCTTAACTCCCAAGAAAAAAACAAATTTTGCAATAAGCAAGTCTGGGCACTAGCTAGCACAGGAAAGAAGTACTCCAGACTGAGAAACCTTATTTAAAATGGCCCTCAAAACAGTTCTATTTACCTTAGGAAAACATAAGAAGCAAGAGAGGACTGCTCCAGCTAAGTGGCATCTTTCCTTAATCATTTGCTGCACATGCAAACCACACACCACCTTCTCTCATTTAACAATTGACTGATCAACATCACTGTAAAATCTTCTGTATAACACAACAGCCAAGACAACCACACAGTAGCTTCCATGACTTGCTTTAGGAACTTGTTTTAACTTTCCATGACTTCCATGACAGCTTTAGGAACAGGCTACAGCATTCTACACTTCCTCAAGAGTAAGCACAGTCTAGACACCATTAGTCTGACACCTACCAAAGAACACCTCAATTTGAATGAAAACAAAGCACTTGTATCACTGATACTCAGTATTCTGGCATAACCAATTAAGTGATATGCCTGAATTTATCACCTCAGTGAAGAATAAGAGTATGGACTTGTTTTCCCAGAATCAAGACGCTGGTTTCAACAATTTTTCACTTTCCATTATAATTCTGTTAAACTCAGCAAACAGACGGCAGATACAGGAACAAAACTGCGGCCTTTGCAGGTCCAAAGAAACAGGTTAAGAAAAGGCCCTTCTCCTTCAATCACAGCATTATCAGATACACTAGTGATGCATAGTTATGGAGAAGAAATGTCTGATAGACTATTAAAGATGGTGTGGGAAGGGAAACATACTGCCTCTAGAACAACCGAAAACTGAATAACTATACTAGCTGCATTGGCCAGGCTCTTAAAATCTTTGCAGTCTAACGCTGGAGGGAGGTATGGTTATTCAGAGCATGCCCAAACTGGTATAGTTTCTGAGGGATGAAGATTTTGGTAGCTATAGAAGAACACTCATACACTTTGAGAAATCTCCCCAAAATGCAGCACTGTTTCCAAAAGTTTACCACTTGATATATCTAAACATTTATTTTCAGAGAGAACTTGACAGGACTTCAAATGCCTGCCCAAAGCATCCTTTGAAAGTACTAACACTTTCTACCAGAAACAGCTATTAATATCGGAAATCTCACTTTCCCCAGTCTCATTTTGGGAATGGCTTGGAAGATTTTTCTGGTACTTAACAAAATTAGAAGACGAAGTGCTGAACAGAATCATAGAAATAATTTTAATGGAACAGTTGCAGTTTGGCAGAGATGTTAATAACTAGATATAGTAGAATTATACTGCAAAATACCTCAGGAAGTGTAATTATAAACATCACTAGAGATATAAACTGTGTTTTGCATCATACCTTTGCAATGAACGGCTATTACACCTTCAGCATTTTCACAAATATTTAGAAATGTTTTAACTATAGTATCACTAGGTGTGCTTCCATCAGCAAAGAAGAGATCAAAATGCTCAAATCCAGCATCTGTAAATCGTTTGGCATCATACAGTTTTTTGTTGAGGCGTACTATAGTGGTGACCTTATTTTGCTTGAAGTATGGGAAATAAGCCTCTGGAGCATGGTGGGGATAGCCTATTTGAGAACAGAAGATTAAAAAAAGAGTAAGGCTTAAAGTGAAGAAAAAAAAATATTAAAAAAAATATGAAAACACTCCCAAAGCAGAGACAAGATAAAGAAACAGACTAACTGAAAATGGAATTTTAATACAATCACCTAGGTCAGATACAATTAAACCAAGCATTAAAATTTTACTGCCAGCGTTCTTATAAAAGGAAAAGAGCCAAGGAAAAAACACACTGTTTGAGGAACAATTTTTAAAGTTTGTTCTTACTGATAACAATCAACTAAGAAAGCAGTGGGCTTGTGTTCCCCACCTCCTTTTTTAAGCATACCATTTTCAATTTTACTTCTTGAATGAGGTCCACTGAAGGCAATGAATTTGTTTGGTATTATCCAGTTAAAATCTCCATTTTCTGCTCTCTGTCAAGAGAAAATGCTTGGTTTATCATTATCCCTGTATTTTCAGGCTTTTCCTTATTGTTTCAAAATACATGCTAGATAGAATTGATGTATAATTTTTGTCAAAGGAAGGTGTGTTAGTTGGCTGCTTTCTTTTTCATCATGAGGATGACAGATGCTCTCAACCTCACATTTCTCCCCTGTGTCCCTGTCTTTCTAAATCAGAGTTTTAGAACAACACAACTGATGCCCTTCAGATGAAGAGCAACTTTCAAATTTTTCATTTTTAATAGGATTCTAAATTGATCTTACCAATTGGTCTTACCACCATTCACAAATTATATAATGATTTTTTCAGCTGTAGGACCATTTAATTTTCTCTTTACAGATATCTGGCAGCTTTGCATTTTTGAGACTGCATACAATCAAGAGTCCTTCACTGTGACAATAATTTCCTATGACCCAAAGTGAATTTTATGCACTTGGAGTTTCCTAGCCCTGTTTCCTTCTTTACCTCAAAGAGTGTTATTACATTTTTGCAATGTGTCCTCAAATACATACTATGACTGTTCTCTAGCATTCATTTAGACTTGGGTTTGTATGCCCTCTAGTTTTTCATCAAGACTGCTCAAGAATATCCAGGGTTTTACTAATAATGGGGACTCTCATTTATTTCTATATTGCTTTCTGCTTTTTCCCATGTTTGAACATAATTATGCTTAAATCTGGATTTTACTATTCTCTCTCTGACCACAAACCTTTATTTAACTACCATAACTTAAAGAGACAAAACAAAAATGGAACTTAATACTACAAAAGAATAGCAGAAATTATAAGCAATTGCTTTAGATTAGTAACAGCAAACAAATCAAAAGATTGATACTGAACACTTACTTCATAATGCTCATATTCATTTACATCAAACGTACTAAAATCCAGGAAACCATACTGCAAAGCCTAAAATTCAGAACACAGCTCTTAACAAAGAAGCCTCTTCAATGAGGACAGTATATTACTCTTTTCAGTTACATAAAGTCCTTTAATACACACTCCTTCTTTCTTCACAAAACTTAAGAATACAGAAAAACTCAGTCTTACTTCAAACTAGGTTTGTAAATTTCAATATAAGTGAAGTTAGATGAGTTAATCAACTTTTTTTGTTTTCACGAAATCACTATAAAAACCCCAGATTACTGAAGCATTTAGTCTTTTCATTATTGCTAGCTGCACAAAATAAAAAGAAAAATAACCAGCAAAAAATATCTATTGAAGCTATAAGTAGATTCTAAAGACCACATTCAAGGATGGGAGATATTTTTTGTGCACAAATTCTATTTGCTAATATCTTCACTGATTTCAAATTGCTTGCAGTCACAAAGTCCTAAGTAGATATTACATAATACACACACTGCATTAAAAATTTGGGTAAACATTTGGGTAACTAGTAGTTTATCCACTTGTTAAAACAGGAAGACAAACACAGATAAACCTCATATCGCCAGATATTAAAAATACTACATTCCAATTTTCTTTTTTACTACCTAATCTTCTGCAGCTTTCTTTGTTGTTCACCTGCAAGAACATCGATGTACCAGTCTTGGCATACAAATAACCACTTTCAAAATACCCAGAAAAGCTGAAAAATCACCAATCTTCAAGATGACTTAACCAGTAAAAATGTCACTATTTGGTAGAGATACCCATAATACAAAAGACAATAGTATGGTGGAGAGCTGCAGAATTCCATTTCACTATTCATACAGACTAAAAAGAATGTGTTTTGATTCCCTTATCCTTTAATGCTTCATTACTTCACTGCTATATTGCTATAAAACCTAGATTTTATAATTTTATAGTTAAAAAAAGAAGCACCTACCTCCTAACATTTGCTCTATTTCTATTGCTAAAGCAAAATCTGAAATCATTAGCATGTGCTGCAAATGCCAGAAGTATATAGCAAACCCATTCAAAACCCTTTCAAAGGCTATGTTCAGCCTAATACATAACACCAGGGGGCATACAATAAACCTAACACATAGCTCTTAGGATTAGAGGTGAATTACTGTCCCAATAGATTACACAAGAAAAACTCAGAATTTCCTCTATAATATCTTCACTTGTTGAATATATAAAGTACTGGTAGACTTCTAAGAATGCTGTATCTATTTTGTGACAATGCATAATGCATAGTAAACTAGGAAACAATCAGCAGATCTGCTAGTTCACAGCTTTAATTGGATCCTAATTTCCTAAGCCACCTTCTTCTGATGGGCAACATTTAGATACTTTTTTGAAATGTGAAAAATATTCATTTACTGACCTTGTTTATTGCATGAAAACAGTCCAGCAACGTTAGATGAAAACTGCAAGTACCAAAGGAAGCATCCCTATAAGATACAATGACCAAAACATAATTATTGTATTTTAATCCAAGTGAAAGCAATTGAAGATACCTCTCTAAAACACCTTTTAAAATTACTTCAAGATAATGATTATTAAACTGAAATAATTATATCAAATGATTACTTCATTTCCCACACATTGAATCTTACAAAAATAACAACATAAAACAAGTTATATTAACAGATATAACAGTAAGATTAGTCCAGCTACAGTTTTTGTAAAGCTGAAATGTTCAATTTCTGACATGAACTGTTAGTAAATATAATAAAATATTTAGTAAATATAGTAAATATATAAATCCAATAGTAATCATACAATAAATTATAGTAACTATAATAAAATATAATACAATATTTTCCTTAGTAAATATAATAAAATATTTTTCTTAAGAAGCATAAATAGTTAATGCTTATACAGGAGGAGAAATTAGTTTAAAACAGCTCCTTTCAAGGACAAGTTTTTTAATTCTGTTGATCCAGGAATTACATGTTCTTAGTATGTGACCATTATTAAATTTCATAAGCACCACAGATTACGAATTCTACAGGAATACTATAGTGAAGTAAATAAATAAATTAAACTGAACCATTATGCCTTGGCAGAACACCTTAAGACCATGCAGTCCTTATCAGCTAATGTTTCTAGTAAGTAAAAAACATTTCATGTTCAAATTTCAGCTGAGATGAAGAAGAATTTTGAAGAACCTGGATAGCTGTCTCTAGTAATTTTTTCTATCGTTTCCTTCCTTATGAATCAGTGTGAAAAAGGGCAGAAATTAGGAGGAGACAGAAATAATAGAATGTTACTCAAGTCAAAGAAAGGACACATAAAGGTGACATTGTAGTAGCATGTGTCTCTTAGATCACCTGATGAGAAGGAACAAATGGATAAAGCCTGTCAGATAGAAGCAGCCTCCCGTTCTTAGGCCATGGTCCTCACAGGGAACAGCAACCACTCTGATATGTTTTGGAGGCATAGCACAGTAGGGCACAGGCAACAGAAAAGGCTCCTGGAATACACTGATGACAACTTCCCACTTGCCAAATATGTGCAGCAATCTGCAAATACTGCCTTGTGCATAAAGAATGCTATTAAGTATTGCAAGCCCTCTGTGGTGAATGACAGATATTTTGATATGTTTAACTATCAGCTACTGGCACAAAATCAGACTGCCAAGTGAGAAGCAATAAAGAAGATTAAAAAGCTCAAAGAGTGGATACAAACAGTGGGGCTCCTTCACCTTCTGCTGAGACTCTTCAGTACCAGCTGGTAATACCTCTGATTCACTGAGTACCTAAAGTTAGGACAGTGAGTGTGTCCCAAGTAAAAACTTCAACACCAAAAAAAAAATCCAACCAAAAAACCAACCACCCAAAAACAATCCACAAAAAAACAAACAAAAAAACCCCCTCAAACAAACAAAAACCCACCCCCAAACACAAAACAAAACAAATAAAACCCCAGAAAACCAACACAGGAGAAATTAGTACTGAAAAATGTTACATTCTTCTTCAAAATATCAAGGTACAGAAAGTTCTAGCAACTTGTTATTTACCTGAAAGGAAGATATGAAACACTTCCTGACAATATAAGCCTGTACACATCTTCTGGGGATTCTCTCAGGTATATTATCTATTTTTGGAAAAAGACAGAAAAGGAAAAAAGATTATTTTAAGACAGACTTCAATAATTTCAAGTAATTTGCTTACTACAGAAGGCATAATTAATTATCACAGAGTGCAAAAGCACTGGAAAAGACTGGAATCAAGAAAAAATGTTTGCAAGTGTGCAACAATAGAACTAACATAATAAAAAATCTTGTCAATCTAAAGAAATATATATTTTTAAATAATCTTTATAGATTTGTGCAGGAGTTGTTCAGCTATGGACTACAGTGAAAAGGCTCCGGTTCATCTGAATTCTTACATTTCTGCTATGACTCGTCTTCACCACTTTGTAAATTTGTTTAAATTAAGCTTTTAAGATGTAAATCAAAACATAAAAACCTGCAGAGATATCAGTAAAGCTATGAATCATCTGGTACACAAATTGGGGATACACATAGCAGACAAGACTAAAACAGTTATTTATGTTTGATCTTCCTACAAAACATTTACATTTTTCCAAATTCTGTACTTCCTCTTTTGCACTTCTGGGGCAATATCCATTAACTAAATCCAGATGTCATAAACTAAGAGAAAACAAAAAACTGAAAAACCAAACACCAAAGAAACAAACACACATACCACCCCCCCAAAAACCACCAACAACAACAAAAAAAAAAAAAAAAGAAGAAATCTGTAGCTTCAGAAGCAAAATACTATGAACAGAATGAATCGAAATTTCTACTGTCAAAAACACTCAGAAAAGAATTCACAAAGGACCAACTTACGAGAAATATCCATATGGTCTTCCATCACAACATGTCTGATCCCTCTTGGATAGCCTTTAACACTAATGTCTCCTTAAAGAATACCTAAAACTCCTCTTTTTTGCATATCTCTTCTTCAAATACCATTAAACACCATCCCCAGCATGGCCAGGAGGTAACAACTGTTAATAACAAGCTGTCATTAACAGGTCAGTATTGAGTAATTTCAAGTTAATACTTTTTCTTTGAAATTGCTTTAATATTCTACAGAAAATTGTGGGTTTCTTCACTAATTTTCAGTAAAATTATTGATTTCTTTTATAGTAATGACATTTTCCCTTAGAGATATTTGAAAGTAAAAATTCTCATGAGCATTAATTAAATATCTTCCAAAAATCAAGGCATGGTGTATTTACTTTCTGCTGCTCTGGACATTTTTTCTTTAAAATGTTGGCATTGTCTTTCAAATTTCTTTGATGCTGCCGCAAAGTCAGTTTGAACGAATGGCTTAACATACCTTAAACATCCTCTCTCCACACACACACACACAGAAAACAAGAGTTAGAACAGATGTTGCTAAAAAAACCCGACAAACAAACCCAGCTTGAAACACAACCTAAAGAGACAGCTAAAGCAGACATGGCCAACAGGTGACCCCTTTGATTTTCCTGATTCAATTAGTGTGTTAAGTATTTTCAGAGCATTCTTCCCTTGAAATTAGCAGAAGAAAACAGAAAAATAAATCTTTCTTGAGACATAGCTAAGTAATGAAAACTGCATGTTTTGTGTGTGTGTGCTTTCACTGGGGAGAGATAAGCGACTTCTGCATTTATATTTGCAAGTATACACTCAAAATAGAAAAGATACTTCAAAAGCCTCCCCAAGTATCATTGAATAGCTTAGCCTCTGACAGCAAAATTCACTTTTTATTCTACAGGCATTCATTGCCTGATTTGGATGTAAAGGTTATCTTCTAAGAAATTTCAAATTGTGTGCTTTGCTACAGTCCTAATTTGCATCTTGCAGGACAGTGAACACATATTGCTAGCAATACACATCAAGCACTTCTTGTTTATCAGGAAGAGAGAGAGCCCTGTTCCTGAAAAACTTACAAACCCGAGACATGAAATGGAATTAAAAAACAGATAGTAATTAGACAGGGTTTGTAGCCAGAAATCAGTCACCTGGAAAAAAACGGATTAAAGAATCACAGAATCAATTAGGCTGGAAAAGATCTCTGAGATCATTCTAGTCCAACCTTTGCCCAAACATGACCATGTTAACTAGACCTTTGCACTGTGTGCCACGTCCAGTCTTGCCTCAAACACCTCGTCCACCATCTCCCTGGGCAGCCCACTGCAATGTTTAATCAATCCTTCACCCTTCCTGTGAAGAAATTCCTCCTAATGTCCAACTGGACTTAAGTGCTATCACTGTGTAGTACACAGAGTACTAATGGTACCAGAGGCAAATAGAAATGCAACTAATACTACGTGATTTTGTAAGCTTGTATAAAAGCTCAGCTGAGATATGAGAGAAATCCTTGGCCTTTCTAAGCTACCAGCTTCTTAAAGGAAATAAGAGAGAATGCAGAAGCATTTGTTTACAAGTGTAACAGCTGCAAGAGAGAATTTTTTCTCATTTCACTGTGTTGTATTAAAATAAGTTAGTTAGTTCTATTATGTTAGTTCTCAAGCACAGATCCTGCTTCTGAAATTACATTACCAATGAAACTGCTAGAAACACTTTTCTAACATACATAACATACCTGCATAACAACAACATCTATCTATCCATCCATCCATAGGTGTATGGACTTAACACAGCTCCGTAAGAACACTTCCTCCATACAAGGACATTTAAAAACCCAATCTGATTTTGCGAAGCAAAAATACAACTTCTATTGTTCAACTGAAGCAAAATACAGCATATTTACTGAAGAAGAAAACTTATTCTGAAACAAAGAGAAATCCTGCTACACTCAGTTGTGACACTACCGCACACACAAAAGACACAACAAGTGAACAGCTGCAGAGACAGCAGTTGATGATATGGTCAGATAGTGTACTCAGTTCAAAGTGCTTGCAAAAAAATTAGGTAAGTATGAGAATACTGGATGAGTGCAATGGTATAGAGGGCTTCAAAAGGGAAGAATGACACTCACATAATGGGAAAGACCATAAACAGATAATTACCTCACAAGGAAAGTATCTTGGCAGTAACATAACACAAGAAGCTGTGATAGTCAAAATGGAGACATAATCAATTTCTGTCACAGGTTAAGGGAGTACACAGCTAAAAATCCTGGATGTAACCAAGGCTGGATGAAGGCTAAACATGGGTGGGGCCTGCTTTTAGGTTGGGGTGAACCAAATTCCATGTATGGTAACAGGTAAGACTGAAGTAGCCAAGCTCAGAGAAGCAACAGATGTCAAGGCAGCAGAGGCCACACATCTGCATTAGGAAATGGTCTGCACAAAAAGAATTCCATCAGTAGACAGAGAGCCAGCATTGCAGATCTGACATCTTTACTATATACTTCCAGCAGCTTTTAAGCTTAACAGCTGGGTTTAGTCTGTTCCTGCAGACTGAATGCCCATTATCTGTTGGGATTGCTACTACACTGCTCCATCAAGTGAACCAAAATGTAGTAGTTAGCATTTAAGGAAAGACTCAGTTAAAAAAATATTTCTGACATATCTATATCTATATAAATCTGAATATAATACTGTTTCTGACCTGGAGGAGGCCAGGGAAGCCTTAAAGATGAACAATTTCATTGGAATGATATGAGTGAACAAAGTACTAAAGAAAGTAAATAAATGGGAAAGAGAAAGTAGTAGTGATCAAATACCTGTAGCAGACAGGAGTGTAGAAAGAGAGAAGGATGTTCTAAGGCAGCAAGCAGAACAGAAGTTTTAGACAACTGAAAGTTTTAGAAAAACTGAAAGCTGAAGTTTTAGAAAAGAAGAGAATGGAAATGTTGATCTGATGAATAACAAAACAAAGATATATTTGTAAATTAATGAGGTACTGGGGGAAGGAGAGGAAATGAGAGAAGACAAACTCCAGAAATCAAAATATACAACAGCTGAAACTAATTTGTCCAGATGCTGATGACAATTTATGTTTCTGTTGCGCTTTCTAAGATGATGAAAACCTTCACAAATAAAGTTGTTTTCTTAGGTTAATGCCAATAAAGCAATCAACAAAAATGACTACTAAAAAGATAAAAATATTAAATTAAATTTAAAGCAATGATATTAGTGGTTATTTAGCAGAAGCATTCACTCTCTGGGATAATTTTTATCCTTCTGTGTATATACAAATGAAGAAAAGACTATTAGAATTTTAAAATTATTTCCCAAGAGGATTCTTTCCTGCAGTTAGGGAAATATTAGAAAAAAAAAAGGCCTTCTTTCAAAAAGCTTAGTCAATGCAGCATGCATCTACAAGTTTGGCTTTTAGAATTTTCCTACAGTCATATGCAAGTGCATATAGGAGTATACATACATATCTATACACACGCAAATACAAACAGAAAAACCCTTAAAATATTTTAGAAGTCTTCTACTTAAGTACCTTTCAGGAAATTGTTACTATAAGGAATTGATATCTTTCAAGTCAAACACATCATTTTATCATAATCTGCAATCATTTGCATACAGACAATTTAGAAATTTGGTTTTTATGCATACAAAAAAATATCCTGCTGAACTTCAACATATAGCCAGGAATTTGCTATTAGCAGTTGAACCACTAACAATGCTCTAATAATCCTTTCCATTTAGGACATCTGTTTCTAATTAAGGAACTACAGGCACCTCTGTGAATGGTCACGAATGATCCAAGCACTGAACACTGGGAAAGGTGCACTCAAGCACTCCTCCTGCTAACAGTACTGTATGGTCAAAGAGCTGCCTTCAAGTTCACTCAATGAAATACAAGGGTTTGTAGGATTAGGTGACCCAGTCTTTATTTAGGGGCATTTAAAATCAACCAGAGAATGAGAGCTTTTAGCAAGCCATGTTTTCATCTGATTCATTAGTGTTTTCAATCCAGCCTTATTTTTCAAGCAACCATTTCATAGATTGGAGTTATAATCATTGGAATGATATTCACAATAGGATGCAAAGTATTCCTGGTAGAAAGGGAAATGAGTCTCTGGTTTAAAAAGGCTTCTTAACTTTCAATACCTGGCACTGCCAAGTAAAATAATAATGCTGCATATAAGACAAAACATGTTTAGTAATAATAATCTATGACATAACTTGTTGCTTTTTCAGGAAAATTAAATAGGCTATTGAAATAAGTTTTACCGTTAGAAACTATATCAACTCAAGTCTGTAAATAGCACTTTGAATTCGTGTCTATGATGTGCTCAATACAATATTTATCCACCTGTTCACCCTCAACTGAAAAATCTGCTTAAGGCTGCTACCTAAATCATGCATTTTACCAGCCATGCTCACTTAGAAGCCAGAAAATAATGAGATAATTAATTTTAAACTGCTTACAAGTGAATTTTATGTGATACAACTTTGTTCCAAAAATGTCACTCTTCCAACAGCCTGAACTGCTGTAAACAGCAAACAATTAAACCCATTCTGAAGTGCAAGTAACTTCTGCGTGTGACCAGACTCAAACACCAGCACATACAGTTTTTACAACTTTAAAGTTTTAAATTTTTTATTTCATTAAAACCTCAATTGGATATACTACTCAGTTAGTAGATTAAATTTCTAGCAATTTCCTTAGGACAAAATGTTAGATATTGCAAAATTAAAATAGAAGTTTATTAGAACAAAAAGCTTCATGTATGGATTTGTGTCGTAGTGAAGAAATGCATGTGGCCAACAGTTTCATTACTAGCAGAAACACAGTCATTAAGTGGATAAAAGAGACAGAGAGTGAATAACTGCCTGTCTCTGGCAACTCTCTTTGTTCATCATAAACAAAAGCAAGAAACCTCCAATTACCATTTATAACAGCAGAGGAAAAGTATAAAAAACCCTGAACTGATTAGATTGGGCGCATCACTATTTTATGCAAGGTAAGAAAGCAACCTAAGGCTATAGAGTGAGGGACCTCCAAAAGAACAACCTTTCTTCTCCTATGGAGACAAGCAGTTTTGTGGGAACATACTGGAATAGTACCTAGTACCAACAGCAGGAAAAGCTGCTGCTGTGAAGATTTATCATGATTTTCCAAATACAGCTCAGAGAAGGTAGCATTTTAGAGGACACAAACTCAGAGACAGCCAAGATTCCAGGTAACTTCTGCTTAAATGAAAGGTCAGTACTTTGTCCATCTTGTCTCTGCCACTTGCTCATCAAGCACCTCTCACCAAAACATAGCTGAGGGTAAACATGGTTTACCCACTCTAAATTTGAGCACTGCCACAGTTATCCATTCACCACCACCCAGCCTGGATCACTTGGTTTATCTCAGACTTAGCCAGAGATAATTCTGCAAGTGTCACACTAAGAACAGAACAGTTCAACATCACAGCAGTGGGTGCCAATTGATTCTCCAACCTCCAGCTTCTACCCAGCATTAGGCCCACAACTAGGAAGGATACTAACAAATTGAAAAGGCAAAAAACCGATACTATGGATTAGAACGGATGAAGGAAACGCTGCTTACCCTGAAGAAAGAAGATGAGAAAATAGACAAAGTACAGAGATGAGTCCTGGAGAAGGTGACCTGAATTACAGCAGTTCATGGGGCGGTACCCTGGAAGGGTCACCCTCCAAGTACATAATTAGTGCCAGGCCTGAGAAAAAAAACACTGTTACTAAGTTAATGTAGCCAAGGGGAGAGGGGGGAGCTTGGGAATTGGGTGGACAGGGCACAGAGGGTACATTTTCTTTCGTAATATAGAAGGAGCAATGATGGAAGAAGCAGACTTTCCTCACCCACAGCCAAGTCCTGGTGAAAATCAAGAGAAGCCACTGTAGATATCAACTCAGAAGACCACTGCTGCTTTGGTAGTGTGGTAAGGCCTGAACAGTGCAGATAGCTTTCAAGGAAAAGATTTTTCTTTAAAAGGTGAAGAACAAATCTTCCCCCCCACCCCCCTTCTTTCCCTTTTCCCCCTCCACCCAAATAAAGTGTAAACATTCAACCCCAACACACTGAATTCTGGCTACCCTTTGTGTGGCTGAATGTGCCAAATTTTTGCTAACCTGCATAGAAGAATATTATTCCCATGATGCCTGCAAAAATTTAGAAAAGAAATACAGAATTAAAAAAGATGAAAGATGAACAATAAAGGGATTAAGGTCTAAATTGTTGATTTACTCTAAAAAATTAGTATTTTATTCTAAAACTACATATACAACAATGTATTTGTAAACTTAATTCTTCACTCTTAAGGCCATGTTATACTGAAGAGCTTGAGTTAGGCTGTGCTGTCACATCAAAGTACACCTGGAAGGAAGCAGAAGATGCAGGAGGGGGGAGAAAGAAGTATGTAGTCTGGAGAGTTCATAAACTATCTCCACTGAAGAGGAAAGAAAGACAAGTTAGATGAACAGGAATGAGGGAAACATTAAAACACATCAACTGTGAAGTGAAGAAAAGACTGAGAACAGACTTTGCTTGAAAACAAGAACACTAACAGCTGCCCTTACCACACCACAGTTAATGAAGACTTTCATAATTGCCATAGTAGCAGGAGCATATCCCCACATGATATATACACACACATATACATTTGAACAAAAGATGACAAATGATAAATCATGCTAATATATTGCAATTCCTTTAAGCAGAAGTTATAATATTCTGTTTAAGAATACAAGTTTGAGGTCAACAAGCCTTTGAAAAGACATGCTCAGAAGTTGAACATTTATGAGGTCATACAAGTCCCAGAGGAGAGCTAGTCATATACAGTTCATTACTGTAACTGTGTTTAAAAAAAACCCAGAAGATAACAAAACCAGAAATTACACAGACTCACTTTGCCTTGCTATTCTTGAAAACCTTGCTGTTATTCCTAGCAAGTAACTTGTAGCACCTGCACCTACAGAGCACCCCGAAACTGTGCTTATCAAACAACTTTCAACCAAAGAAGACAAGCACTATTTTTGTGCTTGTCTGCACAAATCTGCAAAGACCACATTCCCTTTCCACTTCCTTGCTCTTCCTTGAATGAACCAGAACTCCCCCAAAGTAAGGCATTGCTTACCCACAGAGCTCCTCAACCCTGTTGAAATGGGAACCTACCATGAAGCTAAATAAATAGAATCAAGTAAGAAAACACACTCAATCCACAGAAAACAAGATACAGTATCAACCTACAACTTACACTGTAAGATCAGAAAATAAATTATGACAATCGGTTCCAGCAACAAAGAGTATTACCAACATGACACAGTCTGATTAACTAAAATTATAGAAAAACTCCTTAAAAGATTTGACCAGTATCTGGATGGATCTTCAACAAAAAGCAAAGCATTCTGAAACTAAAGAAGATAGACACTTACGCCTACATATGTTTTAAATAAAGAAGTCATCAATATTTCCTTTCAATCATGAAATATGCTTATAGACATGTTTATCAGGCATTCTGAACAGATCCCATATCATTGCTTGCTCCACAGACAACAATCCAATTCTCCCTACAGAAAGCAAAAATATGGGACAAATATGTGTGAACACTTGAGCAATGAGCTCTGTAATTAAGCTTGCCTCTTCATGAAAGATCATCAAAGCATGCCATGGGGGGAAAAAAAAGCCTCAGGGGCATAGTTTTTCTTCTGTGATCTTTCTTCAGTGGAATCCCTCCTACATGAAACCGGGAAGAAATTCTACCCTACTGTA
Organism: Calcarius lapponicus; assembly: GCA_039654755.1. Classification (NCBI taxonomy): domain Eukaryota; kingdom Metazoa; phylum Chordata; class Aves; order Passeriformes; family Fringillidae; genus Calcarius; species Calcarius lapponicus. Next base: position 40,102,988 of record CM077481.1, read on the forward strand.
AAGAAAAAGCAGCATCAAAGCCAAAATGTATTGCACTGGAAAGAAAATCAGCATCTAGCTAGAGCTAGCTTACTATCTTAGACTTGCAAATTTGCAAGATAGACATGCCTACATACAAGGAGGTGACTGATACTTGTACTGTGTTTCACTTTCCCATAGGCCTTTCAGGGAAATTGCCAAAATACTCAATGTGTACAATACAGTAACTTAAGCACCTCTCCAGACTCTGAGAACAATGGTTGTTTTGCCATATTTTCTTGCCATATGCCATGTGTCTGCAACTAGCCCTACCACATGCCTTGACTAGGCAGTCATCATCTCTCTCTGAGCAAGCATCCTTTCTTTACTCTCAACTCCCACTTCCTTCACTGCAGCTCTCTAAAGCAGAAACTACCTACTCATCTGTACAACAACCTCCATTTCTAATTACTGTGCTTTCAATTGTCATAAACCATACAAATTCATCTTTTATTCAAGACTGTTGAAACACTTACCTTCACTTGCATGTTATTATTGTGACATGGTAGGGCTACCAGGTGATCAAAAATAAGATTTATTTCAGGTTTTCTGTATACTTTTGCATAGTCAACAACAGGTTTTTTCCTATTAGATTGTTTTGCCATTAGTTAACCTTGTGTACCAAAATTCTGCTCAGAATGTCAGCTGCTGTGCCACACAATGCTACTACTACACATATTTAGAATAATGTAGGAAAAAACAAAATCCACTTTTTTCCAAATAATGGCTGATAACTGAAGCCAGGCCCCTTTCGCTCTCTGGACCTCAATTATGATCAAGTAATTAGGAAGAAGTAGTTTTCCTAAAAGCTGCAGCTGTTTTGTCAACATAATTCCTTAACAGCAAACAAGCTTAATTACTCATATTTCCAGTCTCCATGCAGTTTAAGATTGCACAGGACTACAACAACATTCCCAATTCAAATACCAAGAGTGACATGTTTTGAAATTTAGTTCTCAATTTGTAAAAAGGGCTATAGAATATAGACAACAGAGAAACCCCAGGGAACAGAAAATGGACATCCTGCATGATGCAGAGAGGCAGCAAGGAGACTGCCTGCATCACAGAAAGTACTGTGTAGCCTTTGCAGCCAATAAATAGGAATAACCTAAGGCTACATGAACCAATCTCTCAAATCTCCAACATCAAAAAGTGCATAGCTTCTTATTTCATTTTATTACGCAGTAAACAAGAGAATGGTTACAACCAAGATGTGTTAAAAGTCAAAACAGAATCTGAATATGGTGCATCACAGCTTACAGTCTGAAGAATTCAACATTTTATTTCTTGACTACATTTCCGGGTACCAAACACATGCAGTTGTGATATAAAGCCAGTCCTTTACTCCTCTGCGGCCACAGGCTTGGCTTAATACATTCTCAGCCACATTGTATCTTCCCAGGTTTTAGACAGGCTCTAGACCCATTACACATTGTCACTGCTTCTCCCAGATTAATGGAAGGTATTACTTTGTACTAGAGAAGAAGCAGCTGGGGAAGGAGAGGTACATTTAAACATGTACTGGTCAAATGATACATTATACTTCATCCAAGATACTATGTTTCTATTATAAAAAAGGAAAAAGAGGCTGTGTGATTGGGGAAAGGCAAAACTTCAAGAAGCAATGATTTTTTCTAAATGAAAATATTAATACTGTTTTTTTTCAGCAATGCTCTTATTTCTTAAGAACAAAAATGGCAGTAGGAAGCAAAAAACCTGAAATCATACAACTTCACTAACATATATTCTGGACCTTAGAAACTCTCTTATTATGTGTTTCATTACTATAATTACATTAGTAGGATGATTATTCAAGAGAAAAGAATTTATTTTATCTTGCTGTTCTAAAAATTGAGTATAAAAAATGAACACAATCAGCAGCTGATGTAAAAATTTAAATACTTACTGCGTAGGAGCCTATGAGGAATGCAGCGTTTGCTTGCTTTTTCTGATCAAAGCCAGTATAATGAATTATTTTCTTCTTTATCAATGAAAATGACTGTGTCAAGAAATGAACAAGATTATGATTTTGCATTTTAGACCTTTTATACCTTCTTTTATAAAATCAGAGAAATGCAAGAGTTTGTTTACCTCCTTTCATCCAGCTGTAGTCACAGAACCAAAAATACTGAGGAGTAGTCCCTCAGAAGCTTTGGAAAATTGTATTGCATCCCTACCTAAATTTTTCCAGTTTTTTTCCCAGTATCCAACCGAAATAATTTTTGATAGTAATTACTGAAATACTTTCTTTTTATTCTTAAATGCATTTGTACTTTTAGTTAGCGTTTTTTACTTCAAACCTCATGTAACAGATAGCCATTTATGAGAACAGAAAGAGGCATTCTCAAAAGCAACACAAGTATATTAAAGTTGCAAAATTTTAAAATCAGAGTTTACACCCTTTTGTCCATTTTTCAAACTCAAATGTAGATAAATACACTAGTATTTGTTTCTAAGGATCAGAACCATGCTTAGATTAAAATATTTTGAAATAATTTCTAAACTTTACAATAAATACTTTTTTTAAAGTGTCTTCTTGGCTTGGCATGCAGTTTCTCCATGTCTTAGAATGTAGGTGGAATGCATTTTCAATAGAAAAGACACATACTGTTGGCTATTATCCCCTAACTAGCCCTTGAAATAAATTCTGATGTGCTTGAAACTGCACACTTTGATCAACTGCTAAGCTATCATAAAATGTCATTTTATGCATTTAAATAGCAATGCTACCTCTTCAAGATACCAGATTCAATGCGTTCAAGACAAAACCTCAAATCAGTAGCAGAAATATGTTCTCAGAAAGCCTAACATGTCAGACACAAGACTTGGAAAGGGACTATAACACAGAAGTAACTATTTTGTTGCTTCAGAGCATCCAATATACAATAATCAGATAATCTCATCTCTAATGAATACAGTTACCCACATGGGAGTTTACCACCTCCCAGCCTGGACCACTAAACAGGTTTATCTCAGGCTTAGCCAGAGACAATTTTGCTAGTGCCCCAGTAAGAACTGAGCAGCAACATCACACCCATGGGTGTCAATTGCTTCTACAACCTGAAGAATAATAAAGCAAGTCTGAATTCTGCAAATTATTATCTGTGACAGATATCAAGGAATGGAAAAAAAAATACCCTCTTATTCTATTATGTGCTGTATATTTCCTACTTTTCACAGTTCAGTGGCAACTTAAAAATCTAAGTAGTTTTGAAGAGGCAAACCATGATTGACATTAATAAAAATAAGCTTTTTTTATCTGCCAAACAGGTTTTGTACTCCAACATCTACTAAAGGTCAACTAACTTGTAGTAAGTTGTGTTAATTAATTTAAGAAATCTGTTTTAAACACACTATGCTTTATCAAGAGCCCAATCCCAAAAATTTCTCAGCTCCTGTAAGAGAAAATAATCTGCAGTACAAGCAGAGCAGCCTCCATCAGGCCAATGCTATCAATGCTACTAAATATCAAATGTTGGTCATTATTGAAGAATGTCAGCATCAGAAGAGAAAACCAAGTCAAACAAAAATAAGTTCAAATAAAAACATAGCACTACACCTTCAAGCTCACTCAATACTGGCAGATTGCCAATATGACAGAATTCCCGGAAAAAAGCTTTTCCTCTATAATTCAGCAACTGATCTTCTAGAAGCTTAACAATAGTTACTGCCACAGCTGTGTATCTTCTGTAAGTGAGTTTTCCACCCTGATCCTCCTCCTCCCTATATTCACCTTACTAAAATATAGCATTCATATTCAGAATTCAGCTGGATTAGGAAAACAGGAAAGCACTTGAGCAATAGCAACAAAAGAAATGTTGGCCTACTTGTTTTTGCTTTTTAAAAAGACAGTAATAATTGGCTTTTGAATCGAAAACCCAAGTATTACCTTTAATTTCCTATTTAGCTTGCAGCAGTATCTGTAGACCATTGCCAGATTGAGTGGTCCAAAGTCTGCATAGAAACTGTTAGAAGAAAGGACAAAAATTGTACATGACCCCTGTAAATACCTTTTTTTTTAACAAGATGCACAAAGCAAGGAGCAATAACATACATGTGATATACATACATCATTCTAAAAACAAGCATGCTCTCTTACATAAATACACACTTTTTTGTTGGAGGAAATGTTTTGTCATCTTAAACATGGACTACATTTTTTTATTTTACACACAGCACCATTGGAAACAATACCCCCGACTTTAAGAACTATTTCTCACTACATCGCTCTGTGACTAAAGTTTTTAAACTCCATTTAAAGAGGACCTCATAAGCTTTACTTTAAAAGAAGGCAACTTGTGCTAGAGAAAAGCGAACACAGAGAATAAAGATTTATTCGTGTATTAAAAACCAGCAAGTATGCCCTTGATCAAAACTATTTGAAGAATTAGCAACATTCCACATCATATAAAAGACAAACACTGTTCACTACAGGGGAAATAATATATCCATTGTCAGCTCATAAAGGCTTGAATTGACTTTGCCATATTTTTCTCTGATTCTAGGAAGTTCAGACATTCCACTTAATACATGAGGAACCAAAGACATCCTTTTTAGTCTGGCAGTACAATGCGCACTTCTAAATTTATATGGCTGTATCATGTTTCTGTGTCTTCAAACAAGAATGGGTACAATGAAAGCTTCTGCTTTGAAGATGTTTTTAAGAAATCCTGACGGGAAAGCAAGAAACCCTTCAAAAGCCTATAAATCATCATGGCACAAAGTCTCAGAAGACCAAACTCATGGAATTAATTGTCCAATGAGACTAATTCCTCACTGCTGTTGTTCTGACTAATTTATTTCTGTCAAAAAAGGAAAAAAAAAACTAACTTGGTACTTACTTCTCATACACAAGTTCATCATCTATGCAGAAATAATGGGCATTTGCAGCTCCACTCTTTGGTTTTTGGTAGAGAATTGCAAAATAAAGGCGATCTGAAATGCAAGAAAATTGGAAGCTTTTATAAACATAATGATTTTCTGCTGAAACACTGAAGTATTGCTCGTCAATGGGACAACATTAAATAGAGTGAAGAAAATCTTCTTTTAAGTATTAAATTAGGTATTACTATTTCTCCAGTGTTAAACAAACAAGGCACACAATGATTGAGGCTTTTTGCTCAGCAGCATTCCCATAATCCACAGCTCTTTAGTGTTCTTTCCCAAAGTGTTCCTTGTTCGATGTTTTTGCAAAATAGCAGGAGCCTGACTTGCACCCACACACCGAGCAGACACCTCCTTTATCAGGTTTGGTTCCACTCCAAATACCAATGCACACACACCACCCCCCAAACTAAAGCACAAATCCCTCTGCATCTCTGATTCCCTACATTAAACTAAATGATGAAGCACACTCACACCAAACACAGGCACTCCTTTCTGTAAAGCCATGATTTTGACAGCAGTGCCATACAAATTAAAGCCTGCAGGTAACAGACTCGGGAGGGATCCAACCAGGCAGCCCATGCTGCCCATGGGAGCACCAGCCAAGCCCCACCTGGACATCTCCAATTGAATTCTCATCCCCATCCTAGCTGCCCCTTCAAAACCTGTGTGTCTGCAGGCAGGAGCTATCTTGTACTTGCCCTGGCTTCCTTTGTTAAGCTGAGGGGAAAAAAATACCAGTGGTATTCACATAGATATAAATTACTTTTATGGCCGGGGAAGCTGAAGCCCCAGTGAACTTTAAACACTGGCTGTGCTCCTGCTATAAATTGCTGTGCTTGGGGTAATTGGTCAATAAAAATTGAGGCTTGCAGCACCACTGCAATACTTGTCTTCTTCCTGCTGAGAAAATATAATCATAAAGTATCTGAATTAAAATTCGGACCTAAAAGGAAAGCTTTTTTTTTCAAATTAATTCCCTAGAACAGATATTATGTAAGTATCAAAACAGATCATGTGTATTATTCCAAAACATAATCTGTGGTGTGGAAAAACTGTATGTCAGTTTTTATACAGCAGAAGGGGGGAAAAAAAATCACTTCAAGCTTCAAAAAAACATCATCCATGACCACCACTCAGAAATCATCATCTGTATCTTGAAAATACATATCCAGGTATGCCCTGAAAGGAGTTACCATATCTATATTTCAACAGTCACATGCTCAGTGCTCACCTACATACACTAGTATCTCAAGGGTGAAGGCAGAAAAGTCCACCAAAAAGAGTACAATTTCTTAATGCTTTTTTCAGTAGAACAGCAGCCCGATGTGAGTGGTTTGGCTTAAACATGTACAGGTCAGGAGCAACAGTGGGATATATAGTACCTCCTAAGCAATTCAGGCACCTACCTCCTTACTTTCTAGCAGAAGCAAGGCATGCACCTTTCTTATTTAATTTCTAACAGACTCATTCAGTAAGCAGAGCAACTTCAAGTACTAAATGTGCTGCTTCTGTACTTCCCAGCACTTACCAAATAATTCCCTGAAAACAAGACAAAGGATAAAGGTGCGCATTTTTAAGAAGTGATTTATGTGAATTATGTGTGGAGAAGCAAGCGCACTGATACTTCAGCTAGTGCAAAATATGCTATGGCAAAAACCGCTTCATAGAGAGGCAGTCTTGGGGTGGACTTTTGGGGGTAGTTCCCCACCACAGTGTAAATCATTGAGCTCTGTCAAGGTGGATTTGAATGAATTAGAAACTGTAACAGGTATCCCTGGGCAATACTAAAAAAAAGAAGAAGAAGAAAAAAAGAAAATAACAGGGAAAAAAAAAGGAAAAGGAAAAAAAGGGGAAAAAGGAAAAAAAAAAGGAAAAAGAAGGGAAGAAAAAAGAAAAATGAAAGGAAAAAAAAGGAAAGGGAAAACAAGGTAAAAAGCTACTTTACTGACTTCCTTCCCTCTGCTCTGAGAATGAGAGCTAATGTATGCAGGAGAACCGAGGGCAAGGGAGGAATTAGAAAGGAGAACTGAGAGGACATGATATCTAGGGATTGTATTTAAACTGGCATTGCTAGATTAAACACATGTCACTGCAGCCCCAAGCTATAATTTCACACCACTTCTAAACTGATTTAATGGCTAGCTGCCACCAGGTTCCTTAGAAGGAAAAATCTACTGAGTTAGCTCACTGAACCAGCCCCTGAGCATTAAGAGCAGGAATACACAGCCAAAATTTTTCCCTCCATGGCATCTGTCCTTAAGTGCCAGTCTAATTATTGACTAGACTGAGCTCTCCCTCTTCATTGTACACAAACAATAACCACATCAAAGTCTGGGAAGAATGGCAGTAGTACTCAAACTGAGTTCCTTGGGTACTCAAACACTACCTTTTTACCTTTTTTGCACTTCAGCTTCTTCAATGAAATTTTACATCACTTTTGAAAATATAAAAGTACTTTGCAAGGAGCAATCCAAAATCTTCAAATACAAAAGGAGGACAAAAATGAAAATATATATAATTTGCACAGGTCAAAGACCTAAAATAATTTAGCATTTTGCTCCAAAACCAGATTGGAATAGAAGAATTGCCAGTGCTTGTACTGTTACTGAAATGCTTCTGCAGCTTGCAAAAATGCCCAGCAAAAATAAGAATTCCTATCTTGAGCAAGCAGTGTGTATGTGGCCTTCAGAATTGCTATTGGCAATGGTTCTGCTCTGGTATCTCTGAACTGTTTTCATTGTTGCTATTCTTAAAACACCTGAAAGAAACTTGAGTTTAATGAGTTTACAGAAGTACCTCACAATAAGAGCAGTGTGTGTCAAATGCCAATATCCTGACAAGCTGTCCATTCCTGTGCACTGCTAACAATTACTCCCTATTATGTAAACAGCAGGCTCCATCTTTTTAACATGTTTCCTATGGGGAGATTTTGGAATGAAGAAATTTCCTGTAAGTATATTTACCCTTCTACTGATTTACCAGTCCAGCATCTGACAAATGCTGTATTACTCACCATGTCTGGTTTTACCTGTTTTTTTTTCCAAATACATTCCAAGTTCTATTTAAACAAGGATTAGCATGTTGTGTTTTTTTTAACAGAAATTAAGAGAAATGAGAATTCCTTCATTAAGGATCTGATTGCAGGATTGAAAGTTTATACATAAAATATACTCAAGCACTGATGATTTGATTTCACTAGGATTTCACAAAGGTTTGGACTGCCAGGAGCAAGGCTTCCCTCTCATTATCTTCATATTTCCTTTGCTAATTTTAGCTCTTTAGTATTTCATTTACATATGGTGCACTGGAGCACTTTCTAATTCCTGCAAATTTCTGATAAAAAATCATCCTAAAACTATCAAACTAGAGCAGACCTCTCTAATCATCTCTCAGAAGAACGGCAGAGTAGGGCTCGCTGCCTTAGAGGCTGCATCTGCTCTGCAATTAAGAGATATGGCTGCAGCATTTTAGATATACTTGAAATACACTTAATTTTGTCAGCCTTATATAACAGAACAGTTAAAATACATAAGCATGGATGTCACTGCAGGCATTTAATTTGAGTAAGCATCCAACGTAACCAAAATGAGCCTACATACCCCTCACTGAGGCATAGGTTACCACAGCTGAGTTACTGCTGGTAACTCAGCTAGTGAGACTAAAGCTAGCACAAACATGACTGTCCAAGCTGATTGCAGAGTGTTACAGAAGGAAAAGCTCTCTTTTTGTTTATCAGAGCCACAGTGTTCTGTGGAAATAGATGTGTAGAAAATTGAGAGCTACCACTTCAAAATCACATTAATGAGAATTTAGAGATGAAAAAAAAAATCTTCCTTTACTCTCAAAAAGCCTGATGCTTCTCAGGTTGTGCTGCACAGACCTTCAAGAAAGAAATTTCATTAATTCAAGAATCACAGTTGGACTTGATCATCTTAGAGGCTTTTTCAAACCTAAGTGATTCTATGACTTTAAGTGACAACTAAATATTAAATAGGCATTAGTGGCAGGACTAGTTTGCATATGATCAGCAAACATTATTTAATACAAACAGAAATTCTACAGTTCTATTGTACAATAGATGCCCTAGATGAGAAACTCAGTGACAGACAGTACAACAAAACCCAGCGTTAGTCTGTTTTGAATCACCAGGAATGTAACCAAAGAGTGTATTTCTGAATTCAGAGTTGGTATATAGAATTTTGTTGTGTTTGACTTAAAGAACTTCAACATATTTGTTGAAGATTTTTAGTCTTCCTATTCTTGAAAAATTTCATTCAGTCATCATCACTATGATATTTCAAATTCAGCTAATGATAGACTTGCCAATTGGAACAACAGCCTGGACGCTGAAAAGGAAAATAAAATTACACTAAAAGGATAGAGGAACTCTTATTAAACAAAAAACTATGAAAGCCTTATTTTCAGCGCCATGTCATGACTGATCAATACTATTATTTCGCTTACATAGAGTGCTTCCACTCTGCTGCTCTTGACTGACACACAAGACTGCATATGTTCATGCACATTCAGTGCTGGATTAGACACTAAAAGCCTTAAACATGTATTTAAAATCTTAGATTTGGAGAAAACTCACAAGTAAGTGAGGTCATATTGATAAAAGAGTAAACACAGTTTTTGTACTGAGACAGCTGCATAATAAAAACTAATTGAAAACATTGAGAGTCAAAATACTGGAAGTTTAATGATACTTATTAAAAGTGTCCTTAGCATTCTAGAAAAATAGTTTTCTATTGGTTACACAAAGTTTATAATGACAAACCAGCATTCCTGGAAAAAGACAACTTAATGGTTTGAAAAAATAACAAACTGCAATACAAAACCAAATAAAACAACCCACATATCAATGAATACATTAAAATTAATATTTATCAACTCTTAATGACAATATAAGCAAAATTATTCTCAATTAAGAAAAACAAAATAGGTATGTACATTGTAGCTTAGAGAATCCTTTAAGATGTTCAATTCTGTAAACAAACTGGGTATACATTCAACAGGAAGAACAAACATCAAGAAATTATCCATGACACTATATTAATTAAAATTTAATTCCATATTTAGTTATTGTAGTAATTTCATTTTAGAATTTACTACACAAAAAAGGTGAGAGAGAAACCCACACCTTTTGCCTGAAGTTTATGCATTATAATTCCACCTCTTCTTTAAAATCTTCTTTATAAAATAAGAGCAATGAGAAAGAAAGGAGCTGAGGAAAGGAAATGAACAGCTTCCAAGCATCTCACAGAGCATTGCTACATTTTATTTACATAATATAAATTACTTCTCTCAGAGATCAGAAGGATATGGGAATATGCTTCTAATAAACAGACTAAATGCATTCAGTTCCAGCAAATTGGATTCATACCAGCAAGCCTCATGCACTATTTGACAAAGAGAAAATGATAAAGCTTACCATGCAGCTTAACAGACTAAAACGAACAACTTTTTAAAAGGACAGCTTTCCTGAACTAGTCTTACTAGTAACCAAGAATATTGAGAAAGTTCTAATTAATAGTTATTCTGACATATGGCTGCTGCATACAATTAATTACAAAATAAGGAAATGCAATGATTACTGTAAGTATTGTGGGTATAAAATTCCTAGAATGGATTTGAAACTTTGCCGTCTGTGAATGCAACATCACACAACAAAAGATCCATAAATCTTTACAGCAATTTCGGTTTATGTTCTGCTTCTGTCTTTTGCAAAGATGAAAATAAGGGTAGCCTGTGGTGTTTTTAATATGTTTGGCACTGTTTCTCTAAGCAGATAAGATAACACATACCTCTCAGCCTTTGAAATGGTTCAAAAAGTTACCAGTATGTCCATTTTTAAGAATAAGACTTTTTGCTTTGCCTCCAGTACACAGCTATTAATTAACTTCTCAAAACTGCATTATGAGAAGGCAAAACTGACATTTCAAACCTTGACAGAACTTTAAACAGCTGAACAAAAAGGTAAGCCAGTTAGCTTATTCTTTTAAGATTTCTCTTTAAATAAACAAGTATGACATAGCAAACTAAACATCAGACTATAATTTGAATTAGAACTAAGAATTGGAAAATAAACAGCAGCCACTGTGCGCAGCAAGAACAAGACAAAATGTATTCTTAAATATAATAATCAAATTTACATTAATCAAAGTAAAGTTAATTAAAGTGCACTTTAATCAAATTTACTATACTAGGTACTGCTGCACATGGTGAAATCCCACTGAAAAAACACAGGTCAAAGCCTAGGTGCTCTACTGGATTTAAATGGGTGAACACTTTCTTGAAGGAGAAAATACAGTAATTTAAGGGGCTTGTTGATGCCAGACACATGTTACCAGGTCAAAGCAAGTGCTTCATGAGAATGGTTAGACAGATCTGTTTACTGGAGATGTGAGCTGGACAGGGCTGCATGGTAATACTGGCAGTAAAATCACTTTGATAGTAAAAAGTCATTATCTGTTACAAGAGGGGTTTCCACAGCTGACCTTAAAATCATACCATCATCATGTCCTATATGAACAGTTGCTGCTATAGAAACAAAATACATATGGAGTTGTTGGAGCTTTAGAGTTCTGCAGACAAGTACATCATTATGTTTCTCAGTGTAGATTAGGCCTAAAATGCTGAATTTTTTTCTGGAATATTTAGGATTTTACTCGCTGACAGTATTAAAGCTTTTTAAAAAGAAGAATCTGGTAAGCTTTGGCAGTTTACATTCTTTCTACATTGCTATGACAAATTTTCAAAACTAAATCTTACGGTTTTCTATACATACTGTTATGTAGAAGACACACTAGTTAATATAAGGAACCGTGCTTTTGCCAGAGAAATAAAAGGTACATTGGCACCTTTTCTGCATGTTTGCTCTTTATATTTTTGCTTGCTCTGTCCACAGATATTTTTCACGCCCTTCACAGAGATGTGCCAGAAGGTATAGCTCTTGCTTTTTATGAGAAGTTGTAAATACACTAAAATTCTGAGATTATGACATATGACTTAAAAAGTAATTTTTGTTGTTGTTTTTGCCTTTGGGCAAACTAAACTCAAGCCCATATTTCAGATGGGGAGCTCAAACCTAAACACAGAATTTTCTGGCTGTGATCCAACAGGCTTCTTAAAAGAAGCAGACTCCTGTGCCAAAACAAAGCGCGGCTCGGAGCCCGGAGTCACGGAAAGGAGGAACGACACTGAGCAATCCTGCCTGCACAAGCTGTTGGCACTGGCATGTCAAGGGAAGGCGCGACGTTTGCCCACGATTTTACTCATTAGCTAGCAAGCCCGATATTAAGGCATCAGGAGAAACAAATGTCTGTATCTATCTATACATGTATCTATATATATAGATACAAATAGATTAGATACAGATATATTTGGGCGTGCGTATTTACACATTCCCCCAATACATGGAGAAATATGCTACTTTTTTCCACCCCACAACGTGTTGAACGGAGAGAAACGTGTTTAACGTTGTTTTCCGTTCACTCTCTCCGGCAGGGAGAAATGCCAGCGAGAGGCAATCGGGGCTGGGTACGGCTCGGGCTACCGGGACACGGCAGGACGAGTTATCCCGCTGGAGGAGCGGCGCAGTTCCCAACAACACTTGGCTGAGTGACACGCCAGAGCTCCGGGCTCGGGGACTGACCGGCCCACCGCCCGGACAGCAGCGGCTGCCGAGCGCCCCGGGCTCCCGCCGGGAATCGCACCGACGGGAAGTTTTCCTGCCCGCCCGGAGCCGGCGCGGCGCCCACCGCCGGCGGGACGGGACACCGGGACACCCCCGCCCCCCGCGCCCCCGGCACACCCCCCTCACCCGCGATCCTCAGGCAGGTCTCCAGACCGGCGGGGGGCGGCTGCCGCCGCCGCTCCGCCTCGCCCCCCGCCTCCCGCGACGCCGCGCCCCGCGTCCTCTTCAGCGCGGGCGGCGGCGGAGCTGCGCGGCGCCGCGCTTCGGCCCAGCTCTTCCGCTTCATGGCGGAGGCGGCCGCGGCGCTACGATCCCCTCATGCCGCGGGGACCCGGCGGCCGGAGGGAGGGGAGGGACCCCGCGGCGGCGAGGGCGGCGGCGGCGGCTGACGCGTCCCCGCGGACACCGCCCCCTCCCGCCGCACCTTCGCCCCGCAGCCCGGCGGAGCGCCCGCCGCACCCCCAACGGCCGCCCCTGATTGGGGCGCGCGGTGTGGCGTCACCGGCGCGGAGCGGCGGGGGGGGGGGGGGGTGACGTCATGGCGGCCGCGGTAACAGGTGGGCCGGGGCACGCGCCCCCCCGCTGCCGCGGCGCCGCCTGTCTGGGCGCGCGGCCGGCCCGCGCTGCTGACGTGGCGCCGGCTGCCCCCGGCGGGGAGCGCGGCCCGGCCCGGCCCGGGGGGCTCCGCTCCGGGCGCGCCCCCTGTGCCCGGCCTTCCGCCGGGGCCTCGCGGCCCTCCAGCTGCCCCTCCTGACACGAAACACGAGAGGAGCCCGAGGACTTGGTACTTTGTAAAGCCAGCTCAAAGCAGTCCAGTGCGTGCAGGCTTCTGGTCTGAACGTTAAATGGGCTGATCAGAAAAGTTTAAATAACTGTGTTTGAATCTGCCTCTTAGATACAGCGATACTTTAAAATACACAGTTATTTTAAATGGCCGTGGCACTGAACCAAGCCGGTGGGTAAAACAGCTTTTGAGAACCAGTCCCTTCCCACCTCCGTCTGACGGCCACGATGAAAGCCCTGGAAGGAGTATTCTACCATCTGCTGAATGTGCGTATTTAAGGAGGAAAACCTGCTGGAAACATTCTAGTTGCCACTATACACTGCATGACTTTTTAAAAAATATCCTTTCTAAATAACACCAGACACCTAAAATTCTTCTGACGCTTCGGAAACAAATTCTCCCAAGGATGACTGAGACCATCGTTGTTCCAATTCATTATGAATGTGGGAGTCATTGTCTCGCAGGGGTCAAGCAAGCTGTTGTCAGATGCAAAAGGCAGGGCCAATGCCCTGATTAGGACACCTCAGCTCTTCTGCTAAATCCTCCTCTCTCTTCCTCTCTCCTTTTGTTTGTCTGCATTTTGTGAGTCTTTCTGAAGAAGTGGTTTTGCTGGGATAACACAGAGGTTGTGGTATGGTTCAGGGTAGGTGACTTCAACCTAAAGAGCTGTAGAACTACAGTTTAAATAACTCCAATATCTTTTAATAGTCCATAATTCTTTTAGCTGTAGTTATTTTTTAAAATGTGCTTATTAGGACCAACAGAACTATTACCATTGTATGTTTTAATTCTACTAAAAGAAGCAGGAAGGCAGCTAGAACATTTCCTTTAAAATCAAAAGCACCAAGAACAACTGCAAAATAATAGTGGAACAAGAATCAGTGCCCTTAGCTGTGATTATCAGGTTAATGAAGCAGAGTGGAAGCACTACAAATCAACTGACTATTCATCATTGTCTTTGAAAATAATTTTTACTTGTTTATTGTCTTTGCTTTACAAACATATGACCAGTTTTCCAGCCTGCTTTTGGCTGTTGTTTAAGTAACATGAGGCAGAGAGGCAGATGCATTCCAGAGTTCTTGGCATGCTGAAAAATATTGTTGAGCTGGAGGACTGCTGGAGAGAGGAGGCAGCTCCTTATTTGAGACTGTAGGAACAGTGGTTCGTGAAAGGCAGACTTCACTCCCCTGTGAGCCTGAGCTGCCTGTCCCAGTCTGTTATGCCGAGTTTGAGGAAGCCTCTGGCCAGCCTTGAAATCACAGGGGTTCAGAGTCTGCACGTGACTACCTTTAGCCCTGTGCCGAGTGCTGTTCAGTCAAAGCAGGGAACTGACAACTGTATTTTTCCATTCGTAAAATCCTTCTTCTAAACATGTAATATCAAAATAGGGGTGTGGTGAGTAAGTTGCTGAGGCATAGTATCTTTAATAGAATTACATTGTTCAGTATTGTTATGTTTCTTAGGCAAGCCTTTTCTTTTTTATCAAGGAACAGTGCACTTAATTTCACATGCTTTTAATGGTGTAAAGCTTTCCAGACCTTGCTCTGGGCCTGCCAGTGACCTTAATGAATGCAGGAACAAATGTCTTCACAAAATGCCATTTCACAGTTGCATTAAAGCTTAAAAGGAGAGAAAATTTGCAGTTGAGACATGTATGTATGGTAACATTTTTCAGAGGGTCAAAGATCAAAGGCTGCAGAGAAGGATATGCTCCTCCATAAATCTTGGACAATTTTATTTTTTTTCAAATTTCTAAAAAGTATATCCTAGATGAAAGAGGGCACGTCTACTTTAATGAAACCAATAGATGTTGAACATAAACATCTGTAGATAAATGAATAATATGAAATATGCCAGAACTGCAAACCAGAAAGAATGCCGTTATGCTTACTTCAGTTGTCTAAGACAGAAATAACTAAGAACAATTTATTCTGAGACCTCCTGCTCTAAGAGAAAATACATACATACAAAGGAAGAACATTCTGCTGCAAATCTTCATGGGAACACAAATAATTTGGCTTACTTCAAAACCAATAATCTGATCACATACAAATTTAAGACCCACCCCTCTCTGGTCTTAAAGACCCATGTTTTTGTATCACACAAAAGAATTGCAGACAATACAGGATGATGTATTTAAAATATTTATTTGAATTTGTGAAATGTGTTTCATAACTTCTGCCACTGCCAGATGCAAATGAAGTCCAGGTGTTCAAAACTGTGACTTTTCAAGGTGTATTTCAATACAAAATTGTCATACAGTGCTGGAAGCTTTAAAACAGTGCTGAAAAGTCTTAGATTGAAAGCCAGTGTTGATCTGCTGAAGGCAAGAATCCCAAGTTCTTTCTGAGCAAAACCTGATCTCTTACTTTAGTGCACCTTGAAAAACGATGTTTAAAAAAACATTAGCAAATTTGTCTGATGAGACAATAACAAGCTCCAGGAGTTTTTGCAATCAGTCTCAGCTGTGTTTTAGTTTTTATTATCTTGTACTCAATGGAAATAGCACATTTGTATCCATCTCTAGCGTCAGGTAGTATATTCTATGCTCTGATTTTCTGCATAAGGTTTCAGAAGTCCCACAAAGAAGCAACAGAACCAATGCTAGTTGTAACTCACTGGAGAACTGTTCTTGTAGAGCACAAATTTTTTAAAAAAGTATACATTACTTCAGTGTCATATATCAATAATCTGGGGCTTGTTCGAGAAATTAATTGTTTTAACTCCTGCCAGCTGCAAGACTGTATTAATGGGAACATGATCCAGCCTGTTTTTATCAAGGTGCAAAAAGTGAACTTCATCTCCTGGAATGAGAATAACATGTAAATTATTGAATAACATATTTATTTATTCAAAGATGTATGTGTACTGAAGCAGCATTCTGACTACCTACCAGTTATCGTACAAATGTGTACTAGTTCTGTAGACTGCACATTTTCTGTATTTTAAACAATGACAAAATGTTTTTTAATTATATTAAAGAAGCAAGGAACATTGACACACCTAACTACTTTAAATCTCCTGTAGCAGGATGTTTCCTAACAATGTGGTGACTGTCATGTTGCAATTCCCCCTTCATGCTCTACCCCTCTAATAAAACCACATTAAATGCCTCAAATCAAATGTGAAAGCAGAATGTAGGTAAATACCACGATGTCAAGAAACCCCTCCAGACTTTGAGGCAGTTGTTCCATCAGCAATGTAACCAATTTCTGCAGGACTGTGATCAGGTTTATGCCACCTCTGTGGGAGATGGGACTACACAATGACACTCTGCAGATTTCTTCATGGGACAGAAATCACACAGACACCAGACTGTCTCCTTGGGACCCACAGGGACAGAAGGCGAAATGGCAGCAAACAGCTAAAGGAGACAGTGGTGACTTTCACACAAAACAAAGGAGCTCACCTGGGCCTATAATCAATGCTCCTCCCTGCTGAGCAGGGTCTCCTTGAAAATCAAAAGCTGGGCCAGTCATTGCTCTCCATATACTCCTAATACTTCCCAGAAGAGCATTTGATTTCACATGAGGGCTCCGAACTAAACAAAACCACAAAACACTTGTTATCTGGAAATATGAAAGTATATAAGAGCAACAACAATTAACAGCTGCTATGGATACTTTAGAGAATCCTGATTACCAGTGTTTTCACCAAATATAGCCTATAAGACAGAGTCTGGTGGACAACTCACTTTCTCTTTACATTGTGATCATACTATTTTATCAGAGCATTTCTGTTTTGTTTGTGAAAGTCTAAATAAGGTGAGAAAATCATTCTTACCTGATGCTTTATTACCTTCACCTCTTTTCATCCCAAGTATTTTATAAATTTCTCTTTGTGGATCTACATACATTTCATGTGTATATCCAGTTAAACTGCAAAAGGGCTGCAAAATATGGGCACAGACACAGACAGACACAGAAAAATAAAGTAATATTTGTAAGGTTAGGGTTAGGGTTAGGCAGTAACTAGCTAGGGTTTGCTGAGAACAGCAAAAATACTGACACCCTGCTAGCTCCATGCTCCCCCTTATTGAAAACTGTGTATTTGTTAGTTATGTTAAAGTAGAAATTTTTTAGCCTCAAAGCTTCTATTAAAACAAAGCTTCCAGGGAAATGAAGAAAGGATGTTTCCTTAGCAACCCCTGGTGGTTTTTAAATGGCAAGTTTTAATTATTTGCTTTAGTCATGTATTACTATTAGAATTGCCTAATGAAGACTATCCTTTTTTACTGTTGCAAAAGACCACCTTTTCATGCAAACCAAATCCCTCACTACAGACCATTAGGACATAATAGAGGATACATTGTATTTAACGACCACTTTATTTACCTTGATGTGATGATATGATGACTGTCCAATAACTATAAGCCTCACATTCGATTCCTAGAACAGAAGATGGGTATTGAAGCTGTAAAGAGGAAGTGGGTGTCCTACATGACTCCAAAACATTGCCAGAATCTGGTGTGCCGCGTTAGTGATCTCAGTACACTGACTTAAAATTATTTGATGTTAACATAACTTCCATGTTTGGAGACTGTACTTTTGTATATCACCCACAGTTAGCAGCTACATTAATTTTTTAAGTGAAAAATTATTTTTAAAGATAACTTTTAAATTACAGTTGTGTAATCTTTAAATTTCCTGTAACATTGTTAGGATTGTCTTTTCAATTAACTGCAACATGATATGATTTTGGAAACTCAAAATTTCCACTCAATTGCACCTACTATTCTAAAGAAGAAGCACACAAATGATGGTGCCCAAACATTTGGGATTTACATATATGGACCCATTGATAGATATAACTTGCATTTATATGCCCTGCTGTTTTTTGCAGGTGCAGCCTTAGGCCCGAGTCTGTAAAACAGAGCCCAAAACTGAAGTTCATTTAGATATCACTAAAACCAGTTCCTAAATTTAAGGTTGTTTTATTATATATTTGCCTTTCCCATATAAAATATTTTTGCCAGAATACTTGCATTAAGAAAAGTGTATTCTTAACTGACATTTTTGACTCTCTAGATACATTTATTTGATGAGCCAAATTAAGAAAATGTCCTTTTGAGTAACACTGATCAAACAGTTTAGAAATATCTGTCCTGAGAAAGGAACCTGACAAAGAAATTGCCCCTTTCTGTCCTCATAATTCCTAATCCATCTCAGATGGACTTAGATGGAGTTACCATCAGCAATGACCTGCTATGCTACTGTTGGGAATAAAGTATGGCAGAATTTCAATCAGCAGTCTAGAAGAGACAGATTGACCTTCCACATTTAGCAGATCCTTGTCTTCTCTGGCATCTCCTACCACCCAAAAAACTCATATCGATAGCAACCCCTGCCCACACTACTTCCCTCCTCTGTCACTGTCATTCCTTTTTTGTGCAACTGCCCTGGAGAGCAGGACACTACTAATGCAGCTCACAAATCACCAGAAAAAGATCCTGTTTTCAATCCAGATCAATTTTCTGATCTTGTTCTGTGCACATCAGCTGGCCCTACTAGCATAATGGAAAGGGCAGTAGTTAGCAGTCAGAAGACAGCTGTCCAGGGCACTACTAATACTGAAAGAAATGCCTGTCAGATGTTGTCTAACTGTTCTGAGCACAACAGTAAAAAGAGCACCAAGCTAATAGGGCAGGGAGAAATAATGCTGTTCCAACAGAGCGTGTAGTGCCATAAATCCTTTCCTGTGTCTCCTAGGCAGATTCATTATTGCTATTGTAGCAAACAATGAAAGTGCTTCTTCTGGGCCCTTTTTTTTTATTCCTCGAAGCTTTATGTAAGTGCATAGTTGGACATAACAGATCTGCTTGATTGCGGCCACAAACACATTAAGAGCAGAGTACTTACTTGTAAAAATGCCTTGGGGACTTTTGCCAGATCTTCTACGTACTCCTTACAGGTGTAACACAAAAAGTTCTGCAAAGTACCCAATTGAAAGTATCAGAAACAGATACAACTGCATAGATATGAAGCAGCAGACTTTGGACACACACCACTTTGGAGGCGATCAGGAACAAGGAACGGAAAAGATTCCAGGCACCAAATTTGGATTAGGATACTGGTTTAACCCAAGCCTGAACAAGGACACTGGGCCTGCAGCCTTGCAAATATTTTTATCTCTAGATATTTTAGGAATGTGATAGCTGGCTCGACAGCCGGGAAATCAAGGAACACGATACTTGTTTCCCTAAACACCCGGCTGAAGAAGTATTTCCTTTCTGGTAAATAGCGTTTCACTTTACCAAAGAACAGGGTTCTCAGGAGCAGCATGGCTCTCCTCTGTGTTCCAGCCCAGCCCGCGCTAAGCCCCCGCACCGCCGCCCTCCCACAGCCCCGCCGGGAGCCGGGCTGGGCCCCGCCACGGCCCCTCCTCACCCGCACGAACAGCACGATCGCTTTCTGCTCCGTGTACAGGGCCTGGAAGGGGACGCTCCTGCCGTCCGCGTCCAGCACCGGGCAGCGGGCGGCCTCCCGCAGCTGCTCCTGCTCCGGCCGCCGCCCGCAGCCCCGCGCCCGCCCGACCTGCTGCGTGACCGGGGGCGCCGGCGGCCCGGCCATGGGAGCGCGGAAGGGAAAGGCGGAGCTGGAGCGGAAAGGCGCGGGGCCTTGTGCGACGGCGAGGAAGCGACGGGCCCGGGATGGAGCTGAGCGGCTCACTCCCGGCCGGGGGAGCGACCTCGGGCAGCCGCGCCGAGGCCCAGGAGGAGCCGGGGGGTTCGGATGGAGAGAGCGAGCAGCCTGCGGCCGAACGCGCTGCGCCGTCAGCCAGAGACGGGGTGCAGTTTGTGCCCGGGAAGCACAGGAGGGTCACCCGGAGCTTCCCAGGGATGGTGTGCAAGCAGGAGCAGTGACATGGCCGCACGGCCCTCGAGGTCGGCGTTCTTTTTGCGGGAGGCCGCAGCCCTGCAGAGGGCCGTAAGCGAGATGGAAAACTTGTCGAGGAGCTGTCGAGCTGCTCGGTGTTTGTGTCAGACAAGAACGGCCGCAAACCCGGTGTCCCTGTTCATGCAAAAACAGAGCTTCACAAGATCTTGACAGCTGAATAGCAGATGCTCGAGTGCACGCAGAAATGAGTGAACAGTTCTTATAGAAAGAAAAACACTAAGTCGTTGAAGAGTGTTATATTTTAGATTGTTGTGTCAGCTGAAAACTTATGAGAATGAGGGTACATTAGTACCTTAGTGGGCAGAGGAGAAAAATATCAGAGAGAATAGGACTGGGGGGAATCTCCAGAATTTTTTCTGCTTTGTGAAACTGTCTGATTATATTAATTCCAGTATTCAGTATTAGTTTCTCTTGGCAGACTGTCTTGGGGTCTGTATGTTAGTGTGATCCAAACTTATATCACCTGGGCTTTGGGTTAAGCCACTGCTTTTACCAGGACTGAGCACACAGAACAGGTTAAGTCTTGCATTTCAATATGTCCTCACAAGGACTTTGATTTAAAAGGTGAAGAATTCAAATTAGTAAAGATTAGTAAAGAACTTCAGAAAATTGTGAAATTTATAATTCTCCTCAATGCAGTTGGACCCAATGATTTTAAAGGTCTTTTCCAACCTAAGTAATTCTGGAAGAGTATGGTCAGTTGTTTTCATCAGGCTTCCTTGTTCACTTATCAGTATGTTAGAAGTATGCAGCACACTTCTTCCCCTGGCAGTTCATAAACCAAGCTGTGTGCTGTGTGCAGCAGCCCTGCTGCTCCCTCAGCAGTACTGATGGGAATGTGCTGCCTACCCTTGACTACTGCAGGACATAGCAAGGCAGACAACTGACAACTTTAGACAAGCTTTGGTCTTCATTTTGAAGCTGAAGTGGATGGGTAATCTTGTTGTGTTATGCCTGCAGTAAAACGGGGAAGCATTGGCCGGGGCTCAGGGGGACAGCTCAGGACTCGATCTGATCAGGAGAGCTTAAACCTTTGCCACTGCAGCTGGAAATCAGAAGAAGCAGTCATATCACTGTAGGGAATCTGCTGCCACAGCCTCTGAGAGGGAGCACACATCGGGATGAGACTGCCAATGAAAAGAATTGGGCATTGTGGTGTCACAAACTCAGAAGACACTGCCCCGCTTCAGTCTGCACATAGCTGACCTTGTGCATCCAGAGAGCTTGCTCTTTCTTGATTTGAAATGAAATCTCCTGAGGGGCCCAAGAGAGACACTCTGCCTGTCTGGGAGAGGCGGTAATCATTCCTACTAGGCCAATGAAGACTGCCTGCAGACTTTCCTTTATGTAATTTGGCCTCCTTTAACTAGCTGAAGAAGCATATCCTTAACAACTGGTTTCAGTAGTATACAAGTGAGGAACAGCAACTTTCTTCTGAGGGTATTTGCCAAAGCATTCTCTAAAACCCCTCAAGCAGCGTGTTTCTAACTTTTGGTAGAGAACCTTAAGTATTGTGAGAATACAAATACAAATTGCTGTCACCCCCACTTTTATAGAGGAAGAGCAGAAGTGAAGGCAGTTGTACCCTAACATGCTCTCTGAAAGAAGAAACACTCAAAATTAGCAGTCACATTTTGAAAGCTGAAGCTTAAAGCCTTTCATTAATACATGCTTAACAGAAATGCAGATGTAAGTTTTTCTTAGATTGGAAGAAAGAATCCATATTTGCTGGACAGTACTAGCTATCTAAGTGTGCAGTCTACTAAAACTATATAATTCTTCTATGTGTGCTGCAAATAGGAAAATTTCTTTTTCTTTCCCTTCCCCTCTTTCTTTATAGCTTACAAATATAGAAATGTGGATAACTTAAAAAACCACATTTGTCAGAGTGATGTATTTTTCATTGTCCTAAGGAGAATCAATCAGTGCATTTGCACTATTAATTTTGATTCAGGATGCAAGTCACTCTCTTCATTGAAGTGCAATTTACAGTTGTAGAGAGAAACTTAGGTAATATTTAATTAATCAAGTGTTGGGTTACTTCGTACTGTGGATAAGAAATTCAAATTCCTACAATTTCAAGAGGGAAGATAGTAATTACACAAAGATGGTGGTTAATTTATTTGTTCTGTATTGACTAGTGAAACAAAATACCAGCTGTAATTATGTAACCTTAATTCCTTTGTATACTGCAGCTACACAAAATATTTGACAAGAGAAGTGTGGCCTGTATCAATACCATAAATGCACTGCCTAAAGTATTTGGTGTTTGTTTGTGAAGCAACATGTTATTATCAATTTACTGCACAATGTACTGTTTATTTAACACAAGGGTATTTGTTCATGTTAATCTAATATTGTTTAGCTAGAGATAACAAGGTTACTACTTATCAGCAAAAATAAACTAGTGTTTACAATTCCAGGGAAAAACATCATGCTAAACACCAGCTAAGAATTAGTTGTTTTAAAACTGTTGTTGTAATTACAAAGGAGTAAAAATGTGTACTGTCCTGTAGATAAGACAGATTCTTCTCTATAAGGATGGTGAGAGAAGTACCCCAGAGAAGTTGTGGACACTCTGTCCCTGACAGTGTTCAAAGCCAGGCTGAATGGAGCTTGGAGCAGCCTTGTGCAGAGGAAGGTTCCCTACCCATGGCAGGGGGCAGAACTGGATGATCTTTTAAAGACCCTTCCAACTCAAACTATTTTATGATTCTATGATAAGAGGCTTTTTCCTTTATGTCTGCCTTTCATTGTTCCCTTAGTCTCACAATATCCTGGAGGTATGATTAAATAGCATCACGGAGTGATTCTTCCAACCAGCAAGGACAAAACCCTTTTCCTGACCCAGAGATGGGGTAACTGAGAGGCATTTTAAAAACTTTTATTCCATTTACTGTCCAGCAAGGACAGTAATTTGCACTTTGAAGTAATTTTGCAAGAGGTGAGTTAATCTCTAGTTTCACTACCTGCTGTGTGTACTCATCCTGACGTTATTTCTCATTAGTTTTGCTTCCTGTTTTGTGTTCTGTTGTTGTTTTATTATTGTTTGTTGGTTTTGTGTGTATGGTTTTTTGTTTGGTTTCATTTGTTCTTCTCTATTTTTGTTTAGTGAGGGAAGATTGGCTGTTTGCTTTTTTCCCTGAAGGGGGAGTTATTACCGTTTCAAAGCTTGCCTAAGTTTTGCTTTTTGGCTCCATGTAAAAGTTCAAGATTATTTACCAGACTAAAGGGCTTTGTAAGTCTGTCTGCAGGATCAGAGTATCAGTGTGTATTTCATACTGACTAACTGTTGTTTCAGAACACAGATAATAGAAATGTATTTTAAAATCTACTCAAATAGTTCAGGGATTATAATGACATATGGAGAGAAAATATTTTTCCTGTTGAATCTGATATATTTAGTTTTGTAAAGCAAACCCTACAGAGAGAGCAGTAGTACAAACTTTACTACACAACAAAGTAATAGTATTAAGTGAAATATGCACATTTTATTTAATATAGCCTTAAGGCACAAAGAGAACTTTTAATGCATTTTATAAGAACTCTCTGAATTGGATCTATTTCTGCTTTGCAGCTACCTACTGTCTGTGCTGCAAATGAGAAACAGAGATGACCATCTATGTTTCAAGCACAGTAAATTATGTGTGAAGATGCTGTTTATTTACTCTAAGTGCCACTGGTTGGAATATTTTTTTAATAACTAAGAGGTAGCAAAATACTACTGAAATAGATGAGACATGGTCAAAAAACGAATAAAAGATATGCTGCCATCCAGACAGGCCAAAGAGAATTGTCTTGTATCTTGTTAGCAATAAAGCTCTTAGAAAGTAAGCTAATTATCATTAGTGTAACCCAGATGAGAGGATTAAGAGATAAAGAATGTGAAAAAAAGCAGATGTGATTTCATGGAGTGTCCAGGGAAAATTAAGCCTTGCTTAAGACTGGAATCTTGCAAAGTAAACAAAAGCTTATTGAAAACTTTGGATACTCTTCCTTTTTTAACTTCTCCCCTTTCCCCTCCCCACACCCCCCCACTTCATTTTTTTGCTTATTTGGAAGAGTGTGTTGTGAGAAGGTTGTAGTTCCCAGCTACTATTTTCTATATTTTCTATGTTCTTAGAGAGTTGGATGTATGCTTAGCAGTAGATTCAGTTCAAATGGCTCTTTTATTTATGACAACATTGATATTTAGCTACAGTTAGGAATTTGCTTCTTGGGGCCAGTGGATGGTATAATATTTTTGCTGGAGGCTAATAGCTTTTGCTAATTATAGCCCACACTTGAAACAGATCTCATTTATTTCTTGGTATATAATTAAGAGTAGCATCACTTTAGCTTCAGACATATCTCTTGAGCCTCTTTGCTAGAGGGATTAATTAGAAACCCAGGCCAGTTCTCATAAAGAGGTGGATTTGATTTTTCACAAGCTTGCCTGACTGTATCCTAAGGACTACAAATTCATGACCCATGTTCACTCTTCTGCCTTTCAAAATGGCTAAAAAGTGTTGCCTCTCTTAATATTGACTGACCGAGATGATGTATGTGCCAAACTCTGATGAAGTAAGCCACAGTTTTAATTTAGTGGGTACTTTTGTAAGAAATTATTTAAATAAGAAAAGGAGTCCAAAGATAAAGTGTCTAATGCCCATGTGAACCCTTCATCAGAAGCTTTAGACATTACAGCTTTCCAGCTGGCTCTCCTAGGAGGGCCTTTAAAATCCTCTCCAGTGGAAATAATGTGTTTGGTTTGTTAACAATGAAAGCTTCTACTGCAGCCGGTAAAATTCATGCTGGAGCTGAGCTGGAGGGCCTAGCCCTGAAAGCCTTTTCGGTCTGGGGTTCATGTGCATGCTGGCATGGATCTTGCACTTGGTGCTTTGAGAGATGATCATTGGTTTATGGCTCAAAAATATGGCCCCTTCTGTGTCTTCAATATTTAAACAAGAAAGCTGTTTTTCCTTATGTTGTTTGTGCCATAATTTTGTTACTTCAACAAAGATGTCAATCTGCTCCAGATTTTTCTTTCTTAATGAAGCTATTTATTCTTTCCCTATTTTCAGTTCCTATTTTCCATTATCTTTTTAATATATTTCTAATGAAGTCATTCATTTATGCACAAAGCTAGCAGTTAAAGTGACGATCAGGATAAAAAGGCAAATATAGATACATGGAATATACTTTAGTTGGAGACAACCATAAATTAACATATATTAACATATCAGCTAAACCACAAATTCTTTAACTAAATGTCTCTAAATGTAAAACAAGTGTTATCTTTGCGTATTGGTAAAAGGCCATTCAAATTAATTCAAATTTATGTACTGTTGTTTCATTACATCATCATCTTTCATGTTGTAAGTTAGAATGTGCAATGTCCTTCTGTCTGCAACCTAAGATTTCACATGTAAAAGCTAAAAAATACAGTGCACAAAACCAAAATCTGCACAAAACCAAAAAGAAGAGGAAAATAATGGCAAAGGAATGAAAATTCCCTCTAAACTCTATTTCTTATTTTTTTTTATTTTCCTCATTGTTCCGCAATAAAATGTTTGCAACAATTTTAACTTTGTTTTCTTGATGTTAATGTTTATGCATCAATCATTTGTTAAATGCAGTTACTGCCATTTCTGCATAGTACATGAGTCACGTTTTTTTTCAAACTGAATTGACTTGTGTTCTCTCCAGAGAATGATCAACAGCCCCTGTTTAAAAATTCTCATTAGGCACTGTAGCATTCAAGCTGTGGCCCTGCCATGGTTTCCAATGTCTTGAAATAGAACACTAGTGATTTCAGTATCCGTTTGATCATACAAATATATTAGCTAGGTGTCATAACAACCAATCTGCAAAACATATGTGTTTCTGTGGTGCTGCTATCATTAATTCTACAAAGGGAAATCCTTTAAAGAAGTACTAGTTGTTGTTTGAAAATATCAGAAGAGAGAAAATATCTGGCTTACAGTCCAAATGGGATCAACACAACTGTGTCTGGAATTGCTGTACCAGTAGGAATCTCTTCTTGCTAATGTAATTTGTGTGACCTTTTCTGAGTAGTAATTGCTGTGTTGCTTTTCTTAAATGAAAAGCCCATATGACAGAAAAGAATGAATCAGAATTGAAGAATTCTTATTCCTTTCTACTGCTTGGTGGACTGCTAATTGCTAAAGCAGGCAAGTCTAGGCAGGGGTTGTTTGTCTGTATTTATTTATTTAAACAAATTTGTAAAATAAATTTTGATTGTCTTAGTCTATGGAAATATTTATCTTACTCTAAAAATGACTTCAGGAGGTATGGTGCACTTGGAAATACACTTATAGGTATTCTTTTTCTCCATTATACATTTTTCACGTGTGTCTATCTGCTTTGGAATGCTGCTTCTGTGGCCTGTCCTCTGCCTGTGTCTTGTGGTAGTGACTTTTGCATAAAAGCTTTGATAAAGTGCTATTGAAAATCATACCTTTTAGTTATTTTTCCTTGTATATCTGTGTAGCTGTATTCTAAACGGGTCATTGTAATTCAGCCTCTGCCTCGGAAAATGTAATAAGGAGATTACTCACACTTGAAAGTTAATTCTGACTAAAGTAGATATAAATTTAATTTCTGTAGCTATTGCTAAGTCCACTTGTGGTTGTGCTTATTTGAACTCTGTTTATCTGAAATAACTTTCAAATAATGGGACTAAATCAGAATAAGGAATGATTCTGTAGGAAAAGACATGTAAAAACATGACGGTGTTCAGAATACGTGTAGTTCATATTGTGGACAAGCTGTGAGAAGTCTTCCACGGGACATGCTTGTAGCTTTGTTTGGGAATTTCAGGTGATAAAATGGCTTGAAATATCTTTGTTCTTATCTCTGATGTCACTTAGATAAAAGAATTTTTATCTAATTTGAAATTTACCTAAGAATTCCGCTTTCTTTGAAGGAAACTGATGACTATCTTCTAGAGCAAATTATTTACTAGATTCCAGTTCCAGTGAAAAAAAGCATTAAGAGCAGGCAGTCAGCAGCTGGCTTGCTGAATGGTGGATAGACCAGTCTTTACACAAAGAGGATGATACACTATGTCTGCAGTTTTCCACACAAATTTAAATTATTTATGTAATCCATGAAAGATTTTATGCCTTCCTCAAGTTCTGAGAAAGAGGTGTCACACATAAAGTGGAAGAGCTATCTGCTATGGGTATGAAAATTCCATTTTCCTGGATGCACTATCTGCTTCTGCACATTTTTGAGAAACTTGTGGGGTCAGAACAGTGGTTTGCTTTTAAGGACAGCATGCCACAGTACTTGCACTGGAAAGCTTGCAGAAGATGGAGGGGATGGGAAAATTGTGTGTCGTGAGTGCAGAAATCTCTGTTACTAGTTCTCTTGACTACTTTAGCAACATGTCAACCTAGAATCACAAGCTTTCACTAGAAAGTTGCTGGTTCTGCTTCTGTAACAAACAGAATCTTGAAAATAATGACCATGAATGTAAAAATCCAAATTCTACTTGGGAAGAATCACCAGTGTGACCTTTACAGAATCACCTTTGAAAAAATTCTGCATCAAAAGCAACCTTTACTTAAAACTGGCAATACTGAAGTTTCCACTGGCTACAGCTTCTTAATGCTTTCTGTAAATGCTGCAATGTCTAGCCTGTCCCACTTCAAATTAACAGTGCATGACTTATACTTCTAGGGGGAAATGTAGTTGTACCACTCTTCTCAATTCTGAGTGAAATAAAAGCTCTTTTCTCATTGAAACCATGGCATGACCTTGTCGAGCACTTCTTGACATGTGGGGTTCTAAAACTGTGCACAACTACATCACAGCAGTTGAAGACAAGAGGCAAAGGAGTAGAGTATTTAAACAAAAAAGCAGTGCAAAATTTAGTTTGACAGAATGCAATTGCAAAAATGTGATTTAGTCAGAACTCCAGGGAAAACCTTGTTCACGGTGCAGAGGAGTTCTCTGAGGACCGTAAATACTTCAGATATAGGTTTAATACTGCTTCTAAAAGACAGTGAAGCCAATAATTCAGCCTGACACCATGCTGGCATTTTATTTAATACTACATCATAGAGGTAAGGATACTACCTATGAAGTCATTAGTGTTAATGCCTGTTATCTGACTTAGTAACAGGTGCTATTTGACAGTTACTTGTTACCTTAAAAAGAAGAAATCATGAAACATGTATTTTGTGTGACTTACACATAATAATCTTTCAGATTTAATAGTCTTTCAGAAGATTGGGGTATATAGTAGCACTTGGAGGAAACAAGTATTTGTGAAACTCTTAATTCTAGGCCTGGAACAAACCCATTATCTCTGAGTGTGCAGAAAGAGCTGGTGGGGGATCCACCTTTCATATACCTCTCTTCTTAGATTATCTGGAACTGGTGGATTCCATTCAGGGGCCATTCATAAGCAAAACAGTCACAATCTGGGGAGCTGAAGCTGGGGTTTTTCACCTAGTGTTTTATTTCTGCCAATCTTTTCTTCTTTTTTCTCTGCCCCAGTGCGGTTTATGCATGGGTAGCCATCTCTTTGGGAAGTTTCTGCCCTGGCATATGTTCTCTGTGAGTCATAGTCCCTTTGGAAATGTCTCGCTGCTGGTACTGACCATCTATGGCTTGTAGCTCTTCAGGAGTGTCCCCACTCCCGTGTGTGTCACTAGTGGACCACAGTCCCTTCAGGGCATCCTTACTGTGGGCTGCAGCTCCTCTGCATATGGAGAACCTCTGAAGAGCAAATCTCCATCAATGCCATCAACAACATCCCCATCATGTCTTCTCTGTTCATCCTTTACTGGCATTTGTCACATTTTATAAGCATGTCTGAACAGAGGCACCATGTGGTTGGTTGAAATTTTGGCGTGGGACAGGGGGTGCACAGTGGTTGCAGAGCCAGCTGGAAACAGCTGTAACTACACAGCACAGATGTTGAATTCCTCCCTGCAGAGCACCCTTGCAGCCCCTGGGTACAGAAACCCCTGCATTTAAGCCCAAAAATCAGCTGGGCACACTCTCTCAGCATAGCATGCTGTGCCCCTGCAAGACAAGCTTTTACTGAGGTGATTCCAAAGACATCCCATCGTGGTTCAGGTTCTACCTAAACAGTAAATTGTGTTTTGTTTTATTTATTCTCTAGTTGCATCTTGCTACTTGATATCTCTGAAATACTTAATACTGTAATAGAAATCAGTTTAATTTCTTGTTTGTTAGTAGAAATGTCTCATTGAAAATGGCTTCTCCTTGAGGATGTTAAGAGTGTCCACTGGACATAACAGTTGAAAACAGAGGACAAAAATTAAAATAAATGGAATTGGAAGTGAGTCTATTTAGAAATTATATATGATAATGATATGTTCACAATATTGACTTTCTTTGAATAAAGAAACTGCCTTCAATTACCAAAGATGAGTCTCGCAAAGCAGTGGGTTAATATGAAGACTGAGGAAATGCTGATCATCACTGGAGTAAAGCTGCTGTAATGATTTATATCTTAAACCAGTGATAGGTGCCAGC
The DNA here is from genome assembly GCA_039654755.1 of Calcarius lapponicus. Classification (NCBI taxonomy): domain Eukaryota; kingdom Metazoa; phylum Chordata; class Aves; order Passeriformes; family Fringillidae; genus Calcarius; species Calcarius lapponicus. Next base: position 40,132,788 of record CM077481.1, read on the forward strand.
TTTATCTGGTGTAAATGCTGCAGTTAATTCCCTTTTCATAAAAAAATACACTACCAGAAGTTGCTATGTTTTCCATGATTTTACATAGTCTCTTATTTGACTTCTAGTATCCATTCAAGAGACTTTAATTTTTTTTACATTTACATCTTGATGCAGAAGATCAAGATGTAAATGCTGTGGTTAAAAAGCTCTGGGCAGATGAGAAAGGTTTTACAATGAAGTCATCTGACTGAGAAGTAAGCTAATGGAGGAAATAAAAATGAATTTAAACTGCAATTTGCAATTCTTACCTGTTAGGAAAATCTTCTTTGTGTGTATGTTACTGCTGACAGAATTATATTAATAGAAAGGTTAAAAATCAAAGAAATCAACCAGAAAATGAGAATTTGAACATGCTTGGTTTAAAGGTCCACTGGAGGTGCAAGGAGTTCAGGGTCCATTGTGAAGCATTCATCGAATGACCTAAAGATTTGAAGATGCATAGGAACTGTGGTGATGGCTGTGTTACATGAAGCAGAAATAAACATAATTGTACTCACTTTAATTGTTAATTAGACATAAACATTTAAAAAGAAAGTGGATTTTTTTTCCTGAATGCGGATCACAGTTAATAAGAGCAGATTTTTTTACAGCTGAGAGAGTCTAAAGACATCTGGGTCTCAGTAATCATTAAATTTGGGGCATAAATCATCTCAAAATGACAATTGTGCTGGCAATTTGTTTTGCAGTTCTTGGCTGATATGTTTTGTTTTCTGGTGTGCTTCTCTAATAGCAGTATGGGAGGAGTCAAGTCTGTTACATGTCAGTCTTGGGTTTGACTTGTGTTGGGGCTCTTTTTGCTGCTGTGAATTAGTTTTTAAATTGTAGGTGTTTTATTTCACAGAATGTACATATGGTTCCTCTTAGGATCTTTTAAAATGCTTAATCTGACTTCTGAATTGAAGTATATATACTTCAAGTATATATACTCTGAATTTTGAGTACAAATGAAAGGAAATGAATTTGAAATATAAAGGGCTGGAGTGAAATGAAAATAAAGTTTAGGTGGCATAATGTGGCTCTCATGAAAGACCATCGTAGGACTTGTAATACAGCCGAGAGTGGGCTGAGGACCATTGGGTTTAAAACCATAAATTTTTCCTATTTTCATTGGCCCCATCCTGCTTGGTTGTAACAATTATTTTAAAGAAGGTGTATAAGGAAAAAGTCCCCTTTGAGGGCTGTTCAGGTGACCAACAGAATGCACCTCTACAGACGAACCACATGGTGTCAGGAAAGCGCAGTCCAGCGCTGCTCAGGTGTTGAAATTTCAGTCAGACTGGATGTGGCTAATGTTGTGTAATCTTATTTTTGTTATGTAGCTTCAGTAAAAGACTGGCCCTTCTGCTTCTTTATTTTTATCTGTCTTTCTTTCTTGTTTTTCATTTTTTAGATTTTTCTTGACCCCTTCCCCCCACACTCCTACAATCTTTATCTTGCCCTTTAGCTGCATAATTTTTTTTGCTAGAATGCTCATATAATGAAGTCCTGCTGGTAAAATAAAATCCTGCTGGAATACATTTGGCAGGAGCTGTGTGCAGACAACACAAGCCTTTCCCGTTTCTTTTTTTTTTCTGTGCTCAGAATTTTTTCCCAGAATTGCAGCTTCAAAGAATGAGTCTTTAAAATAAGCTGTCAGGCTTTAAAATTACCAGTACAGAGTAGTAAAAAAGTATGTTATGCATCTGCTCAAATATTAACAAAAATCCCCATTTTGTAATTAAGGAAGAAGATGCCATAAATTGAGTAAACATCAAGGAGAGTTAGGTAACAACCTGATCCTTTTAAAAGGATTTAGATTAGTTGTATCTCCCTTCCCTCCCTTCTCCAATACTTTGTTTCTAACCTTTGCATGTGCATTCAGCGAGGTACTGATCAGTCCTCTCCATCCCTCTCGCTTCATGAACATTTTGAAAAGCCAAAGCTGCAATGGTATTAGAATCTCTCTGCTGGAAAAAGCACAGTTTTTGTTGCAGCCAGTTTGCCTGCCACTGTGCTGCTTTGAGCATGTAAAGATGAAAAAGAAAGTAATGAATGGGTCTGATAAGTAAAGATGGGAATGTAATAGAGAAATGTGGACATATTTCTAGCCAAGGTCTTCCTCTCTAGAAATACAGTGTGCTATATGTAATGTATCTCAAATTAAAACATAGAGCCATATATAATACCAGGGTGTGAAAGTTGTTTTAGAGTATCTAAAATCTAGCTGTGTCCCTAGGTTTAACATCTTGTGTTAGTGTTTGTGTTGGAAAAGTACATCTTCTTAGAAGCCCTTGCTTCTCCTTCAGACAGAGCAGAACTTTCTCTGACACCAAGTAGGTTCTTCTGGATACTCCGTAGTTGCCAGGTGCACGTGTTTTTGTGCTAATACACTTGGTAAAGAATTCACAGTTCAGTTTTGTGCGAGTGTCTGCTGTGACAAAAAAAGAAATTTAGGTTGTGACTGCCTTTTCAAGGCAGCATTTATTGGAAGATTTATTTGTCCAATTACGAGTTAATTTTGGACTGGGGTTTACTTGAGTGGTGATTTGGGGAAGGCACCCAATGAAAGAATAGAGGTACAAAGCCAGGATGGAGTAGATCCTATTAACTCTAGTTTGCTACAGCCTAAAATGAAGACTGTCTGAATGCTGGCTCTTTCAAGCCACAAAAAACCCTGTCAGAAAAAAACCCTCTAACAACTAAAAAGGACAATAATGCACTTTTGAGTTAATAAATGGAAGCTGTATTGAACTCCAGAAAATGAAGTCCTCAGACTCTACTTCTGGTTGATGTATTAGCTGGGGTATGTTTCAGAATATGGAAGAAAAAAGTGATATCTGCTAATGCAGATTGTACATCATGAATGTGCTCTTTCTAGTTATGCAAGCAATTGGATATTTACATCACTTTGCTTCCTATTGCCAAGCTAAAACTTGTGATATTTTGGTGCTGTAATTCTTTGAATTCTGATGCAAATGTATTTAGAACACAAATATGAGGTTACAAAACATTGTGGCTTACATGGAATTTCCATATACCACACTTTTAATGAAGCTTCCTATCTCTTTCCTTTATGATTCAATTGATCTCCCAAGCCTTTGACATGGTATTCTAGTACATGGCAGCTTTTCCTTTTTCCTAAATCAAAATTGGCCTATGGGTATATCTTAACCATTTTGATGTGGAAACCTCATTTTCTGTCCCCCAAGGCAATAAAAATGGCCTTTCTTTCAAATTTGGAAAGAAAAAGTCCTCATGAAATAAAGAAGAAGGGAAATGAATATGTAATGCTGCAGTACGATTTGCACTTATAATATGCTGTATCCCTGTCACTGCCCTGATTCTTTACACATCCACTCTGACTTAGTTTAAATAGTCATTAACATTCCACAAAGTGCAGGGTATAATAGGGATTGTGATGGTGATTCTGGGCAGTGGCAGTGTGAACTCCAGGGGATTGTTTAATATTCGTTGTACACACTTTGTAAAAAGTCAGAACATGTTTTTCAACTTCACTGCACATCTGTGCATTGTTGTGTGTGTACTGCAAGCCCTAGTGGCCACTGAACCAGGTGGGCCAAATTTGCCATTGCTAGTAATGTTAAAAATCTGGATAAATTATAATATTTTAAAAACAGAGATATCTCCTTACACCACTGTTGTGGCAGGCAGATCAGAGGCCCACTACTTGATTTTGGCTGCTGTGATCAGTTGATGGACTGTGTTTAATGATATTACTGGCCTACAGTCTCAATTAAATTTGCTGTTTTTAAAGCAAAAAAATCTGATATTCTCCTTAGGAAGAAATTAAAAAAAAATTAAAAACAGAAAAAAAAAAGAATGCCAGCCTCTTCTGTTTTCAAAAAGAATCTTTTGGCAGAGCCTCCTGGTCTCTATCTTCTACAAGCACCTACTCCCTCCAGTACCTTTTCTTGTCCTCCATGTCAAAGCTCAGATTTGCTTGGCTGTAATGTAATGTTGGGTTATAGGTAGAGGTTTTGTATGGTTGTGTATCAATGTACTTTGTCTTAGAAACTACAAGATCGCCTCTTTCTGCATATATTCTGCTGTATATCCCTGCTGAGTGCTAGAAATCAAACCTTGTTCTCAGGTAACAGGACATACCACCATATACAGATGTGTGACAGGTAGTCTGATATACTGATTTTGGTTTTTATTTAGCCTGAGTTATGTAGTTCTGCTTGGTTTTTCTCTAATTTGCTTAGTCTATGTTGCACAGCAACAATATGATTGTTCTTGTAGCTATGGAAGTTTCAGGGTTAACTTTATACTGAGCTATGATCAAAGAAAACTGAGGTGCACAAGAATGTTAGTAGGATAAATGATTTTTTTTTGTTTGTTCCTGTATGTCTACTGTCAGCAGAAATTATGCTAGTAAAGCATTTATGAGGTAAGATTCTCTACTTCATGTTCCATAGTATTTGGAATCAGAGCATTTCTGAACTAGCCATAATTAGGGAGAAAACTTTAGTGCCAGCTGTCATTGTTAACTAGTTCACTGTATGAGTATAATGCATGGTGGTTGCAAGAGGTGCATTGTGAATGTGCCAAAAATGCATTCTTTTTAGTTACAACTTTTGGAATTGGGGGAATATGGATCACCTTTATACAGTGACTGGGAAAATAAGATTTTTTTTTAACATTTACCACCATAGTTTGTAAGAATTGACATTTATAACACTTCATTCTGAATCACGGACATTATGTGACAGTATATTTATTCTTTCGATGATGCTGGTAACAAAATTGCTCAGTTCATAATGTAGGTTGTTGATGGATCCTATTTGCCAACCCCATCTGTGAATGGAATTCTGAACGTTTTTTCCTAATTTCATTGAGCCCATCCTGCTTGGCAGTAACAATTATTTTAAAGAAGGTATATAAGAAAAAACCAATTATATTATTTCCTCCTTTGGGCAAAAATTGAAAAAAACCACTGCAATAAATTGGAGCATAAACCACTAAATTCATAGATGTATATAATGCAAGTTGATGTATATAATGCAAAATGCAGTTGAATTATAGAGCTGCAATCAGTGGGTGTAGTTTTGCCCAAAAGTTTGCTGAAATTTTAAATATGCTTGATATATCAAGTACATGTAACTACTAGCATGTTCTTCTGGCATCTCTATTTATGGTTCCTCTCCTTTCTACTTATATGAAAGCAACTGAATAAACACAGTAAGAACTTATTGATTGTAGGTGGTATTAAATGTAGCCTGCAAACTCTCCTTTACAGTCATACTCAGGTACAACTTCATGTCAGTCCAAATCTGCGTTCCTTCTGCTTAGTGAACAGTGATACTGATGTTGTTGTTTTTACCAGTATATGCTGTACACACCTGTAACATCCCTTCTTGATAACATTACCTCTGATGATATCACCTTGCAGCAAAGAAGGACTGTTTTTATCCTTTTCACTGGTGGTAGTCTACAAAAAAGACCACAGCTACCAATTAATCTGTTTAATCTCTAGGCTGAACAGTGCATACTCTGTTGCACTGATTAAAAGTGGGTGTCTTCATCTTTGCCTAATCTTGAAGGTATCACTGAGTCACTCCAAAGCTATCTTTTGAGGTGTGGTGGATTTATCTTTCCTCCTTTCTTTTCACACTGCAGCCACATCTTGCTCAGCCAAACCATGTTGTCTGCCTAGAAATCCATTTGTCTCATTTCCATGTGGGGATGATTTTCATCCTACCACACATCTCAGCCATGTTGACCACAGAGTGGGTGTCCATTATTGTCATTGTTTTTGGGGTTCAGCTTTCATCAGCTTTTCAGCAAATTGTTGATTTTAAGTATTATGAAACCTCTGTGAGGATAGCCTTTGTCAAAAACGAAGTGCAGAAGAGCACACCATCTCTCACATTGTTCCTGTCTTTTGCACAGCTGTAGTCTACCAGCTGTCCCAGTTGATACATTGAATAGTAATATTGCTAGAGGGTGTACTGGGCTTTGTTACTTCACAGTTAAAAGGCTTTAGAGCTAACACTAGTTGACTCAGGAGAAAAGAAATTGGGAGTTTGCATTTTGGAGGTTGTTTAATATTGTATCAGGAGGACAAAAACATTTCTTCATCTCTGAGTTGACTCTATAGGAAAAAACCCAAAGAAATTAAAATTGAAGTGCAATAGCTGGAAATTACTCTCAATGACAAGAATGAGCAGAGACCAAGCAAATAAAAGACAACCAAAGGAGTAAGAGCCTGAATGGCTAGATTTTTTATTTCCTCTGTATTATGGTGATATAGATTGCTTTATTTGATATTGATTGATTGCTCCACAAAGAACTCCCTGACTCATCCGAGCTTGTTGCTAAATATCTCATTTTTTGAAAGAAATGTCATGTTTGGAAACTCATCAAGGTGACAAAATTGCATGTCTGTGTCTACAAATTGCTAGTTCTTAAGTAGGAGGGCTTTAGGTATTTTCCCATTGTTCCACTGTTCTTCTTCAAACCTGCCCTAAAGGATACACCTCTCTGAACACAATAAATGTTCGGTCCCCTTGCTTGTTGTGTGTGGTCTTAAATGTGAAACAGAGTGCTTTAGCAGTTATATACTTCTCGTAAAATGGAAGAGACAAGTGTATTTATTTGTTTTACTTCTGATTTGAAGCAGTGCTTTAAGAGTGAAAGGTTTTTTGTCTTACTTCCCAAAAGAGATTCAGCAGGCCTGAACTGCAACATTCTATCTGGCAACAGTCTCTGCGTATAAGACTATTTGCTGTTTATGCATCGGAGAAAACTCTTTTATGTTAAACATCCATACCAGCTCCAAATGGAGTGGTTCTTGAGTAAAGCAAACCTTCAGGTTTCTGCAGCATGCTCTGTCAGGGAGGGCTCCACAAGATGGCAATGTGTATCCAGAATCTTTTCCATCTGCTTTAGATACAGAGATCTTCCCAATGCATCAGCAGATTTTGCTGGTGGAATAAAATATTTTAAAGTTCCATATGACAAAACCTCGATTTAATTAAATAGTTTTGATTATTTTGCTTAAATTGAAATCATTGTGCATTGTTTTAATGTTGCTGGATTAATGGACAAAAATAGAATTACTTTGTAAAATATATGTTTTCTTTCCCTGAGACATTCCGTACCATAAAATTTGTCTTTGATCAGACAGTATTATTTTATTGAGATAGATGACTCTATATACAAAATACAAGTAATTATGTCCATCCATAATTCAAATAATACCCCTTTTTAGAGATGAAGTAATTGCAAATTAATTGTTCCTGTCTTTATATCACTTTCTCTGCTCAACTTAGTTCAAGATTGCTTTTGAGAGCATCCTGACTCATATGCAAAAATTGTAAATGACCACTCAGTCCCTTACAGATTAGGGATGTATTTGTGGGGCAAACAAGTGAGCAGGGAGGAAGTTCTCTCGTTAAAGGAGGTAGGCAGAGAATACTTTCCTAGTGATGAAAGACAGGGAAAACTCCCTTTCAGCCAGCACAGAAGGTAATCCTTGCTCCTTTATTACTGCTGGGCTCTAGTGCCTTCCTTCTTTACATGAAGTAATGGATAAGCAGAGGCTGTTGGTCCCAGGGGCTGGGTGCAGTAATGCACGGGGAACAGAAGGGCTCAGAGGCTGCATTTCACCACAGAAGCAAAGTAGAATCAGGGTGACAACCACGGAGGCTGTTTTAGCACACATTTAACAGTTCATCACAGATGCACAAAAAATGAAGCTCATTTTTGAGACAATGAAAAAAGAGGGAACACAACTGTGAGAGAGAGGGGGAGAGAAAAACAGCTCCTCCAGAAACTACAATGCTATTAAGACCTGGTTCCCAGTGGATGACTGTGCCTTATGGGGTCTAATAGGTATGAGCTCCAATCTAATCTTGGCTGGCAGTTGGAATATTCAGAGACTGCTGAGGAACACCAAGTTTCTCTTTCTGGGGGTATCTCAGGTGATTAATAATGTCAGAATGCATGCGTTAGCCTCTCCATCTTTGGGTCGCTAATGCGGCCTCTCTCTTTTCCTTGCCTGCCTATTTCCAAGAAACTTCCTTTGAGACTCCTTTGTCTTATTTGGCTGAAATTGAACATAAAGTTCAAATATTGCTAAAGGGAAAGAGACTGGCAGAAACAGACAGAGATATGGGCACATAGCAAGAGAATGTAAAAGCAAGTTTTTGTCCTTCATAGTAATGGTGATAAAAACAGAGTGAAAAAATTCAATTTCTTTTCCTTGGTTTAACTTTTGAGGAAAACACAAGGTCAGTACTAAGGAAATGAAGCCACACATGAAATGTTATGATTTTAGCAATGATGCAACTATTTTGGGAGATGCATGTTTACCTGTATTGGGTTCCTCAGGATATATGGAAATGTACTTTCAATGCTGGTGGGTTGCTTGTCTCTTCTTTTACCCTCCTAGTCCCCTAAATTGACAAAAGTCCCCTCAATTTCTCCACTAGAGTATCTGAACAGTTCTTATTGTTCTTACTTGAGTCAAGAAAGAAACTCTTCACACAACTTTGCTGACCTGCCTCATTATAGTCTGTCTTTAGAAAATACCTAGGAATTTTTTACTATATTGAAACACATTAATTTTCAATTTGCTGAAAACACTCAGCACTTTCTCAAAAACATTTCAAAAATGCATCTTTTGTTACCATAAATGTGTGAGGTAACGCATGGTCTTGTGGAGTTTTCTGAGCCACCAAAGTAAAATGCCTATTTATCCATGCTTCTATCTGACTGGTAGCACAAGTGATTTGCATATTGCTATGAGACTGGCAATATGATTCTCATTTCCTGACATTCTTTGGGTCATGCAAACCTAAAATGATACTTCTTGATTCTTGCTGTATAAACAGAAGTTGAATTTTTGACTTCAGTGAAACTAAAACAATATTCTTACATACCTCAATAGAAACCCAATAGTATGGTTTCAGCCCTACTGTCTGAGAAACTTATTCTGAAGGAATTAAACCTAACTAGGCAAAATTGGGTTGATTTTTTTTCATTTCTTTGTGGTTTTTTGTGGTATTTTGTTCAGGTTTTTTTTCAGTCTGAGGGTGGGTAACTGAAATACAAAACGTCTAAGTGGGGTTTTTTAAAAAGTGCACAGCTGACAAGCAGTAGAACCTGGGAACGATACGAGATGTTTGTGTATAACACTTGTTCACCATCTTGGTCAGTATGTGGGCGGTGGGATGGAGTGCAGCTCCAGCAATTTTTCTGAGGACACCGAGCTGTGTGATGCAGTCTCCAGATGCTGGAGAGAAGGGATGCCATCCTGAGGGATCTTCACAGCGTTGAAAAGTGCAAATCTCATGAAGTTGAACAAGGACAAGTGTTGTGAGGGCCTTGAAAGAAGGAGCTGGGGGTGTTGGTCATTGAGAAACTGCACAAACCATCATTGTGAGCCTGCAGCCCAGAGAGTCAAATGTGTCCTGGGCTGCATCCAGAGCAGCGTGGGCAGCAGGGCCAGGGAGGGGATTCTGCCCCTCTGCTCTGCTCTGGTGAGAGCCCACCTGGAACCCTGCATCCAGCTCTGGGGAACCAGCACAGGAAGGACGTGGAACTGTTGGAGTGGGTCCAGAGGAGGGCCATGAAGATCATCCAAGGACTGATCACCTCTCCTTTGCATAAATATCCACCCAAAACTGAAAGGCTGATTTAAAATTGGAGATGTGGTAGATGACTGCATCAGCAACATATGTTGCACAGCGTATGAATAAATCAAGTTCCATCGATGGCTAATGAAAGGCTTTTCAATACACTTAACACTAAATTACTTTTGATTAAAAAGCTTACTGGAGACACAAATGTAAACTATAGCTAGGTGCACTCATGTTAGACAGTTATGTGCAGAATCTAATTTGAAATGGGTAAGTCCTAACACATTTAATTTCCTGCATACTCAGTGAGACAATGTTCACTTTTTTTTAAACAGTAATTTCCAGTGTGCCTTTCAAAGTGCTTGAGTCAGCACCACAGCAAGAGTGTTTGGAAAGATGATCATGCAAATGGAACTTCAAGTGATTTAATATACTCACCATCACAGGTAGATAGCTTGATCTATGGCATACTTAGAATGATGGAACAAGCTGTATACATCAGTGGTGTATTTCAAGCTGTTAGCATTCACAGCAAATAATGTTTAATATGGGTTTATCTTTAGTCTGGAAAACTTACCAGAAAGTGCGATGAATAACAAAATTATGGAAGCAACAAAATAAATGAGAGTGGATATCTGGATGTAATAGCAGAGAGGAGAGAGAAAATAACTGTCTGGGTTTCATTGTAGCTAGTTTTGAGCCCTTTATGCTAAATCATGTCAGAACTGTGATTTCTTTTGATCATTCCTCAGACTGGAAACTTGAAATCTAAGAGAAATAGCATATGTGGTACTCATACTCGCAGGAGAAAAATCATATAGCTATGTGGAAAAGGACGCAACACTGAGTTCAGGGTCAGTCAAAGAGGAGAAGCAAGTACCACACTAATAGGTGAGCTAATTGAAGTACTGGAAATAGGTAACTTTATACTAGAAAAGGGTGTTTCTTAATGGCAACAGCCTTGAGGTGAAGGCAAGAAGTGCTGTTCACTGATTAAAGCTTTTTTTTGAAAAGGTAGAGTCTGCAATAATTTTCAAAAATATAGTCAATTCTCTTTGTGATTGTTTTTGCTCAAGGGTTACAATCTAAACAGATATTGCATTCTAAACAAGTTAATAAGCATGTATCCTCTTCTAGCATCTTTTTCAAACTCCCAGAGAGCAATGAGTATGCTCACTCTTTACTCGGTGGCACTCCCATAATAGATTTTGCCCTTTCTAGCAATCAGTATAAAAAGTATATTTCAAAAATGAAATGGATGCCTATTTAAAAAGGGGTGTAGTTCTTAGAGCTCTAAAAGCCTAAATAGGTAGATGCTTTTTTTTTTTTTTTTTTTTTTTTTTTTTTACTTTTGGAGGCACTAAAGTGATTTTGAAATATACTGATATTGCTAAATTTTTCAATGCAAATTTATAGTTTGAACATAACTGATTTTCTTTTTCTGTTCTGACCAGACTTCAGCCACAGTGTCTGCCATGGCAGCAATTTGCTATGTGGTTTGGTGTCTGGCCCATAGCAGGAAAAAAAGCCTCTGGACAATAGTGAGGCAGGGTAGTAGCTGCACAGACATAGGTCTATGCTGAACTGAGCAGGAGTAATAGATCTGAACAGCTCCAAACCCACTGGTTTATTATGCTTTTTGCCCCTGAAATTTTTGCTTCAGATAACTTTTTTTTGATAATAGTTTTGTTTGGTTTTTTTTTTGTTCTAATCTGGTTGCAAGGAAATTAAAAATATAGGTAAATAGATATGTTGTATTCCATGTTACAGAAATTACAGAAAAGTTTACATTGAAAGGAACTCTTGAAAATCACCTTGTCCAATTTTCTATTGAAAAAGAGACTCTGGATTAGATTATGTAGGGTGGTGTCAAGATGAGTCTTGAGTGTCTCCAGCAAGGAAGATTCCACCACTTCCACAATTTAGTGACTCAAAGAATGGTTGAGACAAGATGGGACTTCTGGAGGTCATCTGGCCCAGCCCCCTTGCTCAAACAGGTTGCCCAGGACTGTGTCCTTATATGAAGTATTGTTTTTGCTATATCCAGACGGAATTTCTCCTGAAGCAACTTGTGTATCTTGGGTCTTCTGGCACCTGTGCATTCCTGTGCAGAGAGTAATTTCATCTTCTCTGCACCTGCCTGTTAGCTACTGGAATACTGTCGTGAAGTCTCTGCTGAGCTCTCCCTCTTCTAGTCTGAGGACATAACATTTCTTCAACAATTTTTGTGTATCATATTCATCAGTCCTCTAATCAACTTGGTGTATCTTTGTTGGGCTCTTCCCAGTTCTTCAGTGTTCTTCTTCAGCTGAAAAACAGGATGAAGTATTCCAGCTGTGGCTTAACAAGCACCCCCAACGGCCGCCCTCAAGCCATTGAGTTACCTCTGGCTGACACAGTCTAGGACTGTCCTGGCCTCGTTACTGTCAGGGCACTCTGCTCACTCAAGTTTGCTGTCCCACAGGGACCTTCCTAGCAAGGCATTAAGTGTCCCCAGCCAAGCAGTTAGATATGTCACCAGGCTCATCCATCTGTCTGATCTTTACCCAGGATTTCTTCCCAGGTTCTCTTCCACCACTCTTTACTGCCTGTGTGTGGGTCTCACGTGAAAAAGACTTAAAATGTGAGTTAAATTGTTAGATTTTTCTAGTCCAAGGGAAATAAAAAAACAGTGCTCCTGATAAAGGTTCAGGAAAAGGGACAGGTATGTTATGTCATGATATAGTAGGACTTCTGTCAGAGAAAAGATACCTCAAGCACAATTTGTGCTTGAGCGTGGCCATTAATGAGGACTCAACCTGAATACTTAACCATCCCATCTTTGAGGAAGGGATGACATGCTATTCTTTTTCTGTTCTGTGAATTATTTAATTAAAGATAGATATGTGCATTTAATCTACCATTTACCTAACTGCTGGGATTTTTTTTTAAATTTTAAAGTAGGAAAGAAGAAAGAGTCAAATACAAAAGGGATAAAACAGAAGGTACAAACCAACTCTCCAACACGAGTGTCAGCCTCTATGTTGATTACATTTTACTTCATGTAGCTGAAAAATCCCAGTCCTTCATGCCAAAATTGATCACATCACACATCTTCTGTTTCTGATGTTCATATAGACTCTTTAGCCTACTGAGACAAATGTCTGTTTTTCATATTTCATCACCATTACTACCTGTGGAACAATGCGTACTCTTATTGTGCTCAACCCAACTTAGTGTTAAAAGGTATTGTTTTGCTTAAATTCCATATTGTGGGATAATAAGAAATGGACATACTGTTATTAATCTTCTTTTAGTAAGTCTTAGATTAATCCATGCACATATGCTTTAAACTGCCCTTTACATTTTCTGTAACTGAGAGGAGAACACCTTGTTATCAGGATAATGCAAATAGAAGGGGAAGAAACTATAGTTCATACTCCATTTGCAAAAACCTTTAAAAATCTGAACTCCATATTTAATCTAAATACAAGACAAAAGTTAACATTTGAAAAGAAAAAAGTAAATGTAATACATATTATATGGATATAATATAGTTGTATAAGTAATCTGAAATCAAATACTTTGGAAGAAAACATGCCTAGAATTTGTATCAACAGCTGGTGATTATCAGATTAACCTCTATTCTGTAGATGGGTATGAATTCTCAGATAGCTGGATAGTGCTTGACATAATAGATGCCTTTTCTCAAATAATAATATAATTTGAAAAGCAAAAAAACCCAACCATACAAACTGTAAATTGTGTATGCTGCTTTTTGCCATATGCATATTTATTTAACAAAGCTGCAGTGGTAAAAAACACCAACAGATCTGGTATCAGAAAAAAGAAAAAAAGCCCATGTCAATAGGTATACATGAGCTGTTGTATCAATGAACTAAGTACTTGTTAACCCTAATACTTTCATGTAAACTCTTTTGTTACCTGGCAATACATGGAATAGAATCTGATCAGTAATAATCAGAATCTGATCAGATCTGTTCTTTAAATCACCTCCCACTTTCTGTTTTATTTGTAAACACCTAGAGCCCCCTTTGTGTTACAGATCCCACAGAATGCATAAAGAACTGCATTATCAATTAATTTGCCTGGCTTAATTTCGCAGCTGTACATCAGTGTCATGCTATTCATTAAAATGTCTGTCTTCATGGATTTTCCAGTAGGAACTAAAACCAAAATTATAGTTTTGGAAGCCTAACTGAGAACCGATAATATGGACGTACAATATTTTCAGTACTGCAAAGAGAAAACACACATTTCATATTGATAAAAATCCCTTCTGTTGAAAATTATGAATGTGCTCCCTGGTAATATTTTCTGAGGAGGCTTAAACTTTCTGTTTCTCAGTCCCTCAGTATTCTCTCCTGCAAAGCATGTGTTTACATTATTATTTAATTATTTTATAGTATTGGATGCATTTAGTATTGGATGCATTTCAAAGAAAGCAGTTTGTTACCATCTGGTATTTTTCCTCATTAAGATTATTTCATTTCATAAAATTATTCCATGTGTGAACCCCGCATCATCGCGACAGTGTTTAATTCTACATTCTCCTTTTCAAAAGCTTTCTCATGGATCTGAATCCTGACTTAGGACAGCAGAGTTATCATTAATTAAGGATCTACCATCAATGTGTGGAACATTAATGCAGGTGGTAAAAGCTGATCTACCAAATGGGTTAAATCTGGATGGAGGAAGAGCTTGGAGTGGGTGCTGCAACACTAACTCAAAGGAGCTGGACATGGCTGGCTGAGGAAAGGTCCTTCTCCAAGGCAGTGCCCTGCATGTCCACTCTCCATTTCCTGGCTTGGGAGACTGACTTCTGCTGAGTGAATGCTCATGTATGTACAACGCTCATTTAATCTTTGGCTGACTTGCTGATAGCACTCTCAGAAGGGCAAGTTTGAGCCATCTGCAGTGGTCACGTTCTGGTGGACAACTTTGCTGTAGGGTCTGATCTGAGATGGCCAACTCATTTCACACAGATTACCAACAGCCTCCAGATAGAGCAGTACTGGTTGTTACGGACCTGGGCTGGATTCAAGCTGGCAGTTAAAGCATGAAGGGCTCCATATGCCAGTGTGTCCCCTGAGCCATCAGGTGACATATGGTTTCATTCTCAGAAAAACGATGCTAAGCTGATCTGAAATTATGTACGCAAAGGTTAAAGGCGTCTTTTGCCATACCTCACGGGAGCTTTTTACAGATATTTATATCACAAGGGAGAGATCCACAGTGTGGAAATTATAAATCCCATCATTCATTTAGTATGCCTATTCAGGTTAAAATGAATGAGCATTGGTGTCCTCAACAAAGTGAAGAAGCCTTGAAGCCTTACAGTAGGTTTTTTTAGCTTAAGTTTTTTGGTATGTTTTTTTTCATGTGTGGATGTGTGTGTTGTTTGGTTTTTGTGTTTTGAGGCTCTTTAGTTTTTTGTTTTGTTTCTTTATTTTTGTTTGGTTGGTTGGTTTTGGGTTTTTTGTGGCTAGTGAGAGTAAAGATGTTTGCTTTTTTTTTATTTTCATTCAGTTATGTTAATTGGTTATGAAAAATATGTCTATTAATTTACTTTCTATCTAGCTGCCATGTCACCTGCAGAGAATTCTTGTAGAATCGAGCCAACAACTCCTAAATTCACCTTTCCTGCTTTTAGCTGAAAGGCACAGCTGAACTCCTGTTTTTGTACTACTCCAAAACACATTCAGAAAATCTTCTGAGCAATTTGTCAGAGGTGGTTGGAATATGCTATCTACAATTGAAGATCATGTTGACATTGCAATTTCTTCCAGACTATGAATAAAATTTAAAATATTCAGTTCTCTTTTCCGATTCGTGTGAGTCCTAGTATCTAAACAACACAGAGATTAGCTTCACTTAACTTACATTTCATACAGTCCAGCAGAAAGAAAATTGGCAGATTCTTTTCCCTTCCCTCACCCAACATTTTAGTAATCTACTGAAATTGTGCTTTAAGTATATACATCTTTAGAATAATGTGACCTCATGGCTAGGTCTTCACTGCCAGTCTGAAAGACACCAAGTAGGAAACAAACCCAGGTTCATTTACACCTATGGCTAGATTTGCAAGGAAAAAATTCTGTTGGAAGAAAATAGATAAGGAAGACCCTGGGATCTGTACTCACAAAAATCTGGTCACAGATAAGATTTCAAAGCCTTTTGTTAGCACCAGACAGTTGCTACTGTGCTTACCCTTACTAGTTCTCACCTAAAATGCTTATGGCATAGTCATTTAAGTCAGAAATATGGCACAAAACCTGAAGCAGGCCTGGTGAATTCACTGAGAGTTTTGTGGTGTTTTTATTCTCCTCACATTTCCTTCTTCTTAGTAAGCAATGTAAGTGCAGATACTACAGTGGGCATGGGAGACATGTCATTATTATCAGATGTGGGTCTACAGCTGTTGCACCAAAGAAATGTTACTTCTGATGCCCCTAAACTTTTGTTGTAAATATGTCCCCAGAAGAATAAAATAAGATTGTTAAAGGAGGGAAGCTACATGTGAGGGCATGCCTCAAGAGGAAGCAGAGCATGATTGAAGTTTCAAGAGAAAGCTATAGGAGAAAAAGTCTTTTATAAACCACAGAGAAGCCTGGAGCATACTCTGTGGGATCTGGAGGAAGAGATAAAACCAAGGAATAAAAATGTGTTCACTCATAGAATGATGTAAGCTACCAGGAAAAGAAGAAATGGTAGTAAAGAAAGAAGTTATGTCTCAGACATCTGCTAGAAATGAAGGTGAGACAGACTGATTTTTGAAAGTGATCCTGTCAATTTATATACTGGCAGTATATATATGTGTGTGTGTATATATATATATATATATATATATATATATATATATACACGCTGATTTATAAGCAGCATAAATGGAAAAGGTGTTTTTAGCCTTTATTGCAATTAAAAGTAAAGAGCATGTGTTTTAGTAATTAATTTCCATATGCCATTTTTGTAAACTCATTATGAAATACTACTAAGTCCAAAATTTGAGTTGAAAATTTTATGCCACCATGGACAACTAAGCAAACTGAAAATCTGGCTGCTGGAATAATTCTGAGGATTAAGTATATGAAATAGCCCATATCCAGTGCCTTTTGCTTTACTATGCTTTTGTGCCATGTCACTCTTCTATTCCTTTTTGTACTCTATGCTAACATGTATAATTAACTGCAGTTTTTTTCTGTTTTGTTTTTTCCTGGAGCAATCTACAAAAGCTGCCACTTTGTGTTTATGTAGCTCTCTTAATCATAACCATTAAAAGAGCTGCTACAGAAGCTGTCATGAGCTGGTCAGCGGTCAGTGCTAATTAACAGAAGAACTTGTAAGAGGAATAGTGTGACTCTGAGATTAAGGCTGGATGTTTGGACAGAAAAGAGCTGGGCAACACTTTACTTCTTTTAGTGTGAAAGCTCATAAAGCCACAGAGGAGGAAGCTGCAGTAGTAAAGATGAGGAAATGAAATGGATGTGTTAGGATTTCAGAAGTGATGCTCTTCAGGCAATGGCCCTTCCAGTCTGCTGCTTGCTCGGTGATAAGGAAGGAGTGAGGGCAGACAGCTCAAGGATCAAGTTCAAGGTTCAAAACTAGGCCAAATTTTTTAGTTGCTTTCTGTATTTGAGTAGTTTATTTTAATTTTAAGTGTAAATCAGCATGCTTTCACTTGATAGAAAAGCGGAAGATACTGCAAAGAAAGCAATGAGGATAAATCCATAAATTTATCTGTTCATGGTGACAGAGAAGTCACTTATGTCATTGCCTGAGTGTCTTCTTAACAGAAATGACAGCTGAAGATCATTTTATTAAAACTGCTTGTACTGTCCCAGACTGATTTGTATGTTCTCCATGGGAGGTCAGGGCTGTTTTATCTCAAGGTGACAGTTTTCCATAGGGAAAATTAATAATTTATATTCAGAGTCTAAAACACAGCTGAACTATGTGAGCCTAAAGATTATAGTATCTCTGCAGAGTAAAAACCAGGATCTGATGTGAAACTATTTACACTAGCCATGGATATACAGCTTAGTAAAATGAGTCAGGTTTTAGGCAGGTGATTATTCTTGCAATTCTGCTCTGATATTTGCTATTTTATAGTCCAGGGCTATAAATCTTTGCCACTTTCTAGGGTTTTGCTCCTAGAGAGGTTGTTTCGTTCTTTTTATTTAAATTACAAGCTGATCTAAATTTAACCATAATTACAAATGGAACATGATTTATAAGCATTTAAAAGCCTCTTAACTTGATCTAGTTAAACCAACATTTGGGTAATAAATAATTATTTTATTCAGTTAAGCAAGGTCTTTTCCATTTGTATTTCCAATAGGTGGCACTCCAACAATTTCTGTAAACGTTATGCTGTTTGAGTCTGAACTCTTGCAAAAGCCAAGGAGGCTGTGCAAATAATGAAAAAATTATTTGTAATTTTTTTTTTTAGATGTCTTACAAAAATTTTCTGTGTCTACAAATTATATGTTTAAGGGTGTAAACTAGGGAAATATTCGAGGGAGAAGAGAGAGAAATTTCTGAAATTGTTCGTTTATAAAATTCTGTGAAATGTGTTGTGACAATTCTATTTTGTATTCTCCAGTTATCTCCCAAAACTACTACAGCGCTTGCCCAGGATGTCTGGAGTGCCTGGCATGGAGACAGATCTGCTGCCTGTGATACTCTGGATTTTGATTCCACAAATCAACAATTCTTCTGTTCCTTGAAAGAGCTTCTGTCAGTGAGAGAAAAAGGGAAAGAATAGAGTTGAAAGAGATCAGCTTACAGGGAAGTACAATAAGTGATTATGAGTCTGGATTTACCTAAATGCAAAATAATGGTAAAATATTCTGAGCACAATGATGTGGTTGCCCCTAAAGCTGAGCTGACTCCAATTCCCTGCCATTCTCTGGCTGCTGAATAAAGCCGGGCAGAAATCCTGGCAACACTGAACACAAAGGCAAAGCTCCATTAAATTGATAGAAGCTGAGATTTTACTTTGTAGTACTTATCTTCCATCTATTGTCATCTCTTGTGATATAGGGAATAGCAGAGCTTTGGGAAAAACCATAACTGGTATTGAATGCTCTCTAAATCTAGTTTAGCCAAGAAAACAAGTTCTTCACTTTACATGAGGTAAATTTGGTGACTCAGTGCGCTGAATAGAGACATTCACAGTTCAAAAGATGGGAGCATCTCATTCCTGAAAACTTGATCTGCCAAGCAGCAGTAGTGTTATGACTGAAAGCTTGCTGTGCTGCTGGTACTTATACATGTTTCACGTGGATCTTTATTTTTATTCAGGATTGTCAATCTTGCACACCATGCCTTTGGTAAAGTAATGTCTTGATGATTTCTTAATTAATGGGTGGTATTTTGTACATTCTGCCTGTCATTCTGGGCAATAGCTCATCTTACATTCTCCCCAAAAGTTGTCAATTTGAAGGTAAAATACAATTTTAGTTAACTTATAGTGTAGTAACAAACATCTAACTCAATTTCCTGAGGGAGTTTGGCATGGTTAATGGAGGTCTCAACCAAAATTTCTGAAGGGGAAATACATGGGGTATTTTGCTAAACTTGCTGAAATCTGGCAAGACAAAACAAGATGTAGTATTAATTTAAAAGTTTAATCATTGTGTAGAGTTAGTTTCATGTTTGCAGTAAATGGCACAGGACTTGCCTTCACTGAAAATTTACCTGGAATACAGAGGTGTTTGCTCTATATTCAATTAATATTTTTTGTTTAGATGGGATGTGGGAACTTAAGTATGCAAACCAAATACATAACTACATTTTCTTATTGTGAAGAACTGTTTATAAGCACATACTAAAGAACTTTTCTGAACATTAACTGCAGTGTAGAAAGACTTCCTTCAGCTGCTCCTTTACCATGCCCTTCAAATCATGTTTGGCCAGAAAACCTCCCTGCTTTTTTCTGCTGTCTGTATTTGTTTTGATCAATCTGTCAAAACAAGTGGCAACAATACTAGAGTTGGACTATGCAATACTCTTTAATTTTAGGTTTCTGTATAAAGTATATGTCCTATGTAAGAGCTGTGGAGGAAGGGCATCATTAAGGAGGAATCCTAATTGTAAATTGAACCACATAATTTTCTCCACCCCAAATTAGCAATATAAGGTAAGACAGACTGGATTTCAAGAGCTGTGACACTCTTCCCTCTGTTCTAGTTGACTTGTTTCATCTGAAGAGAAAACAAGCATGTTAAAAGGCAGTATAAAGCAGATAACTTTCATGAACAAACAAGCACCTTTCAGCATCAGGAAGGTTTAAAAAATCCAGCTATTTATCATGTTACATATTTGTTCATTGCCTGGTTTCAGATATCAAAGCAATATGATCATACTTGTCAGGCAGAGAAGTGAATTTCTAGTTGTGTCTTCCTGGTGAAGGGTTCAAAGTTTTAGCTCCTTTTTTGCATCCTTTTCTAATCCTTTTGCCATCCTAAAAGGATTAAGATTTGGCTCCTCTGATAATCTACATTCCTTAATAAACCTGAAAAGTGGCTGACTGGACTGCATAGACTAAGCCTGACTTTTCTTTGTTCCTGACCAGAGTGGTTTGCACAGAGGCTGGCTCTCTGTGACAGCTTCAGCTGAGGATTTAGGACTCCAACATATTAGCTATGTCATATTTAGCTGCAGGAGTTTTGGACATTTCCACCCCCACCTGCCCATTTCTCCTTACCAGCTGCAGGTTAGTGCATTTCCTAGCCAGGATGACAGAATGGAAATTACATCTGTACTTCAGTTCTCTCAGGTCAAGGACTCACATTTCAGTATAAAAACTTCACTCTTGGCTTAGGCTGGTTCACCAAATTGTACCTGTACGCTTAGATGGACTGGGAGCATGGGAGCCAGGAAACTGGTACGAACAATTTGATGTTGCAGTACTAAATCTGCCAAAACATCTATGAAAGAGCCCTAGAAAACACCAAAATTGAAACTTCTACCTTCTGTTGCATCAATACAGCAGTTTTTAAACCACAGAGCATTTACTTTTAGCTTCTTGGAAAAAAATTTCATATTTATGCAGAAATTCTGACTCTTTGCTTTCCTTTTGCATTGAACTCATCAAAACCCATGTGAATTTAGCTTTTAATATGGCTATGAAGAAATGTGTGAAATCTTAAGTGGGCTAAATCTATATATATAATTGCTAAAATATTTTTGCTTATCATATGCTGTCTTTAGTATTGATATTTGGTATATTATTTTAATATACTGAATATACAGATAATATTTTCACTAACTATTGCTCAGCATTTTACTTTGTTCCCATGTATTTATATTTTTTTGACATCTAAACAAAGCTAATTTTTAACAGAAAGCATATCTTGCATTTACCTGTATTGAAGATCTATGGTATACAAATAACTGTGCTATAGAAAGAAAGGTTGGGTGTTTTTCAGATATGGAGTTTTCACAAATGCAGTTTAACGTGAAACTTTAGGATCTGTTTTGGATTTCCTCAAAAAAGCAATATCATGCATGCTCTGGGAATTCTGTATTATGATATAACAAATTCTTTCTTCAGGGAGTAGGTAATGTCATGCTATTTCCTGGCAATTGAGTCAAGAGGCCAATTAAAGCATGAATTTGGTTACCTGTGCTTATTAGCCTATCACTAACTAACGAGGAAACAAGCTCTTGAGTCTTGGGAACTGAACTATATTGTGTTTAACTCTTTTACCCTGTGAGAATTGCAGAGCTGAACCTTTTAATGATGCTTCTTTTCTTTGGAGACAAATAAATGTTAAATGTTGTCAGTACCCTCCTTCACAGTTTCTCTTTTAGCTTTGTCTGAATAGCTTTCTGCTTTTTCTTATTCCCTTGATGCAAATTTTATTGAAACCTCAGTTCCTTGTAAATTGGATCTCAAACTACCTTTAGAATTTTATCTAGAGGAAACACAAAGCTACTGAGAATGACTATTCCTCTTTCTCTTTTCACACATTCTCAGTAACTGCATATACAATGAATTATTATTTTACTCACTTGTGTGGCATCTTCGCTCTTCTAGCTGACAGAGATATTTATGTCTTATAGTATGACTTGGAGAATCTGGAACTGGACTCTGAGAATCTGACAAAGAACAAAGAATTTTTTAAAGTTAAAGGCTTTTAAAAGTCAAAAGGCTTCCTACTGATTTGTTGGACAACTTAATCAGTGGAGATTCATTATGAATTTTCTGTATTTCCTTTGCTGCTAGGGGTAGCCAGAGCAAGACTCAGAGTTTTGAATCCCTGGAAATCAAGGTCTTCCCAGTCAACCTTCAAAGCCTTGCCAGAATTACAGGGAGAAAAAGTTAGCTTCAAGGCAGCTGCTCATCCTCAGGTCACATAACTTGTTGAATGAAAGATGCATGGTGGCAACATGCCATGGTTGCACGTTCACACTTAGGAACATAAAGCTGGAATTAGGGTGCTATATGTTTTGTGTGTGAATTTTTGAGTGCGGGGAAATTGCTTGGTGTGGGTGCAGCAGATTTCCCCTGGTGAGGCGTGGCATTAGCCAATCTGAATGTGAAGGTCAGCACATATCTCTTCTCTGCTGCAATTCCACTCCCAGTTTGACTCATGTGATGTTTCACTGTGTTCAGCCAAGGGTGCTTGTCCTGAGTAGGCCAGGTGCCCCTGAGCCAGCAGAAGTCTCACCCAGGCAATGTCTGGCTGGGGTTCTCTGGTATCAGAGGATTGCATTAGTGTCATGTTTGTGGTTAAAAATTTGACAATTTTACTTAAAGTTAGCACTGAAAGATCTTGCCTTGACTTCAGCTTCCATCTTCTATTTCTTAGGCATTCCTTCTCCTGTCATGGAGCTGCAAGGGAGCACTGAAGAGAAACATTGACTCATGTGCACTGACCACGGTTCATCCTGTGACTGTCGTGCTGCTGCAGATGGTTGAATTTGGAACTGACATGAGAGCAGCCAGCAGTTCTCAAGCAGCTTCAGTCAAGTGCCATTTCAGGGTGACAGAGAAGAGAAAATCAAAGAGCCTCTAAATTCCTGTCCTCAGGGCCCTTTCCCATGTTGCCAGTCATAGACCTAGTGGGCTGCTGCTGTTGCTGCTGCTTCCAGAAACAGAAGGGCAGCTTCAAGTAGCCCAGGAAGGCTATGAAAAGTGGGGCCAGGAGGTCACTTTGTACCAGCCCTGCTAGCCAAGTGCAGTCTGTGAAGGCAGCTGTCTGGGTGGTCTTCCCTCTCGCATGGCCTTCTTCCAGAGATATTTAGCATTTGGAGGAGATGATGGACCACACCTGCCCTACTCCCCAGTCACCCTCTGTGATACAGCATAGAGGTGTAAAACAGGTCCTGTAGGAAAGTGCAGAACCTGTTTCCAGACTGAGGGAGCAGAAACTCAGCTTGCCACTGCCAGGGACTTAAATGTTGCTTCTTTGTCCCTACTTCTCTGACAGACCCCCATACCCTGCACAAATACCCCCCATAAATAAATGAAAAACAAACCAAAAGAATATTTTAAAATATTTTGCTCTGTAAGCAACTTTATTTTGTGTTCAGAGTTTCCTAGAACCTGTGTGCCTGAAGTTGCTGGGGATGTGCTCAATCAGTGTTTTGAATTCCCTGGCATGGTGTTGTTCTCCGACATATTCCTTCTATAGTAGGGAAGCAGCCAGGTGAAATTGATCAGAACACCAAATATTAAGAGACAAGGAGATAGAGTATGCTCACCATGTTGACATGGGGTGCTAGAAACCGACATTTCCTAAAATTGAGATTAGAATTGCTGAAGCATTTAAGATAGTATGTCTGCATGTACTTCTCTTTGGATCCAAAAACCTTATATTTAACTGTAATTCCAGTCTCCTATGTAGAAGGCTCTCATTCTTTCATTTATAACTGATTTAATGCTGCTACTGTAAAAACTATGCTTCCTGCAGGCAAAATTCACATGTGTTTTATTTGGTTTACATTTTAATCAACATGTTAATCTGGACTAATTTGAAGCATCAAAAAGCATTATTGATTACTTTTATTTCTCTTTATTTCCAGTGATTAAAAAATAATTTTCTGAATCGAGTTGTCCAATTAGAATTTTCTTGTTAGGATACATATAGATGTACAAGTCAGGAATTGCTGTGCAGCCTGGGAGATACAGCTTGGAGAATAGGGACAGGTAGAAATTATATGCCAGACCAGAACAAAGTTCCTGAAGCCTGTCTAGAATTCAATAGAGTTGACTAGAATTTATGCTAGAAGGCCAAATTTTTCCCAATTTAAATTTTGATTTTCTTTCTTGACAACATAAAAAACCCCTAAGTCCTCTGTTCATAAGTCCTGCAGCCTACCTGTGCACTCTTGTTGCCTGCTTGCCAGCAGAAATACCAGATTTTTCTTAAGGCTAGTTGAGGACTGTCAGCCAGAGGAATTTGGACTTGCATTGTAGCCTTTATAAGTGAAGTATCAGCAATTCCAAACAAGAAAATACCTCAAAGAAAAGATAGCACAGATGGAACTAGGCAGTGTAGCTGCTCAAATTTACTGGTTTTTGTTGAAAATATTAGCTCAAATCTAGCAGTATTTGGGCTAGTCAGTTTTCTATTTTTTAAAACTAGCTTGCTAGAAGAAGTGTTAGTCTTATTGTCAGGACTGGCTGTGTTCTCTGGTGATTCCAGAGTATGTAAAAGCAGCACTCAAGTTAAACTATAAATATAGCAGTTCAAGTAGTTCAAGGTATACTTATTTTCTGCATCCTTAATCTTTGTAGTGATATGGGAACAGAGTGCTGTCAAAATCTCTGCAGTAAAGCTGTAAGATATGTTTGAACCTACTTTGAGATGTTCTTCAAAGGTGCCCTGTAATAAAAATAAAGCCTTCTTGGTTTTGAGATAAAGGGATACTTTTAACTGCATCCAGCAATTAAAACAATAAAACATCCCATGGGACAATAGTATTTTGTCTGAACATAGTGGAGAGTTAAATATTAATTACTTCTAGGTATTGCTCCTCATTAACTGTAGCGGCCAAAGTTAACCAAAATTAAAATAAACAAAGCATATGCAGAAATTGTTTTCACCAAACACATGCTACAGAAGTTTGAAATGGCTTCAAAGGGGCTTTTTATAGGTTTGCAGCACTGAAATTTGCCTGTGATTTAGGCAAACAAATTTTCAAACATGTGTGCACTCTGTTAGTTTGTTGGTAGACTCATTCCACAGTCCTCTAGTACATATAATAGAGGGGTCATTAGTTCTGAGAAAATTGAGTATTTTTCATCACTGTAGTAGAAGTGTGTACATATCATAAACGCAGCCTGAAGGGATTTAGTTCCAGGTTATTAAGTGTTCATTTGAGATGGTGGAAAATAGCTGGTGTTTCTGATATTTTAGATTAGATGGCTCTTATTGCTTGTAGGGTTTATTTTCAGTGACTGTTAGTCTTATTATTATAAATATATATTTAATGACAGAGGCAATATCAACAAAATTGGTAAACCCAGGTGCTATCCAAAAGCTGAAAAGTATTGATTCATTAGTTAGGACTTTATCATTAACTGAACTCTAATAGAAACTCTGCTGCAATGATATCTAGCAATTAATGAGACGGAATTGCTATTTGAAACTTTTTACATGTAAAAATGAACAACTGGTCAATTTGTTCACTTACTAGGATACATAAAGGCACTAATAAAAATCTTACAGAAAAATTTTCCCTAAGAGAAGCTGCAGTGGAATCACCATCCTGCTTGGGGAAAAAAAATTAAGACATCAGGGCAAACATATGTAATATTATACCTTTTTCAAAAGGTTTTTCAGAAATAGCACTGTTGACCACCCCAGTAATGTTGTGTTTTCCTTGCCTAATTAGATTCATAGCCTGTACTGCAACCTCAAACCCTTAACAATAATGATGCAGTTGTTAAATGGAATAGCACATCAGAGTGAGAAAAATAGCATAACTATAGCAAACTATATTCAAAAACATAATTTTCTTCTGCCTGTTTGTGAAGAGACAATACAGACAAAGCTTTTTGTATCAGTATTTTGCAGATACGATTCCTTTTATTTAGGTACAAAATCTAATAGAATCAAGAACTTTTCAATATTTATTCAAATTTTTGAACTGTTCCCTATGACTGAATCATCAATATACATTGTGGAATCACAGTTCTGATTCATTGGCATCAATATTTATGTTGGGCATGTAGTACAGTCATACTGGAAATCTAACAGAAATTGACTATTTTTTTAAGGACTGGCCAAATAGCTAAACCAAATATATTACCATTCACATTTACTGCTGCGTTTTTTTCTGCCCTTTTGATTCTTGTCAGATTATTTTTTTTATTAGTGCCATAGCTCTCCTTGAGCTCTATCATAGCTCTGCTGTTTGCTATGATAAAAAAGAGTGACCCTGATTATGAACCACTGAAGTCATATCATTGAGTCTGAACATTGATGCCGCCTACTAGTAGTCTCTCTCCTTCCATTAGATGCTAGTAGGATATTAGCTCTTTAAGGGGTGGTGTTTGAGACAACTACAGCTAATTATGAATTATTACAGCACATAATGACCCACTGTTAAGTTTGGATTCCCTGGTAGCATAATCCTTTTTCAATCTGTTTGTCAGCCTGTCATTTTTGGAGCTTGAATTTTCCCTGCTTTCTGTCCATTGTAGCTTGAAATATGTTTAAAACACTGGCCACTAAATAACACACAGATAAATGCTGACAGCTGAAAGAAGTGGGAATAGTAAATAGAGTTTTGAATTGTCTGTCCTGCCTATTGAATTTTTTTATTCCATTTTGTCTTAAATGTGTAACATTATGGATAGATCCTGTTCTTGGTAAGAAATAAATAATATAGTAATATAGTAATGCTTAATTAATGAATGGAAGCATTCTCAGGATGTATAAGACTTTCTAGAGCTACTCTGTGTTCATTCTTATTTATCTACAGATGCCTTTTTCAATCCAGAAGTATTTTATGTGATTTACTATTCCTTATTCATGCTATGGTGCAGTTAAGTGATTATCAGGAGGGTAGAGAGCAGCATCCCTCAGGACACAGGCAGTTTGTAATTAGTAGGAAAATTTGGTCTACGAAGTTGGTAATTATCCTCATATTCCTATCATTTAACTCTAGAAATGAACCATACATGCTGTTTAGTGGTTTCAGAAGACAAATCTATTCTGAGTTTTGTGTAGGGAGGCTCTGTTCCATCACATGCAGCTCCAGTGGGTGAGTTGACTAAACTGTGCTTAGTTCTGCATGCTAGCATATCTACAGGGCTAATTAAATTATCATTCCTGAGCTCAGCTGAGGTCCACCTTTAGATCTATATGAAATGTATTATTGTGCTTTGATCCCACTTATAGTTTTTTTGGTTGGGTTATACTCATCTACATTAGCAGGTGACTGAGCACATTACCAAGCAGCTCAATAGATCAAAGTGGCTGCTGCTGATGTCCCCACATTAGACTATGCATGGTCCAGGGGCTACATCAGACTCAATTTAATTTGGTTAGTTGGACCAAATATCCCCTTTATGCAGGTGTCCCAAAACTGTCAGAAGAGCTAGTGCTTGTCTCAGATCCTTAGAGGCTAGGGTTCTTTCATATGTGCTTGGAACACAGCTTCTTGTCTAGTTTCGGTTCCTCAGAAAGAAACCTGGTTGTATGCGTTAAATTGGCTCCAAACCAGTATGCGGTACATGCAGACAGTCAAGAATTTAGCTTAAAAAATGCCTCTCCTGCTCTGAATTTAAGTGCAATTTCAAGCAGAACAGCTGACAGGTGTTGAGCTGCTGCATCCTCCCTATAACTGATTGTGTGAGTACCATGGTGTCCAAATGAAGTCAGACTGCAGACTAACGTGATGTTTACAGTCACCATTTAGACTGCCTTGATTTAAGTAAACCAGGCTTCAACAACTGGCCACAGCTCAGAGTTACTTTAAGAAAGCAAACTGCTGTTTCTCAGACATTAGTCATTGGTTCCTGGATCAGACAGCACTTAAAGACCAACAATGTGAATGGATATAGATTGTGCACGCTGTGTCTGTCATGCACATAAATCTGGGCATGTGAAGTGGGTGCTCTACAGCTGACATCAGTGCGCCAGCTTAAGTGCATGATCCACACCTATTGCATCATGTATCATAAAGTTAAACTCCCATGACCAAAATACTAGCTACTGACCTATCCTGTACAAAATTAGTTGTTTACTGACTTAGACAAGTGCCAGGGCTGGTTTATGTGCTGATGTGAGACATGGTAATGTCTTGCTAGTGCAGGGTCAGGGTGGTGCTGATTATGCAGATTATTATTCAATTAGTCATTATATTCAATACACACTCAGTTAATTTTCTATTAGACAAATTAATAAACCTTAAGAAAAAAATCAGGGTAATTAGTTTCTAAAATAACTAGCCCAACTTTCTTAATATGGTTGCTGTAATCTAAATTTTCTTTTTTTTTTCCTCTTGGAAAAAATGGAGGAAAAATGGAAAAATGGAAAAATGGAAAAAAGCTAGGAACTCAGGAGTTAAAAAATTCAGCTGTATTGAGTTGAAGTGGCCTACTCTCCTAGCAGATTATGCTCACTGAATATCCTATTTTATAAATGGCTGCCATGTATATGAAGGAGACAGTTCAAGTTGAATTTTTATATTTTAAAAAACTGACTTTTGTTTGTTTGTTTTTTTATTGACAGCCAGTTATGTATGAAATATCTAAGTTTGGGCTTGAATGTCACCAATTCAGTGAATAAAGCAAAATGACAAAACATTATCTGCCACCTTCCTATCTGCCTTCAGCTTTGCAATTTGCAAGCAGCATATCTGACTACATCCAACTGCTAGACTTTATTATTTCTAGTACCTGATACCTGTCTCAGTCTGGTTGTATGTGCAAGTAGCAGTGAAAATTGGATGAACACCTTCATTTTGGAACAGGAGCATCTGATGGTCAATGCCACAGAGGTGTCAGGTTACTGCTGTCATGTAAAATGTGTGCTAGAATAGGTAACCATGACTAATGCATGTGTACTTAAGCAATGCAAAAGGAAATGGTTTTGTTAGGTGTGTGAGCATTTTGATTTTTCACACTTGCGATATGTACACTCTTTGCTACATCACAACTGAAATAGGTTCCATGCACTTGTGAAGGTAAACAATGCCCACAACATTCCATTATTGTGTAGCTAATATGGTACCAATTGCTTGCAGTGAAAGCCATTTCACATATCCCTGGATGCCCTCAGAGCTCCTTACAGAAAAACCACTCCTCAGAGAGCTAAGGTTGTTTTTGGAGGAGTGCTGAAATTTGCTTTGTGTGAATTATGTTTATTTTTATTGTCTTTTTCATACCTTACGCAACTTCATAAAAAAACATAGAGTGTAATAAAAGTGTTCCTAATAAATAAAAAAAATCTACATTAATTATAAAAGAGCAATAAATGCTTATTGAGCCTGTTTTTCTTGGATCTTCTCTTGTCACATTGACACGGAGCAGAGATAAACTGCACTGATGTGGGTGGCATTACAACACCATAAATCAGTGGTTAAGCTAACAAATCTAATAGATCTGGTTTTCAGAAGTGGAGAATCTGGCATTTCTCCATTTCAAAAGCCCATGTCTGTTTCCTTTAGTGATGCCTACCGTAAGGTAAACCAGTCCAGGTTTTTGGCAAGGGGCAGCTAGTTCAGGTTGTGATCTACCTCACCAAAGAAGAAGTTTAGCTTAGGTGTCATATTTTAGGAACAATATTCCTCAATTTAGTACTCCCACTAAAGAGAAAACCACAAACCTCTGGTGGCAGATGAAATGCAGAGATTACATCTTGAGATAAGGACAACTTATGGGAAGCAGAAATGAGGTAGGAAACCAATACTAATAAGAAAAGCACTCAAAGAGAGGGTGATGTACATGCAAAAATTACTGACCCAATGTGCCCTACCCCAAGGCAATGAACAGTGGCCAATGAGTTCTCCCCCCAGACTGTTCCCACACCCCAAGCCACTCCCACCTTTTTCCCCAAAGCATCCCGGACTTCCTACCCGCAGAGATGGCAAGAGGTGCTGGAGAATAACACCCAGACGTGGCCATGGAGCTCTAAGTTCCAATCCCTCACTGCTACTGTGAAAAGTTAACTCAGTCCTGGCCCAAACAAGGTTACTGGGTTATAGAAAGAACTTTTTAGAGAATAATGGGAAATAAGTGGATGCAGAAGAGAAACACCAGTCTTTGCAGGGCAAAAGCAGTTACAGCTTTATTATTTTTTCAGCATTGCTTTTCTAACAGAAAATAGCCACTGAAGGAAACAATTGCATGCTTTTTGGGTCAGGTTTTATGAAAAAAAACTGATACTAAAATCCCTTAATTTTTCACTAACAGAAAAACAGTTTGTAAGTTTTTAATTGTTTTAATCCTTCATGGAATAAACAACAATTTTATAGACAGCTTTTTTTTTTTCCTGTAGCAAAATTTTAATTTGTAAGAGTGAGAACATTCAGTAAAACTTTGTATTTCATGAAATATTATTTTATAAGGATTAAAAAAGCATTTCTGTAAGGTCAAAAATATTTAATTTTTGTTATGTTTTGAAATATCAAATGTATTCCAACTTACTACTTTGGTATCAATATAGATTCAAAGTAAATTTTTGTCTAGCACAATACTCTTAGACAAATATTGCTGTTTAGACTTATGAGTCTTCTCTTGTATTCCAAAGTTTATTTCCGGAGAAAACAAACAAATTATTTAATCCAGAAGACTAATATTTAGATACACAGACATATAGGTAAATAGGGCACACTGTTACTACCCTGTGTTTTGTTATTCCTACCTTTGTTTCCCCTAACCCAGAAGAAGATGCAGAAGTTGTTTGGATTAGTGCATGTCAGGTATGGCAAGTGATACTTTGCACAGCATTTCCTTGCTGTTATGATTCACTGACTTCAATTTCAAACTATCACACTGACTTGCTCTTACTACTCTAACATTTGTCAGACTGGCTCACTATAAAGACTACTGTCTCAGTAGACTTTTTCTGACATTCCCCAAGAAAGTTAAAGTAATTTTTTTTATTTATTTAATTATTAAGATCTGTAAATGTTCTTAAATGTTGATCAGGAAAGTTGGGGTTTTTTCCCCCTCATTAAAGAATATGTTTCTCATTCTGGCCAGCTGATCAGGCTAATCCTTAACTCCTTCTGCTATGGCTCATCAAGACAGAACCTCTTATGTGTGCATTAAACCAGACTCTCTGAACTGTGTAAATGGAAATGTGCAATTTTGCAAGCAGTTGTCTGAATGTATTAGTCCTATTAAACAAGACACCTTCTTTCCTAGGAATGTCTTGTTGTCACTTGGAAATACAGTTACATAAGAGAATCCTGATACCTCACAGAAATAATATATAATGGAAAAATTAGAGTTGTCTGCTTCTCATCTATTCCTTTGTGCTTTTTTTTCCCCTGTGGCATTATTCTTACACTAAATTTCAATAGGACCTTAATGGTAGCTCTAGTAAATAGTTTGGAAAAAAGGGCAGAATCTGACCTTTTGGTTGTTCAGCAGTGTAACTGCTGGTTTCTAGATGCATGCAGAAGGTCAGAATCGGGCCCAGTGCTTGCTGTGTTTGCACAGCAACAGTTTAAGCAACAGTTTTATCTGGTGAGGGAAGAGCCTCGATAGACAGTGGTGTCATTTGTTCTTGCCGTGTTTTCATGTGCGCCTGGACCTGCCTTATTCGACCTTCGAGCCGCAGAGTCCATTCCTGGCGAAGTCTGCAAAGAGAGTACAAGTGCTTAGCAGTTATTGAGCCAAATCCTTCAAATGCATCCAGGGCTTTTCAGCAGGGTCGAAGCTTTCCTCTCTTTCATCACCAGAGCACTTGTCCTGTATTTATTTACCAATTACACATCCCTCTAGCTTGCTAGATTGGGAATGCAGGGGAGAAAAGGATAGTGCTGATACTATCAGTGGTTGCCATTGCTGGATTCCGAATGAGTCAAACAACTGCTGAAATACTGTCACTGTGAAGAACTCTGTTTTTCCCTCTGGGGTATTCTCAAAGCCACACAGATGTACTGCCTATGTGGTAAGGTCATTCAATGTGTAAATTAAAAAATACAGTTTTTCTTCCAGCCCCTCAAATTCTGCTGTAAAATGCTGTGGAGAAGAGCAGGCTGAACTTAAAATATGTCCTTTTGGGTAAAAAAGAAAACAAAGTCAACTCAGTAGACCCTGTACATGTTAAATGAAAGGAATTGATGTCACAAACAAGAGGAGCCACATTAGCTTCAAGATACTCGCATAGTAAAAACAGAAAAGAAGATCTCTAGGGACCACTGCAAGATATTGTTGGCTGGGTTGTTTTCTGAAGGAAATGTTATGAAACATCTGACCCAGCAAGGTTATAAGATTAGATATTATATGGTGATGCCAAATGTATCACAGAATATATGAGTTTTAAATCACCTTTGGTGTGGTGAAAAGAACAGCAGCCAATGATTTCATCTGAGAATAACTCAGCCGTAGCACTTTCACATGGGTGCTTGTGTTATCTGATTCTGAGTTTGGTTTCACATTGTGTTTTAAACTACCTAGTCTTCAATATCCTTTTGTGCATATAGATAAGCCTCAAAAGAGAGGCGCAGTGACTTAGGAAAAATCTGTCATTGAGAATACTGGTGTTTCTCATCAGTGTCGACGATCAAAAAGGAAGCACTCCCTTTTATGTAAAACCACACCATTCTCCCCAGTGCCTCTTACATGAGGTGGATATGTATGTTTTGTACTGATAGTGTCTATTCCTGATAATGTCTATCCTATGATAGTGTCTACTCCTGAAAGTATCACGTTTTTGCAAATTATAGAACAGTTTGTGAACACTCTGGGCTTTGACTGGGCAAGTGACTTTGAAGGAACTTGCTTGGGTCTATTTAAGTTGTGATGGGTCAGTTATGACACATTGAATACGTAAGTTAAAACATATTCAAGGTTCTTTCATGACATCTCTTCAGAGTAGAGCTTTTAACATTTTCAACTTTGTGAAGTCAAAAATGTTATCTAAACCACAAATTGCATTTCATTTGCACTGTCTTCTCCTGGTAGTCTTTTGTGATCTAGAGTGATAAATGTTTCCAGTGAAGCTGAGCACTTTCTTCGATTTTATCACATGTTTTTTTCTCCAGCAATTTTGTGATTGGGATTTGAGAATACTACTGACTAGCTGGAGTAGGATACTGTAAGAAGGATTGTCCACATCTCACTTTTTTGAGATACAAGGCCTGCCCAGATCTTGATTTCCAAGTATCTAAATGATGACAGTACTTCCTTCTTGGGTACTGGGGTCAAAATACCTAGAATTTTTTCCAAGAAGCAGCCCTTTAGCAGGACCTTCCCACTTGTTGAAGTCAAATTAGTATATGTGAATGCACCAGTTTTGAGAAAAGTTATGCAGGAAAAACTTTGTTAACTTCAGGAGGAAAGCACAAAAGAAAGCCACATGAGACATGGTATTTCTTGTCCTCTGTTTCTGCCCATTAGTAGTCAGGGCATTCACTTAGTGTGCAAGAGACCCTGGTTCAAAGTTCTGAGTTTTCACAAGTTGAACAAATATTTGAAGCAGTCCACCACACTTGTGCAGAGTTATCTGTACCACAATACAGCTATATAGCTCTCTCTGTAGGCAATTCCTGTTGTTTTATACTGCTTTGTAAAGCTCCCCCCTCCCCAAACTAAAACAAACAATAAACTCCCAAAACAACAAAAAGCCCACAGCATTTTCCATTGAATGAGAAAATCTCATTGTGTCATTTTTACCTTTGGTTTATATGATGTGAAGGGCTGTTAAACATGACAAAGGTGCCACAGGTTTTTTATTCTACAGATTAGGTAGGTGATTGTCCTTTAATGTAATACTGTTTTGTTTATTTGTGTAGCTCTATCAGTTCCAGGTAAAATTCCTGCTATTTTCTGGCTGTCACAAGCCATAATTGCAAAGTGCTTTATTTTTTCATGGCTGTGCTCCAAGGCCTTTGAAGAATGCTCATGAGGTTTAGGGGTGAGGGGTGTCTGAGTTTCCATGCAGAAGAGCCATGGTAATATGAGACAAGCAGCTGTGAGAGGAAAAGTGCCAAAGATCCAGAACACAATCTGTGCTATGAATAAAGCAGTACAATAACAGGTTACCTTATTTTAAAAACACGTGATGACATGCCTTGCTGTCTTGTGGAAAAGAAAAATTACCACTTACTTATTCAGGGCACTTTTGCTTAGCCTAGACTCTTCAGCTTCTTGTTGCTTAGTTTGCTCTTGGATGACCTTTTCCCAGAAGTTCTTCAGCTCTTCTGCATCATGACCACCCATCCTGTGGCATCTAAAGTTCGTATGCTTGCTCATTTTCTGAAAAGCAATTTGGAGGTCAGAGCAGTCAAAAGCCTAACCTGAGGCAGATACTCTCTTACTTAGCCCCTTGAAATTTCATTCTCAGGAAGTGCTATTAAAATAAATTATGTCACCCAAAAAGAATAGGTAACTGGTGTGTAGTCTGCCTTGAACTAAAATATAAGGCATTGAAACAGGCCTTAGGTGACAGTTGAATGGCATAACGATATTTTTGCTGCTGAGTAATGACTGTGCATGGCACAGTTCACCGAAATATTGTGGATGCCTCAGTATGTGTGATATTTTAAGTAATTTTAGAAGAACTTGTGAAAAATGCTTTCAAATATAGTGCCATTGTCACTGGAGTTCAGATTAGATGTGAAGGACTTTCCTATTTTCTATCTTCCATATTCTTAAAACAGATCATAGATGCTTTATCTCAGGGAAATGCACTGCTCCTAAATGATTCCTTTTGCTACTCCAAATGATGTCATGTACAAAATATACAAGGGAATTATGAATCTGAATTGAAACACACACAGTGCAAAGCCCTGAGAAGGTTGTTTTTATCTTGTTCTATTTTTTATCAAAATTCAGTCTTATAAGCTGTTTAAAGTATAGCTCATTGAAATACAGCGATCAGTTCCAATAAATAATGACAGAAAATAGACTTTGTCTTTGCTAAATGCATGCTATTGAAACATTAAAATTCTCATCAAGTCTGATGTCCTTGCTGATATTACCGTATTGTGTTGATTATCAGATGGTAATGGTACTTTGAAAAGTTAGATTCTGTAGCCTATTTCCTGACAAACTGAATCAGCCTCCTCTATTAGGCCCTACCCAGAAAGAAAAACCCCAAAAACCTAAACTCCAGAGTTTTCTACTACTAGATCAGCACTTAATTTGAGGGTTGCTATGAAATAAACCCCTTGCTTCCTTGTGTTTACTTGTATTCTGCTATCATTAGATACTTTTACCAACACTCCACTCTGTAATAGCGATGAATGAATGCCTCATAGACCCTGATATGGACTTGTGACTCTTCTTTCTTGATGATTTCATACTTTAGGAGCTATTCTTGATAAATACAATAAAGGCTATGCTAATGTAGGCCAATCTGAAGAAACATTTGCTTTGTACAGTGCTGTAAAGTGGAAGATCAGAGTAACCGTAAAGGACAGTCAGATGTAATACAATTAATGCAGATTTCTGACAGGTTACTATCAAATACAGTATTTGAAATTCCTGGCACCTTAAAAGTAAGTTTTAAGCTAAGTTCTGAGCATCTTCCTAAATTGAATATTTTAGATTTGTCATAATTTTCATGTATCAATTTTTTAAAAAAAAGATTGGTAAAAACAAATAATTTTGCCAAACTTGGTGCAAAGTCTGGCTGGAATGGAAGAACTGTATAACAAAAAGAAAAATCTCTTTGAGATACATTCTTTTTCCATTGAAAATTCCAGTTGCTTAAAGACCAGCACAGCCCAACTGGAGTGATAAGCATGATCATGTAATATAACCTCCTGTGTGATGGAGTGCCTTGAGTGATTAGAACACTGGTCCTCTTCACAGCAAGGTCAGCAAGAGCTGCACTATCATGAAAACAACCAGATATTCTTCTCTGAGACAAACAGCATTTTTCTAGTATTTCCCTTTATGTGGACTGGGGATGCTGTAGATGTAGATGTGTGATACAACAGCAATTGTTGCACTGGTGTGGGTAGAGCAATTCTACTAACACATTTTGCTAAATGTGTTGTGCTTGGCAATGAATATGGTCTAAATGGGAATATGGGTAATGTTAATAAAGCTTTGTCTCACTCTGAGGTCCCAAAATAATAGTATTATTTAAGGCTTCATCTTGCAAAAAAAATGCCTGTCACGGATGCACTGGAACATGCCCTATCTGTGTCCTAATTCCATTGGCCTTGAGCAGTGTTAAAATAAATGTTCTGGTAATAGCTTGTTACAGCGAGTGATGGAATCTGATTATTTCATCATTCCTGGATCAGCAGGTCACATGGGCCTTTGCACCATTTAGAGGCTCTTCTATCACTAGCAGCTGTCCACTTGACACTCTACAGATAATTATCCCATTGCCTCAGAAGCCAAGTGCAAGTTGCTGACAAACTGAATCAGTGTGCCCTCCAAACCCTATTATACTTTGCCTCATATATGAATCTGCCATAACACATTAACCTTTAATTAGAGATTAAATTTTTATGATTATTAAACTTCTAGTTGGTGTTCTCCAAATGGTACAAAGAGGGTCTCCAGTCTTTATCTGAGATTTAAATTAGTTAGATTTTGAGGGGGTGCATGAGGGTTTTGGCTGACTTAAGCCTTGTCTGCTCTACTGAAAAGAACACACTGTGATCAAAGAGGTGCCCAAAAGATGGAGGTAATTCTGCAAGTTTCAGTCTGCTAGGTTTGTGGGTCTTTTGCAAGTCAAGAACATTTGCTATGAGTTCCTAGGAACACCAGTGACAGTTAATATTTCACATGGTATTGCTGTGGTCCTTGCTAAGACAGATTCTTGATGTAGAGCTTTTGAAGACCGTACTGTCTGCATTGCTGGCTAGCCTCTTTCATGGTATGATGTGTAAAAGCATCATATTTTTCAGCCTGGCTTTATGACATCTAGGTGTAGAGACTAGGATTCATGTGTACTGTAATACCTGCTTTTCTTTATGCTAGTTAAAAGATTCTTCTTAGGAGCTTGGTTTGAATTTCTGAGTAACCCTTTGTATATAAAAAAAATCTTTATTATTGCTCTAGATAACATTTTTTGTTGATGTGTGATTTTTTATTTTTTAGATGTTCCAATAACATAAATTAAATTTACACTGACAACTGGACTTAATACTGTCAAAGTTCTTCTTGATTCCTTCACTCAGATAACTCAGGACTCAGTAACAAGTAGAACAATTAGATTTTCCCTGTAAATAAAAAGCACACTTTCTTACAGTCACTAGGCCAGTTTTGTCTGGGTGGGCAGTGGGCAAAGAAAATAGGTTCATCATTCCAGAGATATTAAAGTCACGGGGGTGTCTTTCTGACTCCTAATGGCAGGTTGTTTTAACATGTTTATCTACTGATATGAATGTAAAATAACCAAGAGCAAGCACTTCTATTCAAAATTATTCTTTCAGAAGACTTGAAATATTGTAAGTATCATTTATGAACTGAAAATTTATGCTATAAAACTTTCTGCAAAATATTTTCTATGCAGAGTTACTAAAATGTGCGTAACACTGGTGCAAGACAGTCTCTTATTAAATATTCAACTAAGATAGTTAAGGATGAACTATGATTATATAGGTTTTGCTGTTCTACCTGCCCATGTGAAGTATAGTTTGCTGCTTTTGTAGAGAGCCAAGCTGATAAAACAACATTTAAATTAGAATGAAATTAGATCTTGGTTAAAGTGGTTTATGCATTTGGTAGCCCTGAACCTCAATTGTCAAAAACATGTAAGTATGTACAAAAGAGTCTTTATAGCATTCATCATTTACAGAAATTAATTTATATGCTAACATATTATTAATTTATGGAGAATGTCCACAAGAAGAAGTAATTGTAAAAACAAAATTAATGACACTGTAAAAGAAAAATCTCCTACATTTATAATCAAACCATAAATCAGAGGGCCATGCAGCAATCTGTAAGACAGCAAATAACTCATGAAACACAGCACCTACATATAATACATTGTTTTAAACTCATAAAATCATAGAGACTCTGAATATGCTGAATTGGAAGGGACCCACAAAGATCACTGAGTCCAGCTCCTGGCCCTGCACAGCACCATCCCCAGGAGTCACACCATGTGCCTGAGAGCATTGTCCAAATGCTTCTTGAACTCTGTCAGGCTGTGACCACTTCTCTGGGGATCCTGTTCCAGTGTCCAACCACCCTCTGGATGAAGAGCCTTTTCCTGATAATCCAGCCTAAACCTCCCCTGATCCAGCCGTTTCCTTGAGTCCTCTCACTGGTCACAAGAGTGAGGAGGTTGATACCTGCCCCTCTGCTTCTCCTTGTGAGGTCATGTCTCAGAGACAGTTTAGAGGAGGTTTGAATTGTGAATGATGAACGGCTTTCCCTCTACAGATTTATCCCATACAAGGGGGAGGAAATTTTTCTTCTAGCTGTAAGTCATATGCACAACTTTTGTTCACTGAAAAAAAACAGGTATAGACAAAGCCAGTGGTACAACCTTCTCTCATTTAAGCTGATCTGCATCTGAGTGTGCTTTGGTAAGGCGTTAAATTAGTAGGTTCCCACATGCTCTGGTCTTAGCCCCTGCCTGGTCTGCATGTATTGAACTAATGCAATCTCAGTCTACCTCTGCTGAGGTACAAAAAGGAGTTTTAAAAAGTATCCAATGCAAGTAATTTCTTTTCTACACACTTGTAATTTCTACTTTGGACTCTTTCTGGAGAAATTTTAAGAGCCAGAAATGGCTCTTGATGTTTCAAACAAAATTGCTATTTTGAGTTACCTTTATGTGAAATAAACAAGCTGGAGAAGAAAATATTTTCTAAAGTCTCAGGAGCCATTTTTTAACCTTTTTTCAATCTTTCTATTTAACATGTGTCTTAAGATAGCTATAGTCTTAAAAATTCAGTATTTTATACAGACAGACTTGTAGGCAAAATGTTTGCATTTTTTCTTTTTAGCGAGAAGGATTTCAATATATTCAGTAAAACTGTTAGTTGAACATATTTGGAGAAAAATATCAATGTGATTTTTAGACTGATTTATGCATAATTTAAAGAATAATTGGTTTGGCTACAAAAAGAAAACCACTTTATGCTTTTTCCTTACTGGAAAATATTTTAATCAATGATGTAAAACAATATTTGAATGTTTCCAAAGTTTATTTACAAAATTTTTGCTGAAAGACAGTCTTTAACAAGAATTATATTTTCTATATGTAAATATACATATCTTAAAAATATTTCCTTTCTAAAAGTTGGAGATAAGTCTAATTTTAACTCTTTCCATGAATCTGACGATTCAGCCAATTCTAATATGGAACATAAGCATATTCCTGGAAGAATTTCCACAGACCATTGTAAACAATGGAAATACTATCTTTGACTTTAACTAGACTCAGTCCCTTGGGTCATCTCATGACCATGAGCTGGTTTATCTTTGTTTGGACACTAATTAATATCCTATTCCTTTTGCCCTTCACCAGCGTTTGTTTGCCTAAGCAGGGAATGTTTTCCAGCATTATATATCTACTTCAGTACAGTTCAAAGCTGGTTTATAGTGCTCCTTAAAAAATTAAAAAAAAAAGCTCAAAGCACTGAGAAGTTTTAAATTGCACAAAAAGAATGCATAATTTTGATGAGTATCTCCTTACTTGTTCCTCTTATGGTGGTTTTCCTTTCAGCTGAAGTGTGTGTAATACAGAAGTTCTAGTAATACCAAAAAAGATAGTAACAAGTAATAGCTTAATAACTGAAGTTATGACTAGAGTAAAATGGAAGGATACCTCTTATATTTTATAAATCACATAAGAACAGAATAATTTTCATAAAGGTATACTGAAATATACAGAATTCCAGGTCATGGAGGGAACAAGAAGAAAACATTTTTCAAATTCGCATGATTTAACAAAACATAAAATTAATGTATATCTAGGCAAGTTTAATAATCAAGACAGGAAGAGAAAATCTTATTTTGGCCAAAATACAAGAATATAAATGCTTACTTTGATTGTATAGTAGCTTCCTCTTCTGTCAAAGTATGGTTTTCTTGAGTGATTACTGAATCATGTCAGTTTTACCCCTGGGTTCCCCTTTTCAAGAGAACTCCAACTGCCAGGAATAACTGATGAAATCTATTCATCCGTCACTCATTTTTATTTGGGAGTGATGACATCTGCTACTATGAATTAGCTTAATGGCAGCGGGGGAAAAAACCCCAAACCCACAGTCCCATTTTGTGAAGCCTGCAACACACCACGAGTTATGACCAGACAGTTACAGGGCACAAACTCTGAATGCCACGTTTGATCTGTGCTATAAATTTTGGCAGGTGCCACTGATGTCATAACTTGGCTCTGGAGAAACTGTTACTCAAGTCAGATCCCACAAGTGTGGATCACTGTAGCGTAACCTCCATATGACTTGCAAGAATTCAGCACCCTTCCCTCCAAGAAAAAGGATAGATCTGAAAAGATCATGTTGAATAACACATCTTGTCTCACATTTGTGCTTCTGAGTGACTGACAGATAAATAGATTTCTTTTCCACCTCTTTTGAAGTGTTGGTCTGTAAAAGCACCTGGTGGACTACATGACAGGATTCCAGCTAAGCTGTTAATACATTCAATAGTGCAGGAATTTGACCAGCTGCAAGCTGAATCATAACATATATAATTTGTTACAGAACTTAACACTTCCACTTCTTGGACAGATTCTTCCTCCTTCCACTGGTAATCCTGGGTGAACAGAAAAACACAAGCAAGTAAGGTGCTACTTACTCTGACAAAGGGAGAGCAGATAATGACAGACTTTCCGCTTTCAGCTTTTATTGGCAACCTGACTGTATAACCTTTTGGTAGTTTGGCAAGTTCTACCTTGAATTTAATTATATTTCTTACTCCAGGTATTTTTAGTGACAGCTTGCTCCAGACTTTTTCGTGACAGCTACTGTAAGTTTTCTTTTAATATAAAATCTGAATGTATTCAAGAGAGAAGTTACCCTTCTCATGTCTTCAAGCTATGTAGGGCAGAAATCCCTTCCCCTCTCCTTCCTTGTTTTGATATTATGGCATTTAAGGACTTTGAAGTCTTTTCACATTCATTCTATGGATAGAGAGATAGGTATCATGACTCTTTTCTGTGGTGTCATTAAACACAAGCAATGAGAACTGTATGTCACATTCCAGCTAAGTATTAGTCCTTTGTATGCCTCCTTATTTTGTTTGGATAGAACAATTGGAATCTAGAATCACTTTCATCTTTTCCAGAGAAGTGCAATGCTCATTACAACTTTCTAATTGATTCATGCACTCATCTAGTTCTCCTCTTATTTTTTGCAACTTACAAGGTTCAGCTTATGACAGAAATTTTAATCAAACTGCCTCTTGTGCCATTTTCTCTATTCCAATCCTTCCAGTAATCTTTCTTTTGTTTTAGAAATTCAGTTCTCTATGCTTATGACAACCTTCCTGTTCTCCAGAAAATTTCTTCAACTCGCTGTTCATTTTGTGCCAAACACTGTTGCTCAAAACATTGTTTCTAAGACAGCTCTGGATAAATTCCTTTTTTAAACTTCTCACAGTTAGGGAGCTTTCACTAAAAGATGTTAGCTCATTTTAACAACTTCTAAGTTTAAATAGATACACCCTGGTGAGAGCATAAGAAATAAAAGCTGGTTCCTCCACAGGGAAGAGAAGAAGGGTAAAGAAGAGGCACATGGTCTGCCTTATCTCCTAACATAAAGAGTAACAGGCACTGGATGTGGTTAATAGACAGTGAGAAAGAAAGAGAGAGGGAGATTGCAATGTATCATTAAGTATCCTTATAGAATCCATAATTAGTTCAGATGAACAGCTAAATTAATTTTTCCACTAATCAATCAGTAAAACCTCAGCATTGCTACTGTTAGTGTAGGTGAGCCATGAAATGTAACATGAAGCTGGTAAATCACTGTTCCAGGACAGACTGCTCTGACTGATGGCTGATCCTGAACCCTAGACAAATGCCCAAATTGCTGATGATGGTGTCAGACTCTTACAGTTTCTCATCTTGAAGCTGCTCCTCTTCATATAAATAATGCAGAATTCTGGGCTTAAGAGGCAGTACCAATAGCATTGCTTGTTTGATCTCCTGTATGTCTCAGAGGCGCGTTTTGCACTTTCCCAGACTGTCAAATATATTGTTCACATTTTGTCTACTAGGTATCCTAAGGCATACTTTTTCATGGCAAGCAAGTTATGGAATTTGTTTTGAAAAATCTGAATTTCACTACAGCCCAGACATAAAACAGATCTTGAAATTCCACTTATATTCTTGTGCTGAAACTGCCCCGATTCAACACCTCTGAGAACTCACATACAGTTCCATTGTGCAATGTCAGTGGTGCCTAGTGGTAAGAAAGCATAAGAAACATTAGGGAGAGGATGAGGCTGCAGCAAGGCACACGGAAATAATCAGAGATTTTTGATCATTGTAAATAAAGTGACTGAGAAATGGAAAGCAAGACTGATTGATCACTGTAGTATCAGTCTGCTACAATGTAGAGATAGCAGCATAGTCTACTCCAGCCTTCTTGTTGTTCAGAGTCAGCTGAAACAATGTTATGTGACTTTAGTAGTAGTATAGATTTTCTCTATAGACTTGTCAGACAAATCAATATTTTGAGTAAATTATTTCAAGTTTATAAAGCACATAGACACCACTATATGTTCAAAATTTTACAGCCTAACTTGACAGTTTCACCTAAGAATTTGACAAGTCTGTAGTGTAGCTCTCACAGTAAGGCTCTGACAGTTGCTTCTGCTCATTTGTAATGATTTAAATCTATAGGTATCAGATAATATTGTCGTGCACTGACATAGCCTTTGTTAAAAATGACTGTGTTTTGGATGTTGTATTGCAGTAATTCACTTTGCTACCCTTTTACCACCTCGTATTTTTTGCCAGTTGGAGTAGATATAGCCATTTATATTTCTTTTGCTTTATGTGAGTTATTGATGCTGTCAATGAAATGCTTGTTTGCATTAGGTAACCAAAACTTATCCTTCATTAAAAGGAAGACAATTAATTTGTTAAAGTCCATTGAAGATTTCATTGGGCACTTAGCTACAGTGATGTCCATATAGTCTAACACTCTACAAAACATGTATTTCTTTCCCTCTGTTTTACTTGGTCATATACACTTAACTACCAGAAAAGGAAGTAGCCTAGTCTCAGATTTTTTTACTTCCATTTCCTTATCGGGACTGTTTTTATTTTGTCTATTGCACATTATTTTCAAGCATGAGGGGAAGACATCAAAAGAAATGAAGGCTAAATTGGGCTACAGCAGCTGATTTCTGATTTTCACTGACATAAATCTACTGCCAGCTTGCAGAGCCTGTAGCACATGATGTAGGCTCCCTCATGGAAGGGCTCCGTAACTGATGCAAGGTGCATCAAACAGGTCAATGTGGGATGTCATGATGAAGTGTACATAGTACTGCAGTTTTTGTAAGCTCTGGGAAAGAGTTCTTCCTGTGTTATGAACTGGTTTAACACAGAAG
The DNA here is from genome assembly GCA_039654755.1 of Calcarius lapponicus. Taxonomy (NCBI): domain Eukaryota; kingdom Metazoa; phylum Chordata; class Aves; order Passeriformes; family Fringillidae; genus Calcarius; species Calcarius lapponicus. Next base: position 40,176,057 of record CM077481.1, read on the forward strand.
GTTTAAGACAAAAGACCAAAGAAAGCTAAGCCTCTGTGAATGAAATGGATCAGACCCAGAAAAGCTTGAAATATACTAGAAAAATGTGGTTAAAACTAAACAAGGTTAGATGTCACTGCCAAAAAATTAATAAGTTTTATTTAACAGTAAGAGAGGCAAAGAGAAAGAAAGAGAAAAAAAAAAAAAAAAAAGAAAGAGAGAAACAGAGAAAGAAGAGAGTGGGGGGGACAGGGAAAGGGTGACATGGGTTAGGTAGAAACCCTTCCGAGGGTCCCAATGACATCTCGTTGCTCCCCTCTGTCGGGTCTTCCTGAGGCTCCCCTGCGGCTGCCGCGCCCATGGCGCCCGGCAGTGTGTGGAATCCCGTGGATGGATGGATGTACCCGCGGGCAGCGGGGACGCCCCGGTGCCTCCCTTGCAGGGCCCCGGTTTGACGGCGTCCCCTGCAGCGCTGCGGCTCTGTCGCACCGCGCCGCCGTGCCCCGGAGCGGGCTCTGGGGGCCCTTGGGGGATCCTGTGGCGGCCCACGGCACCCCCGGGTCCTTCGTGTGCCTGCGGCTTCTCCGGGGCGAAGGGGCCCCTCGGCCGAGCCCTCTGCAGAGCCGGGATGGGCGGCCAGGGCCTCTCAGCAGAGGCCTTTGCCCCACAGGCCAAAGCCGCTCCCCCAGCTCTGTGCGAGCCGAGCGCGGGCCTGGCAGCTGAAAGCCCTGGGCTGCGCTCTCCCCTCGCAAGGTGCTGAGCTGTGCTCCGTGAATTTATTCTTCTGCCCCAGCCCTGAGTTGTTGCTTTACTTATCTTCATCAGCGAACAGTGTAGGGCCTCAGTCAGGGCCCTGTTCAGGGTGTCATGGTCTTCTCTGCAGCGTTTGTAATACAGTTTTGGCATAACAGGCAAAAGTCCTTCATGAAGATATTTAAGTCATAAACTATAATATTTTACTATTCAATGTACTGTCTCAACATTTTTCTTCTATCTTTACTACTCAGCAAATGCAGACACCAATTACACATTCAGGAAATTTCTGTAGTGATCACTTGCTGAATCTTCCACACTTTCACCTATGCAGTGCTAATTGTCTTTAGTTGTCTGACTTTAACTTGAAGGGTCAAGCTTCTTTTAGCTTGAAAATTAGGATGATCTTCAACTAGACAGAAAAACAATCCACAAAGGTTTAAAGGTTCTTATTAGATACTGTCTGGGGACAATGCTGCTAATGGTAGGGTTTATTTAAATGCTCTCTTGTCTACACCAGATAGGGAGGTATAGTATGAATAATCTGTGGGATAACATGCCAGAAACACTGAAAGGGTAGGGGGAGTCAAGGTAGAAGTACTGCCTCTGGCCCTGTGAATGATATTGCTAAGCTCATTTAAGCAGACATCATACTAGAAGGTGTGATTCACCTGTATCACTCCAAGTTGAAATGTATTTATCTCCAATGAAGTCAGGTGACTTATGTCACAGGTCCTATATTACATCACATTTCCCGAAGAAATGTAAAATGATTGTACAAGATAAGCAATTGGAGAAGCCTGATATCTTGAACACTAGGGCTGTATGGTGTAATACTACTTGATCTACAGCTTAAAGAAAGGCTTGTCTGTGAAATGTGCAGAAAAAGGAACAGAAAAAGTCCAGAATGGAGGACAACACAGTGGTCCTATGTGAGGGAGGTTGGAGGGTCCAGAGGGGGGTGAAAATGATGTAATACCATAAAATCAATATTTGTGACAAAGCTAATTGAAATTTGGCATGAACAAACATGAGGGGACCAATATAAAATCTACTTGGGGTAGGAAATTACCCTGTCAAATTCCTTTGAGTAAGTCTGATTTTGCAATCTGAGTTGACAGCTGGTCAGTGCTTTGCACTGTGTAATTGTATTACTGGAACTGAAAAGTTGACTTCACTATCCTAAGGAAAAGGAGCTTTCCCCGAGAGGTTGCATCAGGGTACCCAGTTTGTTCAAGATTCACTCTTAATAACTCTCCAAAGTAAAGAAGCAGGTTATTATACTCATAAAGTCTGGAAAAAGAGCTGGTGTATTTCAGCTGACAGTGAGAAAGGATTTGTATAAGAACAAGTTAATGTTTTATTCATATTAACATGCTCAGATCTACAAGTTACATTGTGACTTGCTAAGGAAGTAGTGCAGTGTTTTCCTTGTATTTTCAATTAATTAGTTAATAAAAAAAATCTGTTGGTACATCATGGAATTTTAACACAACTTTGCTTTGTGGTATTTGCAGCCCTTTAATGTTCTGATAGCATGATAGTCGCTTGATGGACTTGAACATTCAAATTTTAAATTATTTCTGATAAATAACTGAGGTATTCCCAACTCCATATGACTTGTTGCACTGAGCTGTTACTTTGATTTGTTCCTCTAATGATTTATCACATCCTACCTATGTTATTAGGGCACCAAATTGTTCAGGACTACCTTTTAAATCAGAGAATGTAGCAAAATCTGTCCTTAGTCCTAATAGGCTGCTTGGTGGTTGATAGTGTAATAAGCAATATTTCTGTTTAAAAACTTTATTTTCTTTAAATGGTACCTAAATATTAACCTGCCTAAATCACTGACTGTTGTTGAGAAATATCTTAGAGTTTAAACACACAGACAAATGACCCATGATCTCCAGTAATTTTTTTTCTACTTGTTATTTTAATCTGCTGCAAGAATGAAGAGCCACAATGTTGCTTAACGAGCAAAAGGCAATCTGAGTAAATTTCTACTGTAACAAGGAATGGATAAGAGAAAACCAGCATTAAGGGAAAGCAATTGGTGGTGAGGCCCTGAAGTTCAGTCTGTGCATTTCAGGGTCTTTAGCAGGCTTGTATCTCTATGACAGACTACTTCTATTCTGGTCTGAAATTCTCTCAGCATTTGTTTAATGTGTACTGGATGGGTTCTTAGAGCATGCCTGTTATTTACTCTTACGTGAAAGTAAGTTCTTCATAAGTGCCCTTTCATTTCAAGCACCAGTGCTGAAGTATAAGCAACCTGAGTGTATTTGAATTACTGTTTGTTGTGGGCTAAGAAGTGGGTTTATGCAATACGAACGAGAAGATGTATAGTAAATTGCAACCCATAGCAGCATGTTTATGTATCCAAGGTGTTGAAACATTTTCTTCCTTGTTTTCAGTAGTAAACTGGGTTAATGAAAATATATAAGAACACAAATTATGCAAGAGTATAGTTTTCTGACTTACAATTAATGTTTAATTTTCCTGGGGATTATTTCTTTTCTTATAGGAATCTAGGATCAAAACCTCATTGCCTCAGACATTTTGAGTAAGACTGAACAAAGCACCACCAAGTGCACTGAGTAATCAGAGTAAAATGCCAGAAAAATGTATTAAATTACCCAATTAGTATTTTCTATTTATCATTTTTATGCTTCTGCACCCCTATATATGCTTCCTTTTACCTTTTATTAAATGACAGATAGGCTCATGTGAAAGAGCCAAAATCCATTCCATGAGGCCCAAAACTCAATAATGGAAGGATCAGCAGCTGAGGCTTTTACCAGGTGCAGTATTTCGCAACTGGGCAGATGAAAAATAAATTTTTTAGTTGTTTTTGATCTTGAATCTTGGCTCAAGATTTGATGAAGAAGATCTCTGACCTTAAATAATGGCAACAGTAAGACTGAAAACAAACTAATCATGACTCTGAAACTGTGGGGAAAATGTGGTACTTTTAAAAAGCAGACCTCCTAGGTGAAGCTGCTGTACTTTCTATAACTGTATTGCACAGCTGTACAGTTACTCTGCCAGTTGCCATAATTTGCATAGCTTATTTTTGAGTCCTAATGAATACTTCTTGCAAATAAGACCCGTCTTACTGAACATTGTCTGGGTACCTGGGTCCTAATTATTTTAAAAACAGATACTGACAACGTTGAAATTTCTGGTGGGAACAAAGCTCATTTTCTCACCTTTTATCAGGGACCATAATTCCTTCTTCCTCTATGGCAACACCATAAAGAGAGCATGACACAGTAGGGACTATTGCTTTTGGCTGCCGTGCAAGTATCAAAATATACCAGAATAGCTTTCTATCCCTTTCTAAATAAGCATTAAGTATCTCAAGTTAGAAGGCATTTTGCTGCCAGCAGAGGATTAAATTTTCTGCCATGCCTGTGTTTTGGCTCACTTTAAAGTAGAATGTTTTGTTCTAGAGCTTCCTACTAATATATTCAATAGCTCCTGGGCTTCATTTTAACTGTATTGCTCCTTTTTGATTTGATTTAACATTATCCATCAATGTCAGAGGTCCTTCTGACACCCCGTTATGAACATTCACTACTTCCACACCCTGGATACGGCTGCACAGGCTGAGGCAGTGGCCAGCCCCTCTTGCCTCAGCTAATGCCTATTGCCTCTGCCATGCTAGCAGCTACCTGCTGCTCCTCTGCTCTGCCAGATGCAATGCTGAAGGAATTTCCTGAGCTCTGCATCTAATGCACCCCAGAGGTTTAAAGAGTCAGAAGGGTAGGTCCCTGCTCATACACAGGTTTTGGTGGAAATTGTTTGGGGACAAATCGCCTGAGAAACTTATGTGGCAGGTTTGACAAGAGGAATGCTGAGGTCTCTCACAGCTCACTGTAGCCAAAACATACCAGTTTTATCCTGTGTTATCTCAGACATGAAGGAAAGCCTAGCTTTCATTAATGCTCTCATTTGCTGTCTCTTGTTGCACTGATGAACTACATACCATGTTTCTCTATTCAAATATTTCTTTTGTCCCAGTTAAAATTTATGTTAGAAAATACTTAACTCCAGGGAACTGGACAAAATGGTAAAAGTGGCAAATATTTTTAAAATGAGAAAAACAACATCTGAAGGAGGCAGAAATAAAACTGTTCACAAAGATTTAGAAACAACAAATGTCCATTGTGGTGATGGACATTTCTAGGTGGGAAAAAGGCTATGGGTGAGAGCATTTACTTCACTGGGGTTTGTGCACATTGATGTCAAAAGATGGTGACCATCCCGTTGCCAAACTATCTTTAGTTTAAAAGGAGTGATAGCCTAAAGGCTGATAATAAAGATGAAATCACACAATTGAGCGGGCTTTCCAAAAGCAGATGCTGCCTGAAAACATATTTAAATGTTATCATCCATTCATTCTCTTTCAAGGCACAAATTGCTAGTAAGAAATTATGTCTTCATGAGTCTAGGAGAGATGATTTGAAAAAGTAAGGATTTTTTTGAGAAATAAAAGTATTTTGGTAATTACAGAAATAAAAATCAATTTTGACCTTAGACTCGGGAAACTCTGGGGTTCTGAACAGATAGTTCAATGACTTGCCTTCAGTCTGCCAGCAGGTGAGAGAAAATTGATTCAACTTTACTAGTCTTATGAAATGCTCCTGAGTTTTAAATCCAGTGTTTTGTTTTGGGTACCCTATGGCTATTTTAAAGAATCTGTTTCCTAAAGTTTTTGTTGTGAGGAAAAAAAAGTTGCTGCAAAAGAGGACAAATAATTGTTTAGAAGAGATTTTCTGGAAAATATGTTTTCCACAAAACAGATCATTTTAACTTTTGGTCTTTTCTTCATTCATCTTACTTTTAATGCTTTCCTACATCTTTGTCATGTGGGTGCAAGGTTGCAGGCAGGGGTGTGGACTTTATGGACTCCTGTTTCACAGCAAAAGAGCTCATCAGGTGCCAATGGCTGTCAGTTTTTCTAACTAATTTCCATATTAATTATGTAATTAGTAAACTGCTCTAGAAGAGAAAGGTTACAGCTATATTGGGAAGCACAGTGAGGAAAAAAAAGCATTTAAAAACCAAAGGAAATTACATTTGTCAATATATGCTACAAAAGAGGAAAATAAAATCTCACATTCTGATAATTAAGTTCAATTTTGGTTGGGTAAGAAATATGTTTGTGCTGAGATGTTACAGGTTAATTTAAAATGAGGTCTGACTCTGGTTACGTTCTGCCCAGCCTACTTTAAATGCAACAATTGCCCTTTATAATCAAGCCATTAGAGTAACATTAAAATGTAGTTCTCAGAAACAACATAGTAATTTATCAAATATTGCGTTAGTTTCCTTGACATTTTAATTTACAAGCTCTTTATTATTAGTTTGGTCTCTCAGTTATTAATTACTTGAAAAAACATGTCATTTTTCATGTCTTATATAAACAAATACAAGAAAAGGGTCAAATTTTAATCTTCATGAAACCAGCATAAATCAAAGATAACTGCACTTAGTTGGTGAAAGATGTATGACAGAGACTCATCTCCTCTCATATCTAAGCAGACACAAAGGAAAGTAGGGAAGTTTGTTTTAAGCATTATGTAGAATATACATAATTTGTTTACAGTAAAAGAGATGTCTTTTCCCTTTCAGTTTTCAACTTCTTCAGTAATAAACCATTATTAATAAACCAAATGACTACCATTCAATTTCTCAACTGTTGTTTCTTTCAGTCAAGTTATGTCTTGAAATGTTTTCTGTAACGTCTTGGATGTCAGTAGCTGAAGCCTATAAATAAGGGATTCTCAAGCAAGAAGAAAAAAAGGAAAAAGGAAAAAAAAGTAAAATCACCTTTTGCTTCTGTTGGAAAAGCAGTGGATCTGTGCTTGCTTATGAGCTCATGTTTATGGCATGTATATTTATTTTATTGAAAACCAGTAATTTTGAGTTTTAGCTCAGAAAACCTGGCATTGACATAACTCTTATTGTAATTTTATTCCATTGCTAGGACTGTGATTACTAGACTACTTAATAATTTCAAGCTGAATATGAACAAATTCACCAAGACCATCATGTGAAATTGTCAGCATTGAAAGAATTTTGAGCACATATAACCAAATGATCTGGAAAGCACAGTACTGTACATCAAGTCAAAGCTGGCCCTTTAAATTCACAACTCAAGCACTAAAGCTAAGAAAAGAGATAAGCTAACACCACTGAGGTGATACTAGAAGAGATGTGGCTTTTTTTCAGAAATTTGCAGAATGCAAGGCTGGCACATCAGTAGTGAAAGCATAAGTAATGCTTTTTACTTACAAATCTAGCAGCATTTTATGTGGAATGTAAGTGTTAATGTTTTCATTTTATAGATGGAAAGAACGAGACTTTGAGGAGTAAAGTAATTTGCTCAAAGCAGCTCTATAACTGATCCAGGAATCCATTTATTATATAGCTGCAGTGAGCCTGCATTATGCTATGCTTAAACTGGAGACTGAGATAAACTTTCTGAGTTGCATCTTCTTTTCCATCTTAATGTGCTTTCTCTGAGCCACTGTTGGGCATGAACAAATACTGGGATAAAATATGCTGTTGTGATGTTTCTAATGAAGGAGAAATCAGGAAACATCAGAGATCTTCAATATTCTGCTTTTGCCATAGATGTTCAGTATCCCTGTAAAAAAGGCTAATGTGGCTGTGTCGCTAGTAAGTAACAACATTTTTCTCTATTTCTTCTTTTATTTTTTAATCTTATTCAGTCTACTATTTTATGAATTGCCATAATTAGATGTTGATAATCTGTTTTAGTGAGAACAAAACCACAAATCCTATCAACATAACAGCTGGCTGCCTCCAATGATTACTGTCTTCACTTTTAATGTGTATTTTAGAGAATGGTCATGTGTATTTTAGAGAATGGTCATGTGTATTTTAGAGAATGGTCATGTGTATTTTAAAGCAATCTTACTCTGCTCTACCAACAAAAATCAGGACATGGAAGAACCAAGATATTATTGTCACTCTATGTCTTCCACAGACATAGCATGAGATGTTACTGGCTTCTTCTGTAGTTTTTTCTTCGTGTGCTCTGATATTCTTACATTCTTACTCTCCTTTTCTTCCCCTCTACTTTATCTCTAGGCAGTCTTAATGATCTTAATTGAAATAACCCAGTGAAAGAAATTCATGTCACCTTTAAAATATTCCTGATGGCACCTGGCTTAATTCCAGATGAAATCTACACATTTTGTATTTGTTTTGTGACAGATTTTTATCTGTCTGATGTCCACAAATCTGCAATTCTTGTCTACATTTTTTTGTTTGGTTTTCATTGTAAATAGCTCTCCACCAGGCCTCTCCTAAGCAAACAAGGGCTTCTTAAAGACCCAGCCTTAAAACTCTGGAAGTAGGTGAATCCAACAATATATTTTATTATAATTGAAATTCACTAATCAATCCAGATTCAATGCACAGTACTATATGAACATGTGAATGGATCTGGTCTGAATGTTTTAAAATGGGAAACTATCTCGTATGGATTTCCTGGACCAATCTAAATCCTGTATCACTTCCCACGATAGGCATGAGATACTCATCCTTGTTTTCTTTCTTTAGAAGAGGAATTTCTAGGGTTTAGAAACAAGATTAGAAAGCCATACATGCTGGAAGGTATTTGAGCAGTGGGGATGGAAGAGAATGGGACACTGAGACAGAAGAAAACAAAACTATGAGAGTGGAAAGAGTGAAGAGAGTGTTTCAATTATATACCCTGAGTACCCCATGCAAGGCTTGGAAAGTGTATGTTCCCAGCTCCTCTGTTTTGAGTTGGGTTTTCAGGCTTACTATAAATGACTGAACAGGCAGTTTTAATTATAGCAAGACATGACAACAGAAATGAATCCTCATAGTTAGCAGATCATAAGACTGCATTGCTGTCCTCAGGGACTGAGCCGGCAGGGACTCAAATGCTTGTAAATAGTGCAGGTGTTGAAAACCAATATGAGGTTATATAATTTCTTGACCAGAGAAATGCCAACACGTCTTATAGCATCGTGGTTTGTGACAGTACATTTATGGTGGCAATTTACAGGCAGGGAAAGACATCTTTGATCTCACTACAGCTGGCAACCTTCACATTTCATAGTCACTCATCACCATCTCAGAATGTGCCAATTTTCAGGAAGAAATAATAACTATGAAAAAGTGGCCAGCTGTGTTGCCAGTTTTTTAAGAAGAGATCCAAGTCATTTATGTGAATAATTTTCAGCCCTTTATATAAGAAATATTACTGTTATTAGTTTTAATTTGTTAATTATTCTCATGTAATTAGGGATCTTATTCCCCAAACTCTTAATCTATGCCTTGATGAAATGACCAAAACTTGACAGAGGAACAGAAAAAAGACGAATAACTTAAAGACTAACAGTCAAAGATAATTGGTATTAAAATAGTAACATTTCTGTGATTTAGAAATAACCCATTGTCCTATGTTTATGAAGACAAAGTCTCTTCAGGGGTGTCAAAAAACTGCACACCAGTAACGTAGGTTATTACCCTTTCTTTGAAGAGACTTTTGTACTACATTTTTTTGTTTCTGCCACTGTAATTTCTTGTCCTTGCTTAAAGCTGAGATAGTTTTCTCATCTAGTCCAACTTGATATATAATTTAAGGTGATCTTTGGGACTCAGTTCAACCACAAGAAACAGCAGATTTTATGACGTGATTGAAAATACATGCAATACTTCCAGGGCAAGATTTCCAGGAAAATTGTTCTGGTTTTTAGTTTTAGTTTTCTGTAAGTACTTGTGTTTCTGTAGTGCTCCAGATATATTACTTCTATAATTGCTCACTCAAGCCTCCAAAATGTTACAGTAATGTAATTTCAAGTCAAATTATAAGATATTTCATTTAAACCACATTGTTGCTGTAAGATGTCCTCATGTTCCTCTGTAATCCAGATTTATTGCCCTCCTTACTCTCAGCAAGCATGAACAAACATGAAATAGTTTTCTATAATTATATAAAAAAGAAATATAAGCAGTGTTACAAAACCTTCTATGAGATGACAAGGTCAGCCATATGCCACCGAATAATTTCCTGAGCATCTGTTCATTCTGGCTATTGCAGTGTCCAATAGTGCAGATATAGCGTAAATAATAATGACAGTACCATTTATTGAGGTCTAAACCTACAACTGTATGTTTTGCAGAAGTCCTGCTGAAGGACATGAAAAGTCCTGCTGAAGGACATGGAGTTTCGAACAGGGAAATTTTGTGAAGGTGGGCTGTGCCTTTAGACCTATAATAAAATCAATAACCTGCTCAACCTTCACGGCAACAACATGCAAGTACAGCATGAAATCAGACATGCAGATATACAAAGAGAAACACAGAGAGTTAGTATATCCTGGTACAGGGAATTAGCTGTCCTCTTCAAAGATGGGCATTTCAAAAGCCGGGGGTTTGAAATGCGATGTCTGCAACGCTTGGCAGCTGTCAAATGCACAATAAAAATTTGATAGGAGACCTCAGTCCTAAGGGTGGCTTCTCAAATAACTTTCACAGGTTGTTTTAAATGTTCATAAAGGACATCAAGAAACCCAAGTCCTGTTAGTTCATGACCCCATTTCAGAAGAAATGTCCCGGATTTCTTCATGTGGTGACACTAATTTTTTTGTTGAAATTTCTGCTGTTCTTGATGTGTCAGGTAAGAGAGATGTTCTCTCAATAGCTTTTCTGATGAGAGCTCCAATCTGTGCTGTTTTACAATCCATAATTTTACAAAATTGAGAGAAGAGCATAAGTCAGACAGAAACACTGGGTCCCCATTCAGGATTTTGTAGTTGCCAGGCAGCCATTCCTGTGTCTGTCCAGGAGATGGACACTCTCTACACACATCAGCAGCACACAGATCTTGTGTACCGCTGCCCGCACTGCCTTCCTAACCAGAGACTGTCTCTAATGCTGTCTCAGCAGACAACACCAAGCAGGGCTATTTGGTGTCTTCTAAATGCTGTAAAATTGCAGATTAATTTATTGATGTGTCTGTTCCAGGCTCGCTGAGCAAACCAGGAGCTTTGGGATACTTTTTTGGCCAAATATTATGGTAACAATCTCCGCTAGAGAATGCAGAAGCTGGCATAAATATGTGTGGTTGGCAAGACAGACACAGATGTTTCTGTGGTCTAAACCCAAATCTGAGCCTATTAGTTTTCTAACCTTGTGCAGGAGAATGATAAGCTGCACAAAATGGGCTCTGTGCTTCTCTGAGAGAAAAGGAGGATGGGTTTCCTGCTGAGGACATAAGACTTTGATTGTGACTGTTGTAGTGAAATTTGCCTTTTCTTACAGTCCAAAGAGAAGTACAGAGAGAAAAAAAGAAGAATAACAGACATTGAAAAATGCCCATTATTTCAATATAGCTAATACTTAAAGTAAGATAATGAATAGAAAAATAGGTGTCTTTCAAAAGAATAAGAAAAATGGCCTTGGTAACAGAAATGTTAAGGAATACCAGTTGAAATGAATAGATTTCTTGAGAAAAGTCAAAGTACATGATTTGCTGTCTTTTGACTAACATTTTGCTAATCTTGTGAACTTCTGCCACATCCCCTTCTGTTGTCTAATAAAAACTAATGATCACTTCCATGACAGAATAGTGTATTGTGTACAGTGTAGAAATGAATTTAATTGTGACTAAGTTAAACAATATTTTTTTCTCTCTGTTAACTCTGATTCTCTGTTTGTGATGAGAAAAAATAGCAGAGACTACACTCCATTGAACTGCCCTTCCTACATTTACATCTAATGAGCACTGGGTGAAGAATTAAGTGTTCTAGCTCCTTTCACATTTGGTCTCATTTACACAACAATAAGAAAAAATATACATAAAATATAACCCTTTAAGAACTTAAACCTTACTAGTAAGAACAGGGAAAAAAGGTGGAAAAAGGGTTAACACATCTTTCTGCTGTTATATTAAGTACATGTCAGTGGTTGCTATCTTATAACAAGGTAAGATGTGGATGGACAGCTGGGGTTTTATTGGATGCCTCATGGGTTGCTGGCTTGTTTTGTTTAGCCTGAAGCAATGTAAATCAGTTATTAGATTAGTAAGATTGGGAATATTGCTACATGTTTGTGTGGCTGGGGATGGGGAGTGTAGAGCCATAAACTGTTGGCAAAGTTAGTTGAGTGCAACTGTATACGTGTGTCTGGAAATCTAGCTTAAAACAGAACTTGTCCCACACAAACAAAGAATTTATCCTACATTAGGCTGGGTTGGAGAGGGTGGAATCAATTTCCAAATCCAGTGCATTAATGGAGGAAAAGACAAAAACTCTTAAGCCCTACGGGGAGGCAGAAAATATTTGACGAAAATGTTAGTTAAGATATTTGTGACCTCATTTTTTTACATTGGCTCTCTCAAGATCATCTAACATGTTCTTAAACAAGATTTCTACAGTCCACATTAGGAACAAAATGACTGTTGCTGTACTTGATAGAACTGTGCATGAATTCATTTTCCCAGCTGTGGGCTATACCTGGGTTACTGGTGGTCTCGACAAGAGCAGTTATGTGGCTAAACTTCTACATGTAGGGAAGACTTTTGGAGGAGAAACCATTGATAATGCAGCAATCCCTCCTGAGTAGGAACATAACCTGTTTTTCAAACACCTCCCTCACTGACTGTGAGGCTGTCAAACATGGAGTTCTATTTTGTGTAGAACTTGTATTGAGGGATATGGTACAGTTTTAGGTACATTGAACTATCTCTGTTAGGATTGGCAAAGATATCTTATTATTTCTTTGATTCCTTTCTGGGAAAAAAGGGAAAAACAAACACCAAAGCAACAAACTCCAACCCCCAAAAAAGCCTGCTCTTGGGAGTAAATAAATCAGTCACTGAGTATGTTGAGAATTAATGAAACAACCAGGACTCAAGGATATTGTGTGTGGTCTAGATAAATATTAATACTATGAATCCTACATACTAACTATGTGTCAACAAGGACACATTCCTAAGATTTATGGAAAGATCAGGTTTTCATTCAATTGGTGCCAGTTTTGAAGGCATCAGACTTAATAAATAAATGATAATAAACTATCATTGGGCATATATTTTAGCACTTGATATCAATCATGTGCTAGCTCTGTTGTGATGGGCATAGGTATAAATCTACTCTGCAATAAATTCAGACTCTTCCCTAGACAAAAAAGGTACAAAAAGTGGAAATGAGATTTAATTTTGTGAATTTTCCTGTCCTATTTTTAGTTTAAAATGAAACTCTTTAAGGTAGAAGGTAAACAATTTGATCATTTAATTACTTATCAGAACTGAAAAGCCTCTGAGTGTGCACAGTAAGAATAAATACATCTTTATCTTAAGGTGTAAGTACTTCTTTTGTGAATTTTCTAGCTCTGAAGAAATAAAATAAGTGTTACTGAGTAGAGACCCCAAGAGAAAATGTTCAAGGCAAGAAAATCAATAATGTTATTTTTGTTTTTGAAAGAAAGTTCTGGTAGCTCAGAATCTCTCTACTCTGAATTGTCTGGTTAAACAAGATGGGTTTTTACATGATTCACATTTTGAAAATGCATTTGAAATATTCTCACAAGGACATGATATTTTTAATTTTTAAGAAGTAGAATGTGCTAAATCTTTGAATTATTTTTGAAATAAAAATTTCTTTGCACATGTAAAAAGTAACTAGAAAGGTGAAATACAGACCTAAAACCCTGATAAATATTTTAGATACAAACTTTAAAAACCATGACTCAAAAGAAAAGTTTCCTCTGGGAAAATAAAATCAAAAGATTCAACACCAAAACTCCCCACTAAATGAGCCAATAATCTTTAACAACAAAAACTTTACACAAACACTATGAAAACATCTTCAAGTTCATCTTTTCAGAGGCTGAAATAGGCAACAATTAAAGCTAAATGATAAAAATAAATGATGATATATTTTTAGTATGTGTAATTTTTTAGTATGTTAAATAGCATGTGAAATATTTTTTTTCTGCTGGAAGAGCTGATCTTTCAATACCGAACCATATGCCAGTTGCTGGATGCAATAAGGCCATTTCAAGGTGCACAGAGTGCGAAGATGGGCATGGAGGTGTCCTGCAATCCTCGCGCCAAAGACAGATAATCAGTCAGGTTTGGACCTGCCAAGTCTCTGAAGCTCTGAAGAGGGGGGGACAAAAGACTCCCACTTGCCAAAGCGGTGGGAGCTGGCAAGGCAAGAGACAGGCGTTCTGCTGAATGCTCAGTCCTTCAGACTTGTTTCCAACCTGCATCCAGTCAAGACAATTCTTTTTGCGAGACGTGAACAAACAAAAAACCCTCAATTTAAATAGCTTAAATTAAGCAGAAACAAGAATGATTTGCCTGTGTTGTTTCAAGTTCTTCATTGCTCTAAACTACTTCCTTTCAGCCCTCACAAAAAATACCTCAGCAGAACAGGCAATGATGGAGGGTCCTTAAACACAGTGTTCACAATTTTGAAAGAGCGGCAAACAGCGGCACTCAGAGCATTTTAGAAATGACTGATGAGATTTTATGGTGCTTAGGAGAGAAAGTATCTGAGTATTCATATGTAAATCTCAGATATTCTCTAGAACGTTGCATTTTAAGTACTGCCATATTTTTCTCTGCAAGTGCATATGGAGTAAGTAGCTGGAGGTAATGTTCCCTCTAGAGACTCTGAAATTTGTTTTAATATGAAACAAAAATGTCAGAGTAGTAAAGCTCTCAGGCTTTTTTTCTTCTTTTGCAAGGAAAATTCTCAAGGGAACATGGATAGAAAAATTAATTCTAGAGAGATTAATAAAATACAATTAACCTAGTAAAATCATTAAGTAAATTAGCAAATTTAGTAATCAGAATGTTGGGATTTTTGTTTGCTTAATTCTTGCATTAATAGCTTAATATGGTAAATGTTCAACAAAGAGCCCTCTTCGTCACACTTAAATAAGTTCATGCATTTAGAAGACTTTTGTTTAAATTAAAGAGACTCTGAAAGAAGCTCATCATGCTGGTCATGAATCAAATTTGTTGAACATCACTTTGTTGGGATATAGTAAGTCAGTGTATTTGTATTTCAGTATATTGTGTGTATATATACACGATCTCCTGAAATCAATACAAACTAACTTTGTACACGTCTCTTTATATGTATGTATTTTTCTTTTTCATATTTATGTGGGTTTGTATGAACACAAACATATACTCATCAGATCTCATTCTCAAATTTCTGGTAGGCCAGATAAATTAAAATTATTTACTAATGAACATGGGAAAATTGAAGTGTTTTCCACTTTCTTTCCAACAAAGGATTCAAAGTTTCAATCTTTAGACCAATCTACAAACTCTTGATATGATTTTCCCAAGCCTACAAACTCGATATGATTTTCCCAAGCCTTAAATTCACAGTGAATTTAGTGTGGAAACAACTCACTAAAAATCCCCCAAACCTTTACTTCTCTTGAAATTGTCACAATAAATAGGAACTACTATATAATCAATGTCCTGCGCGTGCCTCTAAGCTGGGTCTAAAGAGGTCACTATAGGGCGGAAGAGACTGCGCTTGTTTTCAGTCTCAATACTGCTGTAATGGGTCAAATGGGCCTATTGTAGAAAAGTTTTGGCAACTGGTAAAACCTGAAGTAACTAGTGACAAGCTGATCTTTAATGGGACTGATGCTGGCCAGTACAACCTGTCCTCACATCCCTGAGAAGCTCTCTGCCGCCTACACTCAAAAGCTCCAAGCCCCATCTGCTCCACTCTAATTTGCCCCAAGCCCACACTCTTTTGTGGGGAGAAGCAAGTGCGACTTTTGTGGAATTTTAGCTTTTCATCATTTGGGGGGTCATTGTCAGGGGCACCTGGGTATGGGGTGGGGGTAGAAGGAATTTAAATCCATTTAATGCTCTGATGTGAAGGCATCTCCACAAATAGTCTGTCATTGTTTTAGGCAGCTGAATTGACTCAGAGGTACTCAGTTGTGATTAATATGAATGGACTGCTGGGTGCTGGTTTAAGGATTTCCATCATACACGGGTGTTCTGTGTCTCTCACCACAGCCATGTCTCTGACCATGAAGAAAAGAGAAAACATCCCTTGAGCACACTGAGAGAGGAGGCAGCTGCCCTTGGTCTACTCCCCAAGCTTCACCATGCCAGAATCTACAGAGTTAGAAAATTAGAGCAATAACAAAAATAATGAAAATGAGAGTAATAATAATAGCCTAGAAAGTGGAATTACGTGTGTTGGAAGTAAGTTTGTTACTATTTCTGAGAAAAAAACCCTCCACATTTTGTTCACTTCAAATGTTTATCATGTTCCCAATGACTACCAGTAAAATACTTTGGACGTATGCTAAAAGTCCCCAGGAAACTGGTTCCTCCATTTTGGCAGCAGTCCTCGCTTAAGGGCTACAACCAAAAATCAGAAGTTATTGCAGAAAATTTGCTGAGCAAATAAGGTACCCACTTAAGCTGCAGACAGACATACCGCAATTTAAGCTGGATGCTTTTACAATTTGTTTTGGTTGTCTATTGCAAAGATTCTACACAGTTATTCTGACTTGTTAGCGCATTCAAAAGGTCAAAGACTAAATTAACCAGCATTCTGATAAGTTTTAATTAATCTTTCAGTAAGAAATACAATTGCCTTCAGGCTTTTGTTGTTCCTGTGCTTAATCAGAGATTAAAGCTTGTAGAGGCACTCATTCAAGGACCTGACCTTTCATATGTTCTCAAAAACACAGAAGGAGTTACTGTCTTTGATCCAGATTTCTGGCTACCAAGTCTGGAAAAGGCATGCAAACCCTGGTGTCTGAACAGATGGCTACAGTACTCAATTATATCCATTCTGGGCTAGCAGAAAAGTCACACCAACTCTCTTTACTAGTGTGTCTTTTAAAAAATGTTTTGGGAGATGTTCCAGATAGTGAAGAGAGACAAAAGTCATATGTGTCTAGGGAGCAGGCACTGCACACACGTCTGCAGCTGAAGCTGGTAACACACATCTTACTTTGGGTATAAAAGCATCAGTTCTTTACACGCTCCATGGGAACTGGGGGAAATGTTAGGAAAAGTGAAATGAAATAACTCTCTCTGAAGTAGGGCAATAGCTTTCAGCATAGATCCTTTCATAGTCCAATGGCAAATAAAGGGCTCACCTACAGTAATAGCACAGATAGCAGGCATGGGAGAACTTCTATTACTGCAATTTTCTTTTTTCCTCTGGAAATTTGGAATCAAAAACTTAGATTTTTAGAAATTGTCTTCTCTCCAGGGGATGGGAAGAGGAGATTTTATAGGTGGCGGTAACCAATGCTGCTGGCACACATACCAAGGCAATAGGCACTGACCAGGGGGTGTCTGAAACTGGCATTTTGGGCTCTGTGTATGAAATACGAGCAGTTGTTCATTAGCAGCTTCTAGAGTCTGAAGCTGCCCTCACATCTCAAAATAGAAGCACGAGGTGAAAAATGTTTTTTGATCAGGTACATATTTTTTTTTATCAGGTTTTGTTGGCAGTACAACCTAAAGCTGTTGCATCACCTCTGAAGTTGGGAGCATTTGACACTAGTTTCTGAACTCTGCTTTTACTTCCTTTTCTTTAACAAAATCATCAGCCCTTTCTAACTTTCTCCACCAAGTTTCAAAAATCAGAAAATGATGATGTTTCATCTCCCATCTTTTCCATAGGACTAACATGTTGCAAGTAATTCGGTGGATGCTTTAGCCAGCATTAGCAATGACATCAGGGGCACAGAGGGGTGCCCTTCTATTCATGAAAGGACTTGCTAACTGTGATGCCGATGGCTTCTTGCACTCTTACCCGGCTTCAAGGACTCTCTGCCATTTGCTAAAGAAGCCGCACTGTGGTGTCAATGTCCTTTGCACGGGGTCTGCATGCTTTCATTAACAGGTATGGCTTTTTGTCTGTTGGGGTTTGGCTAATATAGCTATCCCTATGTACCAGCGCCAGTCTATCGCGGCCTTCAAGCCCTTTTCCCCTGCTAGAAACATCTTCACAGTGGACGTGAAATATCAACTTAAATACTCGTATGATAAACAACTTACAATGGTTAACTCAATAAAATATAAAATGTCAGAAGGATTTCTGCTCTTTTCTGCTTGGAACAGAGGAATTTTCCTTAAGAGTGTTTAAAGGTGCGCTCTGATTTTCTTGGATTGGGAAATTGTTACAGTTTTCCCCTTTACTTTCTTTAAACATATAAATTAAAAGAGTACAGTAACGTTCTTGGGAACAACTAAGACTCAAAATTTACATGCATCACTACTTAGAAAAATTGACAACATGAAATTATTTCTAAAAAGTCATGAGCATCAAAGCTGAAATTTTAGAAAGTGATACAGAAGCTTATATCTGTTTATATCACATATTAGCTTTTTTCTTTACGCTTCACAATTCAAACCAGCACTGTTATATTTGTTCAGAAGATGAAATGGTAAAATAAAAACACTAAAATGTCTAGATTCTTACTTTTTTTTTATTTGCAAGAAGAGTCACAAGGGATCAAGACACATACTGTGACTCCTAAACAGGCAACAGAGATGACATAACCACATTCTGCTCACTCTGAATCTTAATGTGGGAATCCTGCATCCCTCTTCCTGTGAAGGAGCCTGGTTCCCTGAAAAAGTCAAAGAGAGCAACATTAGAGAAAATACTAACCCTATGAGCATGAGGGTAATGCCACTCACAAAACGAACTCCATTAATGCATGAAGGTGCCTGAAAGCTGAGGCTATAAGACAGTAGTGAAGTTCATGCTTGATATTAAGAGGAGGTGAGGGAACACCTCCTTAATAAAAGTGAAGTATTTTCTTTGCTTGATAGAACAATCGCCTATAAAACCCAACAATAAACAAAAGAAACGACCCCCCCAGCAAAACCAAATCAAGAAATAAAGATTATGTCTCACAAGTTTCAAATTTGTGCACTTGAAAAGATATTGGTGTACTTTATAAAGCTCTGCAATGCAAAGATAAAATTACAGGAAAGATGAATTCACAAAAATATTATGAATTTACTTTATGAAGTTAGTGAAAGATAATTATAATTATGGTTTTGGAGCACGTGGGGAAGGGAAGTAAATCATTCTCTATAAATGGCATAAGTATTATGGTAAAAGTGATTCCCTCTCACAGTTTTAAGTAACTACTAGGAAAGGAAATGTGAAGGTACAATATGCAAGAATTTACTAAAGAAAATTACCAGAGCTTTTTTTTCCCCCCTGTAAACGGTATCAAACATTTTAAAAACTACACTTTCGTTATTTTAGAAAAGTATTTCCTTACCTAAAAAGCTTCATATGTTTTCTCTCTGATCTGCCTGTATTTCACTCCTTTTTTGTGCGTGAAATTCCTCTGCCATAACGTTACACTGCTGGGTACACAGAAATGAATTAGTTTGAAGGAGAAATTTTGGTGAAATATAGTAATGAAAGTGAAGTAAATCCTCTGCTTATCATCTAAGAAAAAACGGTGTATTTCACTCTCTGAGCTTTAACATCGTACGCCCTGCAGCAAGTAATTTACAGATGATCAGCACCTTGCTACTCTCGCCTCTCATTTCCCTACTTGAACTCCCTTCATTAACCCAGCAATTTGCAATGGCATTGGGTGGTGGATTTATCACAGGACCTGCTCCAAATTGGTCTCTGGCGGCAACAGACCCTAAAGTAAATTGAATTTCTCTTGTGAAAGTCACTTTTTCTTCCCCTTTTTTGTGTTCTCTTGTCTTAAAATGTAATATCATTGTCATGACTCAGATCTGGTAAATGACATAGCTAGATGGCCAACGTATTATGATATCTAGAATAAATGATGAATCGATTTGAAAGGTAATATTTTACATTAGGTTCTATTAAAAAAATATTTTCCATGTGGCTTCTTGGTTTAGAGTATATTTTTTTTTATATTACTGCAGTATTTTTAAGATTCGTTTGTTTTTCCTTGATAATATTAAGGTCTGAATATTACTGTTCTGGGACGTTTGAAAAGGAATTTTGAACCTAATCTAAATCAAAATGTCCCAGGACTTGCTATGCTTTTGCTAAGCAAATGTCTCTAAGCCGGTGAACGTTTTTGTGGAAAGGAACACAATGAAAACAGTTACCTTCCTGCACAGCTGCATGCCTCAAAGTGCATGTCTTTCAATTATCACAACAATAATGAAAAATCTCCACTTTCTGAAGCCAAAACCTCCTTCAAGCATCTGAGTTAGGCCTGACCATCTATCTTAACTTTGTTTGAATTCTGATTCTTGATACTGCTTCTTTTTTTCTTTTCTTTTTCTCTTTTCCAAAGATGACTCTGTACTCACAGAAAAACCAGTGGCTGAATTATTACTCAGTGAAGAACAGGATGGATATGTCACCGTGTTATACCAGGAGTTTAGATTAACAGCCGGTTGACATACCCAGGAAGAACGCCCATGGGCTTTACATACAGGTTTTTATGAAATACGTAAGAAAGACTCTTTTTTGGATGGACTCAGGGAACTTGATCAGGGAGGGAACCAGGCTAACAGCGCTACTGATTGATTGGTTTTGCCGTCGGAGCTCAATAGGGAAAGAGTACCTATTTAAGACACACAATGAGCACAGGCTATCTTTGCTCTACTGGAATAATCTCTCCGAGCAATTCCTTTTTCCTCTAAGGGTTTACTCTCCAAAACTGATGCTATCTCTTCCTACCATACCTTCTGCATACGCACATACAAAGGACTTTGAAGCAATTACCATCCTTAACATCCTGGAACAATTTAAGGAGAATAAGGCTTGCAAATTGAAATAGTGGTCATTTCTATCAACTTTGATTTAGTTCAATGATTGCAAATAACAATTAGTAGTTGGTATTTGAACACATTATCATTGAAAACTCCCCAGTGATTACAGTACATCTAGGTCGTTTAGATGAACAGTGTCACCTATTCCAAGGCAAATGAGCAGGATTTGTGGCTGAAATCCAAGACCTTTTGCATGCCTTGAATAATCCCTGGAAGTGATTCAGTGCCCTCTTACGACATTTCTCTTGTGTGAATTACTGTTTCACCATTTCACCTCTCAAGATGAAAATTCTGCCAGCATGTTTGATAGACGAGTAATTTCAAACCCTTAAATTTCCCTTTTTGATTCTTTGCAACATCTGTCTATTTTTAATATTTAATTAAAAGTTAGGATAAATATGCAGTTGCTGCAGTGAGCCCTGAGGAGTTTATGGATACCACAGGAATACTAAGTGCAAAATGAGCTTGTGTAGTTACCAGACATTATGAAGAAGTTCAAAGCCCTTGATACACTAATTGAATTATATTTTTTCTCTAATATCTATCATTTCTTTTGAGTTTGATTTTTGCTTAGGTCTGTTAGTAAACTATTTGTATTGACCAGCTATTTTCTTAGAAAACTTCATGTAAAATCAGGATATTGAACACTGTTTCAAAATATTAACCACTATCTTAAACTCTCCTTCTTTTTTTTTTTTTTTTTAATAAACAAAAAGTAGCAGGAAATCTCAAAGATAAATTTGGGTTTGTTTTTTTTTTCTCTAATTTCATGTTAAGATAAAAATAATTATTTCCTGCTCACTATTTTGATTGTTTTTTATTTTTCTGCAAGGCAAAATAGAAAGGCTATGCTTTTGGACAGGTACAATTGAGATTTATTTCAAAATAAAGTTTATTTTTAGGCTTTATCAGCATGGTTTCTCAGGACCACAGATTAAATATCAAGAACTTTAGAACATAGGGTAAACACATTATTTTTTCCAGTTTTATCCGTATAAATCACAAATTTCCTTAACTTGCTTCATTCTTATATGAATTTTGCAGCTTCTCTGCTGTTGGTGCATTTGTATGCCAAGGGTATGACTAAATCTGGTGTTCCTGTAGTGCAGTAGTGATTGAAACCCCTCAGCTGCATTCTAACCACAACAGCATAAGTAAGGTGAGAAATGCTGGAAAATTGCACCTCTTCCAAAGACATAATTCAGAAAGTGCTGATGTCCTCTTACCTGCATGTTGTTCCATACTTCTGTCTGTGGTTCAGTTCACCTTTTATGAAAAACAGATGAAAGTGTTCCCTTGCAACAGAAAGATGTTATGAGCCTATATTCATTCATAAACACGATGAGTTACATAAAGATGTTCATAAACATATTGCTGAGAAAGTAGTGTTATAAATGGCTTCAGGATAATGGGACTGCTACCTAATGGATAAAACCATTTTCAAAACAGTTGCTAGGATTATGTTTTTCATCTTTCTGATACACATATTACACCAGGAAAAGATCATGCGTAATTCTCTCCTCCATAAGCTGATGGAAATTTTACCTGGGTCTCTGATGTCAAATACCAATTCATATTCTACCTTTGGCTAGAGATAATTTACAGACCTGCAGTGCATTTTGTGCAGCCCAGCAGCACCATTATCTAGGCATTTCTAGATGTGTTTTTTGAAGGCAGTGAAGGCTCCTAGGATGCTGGAATCATTAGGGGTTCAAGAGGAGAAGAAAAAATTCTAAAAGTTGTCTAAATGCAAGTTCTTTGTGCTGGGTAAGTTTGTGGTGAAGGTGAGTGAAAGAAGATAGCAATAAATCCCCAAAATGTTAAGGTTAAAATTGACAGGTAAAGGTAAAATTGTATGTGGAAATTATGAATAGTTTAAGTATATTCTTATGACTCTTCCTGTTGTCAAACTTTTTTTAGATGAGCTGGAAAAATGTCCCTTCAGTGGGGTTAATTAATTCTTTCTGTGCATACTTAGGAATGTCACAGTTATTTTCAGGTTTGGCTCATACTGCAAGTTTCTATCAACACTGCTCAGCCAGCCACTGTGTTTGATCCAACAGGACTTTATGATTAGACTAAAGAACAAATCCAATGAAAAAAACCTGATACATTCAGCCTGTACAAGGCCTCACTTTGTAAAACTGAACATGGTTGTTTCTGTGATTTCTTCTTGGAGTATATCTATTCTAAATGCAGGTAAAACCCAGGTGTTTCATTATTTTGTACCACACTGCTGCAGTAGGTTAATGGCATTGTCCATTCAAACAAATATGAATTGAAACTTACTAGCTGGTGTTTAGAAAAATCCATTTCCTGGTTGAGTTCAGAATGAGAATTTAATGCCTTATTTTTCAAGATCTGCTTATTTCAAGGAGAGGTCATGCATGGTACTGACACAAGTAAAGTGAGAGTTAATTTCTTGTCAAAAATATCAAATGGACAAAGCTTTAGGGCTCAATTATATCTCTGTAGAAGCAGATGAGAGTGAAGAGCAATCAGTTAAGTTTTTTTTCCCTACCCAGTCATGTTTTATCACAGAAATGTCAATGAATTCCTCTTTGAAGTCTTTTTGGGCTCACACATGCTGTTTCTAGAACAAATAATTTGTTATTTGAAAATATAGATCAAAGGACTTTTTTGAAATGTTTTAATACAGATTTTTTTTCTGTGATCTGTGTTACAGTTTGATCCCACAAATATTTGCATTGGTAATCTGAAAAGATCCAGACTCTGCAGCCCCACACCTTAAGTGGCCCCTCCTGATGCTACTGTGCACAGCCTTTGTCTCCCTGAGAAGTGTCTTCTCTCACAAATAAACAGGAAGCACAGGAGAATGCAGAAGACTATCTACATGTCTAATATAGGCTGCTGCCATCTTCACCTCTGTCTGTGAGGGTGACTGGCAGAAACATGTAAATGTATCTCTCCAGGGCTATAGAACGTGACACAGTGATCATGCACAAAAATTTTGCACATACTCTGAAAGATGAGAATGTAGAGGAGGTTTCACAAACAGCCTGTGTGAAAGTATTGCAGTGGGAACTTTTTCTTCCAAGTGCTTACAGTTCAACTAAAATCGAGGTGTTCAGACTTTTCCTTCAGGGATTAATTATACTCTGCTATAAGAGATGGAAGTAAGAACATTTTTCTGAATTCTTACTGTATAAACCTCAGTAGAATCTCTATCATTGTCTTGAAGTTCTATGCCTATTTCCCTGGTATATTTAATTGCTCTTGTTTATACTTGCAGCCTTTGCTTGCTCTTTCTTGTCTTTCCTGTTCTGACCCCTCCACTCTATGCACTTAATCCCTGACCACTGTGTGCAGTAAATGTGTATTAACAATGAAATATATCTCTTGGCATTATCTTTAAAGAACATGCAAACATAGAAAAAGATCTTAAATGCTAATGCCATAAAAAGTACCTAAATGTCACTAATGCAGCCAGTGTTTAAGAGTGGTTAAGATTCCATGAAAAAATTCTGAAATCAATATCACTACAGATATTTTCAGCTTTGAAAAATGATCAAGGAATTCTACTTATTAAAGCTGATAACAATGGTCTATATTTTCATAACTGACAAGAAATTTTTTTTTTTGGGACTGAATATGCAGCCACTATTTCTTCTGCTCCTCTTACTCATACTGAAGACACATACTACTCTTCCAGAGTAATCTTACCCATCTTCAGGATTTTTCAACTTTTGACAAGGTGTCTGCAAATTAATCTCTTTTAAGGTTAAAATTTTCCAGCATTGTCCATAAAGACTGTGTCTCCAGATACTCCCACACTACTCTCGTGCCCTATCCAGAGCATGCAAAGAGACGACTTCTGCCAAATGAAGAAAACTTCCCTTCAATTGGCTGCAAGAAGTGATCCCTCACATTAACAGAGAAATGAGGGGCTCAATCCCTCCCTCCTATCCCCCACCTTACAAAATTATTATGTCTTAAGACCAGCAGTACATGACAAAGGAGCTGAGCTGTCTGTAGTGCAGCTGCAGCCAGTTTGTGTGACTTTGACTCACAGGCTGAAGGTTGTCCTTGTGTTTGTTTCATTTAAGGGGAGGTTTCATGACAAGTGTCCTGCTGCTACATCTCTGGGCTGAACCTGGTTCACATTTCCATTTGGCCTTTGTAAGCTAGAAGTTCTGTTTCTGCATCTCTTCCAGCTCTTCATCACTACCCTACCCTTTTATGTAAATGGATTCTAGATGATAGAGTCCTGATGTGTCACTTTCCAAGTCAGATTGATCCAGATACATAGTTTGCCAAAGTAAATATTAAATTTAAATCCCCTACTCCTCTTCTTCTTCCATTAGTTGAGTCAGAGTAGCATCTGCATCCTTATGAAACAGCTGAGTCAAAGTCAGCCACCTGCATCACTGCAAATACATTTACCATCTGTTTCTTATTAAAGGTTGTCAAATTTACATCATCCAGAACTGGGGCTTTGCTGCCAAAGAAGCTGTGCAGAAATGGCACTGGAAAAATAATGAATCCCAAGAAGCTAATCAGAGGAATATGTTAGTTTTACTTCTCATAAAATTCTTATATTATTTGTAGATGTGCTACAATCATGAGGAGAGAAATGGTAAGAGGTGGCTTTCCCACCTGAGAATACTGCCTGTAGTCCAAACCAGTTAATATGAACAAAGGTAGAACTTCAAAGAGGCAAAGGATTTACTAGGAGCACTTTGTAAGAATAAGATAAGGTATGGTGGATGCTACTATGCTTAATCATTCAATTTTTTCCTGCAAGTGAGGAAAGTAGATTTATATAGTATTGCCATGGAGCCATGGCCTTAATGACGCTATCTCAGTATCGAACAGGTTGGTAAATCATCATCCTGTCTCCACACAGTAAAAAAACTTTCAGAAGTAGAAAGGAGAGAGGATAGCCACCAAAGGACTGAGGCAGGGTGAGCTTGACCTTGGTGAGGATTTCATCTAATTTTTGTCTCAAATTCAGAAGGTTGTAGTTCAAAGACTCGCTGAAAGACGAGGGGGTAGGTCCATGACCTCTCATGAAGATGAAAAAAGGACTGTAATCACAAGCTAAAGGAGACAACTGTGCAGAAACTCACAAAAAGAAATGGTCTGAGAGGCTCAATGACTCAAATGCATAAGCCACAGTTACTGTTCTCTGTCTTGCTTTTGCATTAATCAGGATCGTGTTCAGTTTAATGTGTTCCTCTTCATCGTACATCAGAAGCAGGTCTTCTCTCTCAGGAGAAACTTACAGTGGTGTGTTAGTGTCATTTGGACAGTAATATTAGGAAGCTTCTAGCCATTCATTTGTGGTGTTCTTTACTAATTGCTTCAGAGTGAGTTTGGAGTAATTTTTAAAAATGGCAATTAATGGGGATTAGAGTCTTCTAAGGAAGCAATTTATGTTAGAATGTTGTACTGGGTCACTATCCTTATTACTAAGCTATCATGAGGAGTAGTACATTGTACCTTCATTGTTTGATTAAGAGTTGCTGTTTACCCATTAATGAAAAACAGCTGTTACAAGTGAGCTGAAAACTTGTATGAAGAGGGGATAAAATTAAAGAAAATGGTCTCTGAAACGTGAAACACCACAGTTATAATTTCTTAATACTAATCTTTTGTGATCTCAGCCTGGACTTTTGAAACAGCTTAAAATCTCTTTGGGATTTTGTCATAACACTATTAGCAGGATTATGCTTGGAAGGGAAGAAAGATAGGGTGGATTCTTGCCTGTAAGGGGCATAAAACTGCTGTACCCCATTTCAAAATGAAGCTGTGATACTTCTAGGAGATCCTGGAAGTCCTCGTCCATCAATTTCCTAGTATGCAAAGATCTTTTTAATGCAACTGATTGGGTTAGGAAACCTTGTTTCCTTTCACATAATGCTCATATATACACATGCTCAGTTTCATGGTAGTAAATCTGTTTTTTCAAAACTGAAATCAAATGCCATGAAACAGCTGAGCTTTTTTTTTTTTTTTAAAAAAGGAAAGTAGTCAGGAATCTGAGAATTTGCCATAACTGTTGGGTATAGTCCCTCAGCTAATGAAACTGACAGATTTTTCCTTGTATGTTTGTTCGGAATCCCTTCTGTCCAAGCTGATATTGTGTCTCCACTATGTCCTTCAGAAGAGGGGCTCTTTCTGGAACATGTGAGAAATATGCTGCCCACACTGGTCCTGTTTACTGCATTGCCCATATTCATGCCTGACTGAAGCATGAGTGAAGTGCCCGATGGCTTCAGCAGGGCCAGTTCTGAGCAGTCCAGTAGAACAGCTTTGGACATCTAGGGGGACATTTAGGCTAAAATGACAGAGGTTTTGGAAACAGCTCAGGTCATGTAACTGCTGTGTTTTGATCTGACATGTCTCAATCTAATCTTTTTTGGTTCAGCATGTTGGGTCTCCTGAGCCTTTGGAAGAAAAAAGATCAAATTAAATGAGACACAAGTCCAAGATGAGTTTCAGCATTTGGTGTTCTGAGGAAAAACTAGTAGCACCATACTTGGCTAAATTATTTTTCCAGCTCAGCTGAAGCTGCAAAAGTAGAAAACCCTTACATCAATATTCCACTACAAGGCAATCTTTTTCTCCTGAGAGCCAATCTACTCAGGTAAAGCAAAGGCTATTTCAGGTAATTTCTACTGTGAAGTTGAGAAGCTTTATTTCCATTTTCTTGAAAAAATATTGCTCTTGAACCAAAATAAATTATAGAAGAAGAGATCAATATAATCATAATAATAAAAGTAATTTGTGGTATTCATAACTTTTATGTAAAGAAGGATTATTTGTTTTAATATAATAGTCTCTGACTTGATGGCTCCTTTCTTGAATTTTGATGTGAACAAGTGTTGGATGAATAAATGCTTCATACAGAAGGTGTCCAAAACTATGAGCTTCCAACTAAGCTGTTCCATAGTCTTCAAAAAATTCACCCTGTTTCACATAGGATTGTTAGCTCTGTGTTGTATATATGCTGGATTTGATTTTTTAGTTGTTTTGCCCCCCAAAATCTGGAGGGCTTAGATTGCAAAAGCAATAATGGGAAAATCCTGGTTCTCCCCATCTGATCAGAGGAAAAAAACATGAGTTTAAAGAGAACTGAAGAACTTGCCCAGGACAGATTTGCTGGGAAACAATGAATGGAGTAAACCATAGTTCTGGGACATGTGATTTAGAAATGAGCCAAAGCCATACCTGCTATAAGTTTGCAATGTTTTGGCCATTTTGCATGCATTTTGATTGTGTTTAGCAAACAGGCTCTGTTTCCTGGTGGATAGAAGGCTGGTGTGCTGTGCAGAGCTTCAACTGTAACCAAGCTACACCACTGACTGGTTATGTGCCCTAAAACACAACTATTCCCTGCTTCATTTTCCCTATCAATGAAAGAATGAGGTAACAATTCTATTTGTAAATGCTTTGAGACCTATAATTACAAATCACTATCTGAATTATAGGTATGTTACTGTTTGGTAGCATGATTTTTTTTGTTGTTTTTTGAGCACCTGAAACAGTTATTAATGAAGTACTTTTTATTGAAACAGTCTGGAGCATGTTGAATAGGTTGGGTATGGGCAGATCAGAGTCTGCGTTGACTAGCCAGGATTTCCTTTTCAGCTCTGGTCTTCATCAGCCATGCTGTTGGCACTCTTTTGTCTCCTGTGCAAGTATGTGACCAGGGAGAGAATAACATCAGGGAGCAAATCTGTCATAAACCACTTGAGCAAAAATATATGTATATCTGTTTATTTCAGCAGGATGTGTGCTCAGGCTTGGTTCAGTGCACAGCCTCCCCAGCAGCTCTGCCAGCACAAGGAGAGCGGTGAGTAGACTAGAGGGGAGGGCAAGACTCATATCAAGTAGTAGTTGCCTGCTCACTTACTTGTTAAATTGCAGTCCATGGATCACCCTGTGAGTTTGCTTTGAGGAATTTTCAGGGAAAGACTGGTCTTCTGGCTCTCCAAGATTTCCATTCAGTGAAGTGAAACCTTAAGAATCAAAGCAAAGCTCTCCTTGAGAATCCTGCAGTAAACGAATGACTGGATACTGAGCGACATTCATGGAGCAAATAGGCTCTCTTGTTGAGGGGCTGTGCTGTACAGCATCCTCACGAGTCCAGCTCCTCCTTTTCACACCTTATATCAGTTGGGATAAAAAGTCTCTGCATTCTCTCAGCTCAGGATGTCCCCAAGAGCGGTAAAAAGGCCTTTGTATTTCTAACTCACCTGGCCTTGTTAATCTGACAGACTTTGGGCTGTTGTGTCATATATGAATTCCAAATGCAGGTGCCCAGGGCTTTTGGTACTATTTCAGTATGCAAACGTGTACATGTGTAGCTCTAGTGAGCACTGAAGAGCCCTTTGCAGAACTCCTTTCTGGTGGGGCAGATGATACAATTCATGGGACCATTCCACAACCCACAGAGTCCCACTGCTCTTGCTTTTGACTCAGCTGGTCCTCATCTTTGAAGCTGCTCACTGTAGGCAAAGACACTACCCCAAGATTTGGCCTTCAGTGTTGCACTGCTTGTTAATAACCTGCAAACAATATGAGGATTTTATAGGCTGATTTCAGCTCACATTTGTTTTTCAATAGACTACCCATGCCTCCACTTTAAAAGATTATCTAAATCATGAAACACAGCTTAAATATTCTGACAACAGGATTTAATCTAGGTAAATCAAGTCAAATAGAGATAGCATTTTTTCCCACCTGGCTTCTGCTCTCAACTTTCTAATTATAATAACCTTAAGCAACTTATGAAGTTTCATTCACACCGCTTGGACATTAAATGAACTATTAGTTAGTGTAGGATTAGAGTTACATCAAAGCCTTTATAGATTTTCAGCATTATGCAAAACCTCTCATTTTCCTTTTGACTTAGAGCACCATGAAGATTATATGTTGCATTCAATAATTACACCAGCAGTGTTCTTTCCTGTCCATGGGTAAGGCTGAGTCAGCATTTCTATTATAATCCCATAATTTCAAAAAATTTTATTACTCCTCTATAAAAGTTTGTTCTGGGATAGAATTTGGTATTAAACTTTCATCCTAGGATAAAGAGAAGAAAAACTGTTTAAACACTTGGTGTCTGCTTCCTGCTTTTAGAGACAGTATGTGCATTTTAAAGCAGTCAGTTGGTGCCTGAAAAGTCTCTACCAGTTTTGCAATTCAAAACCAGCCCTATTTCCTACAGTGAATGTTGGCAGGTTGCTATTAGTCTGCTTGGTGGATTTGTTCATTCTCCTTCCTGAAGCAGAGAAGGGACAAAGGGTCACAAATACAAAGCACTCAAATCTGAGAGTAAACTTCACCAGTGACCTCTGACATCAGGGCTACTGCACTGAATCCTCTGACACAGAACAGTGGTGAGATTGCAAAAAGGAATATGTGCAAGGAGTGAGAAGGGAACAAAAACAAGCCTCTGGGAAAGATTCAATGCTTTTAAAGCAGCTACATAGATCTTGTGCACTGTGCTCACTAAAAAGAAAATGGTTACAAGAAGAGGACGAAAGGCTGAGGGAGTTTTTCACTTGTGAGTAATGCTCTGGTAGCTCACATTAGTAGCATGTATCCTAAAAGTTGGATGAATTTTCTGGGGTGAATTTTGTAGGGTTGGTTGAGGATACACTTATTCATTAGAAAATAATTGTGTTGGCGGAAAAGTTATGGAATCTAAGTAGGGTATCCTGTGGCAGCATTTTATAAACCCTTCCTGTAAAGGGCTAACTCTTCAAATGGCTACCAGCAGCTATAGACAGCAGGTTGTCAACAGAGAATGGCCCTGCAAATGCAAGGCTTAAACATAAAGAGCTGTGAGGTAAGTGCAGCACAGCTGTCTTCTCTGGAGGCTCACCAACAGAGCATGTCTTTGGGTACTGTAATTTGATTTTCCCTTCTTACTGCAGGCACTGTTCTGTCTTTGCTCTAATTATAGAATCGGAAAATTGCAGAATCATAGATGCATGTATTGGCTGGATTTATCTCTAAGGATCATCTGTTCCAACCCCTTTCTCACAGGCAAGACATCTCCCACTTATTCAAAGCCCCATTTAACCCAACCTTGAACACTTTCTATGATGGGATATCCATCACTACTCTGGGCAATATGTTTCAGTACCTCATGACCCTCACTAAAAAAAAAAATCATGATTATGTACAATCTAAATCTGCCTTCTTTCACTTTGACACTGTTGTCCCTTGTCCTGTCACTACAGACCATGGTAGGAAGTCTCCCTCAATCTTTCTCATAAGCCCCCTTAAAATACTAAAAAGCTGTAACATTCTTTCTGGAGTGTTCTCCAGGCTGAACAGTCCCAACTCTCTCATCCTGTTTTCATAGGAGAGGTGCTCCGTTCCTGTGACCATCTTTGTGGCCTCCTCTAGACCCATTCTAACATATTTTCCTCTGCTGGGGCCCCAGAGCTGGATGCAGTGTTCCAGGTAGGCTTGCAAGAGAATGAGGAGAGTGGCAGAATCCCCCCCTCACCCTGCTGACCTTGCTGCTTTTGGTGCAGCTGACTTTCTGGATTACAAATGCACATTGCTGACTCACGTTCATTTTTCTATCCTCCAGTATCCCAAGATTCTTCTTGGCAGGGCCCCTATCAAGCATATCCCCCAGCCTGTGTATGGGGGTTGCCTTGACACACAGGGCCATTCTCAGAATTATGGGTTTCTCATCTGAAGGGGCATTCAAGTCAGACCCATAAATCCAAAGGCCATTCAAAAAGCTATCTATATTTTGACATATATTGTAATGGATATGGGTACTTCTCATCAGCCTTGAAACTTCAGAACTCCATAACCGGTTCTGCATGTAGGCTGTTAAGTCAGTTTGACCCAAACTGAGTTGTCTTCATGCAAGAAGAGAGTGGCTGCAGTTTTTATCATATGGTAATGTCTTGTGTGAGTATAGGGAAACTCACACGATGCTCTGACTTAGGGTCCAGACCCACCTCTAAAGTAACTTCTGTGGAGCAGTGACTGCAGATCATGTGTGGTTAACATGCATATGGGTGGGCTGACACCAGCAGTCATGCCTGGAAGAGGCTCCATGTGTAACCAAGAATGGGGAGAGATGAGTTCCAAGCAATAAGAGCTGTAATCAACATTAGGCCATGAGCCAAATCTCCTCAAAACTCTTTATTTTAAGGCATTACCTGTCTTAAACTTCCCTTCCCAAAGTTATCTTACCCTTCCAAATTTTGAGGTGGGAATCCAGTTACACGAATAGTGATTGTCTTGACATGTAGGATATTTTACCACAGCTCCGGTGCCTTTCCTGGACCAGTGCTGCATGCTTTTATTTTTCAGGTCTGTTTCTTAGAAGAAATTATTTATGTATTTAAGTTCCAGCTGAAGCACTGGGCTACTGTGCTGCATAGTGGATCATGTTATCTGTGTAGAGCAACTGGGCCTTGACTTTGTACCCAACACAGGTACCATGACTCTTTCCTGACCCCTGGCTCTGGCCCATCTTTCCACTCCCCCTCCACTGTTTCTGTACTGTTTACACAGTGAGCTCTATGTGCCTGGGATTATCTTTCACATTGCTTGAGTAGGATCAAAGTCTGAGGTAGCCTGTCAGCTTCTCTAGAGTGCAAAACAGCTCAGCCAAAAGCAGTTTACACTTAACACGGAACGTTGGAGGTGAACTTGGTATTGTATGGTGGATTTATTTTACTGCTGGGCACTTCAGGCACCTCAGAACTGGCCAATACATCTGTTTCCTCTCTAATGAATGCAGCTAGAAGCCCAAAGAGGCACAGCTGCACAGATGTGAAGTGGCTGTGTAATAGGAAGCACCAAACCTTTGGGTGTCATGTTGAAGACAGCCTGCTGGGTGATGCTGCATTGGTCTGCAGGACCATCTCCTATTTGCCTGACCTGTGACAATAGTTCAAAATCAAAATCTGTCTGCAGTAGCTGTGTTTGCTCCTTAATTAGAGACCTACAGAGAGGAGATCCTTGGTTAAGGAAAGACATTGAGCAGAAAGGATTCCTGAGTGAAGAACTGTATTTAAGCTATCTCAGTTTGAGCTAAACTGCTAAGATATCTGTTAAGTTACTGACAGAGTCATTCTTCACAGCTGTCAGCCCTTATCCATACACTAGGAGGATCATTAATATGACTAAAATGGAGCATCTGTCACTCTTGTGCTAACATGGAGCATACTTACCATAAATTCTATTTAAAGGGAGCTGGTGGTGAATGTTTAGTGTTTGCTTCAGAGAATGGTAAAGTTTTACTACATTTAGCTTTTGTCACTGTTGCAAGCTTTTCCAAAATGTTCTGTATCATGCATTTGTAATGAGAAAGTGACATGCATTTCTTGCTACTCAGTGTCAGGATGAAGCAAAGGAGTGGCAAAATAATGAAAGCTAGGAAGACAAGCGAGTATCTACCACATTTTAATTGCAAAGGTATTAAAATCAGGTTGGCATAAGTCAAAATCTCTTGCTGTTACACTCAAAAACAGTGTGAAATCTGGATAGAAAAAAAAAAACAAAATCAAAAGACATAACGTGTGTATTCAAGAAGCTATTTTATGAATATTTGAGTTAAGTTTAAACTGTGTAGTTGAATAATGCACTGCTCTGAAACTGTATATTGGAAGAAAATTGTCTGAAGAGTATCTAAGCATCCTCTCTAGCCATAATGATTTTATAAAACCCAGATCACTTTATCAGGTTTTAGTTGATGACTTTTCCAGTCCTACAGTAATGTTTCTCTAGTCCTTTTTATAATGTCATGGCTTATTTCTGAGTCTCACAGATATTGCAGTGGTTTGGGGTTTTTTGTTTTGTTTTGTTTTTTCCTCCTTTTAATTTCTCTTGTGGCCTTCAAGGCAGAGAAAACATTAATATTTTTGTTTTGAAATTCCCAGAACCACTTTTATCCTGGAGGCTGCTCCAGCTTCTGCTAAGTTTGTTACTTGACACTTAGATTTAAATTTTCATGCTTTCACACTCTTTATTTTTGCTCATTAACTCTAGATTATATTTATTTCCTCAATATGTATTATTTTTGTGTGGTAGTTTACAAAACTCTTAAGTAGATTACCCCTGGATTACCCTGGTGGATTTTGATCAAAACACATTATTACTATTCAAATAAATGAAGATTACATGACCCAAAGTCCTGAATCTAGCACTGTGGAAACTGAGCCTGAGATAATTAATCTAAACACTGCAGGTGGAATTATAAAGCTCAAAGGAAAGTGGCTTAATTCTGGAAACATATTTTCAGAACTTCTCTTGGCTTTGAGCTGGAATAGATGTGTTCTGTAAAAAATAAGTTCCCTTTTGCCATTTTAAAGAGGTGATTTTACAGTGTTCTGGCCTGACAGGGACTTATTCCAGAGCATTCTTAAGTGCCCACATAAGCATGCATGAGCAATGAGGAATTGGGATGGAAGTCACTTCCTGGCACATTTTCTTCCCAGCTCTCTATGGTTTTTCCTCATTCTGATTTACTTTATGAGAGGAGTAGTAAGAAGGATCTAAACTATGTGAGAAGCAAACAAAAGCTTATTCCAGGGCTATGGCTTTAATTTTTAAAATGTGCCGACTCTGACTCCCTGTTTTGTACCTCCTGTTTGTGCCATAACTTACAATGAATGAGAGACTGGAAAATGTTTCCCTTAGCTCAGTTCAAGCTCTAATTTCAGCCAAAATTATATAAACCCCCAAACTGTTTAATGATAGAGTTGGACTAGAGCTTCAGTAAGCATCAGGCATAGACAGGGGATGGGGGAATTGAAACTTCTTAACTGACATTTTCAAAGAAATCTACTTTTTTACTAAAGCCCAATATTAAGTTGTGGCACTATCTGGTTATTGTTTTCTTAATCACAGCTTTATTGCAATTATGCTATAATCCTTCATATTCACGGTTGGTGTTACTCTTAAAATTGCTTAAGAATAAAATTAAACCAAAGAAAAACATGGACTTAACAGCTTTTCTCTGGTGTTTGGCAAACTCTGCTCTTAAGTTCGGGGACATACCTGCTGACACCTTGATTTCTGAATTAGTGCTCCAAGGTCATAATTTTTTTCATGATTTTATTAATTCTTCAGGCTTTCTAAACATTATTTACATGTTCAAATTCACATAATAAATTTTGTTTGGCCTTGGGATGCACAAAAGTGGATTTAAAAGGTGATGAATAAAGAAAGAAAAAATAACTCTTCAAATTTTTGTTTTTATTTAAGAAGAGCAGATTTTCTACATATTTTAAAACTCCAAGCCCTTCTATTGTTCTCTTCTTGCCTCACTGGCATTCAAATCTTCTCTGCTTTGAAGCAATATGGATTACCAGAGTAGTAATGAAACAGTCTTATAAAAAGGGACTAAAAGGTTAAGTGATTCAGGGAAGAGTTTTTTAGCATGCTCAAAACAACCTGTCTTGCAGTACATTACCCTAATCATTTGGTGGCAACAAAGCAGTCACCTCAAAAAGGAAGTGATTTGATTTATGCCAGCCGACTGAAATGTTTTCGTATCGTTGGAAGAAATGCTAAATTTCCTAATGAATCATTAGGAAGGGGACAAGAAACATTTTTGACTAATGGCAAATGTGGAAGAGGAAAATGGCTAAATTCTGAAATTATGGGTCTTTAAGGAATAAATATTGGGTTTTAGTGGGAAAAGGTGCTAAAGAAAAACCTGCTTGTCTCTCATGATGACAGCTGCGAGAATGCACCAAGCTACTCTGTGGAACAGCGATATCAATTCACTTCTAGACAAGCCAGATCAGGTACCAGAAACAGTGTCAGAGCTTAAAGTTATTCTACCAATGCTGATATAGTGTCTCAAGTAAGCTAATATGGGTTGACTGAGTTAATGTGGGTTAAACAGGCAGCTCTTATAGTTGTCTCTCAGAAGCTGTTTATCAAAGCATATATGGTAACAAGTTAACAGGCGACTCCTAACGTGGCAGCTAGGATCTGTAGCTCCCACCAGTTTGGGCTTCACTAGAGAGATGTGGCGGCATTGTGCATGTCCTATATTCTTTAGTCTGCATTGGGTTGTGCTGTGTTCTGTAAAAAATTAAAATCTCTACTATTCATTAAACCATCTAAATTTATTATATTACCGTCAGTCTATACAGAAACCTAAAATATTGAGGAAATGCTTTTGCAGAGCACAACTGTGTAACTAAACTCCTTTCCCAGGCATCTACATCTCAGTGAACCATGATTGATTAGGGTTAAATACTTCAGAGTGCTACATTCTCCATTTATCAAATGAAGGGGACAGATGCATAGTCTTGAAAGCAACAATTGACATTTCACATATGAAACTTCAAACAATGACAGCTAATTAATTATAGCTCATTTAAGCTACAGAGTAAAACTGACTTCAGCTTTTACATCATGCTTTCCTACAAAACAGATTTATTTTCCCCCAAATGTGTAATGAGTGTGGGCTCTTCAGCTGGATGAGTCTTCAGATTGGGTCCTCAACATCTTTATCCGTTTTTCCAGCCTCTCCATCCATTCATTTCTGAGCCTAGGGACAGAAATATAGATCAGCTTGTCCTCATAATTTTACATGGAATGGATTTTATACTCTTCATCTTTTCCACTGATTATATTCTTTGATATTCTTTCCCAATTGTCATGCAAATTTTCCTGCCGCTTTAGAGCTCTTTGCTGAATGATACTTCAGGATAAGCTCTTAAATTCCAGTGAGAGATCACCTGTGCTTTGTGGTTCTTCTCCACCTCCAGTGTGCCCCCTCTCCAGCGCCAGAGTGATTTGTCACCTGCACTGGAGATTGCCTGCTGCCACCTGCTGGGTCACATCACCCAGCGCTTCCCCAGCCTTCCTCCCTGGGTCACATCACCCAGTACTTCCCCACTCTCCCTCCTCCTCTGTTCTGCTCAGCTTGAAGACACTGCACACCTTGAAGCTTCTGTTAGACACATAACTGGTAGCTTTCAGTAATATGTGGCCCTTTATTTTCTTTTTGATAATATCTAGGTACCACAGGAAGACTTACTCAAAGAGAAAAGAGAGGAATTTCCCATTTGAGGAGTTGCAACATTGAGATGAGGTTAGTCACAAATGGATAAAACATGCTGGAGACCTATTCTAGTGTTCCTTCATCCAGGGTCAGTAATGTAAGGCTGTCCATGCTCTAATTTTTCAAGTATCAATGCAAAGAGAGCTATGAGGAAGGCTTTGGGAAATTGCTTTCTCACTAGATGACCTCAAGACAAAGTATAATAAATACCAAAAATATATATCTTTGCATATGCCTTTAACTAATGGAGAGTTGATGTGAAGTAAAACTGTGCTGATCTTGCTGCAGACTGCTCTTTCTTGCAGTGACTGATCAAGGAGAATGTGGTTGAATAAAGTAGATATGGCTATGAATGGTGGTTGCCTCAGTCACTATGCTTGGATCATCTGCTTTATAGTGGATTTACCATATACAAATTAAACAATCCTAAATAGTTCAAACTATTTTCTTGTGAAAGGAAGACTACAGAGTAAGAATATGGGCCAGGTACACATCTGTGCTAGCTTCACTCTCAACAGAAGCCTTTATGTTCAAGACAAGTCTGCACTGTTAAATATTGTCCCGGTAATTTCAGAAACTTCTATGCTTTGGACTCACTATGGAAACAGAGTGAATCATTCTTCTATCCTACGAAGTCACAGCTTAAACACATTAGCATTACATCCTAATTTGGGAAGCTTTATTATTTTCCATAAACCTAAATTACTTTCAGATTTCATTGCATGACTTAAGTATTGGTATTACTTTTTAAAGAAAAATAATCACAAGGCAAATTCAAGTAAGCTTTCTGGATGCAGATTACCCACTTTGTCAGAGCACTTCTTCGCTGACGTTCCTTTTCGTTTTGCAGGTACTGAGTTTGTTGTTCAATGGTCTTTTCCCAGAAGTTCCTCAGGTCGCTGGTTTCACAGCCCCTCACTTCATGACGCATATATTGGCTATTCATTTTCTCTAAAGGAAAAATTTGAAACAACTGTGTGACAAGTTGCTGCTTCCTCATCCATTTTCATGGCTAAAGCAGATTCTTGATGTTTTGGATTTTCAGCATTAGGGTCACAGAGTCCTTTTTTTAGTAGGATCAGGATAACTGTGGGCATGACTCATTATTTAAGTTTTTCTTTCCTAGCTCTGACACTTAAGGATATGCTGTCTACAGTGATCTGAATTCTTACTTGTGTACCTAAAATATCTCTCACCTCCATCTGACTGTGACATTTATGTTCACAATCAGGACAGTGCTCTTGTATTCTGTTATTAACAATTAGGATAGTTTTTACTATACTCACAAACAAAAAAATTGCCATATCAATTGGGATTTTTTTGGCCCCATTATTTTCAAGTCTTTAAAATTTTAAAGTAACTATTGTTCTGATGATTTGCCTTTAATCATTCTGGCACTTTTCTTTATTTGGAAATGTAGAAAATTTATATATATAAAAGTATGTACATAATTTCATAAGATGATGACTTGCAAAACCCACCTTGTTTACTAGTTATTTTCCCCTCTTCTTCAAATAGATTCAAATTCATTGAATATATTCTTGTATCTGTGACGATTCTGTACTTTCAGCTTTAGTTAATGTCATCTTAAAATAAATTCTGGAGTGAATCTTATCCTAGGGAAAGAATATTTGCCTCAGGATGACTCTTTGTGGGCTAACAGTAAATTCCCTGTATGCCACATTGCAGCTAGAAAATTGCATCTTTACTTTCAGAACTTCATTAAATATGAAATTAGTATATCCATGCTGTCTTTCAAATTGTTATGTGTTTTTGCATGAACATGCCATTATAATATTTTCCAGATAATTTAATTTTTTAACAAGTACTTAGGGCCCTCTCATGCATTGTTTGAATTCATGGAAATTATTTGCAATTTATTTTAATCAGAGCCAAAGAGAGATAGTAAACAAGACCCTCAAGACCAGCTTGGAAAAGCTGGAAGAAACTGCTGCCATTCCCCTGCCAGGCATCATAAGAAAACACAAAACTGGGAACTGATCATCTTTACATAATTGGCTGTTTTGTGAAAAATTGACAGACATTATAAAGACTCTGTGAGCAGAGGATAAAATCAGCCCTTTTGAAGAGGTCCCCCCTTTTTGCTGGGATTTCCCTGTAATTCCCCTGTGGTTCCCTGTAAAGCCTTCACATGTCAGCTCATGGCCTCCAAATAATAGAAG
The DNA here is from genome assembly GCA_039654755.1 of Calcarius lapponicus. NCBI lineage: Eukaryota > Metazoa > Chordata > Aves > Passeriformes > Fringillidae > Calcarius > Calcarius lapponicus. The sequence continues at coordinate 40,214,821 of CM077481.1, forward strand.
CACGATGCCTGAGCCTGACTCTTGCAGAAAAGAATTACTGAGCATATTTTCAGGTCCTGAACAAATTATAGCTGGATGTATAATTGTTGACATTAGTCTGTAACATAAATTGCAAGTATTGCTGTGCCAGGGGATAACCAGTTTCAGATCAAAAAGTTCACTTAATACATGCTCATGTTTTCATAAAATTTATGTATTATATAAATATACACATATATATCAATGTCAACCCAAATATTTCTTCCCAGGTGGCAGTTACTACTCTTTTAAACTTTTTGTGTACTAGGAGTAATCTTCAAAGGTATGAGAAAGATATGGTAAAAGCCATCTAAGTAAAACTAATGGACTTTCCACCCTAGAATTTAATCTCTAAGAATAACTCTTTCTGAAGTGCAGGAAGAAAAATTCCCCTATATACCTGGGGCTCCAACATAAACTGCCAGGAAAAAATGCCTTCAGGTTTCTTTATCAGAAGAGATAGCAAATCATAATAACTTCATCCTTCTGAATTAATATGAATTCCTGTCTAATATACTGCGGATGCATCTTTTTTATATATATATATGAGGGTAAATATCACTCCTGAATAAGGCAAAATTATGGAACTCATTTTTATGAGGTGTAATAGAGCCCAAGCATATACTTTCAGAATATACATATCCTTTACTGGTTTCTAATGTTATGCCTCCTGATATGATTGGATATGTTCTTGGTACTGGGTTTAATGCATTTTGTAGATGTGTCTTTCTAACATCTGCCCCGCAGCAGAAAAAAATCACAAGGAAAAAATTTAAAGCCACTAAAAGAGATATTCAGAAATAGTTTCCATTGCTATTCACTTTACATCTGGTGCTGGCAGTATTTAGAAGAATGTTAGAACTCTGTTGAGACTACAAAGTGTGTGTAATGCTATCCATTACAGCTTGGGGGGCCACTTTTTTCCTTTTTTTTTTTTTTTTTTTTTTTTTTTTTTTTTTTGTGTGTGTGTGTGTGAGGTGGGGTAGGGACAGGAATTAGTACTTTTCTCTGTCTGTGATCTGTGGTATTTTCTTTGTGTGTGTTTTATCAGGCACACCATTGTCCGAGTCATTCTTTCCTAACCCTTTTATTCTGTCTTAACATATGGCTATCTTGGTGCCAAATTTTCTCTTCCTCAGTTCTTAATATTTGTTTTCATTTCCCTAAGGCTGGAGAACTCTCAAATATATACAAGTAGGATCAAAGTTGCTGAACACATCAGAATTTCTGCATCATTACTAATCCTTATATGTCGTTGATAAACACAGTATGTAGATATGGAAGCATTTGCTTCTCTGAACTGTAGAATCACCTTATCCTAAATTACCTTATATTTCAAATTATCTGTTTGAGCCTATTCATGGTGACTGTAGGACAAATTATCTGTTTGAGCCTATTCATGGTGACTGTAGGAACAGCCCAATACCTCCACTAAAATAACTCACATGGTTTCTTTTGCCTTTATGCGTCATATACATAGATGTTTGAATTCACCTCTGTCCTGTCATCCATTTTATAAACCATAAACTTTCAGTGCATGTGAGCAGTCAGGGATATCAGACCTAGTCTATCACAATTTCTCCAGCTCTCATATTTTTCTGTCCTACTTCAGCTGTTTTCAGAGGAGTGTAACAGGACTTAAGCCTGTATCATGACTTTGCAGCAGCATTTATCACCTGGAAACAGTTTATTTTCATGCCTTGAAGCCTCATTCAGAGTAGTTAGGATAAGGGGCTTCATTTGATAGGGAAAGAGAAGAATGGAAAAGATTTCAGGGAGCAGCCTCCAAAGCAGCCTGAACAAACAATCTCAGTATGATGCAACAGGTGAGCAGAAACATGTTATTAAAGCACACAGGCAGTTGTGATGCACTTTTATAGACTTTGCAGTTAGTTCTGACTTAAACTGCCCTGCCACAGCTAGGACTAAATAAGCTTTTTTAAGCTTCTGGTGACAATCCTTCAAGAGAACAATAATGAGAGGCTCTTTCTGGTAATCTTTGACAGGCGTGGTTGCAAGCCAATGGACAAATGTAGGCACTCTCAAATGAAAGGAATAACATGATAACCTCTAGGAAGGCTTTATCCAACACATGATCATGATAACTGCTTATTTTTAGGTTTAGTAATTTTAAAGCAAGTTGATATTATCTAGCCTCAATTTGCTAAAGGAGGTCTTACAATGTTAGGGAAGCTGTGACACTAGTACTATTAGCTGGAACTCAGAAATTGTATTTGTAGAACAAAAGAGGGATGTGAAATCAATTTGATATGACATCTCGACTTCTATGTAAAAGAAAAATCAATAGTTTGAGGCTAAAATTCACTGTTTCTGTGAGAAAATACTACCACCACCAGAAATACTTTTTCATGTAGAGAATTGGAAGTCAAAAGTTTCTTAAGCAGAAGAAAGAATGTAAAGAAAAGTGTGGAATTTCTTCCTCTAGAAGAACACATTGTTATATGAAATGTAGTTTTAAAATTTATAAAACTTTTAATGAGTCAGGAGAGCTATTTTTCCTCCTTCTTGTGTTTCTTACAAAGCACAGTCAGTCAGAGTTTTCAAGGTCTTATGCATTTCCCTAGAAATAATACAATATTTTATTGTTCTGACTTTACTTGGACCATGCTTTGTGACTATGGTTATTATATATTCATTGAATTATAAAAATTGAATTATATATATAGGAGAGAATACCATCTATGCCAATGGTACTGTTTGATGTAAAACCAATCAGAAATCTGTTCTGATTTTGGAAAAGAAGACTAGTGATCATATTCATGATTCCCCTCTTTTTCCTTGGGTCTAGGATATGCCATTTATCTTCTGCTTCTGCAGCTGGCAGTAATTCACATCTCAAAGGGCTGACTGATGCTTCCTTTGAGATCCTGCCTAGGGAAGCATGCTGGTTTCAAGTCTAACTTGGGTCTCCAGACTCTGGTTAAAACTCTTCAGAGGCAGAAGAGAGCACTTTAGTTTAATGCCCTGTACCCTTTGGTTTGTGTGGCATGTTGTACAGTGCAGTTTCTCTCATGAGTGCCACTTGTGAGAAGCTTGTGCAAGAGGTTTCTCACAGCTTGCTCTCACAGCTTCCTCTTCCTTTCTGCCTTGTTTAGGAGCAGTTTCGGGAGGAATTGATCTGGAGCACCAGCCTGAGGATAGGGAAGGCTGCTATGGTCTTCTGGTGCACACAAGTCCCTGACTGTCCCAGTGTCAGCGAAGATGTATGACTTTCCATGTGTACTGTACAATTCTATTTTCATTTGCAGTTTGGCATTACCACCAATCTGTGCTTTTTCCTTTGCAAACAGTATTGTCTGGAGTTTGCTATGAAATGAGGGTATTCTAGGTAAGTTATTTATTCTGCCACCAGTATTTCATAATTTGGCAGAGTTTGAAATACATGCTCTTACCAGAGTGTGTTCAGTCAGGGAGTTATTCTCCGAGTATAAATTTCAATCAATTTAATTGGATTTCTCCACATATTGGGAATTTTCTGTGTACGAAAATGACAACCATACTGACAGATGAGTGAGCAATACTAGTAGGAGTTACAGGTGTGCATCTAGCAAATTATTTCTAACAGATACATTAAACAGTTTTAATATTTGAAAATGTTTTCACTCAAGTACTATGTAGCAATCTCTATTCAACTATTATCTTTCTCCTAATTCCCACAGTCCTTTATTGCTTTTCTGTGAGAAGTGAGGGATCTGAGACTATTTTTTCTAATAAGGACAATAGTTCTTCAAATGCTTTGCGACTGTAGAAAATTTGGACAAACAAACATATTAAGACAAGGCTTGTAGTAGCTACATGGATTTTGCGTCTCATACTGCTATGGCGTCAACATCAATGCCTTTGAATGCCATGCATTATGTTTTATTCTGTCCTCATCTGATAGGCTTCAGTTCTTTTCATCTGCTTTCACTTTTCTCTGGATATCAAACACCTGAACAATGGAATTATCAAACTGGAGGGAGCTAAGTCTGTGCCGTGATTTTCTGTCTAGAGGGTTCAGCAGTCCTCTGGCTAAAATTCTTAAAAGTTTTTGAACAAAACGTTTGAGGAATCAATACTTACATTTTCCTCCAGGTAACCCATTCATTCTGCTCCCATGCCTGGTTTTTTATATTGCTACCTGCTGCCTTCCATTCTGCACTGTCTCTTCTCCCTCAGCCTGCAGCCGAGGGATTCTGTGAAAGGTCCTTTTGATTTTCCCTTCTCTGGCATCCTGTCTATTGAGTTTCTCATCACATCCTCTTCACCTCCCATGCTGGCCCTCCCACATAACTGACTGATTTGGACCTGTGCTTTCAAACACCTTTCTGGCTGGTTTCCTCACCTCTGTTGTTCCATCTGGAAAAATCTCTTTCCACTTCTTGCTGGAGCTGCATTTGATAGAGTGATAGAGTAAGTTGAGTTGGAAGGGACACGCAAGGATCATCAAGTCCAACTCCCAACCCTGTGCAACACCAACCCCAAGAGTCACGCCATGTGCCTGGGGGGACTGTCTGAATTCTTCTTGAAGTCTGTCAGGCTGGTGCTGTGACCACTTCCCTGGGGATCCTGTTCCAGTCCCCAGGGAAGTGGTCACAAACACCCTCCGCATGAAGAACCTTTTCCTGATATCCAGTTTTAACTTCCCCTGGCACAGCTTCATACCATTCTCTTGGTCACAAGAGTGAAGAGATCAGCGTCTGTCCCTCCATCTCCCCTCATGAGGAAGTTGTAACTGCAATGAGTTCTGTCCTCAGTCTCCTCCAGACTGAACAAATGAGGTGACCTTAGCTGCTTCTCATAATGCTTCCCCTTCAGACCCTTCACCATCCTTGTTGCCCTCCTTTGGATGCTCTTTAATAGTTTAATATCTTTTTCACATTGTGATGCCCAAAACTGCACTCATGCAGGTATTACTAAATGATCCCTGGATAACCTTTTCTTCACCCCTCTGCTGCCCAGGTTTTTCTACTCCCTGCATCTGGCTCTCTGTGGTGGCTGCCTGCATTCCCATGCATCCTCCCACCAGCACACACCAACAGCGTGTGGTAGCAGTTGCATAGAGGTGAGCAATAAGCAAACAGGTATTCAAAAGTGATATGCAATAAGTAAATGTCCAAGTGCCTTCTCTGAGCTTTCTATATATTCATTTGACTTTTATTGACTTCTAATTTTCAGTATCTAAGGCATATTTAAAGTGGCTGTGGTTTGCTCATGAGATCAAATGTTATTTCTGATCATTAGACTTTTCCCACTGCTGGATACATTTGAAGCCTGCTCCTGTGAACTGCTGAATTCATAATATTAAGCATATAGAATAAATTAATATTTATTGGCCAAGGATCTTGAATGCACTTTGCTTTGTTGTTTGATTTTTGAGTACAGGAAGACTCAGTGTAGGATCAAAGAAGATAAATTTTGCCCAGGGCTCATGTCCTTTATTAGATCATCCAGTTCAGAGAAAACATGCAAGAGAAATCTTTCCTGATTCATGTGAAGGTGTCTACCATTGAATTAAAATGTCTCAAGGCAGCAGATCACAGTTAAAAAGCCTTTGAGAGATGAGTGAGAGTGAGTGTGTGTGTGTGTCTGTAACCTTGGTTAGCATTAGCCCATCAGTTGAGAATGTACAGCCATATCTCTTGGTGTTTTATTCAGGATTGTGACATGGAAATTATCTGTAAATATTTTTTCTGTATCAATGCTACTCAGCTTCCTTAGAATTCTGCTAAACTGGGCACTCTTCCCTGGCATTTCCCTCACACTCTCATCTTTCCTGGAATATATTTTTGTGAGAATTAAAGTTAGAGAACAAATACATTTCTTGTTGACATTATTAGGGAAAACTCACTACAAAAAACAAATACTTTCTTACCTTTGGAGCAGGACTCTTGCAAATAAATTCTCTGTGTGACACAAACGAGGAATATTACCACTGCAGCCGTGGCTTCTCCAGTGTCACAGGGCAGTAATGAAATGCATCCCTCGGTACTTTTTATTTGAAGTGTGGGTAACATAAATCCTTCATCATATCAAGGCTATTTTGAACAGAACCAACAGTGAGATAAGATCATTTAATGAACTTTGCAGCCCCCTGCCTGAGATGACTGTGAAACACAGGCCCCCTTGAGACCATGCATCCCTCCCACACTGGCAGATACCTCAAAGAGCATGACTTGGCAAGTGATGAGAATTTTCTTTAAAATGCCTGCTAGTGTTGTCCATTTTAATAATCTTCCTATGAAGCTTGAAAAATTCCACACTAGCATCTTAGCTGTAATGGAGGCTGAAATGGTGTGTCAAATCACACTCAGTTTTGCATTACAGGGTGACTTACAGAAGTATGCACTACCTTGGTGTTGTTTAATCTAAGGATGTGTGCTTGATTATGACCTATCACAAAATCTGTTCTCTTCAAGGCAATTGTCATAGGATTTGTCTGTATGTTTAGCATTAGCTCATGAAATGCATTAAAGCAGCATTACTTTTACCATTTAGAGTTGTTATAAGTCTATTACAGATGAATGCTTACATCATTACATTTCATTTTCTGAGGAAAACATTTTGTAGGTTTGACTGATGACAGATGCATGCACTTACCTCAGTTTTCATTAAATCCATCTACATTGCTAATGTACCATATGTGATGCTGGCTTAAGTAGTTCTTATACAACTGCTGATTATTTTAACCTTACTTTTCTGTGTTGTAATTTTTCAGACCCCAAGTAGCAAAAGCAGCAGCCATTAGATGGATGCTTTCTGTAATTCATATTTACTTATTTACTTTTTCTGCAGTTTGCTTTACAGCACAAAAAACCTATGCAAAACCTACGAGCTACAGCCTTTCTTTATAAAGGAAAATTACAGTTATTTCCAAAACCTGGTCAATAAATTTAACTCCTAAGAAACAGTACCTATTAGCTTTCTCTGGTGTGTCCAATTCCACCTCATATCATATGAAAGAACACAGAAATCAACTTGTCCATCCACCCATGTGATAACAATGGTAATGTGGTCTCACAGTTTAAGGACCATTTTACATATGCGGCATTGAAAAAAGAAAACAACAACATATTATAGGTAAAACTGATTGCTCTGTTTTTGGAAAAATAGCTCAAATTCTGGCTGGCTTTAGAAATCACAAATAAAAAGAAGATGAAGCCCAGGCTTGTTGGAGAAGTGGCGCTAACCACCATGGTGCTGCAGACCAACAGAACTGCTTCCTTGCCATTTGACTTAGAGCTTGAGTAACATTTCCTCTTTGCTAAACACATCTTGTTAAATTTGCAATGAATTTGAGGGTTTGTTTAGTTTCTAATGTTATAATGTAGTCAATACCTTCCATAAACATTTGCAAAGATCGAATTTCAGGGGGGAACTGCAGTGTCCAGGCTTCATCAGACCAGAACATGTGTTTCTGGTCAGATATTCTCTAGAAGCGTGGACATTTGTGCAGTTTAGATGCCCTGTGTAAAGGACAGCCAAAATGTGTTATGACATTGCACATGCTCTGGTCATCTGCAGTAGATCAGGTACATTGTTTATTATACTTGCTGATTGTATTTACAATGAACATTTCATCTGTGCATTCACAGTGACTTCTAGCGAAAGACAAACGATGCATCCAGAAATCCTGGACAGAACTAGTACTCTGCTGGGCTACCCATATGTGAAAAAAGTTCAGGTGACAGGTGATTGGATAAACATGGTTCACTCTCAAAAGCAGGGCAGCCTTTATATACAGCCTGAAAATTATTCAGGCTGTTTGTGCACCTCAGCCCTTGTTTACTTCATAAGCATATCTCACAGCTGCTTACCAGAAACTTCTTGGATAACAGCTCTCATCTCTAGTTTGCAAAAGTTCTTGTAAGCACCTGCTTAATGTCCTTAGCAGAGACCACAGAAGAATCTGCAAAATAATGGATGGAATGTAGACCTTTGGCACGCTTGAGGTGTTACTTATCTGCAGAAATCAAATCCTGTCTTAGTGTTCTGACTGTGCGCTGTTCATGTGTGGGAGAGTTGGAAATAAAAGTAGTAGTCAGCTCTTACTCTTGCACAAGTAATCCTGGTACATTTAGTCTGTATTTTGTCACCCTGGACCCTTCACTCTATGAGTATTCTTAGACCTGATGCTAAAGGAGAGGAGGTGAAAGGAAAAGACAATTCACAGAATCTTGCAAATTAAGTAAATATCTCATGCTTCTTTTCTCTTTGATGCTAGAGGAAATAAAATCAGGAGAGGTACGTTTTTTAAGCAGATACTGTACCGTGCTGTACCATGGGGTAACTTCCTTTGGTATTCGCTGTGCACCTGGTATTCACATCCTCCGTGTTCTGGACTGATGCAATGGCAGCTGGAAAGTTGCGAAGAGGATTTCTGTCACTACTGGACTATGTCCTCATTGGTCCAGGTGGAGCACAGGTCACAGAAACTCTAGCAGCCCTCTTCAAACTTCACAAATTCTAGAATGGAGCCCATTGCTTAGATGGAAATTAGGAGTCTGATCAGTTTATGTGTCTTTCTGTAGTGGCTAGACCCTGTATGGATTCCAGACACCCATTAAAGCCTCTTTATTACTCTCCTTCACAAAAGGACAGGGGAGACAAAATATAATGAAGGTTCATGAACTGAGATGAAGACTGGGAGAGATCACTTACCAAATAGCATCACAGGTAAGCAAACTCGAATAGGGGATATTAATTTTATTTATTACCCACAAAATCAGAGCAGGATAATGAGAAGTAAAATAAATCTTTAAAACACCTTTCCCCTACTCCTCCCTTCTTCATGAACTCTACTTCCTCCCCTCCAGCGGCAAGGGGAGATGGGGAATGCAGGTTACAGTCAGTTAATCACATGTTTGTGTCCCTGTTCAGGGAGAGTAGTCCATCCCTTGCCCCAGAGTGGGGTCCATACCACAGGAGAGAGTCCTCCACAAACTTCTCCAATGTGAGTTCCTTCCATGGGAAACTGTCCCCCACAAACTGCTCCAACCTGGATCACATGGTGCAGCCTTGCAAGGACAGGCCACAGGGTCACAGGTCCTACCAGAAAGCTTGCTTGAGTCTGAGCTTCTCTCTCCACAGGTCTGCCGGGAGCCTGCTCCAGCAAGGGCCTCCTAAGAGTTCACAGCCTCCTCTCAGGCATCCACCTGCCGTGATGTAGGACTTCTTCATGGGCTGCAGGTGGATCTCAGCATCCCCATGGGACCTCCATGGGCTGCAGGGGCACAGCTGCCTCACCATGGGCCGCACCAGGGGCTGCAGGGGAATCTCAGCTCTGATGCTCTGAGAGATGCTTGGAGCACCTCCTCCCTCTCTTTCTGCACTGACCTTGTCAGCAGGCCTGTTCTTATATATTCTCACATCTGGCCTCACTTACATCTGCGCTATAACTTCTTTTTCCATTGGATATGTTATTCCAGAGGAGTTACCATCATTTCTAATTGACCCAGCCTTGGCCAGTGGCACATTTGTCTTTGAAGCTACCAGGAATTGGCTCTACCGGATACAGAATTTCTCAGAGTACCCTCCCTGATACTAAAACCTGGCCACACAAACCGAACACAGTACCTTCCCAAGAAAGATGATTGTTAACTGATTTTCATGCTTCTGTAAATACTTGCAGTGTAAGTATATTAAAACCTTCCTTGGAAAACGACCACTAGTCCTTTAGCAGGTCTAGTACTCCAGAGTGAAAAAGCAGGCAGGATGATCATTGATGGACTGCCCTGCAGCCAATACCGTGCTGGGGACACGATGTTTTCGTGTCCCCCTCTCGCACATGTATTGGTTTGAACCAATGTTGTGTTGCCATCTCTGTGAGTACATCTGGGGAAAACACACCTGCTTAAAAGGTTTTAGCTCTGCCTGCTGGGTAGGACACTGAGGGTTGGACTAAAAATTGTCATGACTGGATAACTGAAAAGGTCACCTAATTTCCCTGAGGCTTACAAACTCATTTTTCCTCTCTTGGGCCAAGCCTTGGATTGGGTGGTTGGGACTTGTTTAAATAGCATCAAAAAAATCAGGATTAAGTAGGAGCTGGAATTCCACTTCACGTGGAATAAAATAATACCTTTCATCTAAACAGGATTTTACCTCTGAGTGCATTCTCAATGGTGCATATATCACATCATCCATGCCTATGACACACAATTGTTTTCCTTATAAATACCTCTTACAGGATAATCTCAAGGTCAGTAAAGTGGCAGAATGAAGAGCTTACATGTTTTATTAGCTGAATGAAACTTCTTATTGGCACGAGTTACATGACACCTGAAACATTTACAGAAGCTGCTTAGTGTTTGTTGTAATCATGATATTGTCTTTGTGCAATCAGAAAAATTAGATATGTAAGATCCACTAGTAGCTTTTTGTAATGCTCTTATTAGTTGCCAACCTGAAGCTTTTCCATGCTTCTATTTTTTCCAGGATTGTAAAGTTTTCAAGCAGTTTAAATTGTACCAAGCTGAAATTTAGACACTGGAGCTGCTAGATGCACAGATGCTCCCTATGGAAGTGTTATTAGCCTGACTGTGCACTGCAGGGGAGAAGTTTACTGCAAGAAAGGAAAAGCTGCTAGCGTCACCTGCTCTGTCCTAGCATTTCTATGTGTTTGACACTACCTTCCAGTCCAAATGAAATTCTGTGGTGACCTGTCCAGAAAGGCTTCTATGATGTGTTGAATTTGCCTGCGATTTTGACATGGATGATTTTCCATCTTATTATGACAGATGAGTTAGGAAAAATGTTCTAGACACCCTGAGGCATCAGTTTAATGAGTGCAAGAAAGAGATTTTTGATCCTCTGTTAAAATCAGCCAATGCAGATCCTGCTCCAGTGCACATATTGTTTGAGCTGGGGTTGGGGCATAAAAATTGTGGAGAGAAACAATATCTCATTGGAGTAAACAGCATCTTAAGGGTTCTTTTAAATAGCATTGTAGTTCATATACAGCCAAATTTTAGGTGCTTCAGTTAGAAGTAGTTGAATGGGTTGAACTGGAGCTGTTGGAGACAGCAAACTTACTACTAATAAATTAATGAAGGTTCAGAGGAGTTTTGCTGTTGGCATTAATTTCCATGTGATGATGTCAGATACTTTGATGATAGGGAAGTAGAAATTTTGGTCAGTGTATTGATCGCATGACTTTTTATCATCTTTTAATATCCCATAGAACTTAAATATTTGAGCACTCTGTACCTCTTATAGAGGCAAATGCTACTTCACCATTTTCTCTATGGAATCTCAAACCTCCTTTGGATGAGTTTGAACTATTTTACTTGGGAAGAAGGTAAGGTAATGTAAGCTAAGAGGAAGGGTGATAGAGGCTTTTAAAACTGATTTTCATGGTTGTGGATAAATCTGTGGTTGCAGTTCCTTTGTGAATACCTCAAGGATAGTGTTGCTGTACCGTTGTTGTGCACCAACTGAATCCCAGTTTTAACTCAAACTCTACTTAGATGTACAAGTACTTAGTAAGTACAGCACAGATGTACTTTGCTTCTACCAATGTATCAGAGATCTGTGTCTCAGGGCTTTACCATGTCAGTTAAAAGAGATGGATAGCAGGCTGTCTTTTGCTGCTTCTTGGCTCCAGTTAAGACTATATCCTCATTGAAAAAACAGACCAGACTTTATTCTGGCTGGCCTGAGAGTTTGAGCATGAATGTGGGATCTGAGAGCCCATTCTGCCTTTTGTGTTCTTCCTGGAAAGAAATCTGGTTTAGCTCTTACACTCAATCCAGCAATGCAATGTAATTTGGATATGAAAGGCTATCACCAACAGGTTTCTTTAAAACACAGACCTAAAACGTCCATTAGCTGCCAGAAGTTGCCATTATAAAAGTCTCTTGCTAATGCAGTCCTCATCGAGCAAGATTGCTGGCAAGATTACAAAGACACCAGGTATGTGTTAAGTAAAACCTAAATCGTGGCAGATTAAGATCATTTAACTACAGGAGAGCAAAAAGTGTCCTGGGCCATTACGCTGTAGCAGACTCTGGCAACCCCAGCACTGGCGGAAGTTCTGCTTCTTTAGTCAACCAGCTTGGAGACACAGATCTGTCATCAAACAGACAACTTTAAGGAGGGATGAATGCCAATAGAAATGGTGGGGTGTTTTTGTTTATTTTCCTTCCCATTAATGTATACAGCAAATGCAAACCAGATGAGATGATAAATAGTTTTAAGTGTGACTGCCATGACCATTCAGGCCACTTCCTAAGTATGGATTTAAATGCCTAATGCTTTGTATCAGAAGTTGAATCTTTTGTTCACAGTTGTTCAGAGAGGACCACAATAACTTTAAATGAAACAAAAGAAGGATATCATACGTTGCATCAGCTACAAACATTTTTCTGAACATGAACAGGATAAATTCTTTCCTTGTCTGTTATATACACAAGTACTGATGATAAAATTTTAAAATGTTTGCTGTGTCAGACATATCAATCAAATTCATGTAAGGAACTATTATATCCCTACTGTTTACTACAAAAACCTTCACAGAATGTATTTTACAGTCTTTAACTTGAAGACAAAATTTCTTCAGTACAAGTTTGACCTATGCTAAAGTTGTTATAGAGATGATTTACCCAGAAATAACCGCTCTTCCCAGGAACTGAGTACAAGATTGAATATTAAAAAATTCTTCAGAGCCATGTCTGTTTAGGTGTGTTCTCAAAGCACATCCCCATACTTACCTCTGCTCTCTGGACCATCATCTTGTCTTCCTTCCTTGTGTACGCAGCGGTGTTAGTGGAGAGGTATGGTGGTAGTCACTAAATGTCCTGTTCCTGGCCTCTGCTTGTATCCCTCTTGTGTCAACTGCTACTCTGCAGCTGAGCACCTTGCTGTCCGCATAGTGCAGGTTAATGGATCTTGATGGATGAAGCACACAGTTCAGATATGGGGAAAGCCACCAGGAGGTGGCTCAAGAATAGCTTTGACAGAAGAGCCCAGTCTGCCTTTTATTATTCTAACTACAAGTCTGGATGGATCCCATCCTGATGGGACTGGCATGACTGGCAGACAGGTAACAATGGATGAAGAGACAGCTGAGGTACTCAACAACATTTTTGCCCCAGTTTTCAATGACCTTCTCTCTTCCTACCCCTCCACCATGAGTAGACTTCAAGACAGGGACTGTAGGAGCAAAGTCCTTCCCAATGTAAGTAAGGCTCTGGTTCATGGCCTCCTGAGGAACCAGAACTTACACTAGTTTTTTGGACCTCACATGATATATCCCAAAAAACCCCTGAGGAAATTGGCTGATGTAGCCACCAAGACACTCTCCACAATGTTTGAAAAGTCACGGCAGTGTGGTGGAGTTCCAGATAACTGGAAGAAGGGACACAATGCACCTGGTCTTTAAAACTGATAGAAAGGAAGATCCTGGAACTTGCTGACCTGTCAGCATCACCTCTGTATCTGGGAAAATTGTGGAACAAATCCTCCTAGAAGCTAGAAGTCCTTAGGTGGGTTGTTCTCCTGTTGCATCTACCCTTTTTCCAAATTGTTGCACAAGTTGTGTAAATTTTCTTGGGAGCTTGGGGTCAGCAACTAGAGTACACATTGGCGAGTCACGAGTGCTCAACAGCTCTGAAAATGAAAAGCCATATGGACCAAGGACACTGTTGATGCAGAGTCAAAAAATCCCTCTTACGTGCTGGTGTTAAGGTAACTACACAAACCAATGACCCTATAAAAGAAGTAGGCCTGAAATAGAAACCTCCTTCAATATAAAGTAAGCCCCGTGAAATCAGTACCAATGGTTCCTCTGATCCTGAGAAGAAAGCTGCCAGTGCCAAGAGTGCAGCTGGAATCCCTTGTTACTCCCCCATTTGACTTCATACTCATGATCTTGTGTAGGCAGTTGGGAGCCATCTGTGATTCTCATCACAAAACCAGATCTTGTTTATGTTCATCCTTTGGAGCTGTTTTTCAATAGTCCCACCACTATTTTGAAACTTCATTTTTCAAGGTTTTTAAGAGAGTTCACCATTTATTTTCAAGGACATTGAGCCTTTTGGGGAATTTGATAGGCAACACCTCCCCTTTACAACTGGGACCTCCTATTACACATCTGCAAAGTGACTACTCTTATATGACAATTTCCTCCTTGTCTTCCATGGTTTCACCATTAGCTGGGGCTGAAGATACCTACTAACAGCTGTGTGAGCCTGTGAGGAGCTGCCTGTGTCCTTGAGCAGCTCCTCTAATTAGCTGCACCAGGTGACTGCATGCACCAAGGCAAAAAAACAGGAGGTAATAAAAAAATGTGCCAACCTAACACACAGGTTAACGACTCCTTCTTCAAGTAACATAGGCCCTATTTCCTGTGACTTCACCCCACAATATATTCCTATGTGTTTTGTACTTATCTCCGTATTTTTAGGCCTCACTAAACAAGAAGTTATGCTTCAGAATTCCACCACACACTATTTGTACCAGGTACATGTGAAGAAACTGGCCTCTCCTTTGGAGATTTATCTTTGGAATGAATTTCCATGCTCGTGGTCACCACAACCACTTATGCAGAGAAATTTGGGGTAATTTTTTCAACCAGCTTACTCAAAAATGGTTAAAAATCATATTAGTTGTATATTCTGGGTTGTTATTCCTTCTTGAAACATAAACACTGGTGGAGGATATAAGGGGACCAAAGAAATGTCCTGCAAGTCAGTCTGTGGGGTAGCATAGACCTTTCAACCAAAATTAATCCATCCTACCCACAATCTATAAAATAATCTGTTGCAATTTTCAGCCATAACTGAAAAATTCCTTTCTGTTATTTTAAATTTCTGTAGGTTAGATTAAGGATGAGTAGTAGCATTTACCAGGCTTAGAAGTATATTACTGCTTCTGCACTTATTCTTTCCTAAATGTGACCTTAACAGAAGAGTTACTCAAATTTCTTGTTTGATCAATTCTTACAGCTGGCTCTTTGGCTCTTAGAGCTGATCTTTGCCTACTTCAGGCTGTTCCTGAAACTCAGCTCGCTTGGCTCTTGGTGACTTTATAGAAGGAGTAGAAATCAGATCTTGGATCTTTTGAGCTTAATCCAAATTTGTAGGAGAGGGCACACTCTGTGGGAGATGATCCTTCACAGACCTGTGAGCATGTCAGCTCCATGTGACAGCTAGAAGCCTTTTGGGCAGGAAACACTTTCACATATCAAAATTGAAGATGTTGTTGACTATGCTGCTTGGAAATGAATGGATAGCACTGTGGCAAGGAGAGAACAATATACATATTGGTATAATACAGTCTCACTACATATTTTATACCAAAAAGATTCTGGAAGAACAGATAAAAGCCTGTTTTTGCGCTGCTTTTAAATGGGTGTATAGGTATGGTGTTAGCCTAGCTGGACCCTCAAAGATATTGCATGAAGCTGGAAAATGGACATCCAGCTCGGATCTTTCATCAACTCACTAAAAGAAAGTTCACCACCCAGAGCATCATATTGTTTTTCCTCACCTTAATAATTCTGTGATTTGAGATACACTGGCATAACTGACATACTAGTCTATTTTATTCTTAGTTCCTGAAAGTGTTTTCACAGGCAGAGCTATTTACTCATAGCTTTTTATAAGGTTAAAGCAACCCTTGAGTTTGCCTAGCAGCAGTTCTCATCAGTATTCAGGAGCAGAAAGATACAGTAAAAGAGACCAGGCAGACAATACGACAGTGCCTGTTCCGGTATATTTTGAATTATTAAAGAAATATTTTTTTCTATCTAAGATAATTACAAAGGGAGAATATCAAGGTCAGTGCATGAGAATGTTAAGGAAAAACAATAAATGCCACAGATAACTAATTTATCTCTTGGGAATGTTATTTCACACACTGACACATTTTCCTCTTTATCATCAATCTATAAGACTGAGTTCTGTGAAGTGCTTTAATTAAGCTATCATCATATACTTATTTATGGTGTCTCCAAATGATGTTATCAAAATACAATAGTTTTTTTTTTCTACCTCCACTCTATAAAATATCCTAAGACCAGAATATTTTACAAACAAATATTTTCAAGCTATTTTATATGTTTATCTTGAAAAGCTGTCAAACTTTAATTGCCAGCAGCCAGGGGAAGCATATACTCTTGAAAAGTAACAAGTCCCTGTTACTTCTTTTCATCTGGCTATCTGATAAAATTCCTTTAAAATTAGTATTCAACACCTCAGAATCCATGCACATAGAGCTGGTATAATTTGTCTTTCTGACACACTTAACTCAGCAAGTGAGTTCCTTAGTCTCTTTGATAGAACAGTAAGATTAAAGGCAATTATTTCACTTTCTCTAAAACTTTGCACAGTGATACAAGAATCACTACTCATCCCTGCAGTGGTCAGATCAAGCTTATTCACTTTCTACAAGTTTGATTTAACATGTGTAGAATGATCATATGAAAACCACTCAAACAATTATGTATTATTTCCCATAACTTTTATAAATGTTGTCTGTGAAAATACTTGTATAATTGTATGCTACTTTTACCAGCCCAAGATTTTCTTTTTCTTAATTGCTGTGGAAAAGCTGTCTCTCATGGATTCCATAGTAAGAACAGTCTTTGCTAAGCGTTGACAATATGCTCAGCCTTAGTTCATACAGAGAGATACATGATTAGTAGCCAAAGCAGCAGATAATAGCAGCTTCATCTTTTGAAAATTACATTTGAGAAATCCACACCTTGCATTTGAATACTCACTATGGTTTGCTTTGAGAATGTTAGTTTTTATCAGTACTGTGAGGCTCGGGAATTCAGTCATTAGTGCTGTATTCAGTCTCAGACTTGTATCTCACTGCAAAGTTTAAAAGTCAGTGTTAACTTCTAATGATGCCATCTCCTGGTGACTGGTGCTTATGCTGATGTTGTTATTGAGGAGCAGTACAGAGGAGATGGAAAATAAACAGTAAAACCAACAGGACTCATGAAACATGACTGAAGTAGGTGTGTGTGCACCCTAAGGATTTTGTCTTGGAATATGGAACCAGACTGCAGTGGCAGGTACTCTGTTAACCATAAGAAAACAATCCATCAGTGTATCAGTTGCTGAGGACAGGTTCACTCTTCCTGTGCACTTGCACAGTGCCCAGCACAGAAAAATCTCAACCTTGGTCAGGACTTGTAGGCACACTAGAGACTACACACTGCAAATAATATAACTGTGTTTTAACACAATGGTGCTGATTGCAATTCATGTACATGGCTTTTAATGTTAGTGTTTACAATTAATCAGCCCATAGCTGCCTAATAATGCCTCATATTCTTTTGTTTTCTTCAGGATTTCTCTTTCTTCACTTGTGGAACCTCCATTGGTTGTGACATCAAAGCCTGCTCCAGAACAGCCCTCATTTGCTGGACATGTGCACACACTCCCCAACATTCATGCCACAGTGCCAGTTCATTTTCTTGATAGACTTTTAACAAACAGCCTTTCTGCAAATACTAAGTGAATCTAAATTCTTAACACTGGTGTTAATACTGGCATTTTTGTCTCCTGGTGAAAGTTATGCTGTCTGCATTGGGGTAGTTCTGTGTAAAACAGTAAAAATAGCTCTGTCATTTTAATAAACTTACGGGCTTCAGTATCTTCCCATGTGGTCCTCTGGGAGAACAAGTTACTCATAATTCTTGCTTTCATGATTAACTGAATTTGCTACATCTTTCACTGGAGTGTCTATTTTTGTATGTTAAATCATACCTGTCTATTTTTTTTCCTGAAACTTCTATGCATTTCAGTATCATTTACAAAGAGAAGATGACAAAATGCTATGCAATATTCTGTTAATGGTGTCACCACTGCCAAGTAAATAATGATCTTTTTCTCTTGTTCCCATGGGATTATGTACTGCTTAGATACTAAAATGGAAACTCAGGAACAGATTTTTTGCCCATCGGCATTTAGTTTTCACAGTGTCTCTGCATGTTGATGTCCTTTTGAAGCTAAGACTGACAATCTTTGTAACTAAGCTGTTAACATTAAAACAGTGGTTACACAACCAGTTTTGGCTTGTTTAACCATGGGTCCCCCTTCACTTTTGCTGCAAGTCTCTGCTGCATCCCTCTGCCAGCAAAGATCTGGGAATTAAGCCAATAGAATGAGAAAAGAACATTTCAGATGGATAAGTGACTGGAGCTGTCTGACTGTGGATGATACAACTACAAAGAGGACAGTGGACACATGCCTCTGCGGTCCTGTTGTCTACTCAAACTACTTGAGAAAGTTGCAGGATTTGGTATATATACTTGGCTCCTTGAATTCATATTTGCTACTTTGTTTTACCTGCATGGGTGATTCCCTGTTCTGTGATTCCCTGAGTTGTTGGACTGGAGTTTGGCCTCCATATATTTTAGCACTGCTGAATTTTGCAGTTGTTTTTGGTTAGCATAGCTAGTGATAAGCATATCATGTGTGCTCAGATAAAAGAAGAACACATATAAGAATGAACTTAATTGGCTTTTGTTTCAGGTTATTGCACTGCTGGAGACGTACTGCACAGCATATCTGCACAAGTCTTTTTCCTCACAGACAGTGTCCCCACAGAGGGTGCTGGGGTATAGCCCCTGTGAAGAACAGTGGAAGGCAGAGACACAGAGCAAAGAGCATGATGCAGTATTTCTTATTTCCACTAAAGACTGATGTTAAAAGCAATAAGAAATTTCTGTCTCTGTTACCAAAATACATCATAAATATTATTGACATGATTTAGCAAACCAACACTAGCCTAACAGAGAGGAAAACCAAGCTCAACGCATTTTAACATCACATGGCCTTCATAACACACCTTCAGAGCTAACTGGGTGCACAGGCACATTGTTTTCCAAGAGATTTCCTTCTTGTGCAAGAAGTATCTTCAGTACTGGTGCTATATTAAACAAATTTGAGGTGAGGAAACGTAATGTGGGGATTGGAAGAACAAGACTGACATGTAAGCATGGGAGTTGACAAATCTGATAATATTTTGCTTTTATTTTAAACAAGGTTTTTGTCCAAGAAACACTCTTTAAAAGAATTCATGTACAGTCAGGTGAGGAGGTTCTTTGACACCAATTTTTATTTTTGATCCTGACTCTCTGTACCATTTCTTTATCTTTAATTAATTTTTTTCCTGATACTCCTTTTCATATTTTTGGAAGGACTTAATCTTGGTGATTCAAAAACATGAAACACAATTTTCCCCACAAAACTTCCTAGAATTTGACAAGAGCTTTTATGTCAGCGCAGGAGATAGAGCTATTTGTTTCTTTGGTGAGAAAAAAGGTTTCTTTGTTCTTTTGTTTCTTTCTCATATATATGCATATATGAGATTTATTCTTGTTTATAACATTTTGTAATGATTTATAAGTAGGATGGATCACAGGAATCTTTCTGTTTATTGGGAAGATACAAACATTGTATTTTAGAGAACAGTCAGAAAGAGACATTGCTGGTAAGAGATGCAGGATGTTATGGGCCATGCCTACAAAGGAATTTAATGTTCAGCACTGTTTGCTGTCCAGTGACAGAAAACTCTGTGAGAATGGGTTGAAAATGACTGTCATAGTCCTGCCAGACTCAGTTCTTTGATTTGGAGCCTCACAGGTTGAATGTCTTTTTCTGCTCACAGAAAGCCAGTGAAAGGTGACAAGCTATGCCCCAGACAAAGTGTGAAGCTCAGAGAAGTATCTCAGCTGTCAGAGAAAGAGATCTGAGTCCTTGGGATCAGCTGCTGGAGGCTCAGCTGGACAGTGTGCTTCCTTTAACTGCAATGCCAGTGCCTTTCTGGCTGTTTGCTTTTGAGACTTTACCAGTGCTTCTGCCCTCATTGTACATTCCCAGCATTTCATCCAAATGTTATCAAACAAATAATATCTGAACTGAAGCCTCACTTCAGTTTGATTAGAAATTGTGGTTTTGTAAAGATATGGTTGGGTTGCAGCAGATGAAGACAGCTGCTAATGAGGGCTATTTCTGTACCCACATGTACCTGAAGACAAATGCTAGATCCAGCATGCATAAGGCATCTATCTGATTGTATTCCACTGACATATGGCAGCTTCATGACCTTATCAAGAAGTCACCCTCACAGCAGCATAAGCCAAGGGCAAGGTCAATCAGCCAAATGTGGAGGGAATTACAGGTTTTAATATCTTCTCTGACCAAGAAGGCACTTTGCAATCACAAGGAGTACTCACAAAGCTGGCTAATTTTGCAGAGGGCAAGTATACAGCTGCTGTGTTGTCATTAAGTCTCCCATGCTTGTACATGACTGTGCTGTAAAAGATGAGGCAGACGGTGAATTACAGATGATGATTGCAGGGTAGCTAGATAGGTCTCCATGAGATGCACACCTATAACTTTGGAAAATGCTCCTAAATATATGCTTTAACTTTTAGCTTCTCTTTTGTGGATACAGGAGTTAAACTTGATGATCCTTGTGGGTACCTTCCAAATCAGAATCATATTCTATAATTATGTGATTCTAATTCACAGGGCTACTCAACATGCGAGCCAGCTTGCTGTATTATATTACCGTTCCAACTGATGGAAGACAAAATATAAAGTTGCTGTATATTTGCTCAGGTGTATGAAATTTGTGGGTGTAACGACCTGACACTATGAGAGTTAATGAAAGATGAATAGCAAAATACAACCTTAGCAATCTCAAATATGCCGATTAAAAACAAAAAGGACGGCCAAATAACTCTGGATAAACAAGTGTGAGGAAATTGCTTCTAATTCTGTGTTGGCTGGCTTCTCTCTAGGTGAGAGAAGGCTATTGGCACCTATAGGTACCATTGACACTTCTCAGAGGCAACAGAAACCCGTATCTCCTTGATGGGAATAAAGTCATCTCAAGAGATAACCATCAGATACTCAGAGAGACACATAAGTGACACTTCCTCAGTATCTGGTACCTGAAAGTTAGCTTTTACAGGTTTGTGTGTGCACCTTGGTGCACTGTGTGGCCTTATGCAAAACGAATCCTTTCCTTTAAATGGGCAGTGTGTTAAGGGGCAGACGGCAGCATCCCCCTGCAGGTCTGTGCCTAGCAGAGAGCTCCAGCTCCAGAGCTCTTGCTGCAGAGAAGGCAATCTCTCCTCCACGTTCTTACCCGGTTTGGGCTCTTATCAGCTGTGGCATGCCCCTAGGAGTGATGGAGGCTGAAGCAATTGCAAGGGTGAAGCCACTGAGGCCAGCTGCAGGCAACACCATTTGTTTTGGTTCTGGAGTCAGCTGCGAGGAGGAAAAGATCTTGGGCTCTGGGGCCCTGTGGATCATCCGATAAATACTTCTCTTTGAGGGTCTTCCCGCTGCTCAAATGTGGCTGCATATAGAGAAGGCACGTGCATGAACTTGCAGCGACAGATGTCTACTTTGCTGGGATGTGCCATGTTTGACAGAGCGGTCTGTGAGTTAGCATGAAGCTGAAGAGTAAGCATTGCTGTTTGCTATAAACAAACCTTAGCAAAGTGCCTGTAATTGCACTGCTAGAAGGTAGGCCAGGCCTAGATTGTAACAGGGGAGGAAAATAATGCTTTCTTTTATCTGCCCTTGCAGACAGCTGGAGACAGATAAAAGCGGAGACAGTTTTAACCTAAGCAAAGATTGTGACTGTATGCTTTCCTTTGTTCCTCAGTGCTTTCTGTTTTCTTCCCTCTAAGTTACATTTTTATTTGCAAATGAGACTATGCATGGGACAGCTTCTGCATGCTTTTTCATTTTCTACTCTTCTTGTTTTCCTTTAACTTAAGGAGATAGGTTTTTCTTCTAATTCGACTCCTGTGGCTTCCTCTGCTTCAGAAGTATGTGAGGAACACAGACTGAACTTCTGCCTACGCCTCACCAATTCCAGAGCTCTGACAAAAAGACAAGATGAATATCATCCACAACTGACACTGAGGGAGTAGTTTTGCCATAGTATGGTTGATATAAAACCATCCTGAAGCAGAATTTTCAGATTTTCCAGCAACAGAATGCAATGGGATAAGATAGAGAGAAAGGGAAGTGTTATCTTAAAATCAAACAAACAAAAACTCTGTTTTTTCATCCGGAGAAAATTTTCAAATTCTGGCATTCAGAGTCAGTAATAAATCGCACTGACATGATTAAAACTACTTATGCATATAAGTTCCCCATGCAATGCTTTGAGACTGTAGAAACAGGACCGTGCCTCTAATCTGATGCCCTGCATTAATCTTTTGGTATGGCAGAAAAATACTTTTTTTGCTAGACATTTCAGTCTGTCTAATTCTGCAAATCAGACCAACCCAATAATGAATAGTCTCATCGGGGTGACTCTTGCAGGCACATAGGCTCATCTACATACAGAGTTATTCCAGTTCAGTTTTTCATGATTAAATATGCTGTGGGTGTTATTGAAACAGAAATAGCTGTTCTGCTGTAAAGCCTGTATTAAAACACTTCTTCTTTTGTTAATTGCAATCTTTAATGGCTCTGTATATTTTCTACAGGGATAAAAAGATAAGTATTACATTGGTTATATTTTTACTGTGCTATGT
Source organism: Calcarius lapponicus (assembly GCA_039654755.1). Lineage (NCBI taxonomy): Eukaryota > Metazoa > Chordata > Aves > Passeriformes > Fringillidae > Calcarius > Calcarius lapponicus. The sequence continues at coordinate 40,237,361 of CM077481.1, forward strand.
ACTTTCCTTTTAAAAGTAAAGACTATTTGAAGCACATTACAAGCTGTATTGCTTACAGACCTCTCAAGTATGCTTTATGGCAAACCAAGATGATTTCACAATGGCATTCCTGAAATTTCAGCATGTGTTAAAAAAAGGCACAGCTATTTTTCTCCAGCTGTTCTCTTTGATATTTACTTATATCCTAAGATGGTCTGTGGAAACACGGGCTGATGGCTGCACACCAGTTTGTGTGAAATAATGGGAAAAGGACCATTTCTAGTTTAGTGTATCTTATGTGAAGTGTGAGAAGCCTTGTCTCTCAGCACAAGTTGGGAAGGAGTAGTCTGAATACTCACAGTATTAAACATGAATATGTTTTTACACAATGACTCTCTATAAATGTCTGATTCTGAGTAGTCATATATTTAAAGGCAGGCACTACATTATGTCATTTATTGGTATTGCATCCTTTTCTGCTTAAGAATTGCATTACCTTGATTTGCAGCACCAACTAAAGAAGAAAGGGTTAAAATTTTAAAGATTAAATATACTGAATTTTTAAAAGACACTAAGAATTATCTTTATCAGTAATGTCTTTTTAGTTAATAAAGTTATGAATCTGATTTTTTCAATGTGGTACCTCCACTCCAAAAAGTTGAAGATACAATTTAGGTTTATCTTTGCATTTTTTTCAAAACAAACCTGTTTCTGCTTTATAAACTTGCATTAAAATGCACTTACAAACATTTTGTATTTTACAGCCTAGATATACTTATTTTTAGATTATATATAAATCAATATATAATTGGTTATTGTAGAAAAAGTTAAACAAAGTTGCCCTTTGCTGTCACTTTAAAAAAGGAGACATTCATATTTCTAGGATATAAAGTAAACCCCCAAAAGACAAATAACCATCATTATATGTTCTTAATAGACATATGATTCCTGCCATGCAGATTATGCATATATACAATGTTGCTGTAATAAATAAGAAAGAAGAAAGAGAGAAGAAAGACGAAAGACTATGTAACTTTTACAATTCTTTATACTACAGCTTGAAAGATATCTACTCTTAAACCCCTCCTTATGGTGTTGAATTACTGTTTGCTCATTCTACCCTGTGCTTTTCTTACAAGATAAAATATAATGACAAATGGTAGATAAGAATTTTCAAGTTTAAATAAAGTTAAACAAGAAGTTTTCAGAAATGAAATCAGTTTTATTTGTTATAAGAGTTGTACTGTGTACAAAAGAAATTACTATAACTTACAATACTTCAGGCATAGAATATTGGGGGGGGGTTGCTTCCGCTGGAAGAGCAGTATTTTGAAAATAAAGAATCGTTAGAATCGTTAGAATCATACATTGATAGCAGTATTAATATAATAATATAATAATAAATACTTCACATTAATATAATCTGAATTTATAACCCAGGCATTTCAGCGTTAACTAATACACCTTAATCTGCCTCCAACATGCAGGTAGAAGAGTCTTCTGTAGCTCATAGAAGAAATGTATGATTCATGGTGAGGGTTCTATCAACCCTGTTTCCCCTTGTCCAGTTTCACAACTGCCAGCTAGCAGAACTCCAGAGGATGGCGAGCAGGCAAGTGACTGAAAACACTGTTTGCTGTAATCTTGAACCATTAGAATACAGTCTGATAATTTCCTCTGTTTCCGATGTCAGTTCTTAAAAGAAATAAAATCAAGAAAATAAAATAGTTAATGAGTAAGTATGTAAATTTGAAAACATAAGGTTTTTCAACACACTTGAAAAGTCCTCTGACATCTCACAGGTACTTAAGTTAAAGGTATCAGCTGTTAAAGCCAATCAAAGGGACTATTCTCAGGGGAGAGATGTAAATAGATGTCCCATCAATGATCGTTTGAGGAGCAACTGATAGCACTTATCAGCTCTTGCAGGCATTAATCTCAGAATAATCAAAAGTAAATACCAAGCAAGAGCAAGAGGAAGAACTTCACAAGAGGTGAGCACTCAAGCCCGAATGTCGGGTTTTAACCCTTCCTTTGACAAGGGGCTTAGCTTTTAGCAAAAGCACAGAAGCCATACCCTCTTGTACGTGAAAGCCACGGAGGATTCTCTACTGAGACCTTTATTGTCTTTCCTAAACTGAGTCTAAGAGCAGCAAGGAGTTGAGCGCTTTTACAGAGCATAGGGAGACCCATTATGTCTTTTGCTCCAATAATGAGGAGCAATAGGGCTGATTCAATGCTAAACATGTAAAAAGTTTAATGAGCATGCTGCGTGATACATATAACTGCTCAATACAGCAGACTTCAAGGAAAAAGCGGTTCTGGTGGATTTTTTTGGTTTTTTTCTGTCTAGGGTTACAAAGGTAGGAATGTCACCTTTTCAATGTTTTGATTTACATCTGAGTTGGTGTTACAACTCAGAAGTCACAGCTTCAAGGCATTGATACTCAGGTAGGAATCTGGTCAGGAAACAAGGGACTGCTTGGGGTGCAAATGAGTCTTGAAACCCTCTAGGTCTGTTGTTTTCTTACCCTGCTAAGCAGTGATGTTGGCACAACTGAAGGAAAGCACAAGATGGGATTGAGATGTTATAGGGTGGAAAGGGCAAGAATATTTTGCACTGATTTTGCCACAGAAGAGAAAATATTATTAAATCCTTATTAGTGATCTCAAGAGTATTGAGAACAGTCTGGACCAGTCAGTTCTCCACGAAGAATAATACCAGCATAGCAATTCTTCAAATTCTTATGCTAGTTGATATATTTTTAAATATTCAACCGTTTATTCAGGGAATTTCACAGGCTGTTGTAGCAAGACTTCACTTAAAATGATAGAATGCTTTTGAGGAGACTGGGTGGCACTACTTTACACTGATCAGGATAATGGTTATATATTTTTTAGTGAGGAGAGTGTTCAGACTTAAAACTCATACAAAAATATTCTGAAGATTGAGATTCAGATCTTAAAAAAATATTCAGATTAGTTTTGAGTCATTTAAGCATGATGATTGATGATTATGTGTATTTAGTAGACACAACTTTTTTCTCTAGTTAAGTACCAGTTTCTACTTCCTCCACACCAATATATACTACTGTTTTTTTCTCTTTGCCTTAGAAACATGTTTTGTGCTTGGACTTAATTTAGTTGTAGAAATTGTCCTGGTTAAGTGGGAAGTCATAGGCATACAGATTTTGCAGAACAAAGTAGTGTTTAACCTCTGTAGTCTTCAATCAGAACGATGGGAAGTTTCCTACTGTACAGAATTATGAATATATGAAAGTGCCTTTTGTGCTGTACTATATAATCAAAGAGCAATGCTTTTTACTGTCTCACTAATTCATTCTCTAAAGCAAAGCAACCTTCTGTCGAAGTCCAACTAGTGCACAAACTGCATCCTCCAAGTACCCCACCACTGCAGAAGGCAATTCTGTCACCCAGGAGTTTAAAATGTTTGATTTAATGCCATTTCTTACCGCAGTTCCTCTGCCTTATTTCTGAGAGACAGTGCAGTGTACCATAGCCACACCGACAAAGCCAGCAGTCCTTCAGCACCCAGACGCCGTGGGGAATGCTGCCGCAGTTTCTGTCAAGGACAAGGGAGATAGTTGGTACATCGCTGACACCACCACAGAAAAAAACCAAAACCATCCAGAGCACCACACTCATCTCCGATTTTGGACTGTTTTGGTGGGGTTTTTTGTTTGTGGTTTTTTTTTGCTTTTTTTGTTTTTTTTTTTTGTTTTTTTTTTTTTTTTTTTTTTTTACCCTAGCCGCTCATCATATTCACAGTATCTGCCGGTGAAGGGCTTCAGGCAGGCACAGAAGGTCCCCAGGATACAAGTCCCTCCATTCTGGCAGCAGCGTCTGTTCAGTTTTTTACCTGCAAGACAATATTACAGAGGTTAACAAGCATCTCAGGGGCTCTGAACCTCACCTTTTCCTCACTTGTTCTCTCAGGTCTCTCCAGTTCTCAAAGTCTCTTAATGATATCTAGTTTTATTGTCTTTAAAGACAATAAAATTATATGCCTGTTAGGAGTGTTTGTTCAGCTAAACCCAGTTTGTTTAGTTAAGGATTAGAAACAAGCTACTAGGGATTACAGGATGGTGAAGAAGCAACCCCTGGCAAATTCTGTAGCAGCAGGATGTGTTCAAGTGAAATATTTCACTTTGACAGATGAAGGTTTCAATCACACGAAGAAATGGGGCATTTTTATTGGGAAGTGATTTTTTTTAAAATAAAAACTGGGAAGTTACTTGGTTTTGAAGTGGAGGAAATGCTCCCTTAAGCCTTTCTCAGAGTCCTAAGGTTGAGCACCAATTTAAAATTTATATTTGGGAGGAAACAGAATACTTTTTTTTCCCTGTTAGTACTGTTGCTTTCAGGTAGCTCAAACCTTTTTTTAAAAATTAACATTTTTATGACCATTAAATAAAGTGAATTCTAAAAAATGAACAGAATGTTACAAATTTTTACAGATGCTCTTGTAAACACGAAGTGCCAAGCACTTCTTCATTCTTAGTATTCTTCCTTGTTTTTCCTTAACAATTTTGCATGTGAGAGATCTTAAATTTTTAGCACCACTTACTAAGTGGCCATGTGTATAATTGAAATGGGTTGTCACAGAAAATTAACAGGCTGGAATGTTCCAGGACAACAGTTAAAGCATTACTATATTATAATTTTTAAAAGTAATTTTATGTCATTGTTTACAAAAACAATGTTACTTACTCTCTGTAATTCCAGTGAAAGGTACTAAAGACCTGGAACTCTGTTGCTTTCTACTTTCGTAACTCTGATTCATATCACTGAGCGCATTTGTAAAGGTCCCTTCGTTCTTGGGCTGCTGCTTTTGTGCTGTAGCATTGAGACTTTTCACAACTTCTTTCTGTTCTTCTTTTTCAGGGCCTTGACAAGAAGTGCAAATATGTAAGGGAAAGGTGGTTTGTGATGACGAAATGCATTCTGTAAATGTAGAAGAAAAACACAGCGGAGCGGGGAGAAATGTGAAATTCACTTACTTTTTTCTAAATGAACAGCCCGCCAGACCAGAGTCACAGTGAAAAGAATTCTGTAAAAAATTAAAAAAGAGAGAGAAAAAAAAGATCAAACGAGAAGTAAATTTGTGCTAATAAGACACAAACACTAAAACGAATGGTGAGTGTGTGAACTTTTAAAAGGAATGAGCATCCCTGGCTAGAGAGGACCCCCGACATCTCAAGGGAACTTACCTAACATGATTTCCCCAGTACATTTTCCTGCAGCCAGAAATAGCCGTGAGGTCCTCCGGGAGAGCCTGAGCAGAAGGAAGATGTCCAGAGCGCTCCGCTTCAGGCTGTTGCGTGCAGCAGTCCGCTCACCGCCGGCACCGCTGGACAGGGAAAGCGGGACTGGCGAAACTTCCCTCCTGCTGTCCAGCTCACAGCAAGGCTTGGTCTCCAGCCGTACCGCTGTCTGAGCCCTGCCCGGGCGCCGGGAGCATCCCTCCGGGTGGGACTCCCTGGCCAGCCCCCGATTTACATGCACCGCTGAAGGGTGGAGCAAGGTGGGGACACCTACTGCTGGGGGGAGACTTCAGAGACCATGAGCGCAGCCTAAAGCCCAAGGCTGGAAGATCTCAGGCCCAGTGTATTTCTCAGGACAGAAACTTTGTACCACCATATATAGTGCATAGGAAAAACAAACAAACAGACAAACAAGCAATAATCAGAACTGCAATAGGTGTATCATAAACGGGAGTAGGTATATATGGGGAAGGTTAAAAAGCCTCAGCTCTACCTATATGCCTTGTCTCTGCCAGGGCTTTCCACCAGGGATCTGCTTAATGGGATTGTGCTACTTTGCAGCAGAGGTCCTTAAAACCTGCTTTTGAGATTTCTACTAAAAATACTGGAAAAAGCAGTATAAGGTCCTTGAGGGAGGATTGTTGTCTCACCAGAGCTGTTAATAACCTTTTGAAACATTTTCTGAAAATTTTTACTGTTTGTAAAATCAGCCCCATTAGTGGGTATTTCTAGTCTGAGTTTACACAGTACCAGCAGATACCTAGATATAATTTACTATGTGCACTGAAATGGGCTAGGACCACTCACATGACTTTGCCTTGGCTCAGTATTGTGAGCAAAAAGACCTGCAGCTGGGCAGTGCTAAAAAAACAGCTCTGGGCAGGCTTTTCTCATCACATTTCCACATTTTGTACCACCAAGTGCACATGGCCTTTGCTTGAGTTGTGGCAGGAAACTGAAGCAATGCAACTTGTTTTGTTTTGGAGAGGCATTAGAAGAGGGATGTTTTCACTGTGTCACTGCAAAGCAAGGTAGTACAAGTTTCACCATGGCTAGATCCAAGATCACATCAGAAACATGGGTCAGACCTCACTGAAGAAATGGCTGCACTGACTAAAACCATCATCCCTTGTTTGTAAGTCCCTGTTGCTGTCACTTCTCAGATTTGCCCCATTTGAATGAATGGTTTGGAAGCTGTGATAACTTCTCATCCAATTTGGTACAAAGACTGGCTTAATTTACAAAGATAGCTGTCCCAATGAAAGTTAACCCTCTTGGCGCTAAAGAGGCACTAAAGCAGATGGAGAGTGTTTTTAAAACATGTTTTCTTACACAGCTGTGCACTGCATGGATAACTAGCAAGAGAAATTGGAAACTATTGTGAAATTAGAAAACTGTGCTGTAATTGCTATCATAGAAACACTGGGAAAAGTCATACAACTGGAACACTGCAATCAAGAGCTACAAGCTATTCAGAAGCTCTTTATCTCTAAATTGGAGACACCTGGATTTGATGGATGGGCAGTTCAATGGATAAAGAGTTGACTGGCTGGCTGGCTGGCTGCAGCCAGAGAGTTGTGGTCAATGCCTCTGTGTTGAGGTGGAGGCTGGTGATGAGTGATGTCCTCAGACTCTGAGACCACTACTCTGCAATGTTTACCTCAATGACACAGGCAGTGGGATCGAGTGCAATCTCAACAAGTTTGCAAATGGCACAAATCTGAGCAGTGCAGTTGACACAACAGAAGGATGGGATTCCATCCAAAGGAACCTGGACAGGCTTGAGAGTTGGGCCCATGAAGTTCAACAGGTGCAACTGGAAGGTGCTGTGCATGGGCTGGGGCAATCCCAGACCTGAGAACAAATGTGGAGAAGAACTTACTGAGAGCATACTTGTGGGGTTGGGTATTCTAGAAGATAAAAGCTGGATACGATCCAGCATCAAGTGCTTGCATACCAGAAAGCCAAAAACGTCCTGAGCTGCATCAAATGTGTGTACTACAGGTAGAGGGAGGGGATTCTGCCCCTCTGCTCTGCGGTGCTGAGACCCCGCCTGGAACACTGCATCCAACTCTGGGGTGCCCAGCATAGGAGGGATGTGGACCTGTTAGAGTAGGGCCAGAGGAAGTCACGAGGTTTTCTGAGGGGTTGAGCACCTCTCCTATGAAGAGAGGTGGAGAGATTTGGGGCAGTTCTGCCTGGAGAAGAGAAGGCTCTAAAAGCCCTCATTATGATCTTCCAGTACCCTAAGGGAACTTGAAAAAAAAGAGAGTGAGGACCTTTTTATATGGTGAGATAGTGACAGGACAAAGGATAATGGTTTTAAACTGAAAAGGGGCAGGTTTGGATTAGCTATTAGGAAGATATTCTTTACTGTGAGGTTGCAGAGGCCCTGGTGCAGATTGCCCAGAGAAATTGTGTATTACCTATCCCTGGTGGTGTTCAAGGATAGGCTGGATGAGGCCCTTAGCAAACTGGTCTAGTGGAAGGTATCCCTGACTATGACAGGGGTGTTGGAACTCACTGATATTTGGGGGTCCCTTCCAGCCCCAGCACATTCTATGATTCTATGATCACATGCTCTTTCCTGTCTCCTGGCGGTACACTGGTCTTCAACAAGAGGACAGAAGAGCACTGCTGAAGATTTAAAATGGCTCTTTCCTCAGGCAATGCCTGCAGGGAGTGCTCTGCAGGGCTACACCTGTGTTAGGGGATAAGACATTCCCCATGCTGCTGCAATAAGTGGCTCCAATTGTTCTAAGCTCAACCATTTTCTTGTAGATACAGGCTTACCCTTCAGCTTCATGGCATCTTGTTTCATGGTGTGCTTTATGTTACTAACTTAAACAGATTTAGATGAAGCTATATTCTTGTTCCAGACTTGAATTGAAGTACCATGCCTTTTAGAATTAAGAGTATGATGTACATTTGTGTGCAATCCAGCTAAATCAGCACCAGAACTTTTATTCTAGCATTTGTGGGTAAGATGTTTCACAGAAAGCATGTTATGATAAAATCACAACATGTTAATTCAAGAAGGGATTTTGGTTTTCCCGTCTTAAATAGCAGCAACTTTGAAGAGACAGATTACTCTCACCATTATGCTGTCTGCCCCTACCTGCTTTGATTGACAAGGACTTCTTAGCTAAACATGTAAAAGTTTAGGTGCTTGCTTAAAACATATCATATTTTAAAGCACTGTCATAACAACAGATACTGTTCTGAATTAGGACCATAAAATGTTTCACACAAATAAAAGACATGTCATTTTTGCATGTATTCAGAAAGCATGTATGTATTATCCACACTAAAAAATGTTTACTTTTGGAAAATACTTACAATTTGAACAACTCATGTTTTCATTTGTGTTCTCTAACTGTATAATGGGGCTAGTATTTTGACTTTAAAAAGAAGAGCTGTAGTTACAGTTTTTCTAGAGTTTATTTGCTAGTGCATTAAGAAAAAAATATTCTTTTCAGTTACGTCTAACCAGTAGTATCATTTTTAAGTTACAATATTCAGATACATAACTGCTGTCACTTACTATTTAACTTCTTATTTCCCCATTCCACAGATGGAAGACAGAAAAAACATAAACAGAGATATGCAAGTACAGGAACACCAGATAGTGTCTTTTTTTACTAAAATGCAGTGTCAATGTAGTTCTCCTTGAGAGTTTTTTGGGTACCAAATTCCCAGCCCTATATTAGTGGTAACATTCAAAATGCAGCTGCCAGTGAAGAAATATTGATCAATTTTCCCACCCTGTGCTATTTGCTTATGATCAGAAGTCATTCCTGTAACTGCAAGAACGAACAACCTAGAAGAACTGCAAAGCAGTCTAAACATTTCTTGCTTTTGATTCCTCGTTTCTTCCTTCTCCCCAGTGCCTCACCATCAAGGCAGGCAGAGGAATGGGGACAGAGAAAACTGCTCTGCTGATGCTGCTGTTGCCTGACTGCACCAGAGGTGAGATTGGTGTGACACTGCAGAAAAGTGCTGCTGTTTGTTGTTGACAGAATCTGCCAGAGTGTGATTGCTTCTGGCTGGGGATTTGTGAGGAGCGGCAGTAAGGGTAGACACACTCCTTTTATCAGCTTCGAGTAAGATAAGAGTGGAGCCAACCAAAGTGCTGCTCCTGAGCATTTCAATCAAGCCCTGCATACACAGGAGATGGGTAACCATTAATTAGGGGTGTTCAGCACAGTTAGTTCTGACAACAGATCAGGTAGCCTGTGTGGGTAAGTGTGATAGGAAGATGCTGTGCTACTTTATTGATGCCCAAAATTCCTCTTGTGCTCATGCCAGGAACTGTAGGTCAGTGGCCTGCATCTTCTGTCACTCTCCCAAAATGCAAGCGAGCCACTACACTGAGAGCTGAAGTGTGGATAGTACACGCTGGGTTTTGGCATTTTAGTGTTTCATTCCAACTGTATTGCTCTGTGGATACTCTGTATTTCTGTAAACATCAGGATAAATAGATGCCTAAAGACTGGAAGTAGCATTGGAACAGTCAGAAGCAAGGATGAAGAAAATGTGAGTGTTCCTGGTAGCACTTTGAAAACCTGCTCAGGGTCTGCTAATTTCTGGTCGGCGCAGCCAAAATATCTGCTTGACTAGAAATATTTAGATTCCAAAATTCTAGCTTTGGGTTAGCACTAGATCTCTAACCATGCTGGGCAATGTTAAATCAGCTATGCAGAATATTATGGAAAATAAAAAAAACATTGAGCCTCCATGAACATATATTGAAATCTTGGAATTGTAGGCTTCTATGAAGGAAAACTCTCAGTCAGGGTGACTTAAATTTCTCTGAGGATAGGGCAGACCGTGGGCAGTCTAGACTGGGATGTCTCAGAGTGTGTTTAACTCATTAAATGTTGAGCACAGTGAAGAGAAAGACCTAATACTAGCCAGCCTGAAAATTGTTTCTTTTTATGCTCTTTGGCTTGCTACTAAGGCTTTTGACATCTATCCAAGTGTTTTTTCTTACTAAAGGCTATGTAAAACTTCAACACAGTTTAACTGAATGATTTTTACACTATCACAGAACTTTCTCAACAGAGGCTGGTCAGACCGGCTCTTATTACTGTCAGGAATTTCCTGTAGGATCATGTAGAGGTTGCTGTGGCCTCTGCATTTCTGTGTATGCACGCACCGTGTGAATGAGCAGTATAAATTACCCAAACAGCTTTTCTTCACTCCATGTTAAGAACAGCTTACATTGGCTTAGTCGGAATTGGCCCCTAATTGACTTGAGAAAGTAATATGCAGGAAAGTTAGATAATCCATATTGTGACTGGCACCACTTAACTGGTGCCACAGGTCCATGATGAACTTAGGCAGGATAAATGGCTGCTGCTGCTAAAAGGGTGAATCCCACTTTGTCTTACACCATGAGTTGTTTGTACTGCCTCCCTCCCTCATGCCGTCACTGCTGTTTGTTCAGCCATGAATGACCTGAAGTAGAGAGTTTATCTGAATGAAAACTCAGCTTTGGGGAAAAAAAAAAAAACCCAGTGTTCTGCTGGATTTGTTCCCTGATGTGATTTGCCAGCTGAACACTAGGGCTGGCAGAAGCAGAAGGCAGGGAGGCTCTGTGAGAAGCAGCCGAGCTGATTTATAGCAGATTAAATTGACTATGGAATGTGTAAATAGATTTCAGTTCCTATATTTAAATTGTTCTTCCCTTCCCTAGGAAATCAACCATAAGTAATGCAGCCACTGATACGATGCTGCCTTCAGTGCTCTCACCCTATTAGCATTACATACAGAGAAGTAGAGCAATCATCCCACATCTCTCTGACAATATATGGATGAAGTTTACTACAAATGGGATGGGATCAATACTACCAAATGAAAGGAAACATCTACAGCTCTCCCTTGGTAAGGGAGCCTTATGCAGATGTCATACAAAGATGTAATACACTGTCACAGACCAACACAAATTCATAGAATAAATCAAGTCTCAGAGCATTATGTAGCTTTTCCCTCATTTGAGTCTAATGGTTAATCATTAACAAAATACAATATGATTTTATGAAGATTTTGTAATGAAAATGAATGTAGTTCATGTCTTTTGTGTAGAGGAAAAATAATAAAAAAGAGAATTTGCCAGTACACATGGGAAGTGATTAAGAAGATCCCAGTCATCCTCCTCTGAGGGAAAGGTTCTTTGGCAAATAAATCAACGCTAACACCAAGATACTGGAAGACTGAGACTTTTTTGCTTCTTTTTCTACTTCAAGTAAAAGTTTTTAGTATTTTATTGAAGAAAAACTAAGTACTGAGGGGAAAAAAATGCACAATTATTTATTTTGAAGTTTGATAAGATTATGCTTTTAACGACCACTGGCTCTGCAGAGAGACAGAAAGTTTTTTTGAAAAAAACCTTAACTTTTGAATTAGTAGAATTGTGCCTCAAATTCTAGCAGAGTACACTTCTCTGCTATATACTGTCTGGTGTGTATCTCTGTCTTGTTAACCATTCAGGAAGTTGTTTCAACATTTCAGTTTAAAAATGGGCTCTTTCTGTCTGCATAAAACTTACAAGTCTTGTGGTGTTTTGTTATGGGGCCATGTGGGGATAGAGTATTCGTGCAATCATGTGCTTAAGCTATATTTCACTTGCAAAATTACTTGAAAAATCTGTCTTTACCATATACAAAATACAATTGCTTGAGTTTTATGACATATTTGACCCGGCCTTGCAGTCTTGTTTGGTGCTATCTAGTGAAACTAGAGTGAAATTTTTACCCAGTGAAGTGATTCTGTTTTTACCCTAGCAGTAAAAACAGAAACAATTTGAAGGTTGAATATCTGTCAGTTGTTTCCCCCACTGTTTTCATTTGTAAGTATTTTGGTGTTGTTTAGCCTGCTGTTAACAGTGCTGCAGTAGGATATGTCACCAGAAAGCTTTCTGGGTTTATGTGGCAAGATACAAACTATGAATTTCATAGCAGCCTTGAAGGAATCCCTGAGGAAGTGATCATCCCACAGCCTAATTCAAGGATGGAGATGCATATCCCAGGCAGCCATGAATGGAAATCCCTGCATAGATCTTGCATTTGATCTTTAAGCTAGCCAAATATGCTGGCATTTCTTTAAGATGAAACTACACATGGAAGCTGAAACAATGTTAGATAGCAAATTCCCAAGTCAAGCATACACAGAGATTTGGCAATAGTGGCATTTAACCTCTTAGGGAGATGGATCAATTTGTTTACCTGGAATAAACCTATCTGTCTTCTTTATTTTTTTTCTGGAACTAGTTTTCTGGCTTATGAATTGAAGCATCTCAGCAAGAAGTCCTGTGGGGAAAGGGTGAGTGAGGGAATTTGTGGCTGAGAGATAGAAGGAGGTGGGCAGGACACATTTTCAGGTGTTGTGAGCTATCAGCTTATCCTATAAATTCCTATAAATAAATGCAATAGTGGCATTTAACCTCTTATGGAGATGAATCAATTTGTTTACCTGGAATAAACCTATCTGTCTTATTTTTATTTATTTTTTTTCTGGAGCTAGCTTTCTGGCTTATGAATTGAAGCATCTCAGCAAGAAGTCCGGTGGGGAAAGGGTGAGTGAGGGAATTTGTGGCTGAGAGATAGAAGGAGGTGGGCAGGACACCTTTTCAGGTGTTGTGAGCTATCAGATTATCCTTTAAATTCCTCGGTACCTTGCTTCATCCTTCTTGGACTTAGCCTTTTAGGCAGCAGGACTAGCAGGCAAAAATGAGACATTCAGCAGTTATTTTAATCAGTGTTAATAACACCTAAATGTTAGTGTCAATTAAAATAGAAACAAACCACTATATCATAATCTGTAGTGCTGTCAGCAGGCCAGCCCTTCCTTTTGTCTTCAGACTATTGCTATACTTGAGGGATCCTGTCCTTTGTGCCAGGCTGGGGCTCCAGCTTAGCCTTGGCCCAACAATCCAAAATGTGCTCTGTGTGACAGTGCAGATGGCTAGTGCTCAAAGTGAGAGGTGTGTGTTGAAGATGAACTTCTGCCACTACAACAGCTTCATTTCTGCTCCATACTAGCTGAGGAACTGCAGGAATTGAACGGGAACTGTGCAGGTCAGCATCTCTGAAAACCATTTTTATGGAGCAGAGGCACTACAGATGTAATATGCTTGGGAAAAGCTGCAAAACTAAATTTTAATATCTTCATGCAGGCATTCAGAACAGGTTGCTGTTTCAAAGTGCAGTTTTGAAAGTTTGTAGGCTCTGGGTGTTAGCCACAGTCTGTGAACTGCTTCTGAGAACAAAAAAATCCTATGATAAAGAACAAGCTATATTTCACTCACCCCATGTGTGAAATCTGTAATGCAAGGGTTATTTTAAGGAATTAGATTACACATGAAGCTCCAGAAGGAAACAAGCTCTCTCTCAGCAATGCTGGACTCCAGCATGCTGGAGAGCTCTATGCTGGCATTGGGATCAATGTGGGAGAAAGCAAATGCAAAGGTGGGATCTGCTCAGATGGAGTCACACTCTTAAGTGCAGAGCAAATCTCAACATACTGTTGACTTGAGGATTGGCCTTCTGGCATCACTTTTCCCTTTTGGTTTGGGTACAGATTTAAAGAAAAGTGAACAGTGTAGTTCCATAATCTGTTACTAAACGCAAATAGTAAAACTTACTCTTGTTCTTCAAGCTATATGGTGAGAGGAAACAGCTATGAGTAACATAACTAATTATGACAAACTCTGCCTGATGGCATTTGCTAGTTGAGAATGGATAGGTGGATTGAGAAAACCCAATTTTCTAGGTACTCTTCAGGTTAGGAACATAACATTGGTGTGGTAGTCACTCTACCACAGAAACCAGTGTTTTTGGCATGAACATTGTTAATATGAATTCGTGAAGACTGTAGAGTAGAAAAAGTCTGAGTCACCTAACACTGGTATATTGTGAGCAGTTATGTTAATGATGTGATTGCTATAACATTGAACATTCTGAGGAGGTATTTCTTTAACCCAGGAATGGTAAATTAAAAGAAGCTTTTTTCTGGAACACAATTGTTCTTAATAATGAGGGCTATGAAGGGTGCAAGACAGGATGCCAGCTTCAGTTTCACTGTGATATACACATGTATAGTAGTGCAAATTTTTTTCTGTCAGAAAAACTGATTTTTATGAGCCCTCTGACTTCTCCTCTCACAAGCCCCATCTCCTCAGCTGTGCTGCCAGATCAATATGGTCATCCTTCACTGCAGAGTAAAGATTAAAGTTTCCAATAACTTAATTTAAATTTGGTCCTTTTTAACAGATCAAGCATAGAGGACAAAAAATTTGAATTGACATGACCATATTTAAAGAAAATCTTCATCCATGTGCTCAGCTTGTTTGAATATGAACGCCTGAATGACTGAAAAAGGAAACAGAACTATTGAAAATATGGTGATTTTTCAGTAGTGTTTACCTTAACCACTTTCAGGGCTTAAAAAAAAAATATTGAACAAGTTTAATAGATTATCACAGTGTCCTGGGTCTCCAAGAGACATAGAATCCTGAAATGAGAACCCAGTGTGTGTGCATTTTGATTATGTAGTTTTGCGTGTCTAAAAATGAAAAAGAAATAGCTGGGGAATTCTAGTGAGCAATAAACTTTATCTCAGGCAATGGCAGCAAGAAAATATCTGCAAATTTGGGATGACTTTACAGTTTGAGTGTGTGTTTGACATTTATGGTGAAACTTGGCTTGGCTTAATTAATTTCCACTGGTGCATAATGGTTGCTCTGGGAACAGTTATAAATTTCCTTTTTAAGTGAAAATCTACAATTTTCTCTGTTAAATCTTCCTGAGTTTACAGGGACACAGGAAGATTTCCAGGAAGCTGTGGCAGTTCATCATTTAGAAAACTGCCCTTCATTTCTACACATAAAAATTGACAAGACAAAAATGCTTTCTTTTCTTAGTAAATTGTGCTGATGTTTATCTAGTGATATAAAATCTCTTCCTTGGTCTTTTTTCTGTTTATGTGTGTATTTGTAGTAGATTAAATCTATTCAGTGGAACAGATTCTGCTCACAAGAATAAAGCTACAAACATTTGTGGGAGAAAAACACAATCCCTGATGTAGCTGAAGGAATCACGTCATCTTGATACACCCTCTGATATATGGAAGTGTTGTATTAGCTGGAGCTAATCTCACTGAAGCACCCCTGCCCACCAACCCCACAGTGATAAATCTGTACTTGCATGCATCTTATGTGCTGTTGTCAAAATTATGGCTGCCTTCTATAAACTAGTGCAAAACATCTGGCAAAAGAATTAGCAAGTTAGACACAGAGCTACATTAGCAAATATTTACTCTAGCACTCTTTTCTGGGTCATGTTAGCACCCACATAATGATAGGATCCAATGCCGACATGCATGCCTGACCTTGGGGGATTACATCATGATAATTTTTATGTGTCTTGTCTTCACTGTCTTTTATTCTGAGAGAGGTCTCTCCAGTTAGGCTTGTGTATTCCCCAAAATTGCCACAGCTGAGTATATAGACGTCTTCTGAGCACACATTGCAATGTTAACCACTTAGGCTCTGGCTGGAGTTTTCAGGGCTGTGTTGGGATTGGAGGCTGATGTGTGTCTTCTTGCACACAGTAAGGATCAAAGTGAGTTGCTTTGGTTTTTTTAACCCCTTCCTACATTGACTGTGCTGGCAGGTTGGTCGGTATTTATCACAGTGGCTGAAGATTCCCCAGGATGTCCCAAGGCCAACCTCTCACCATGCAATATAGTTTGTGCATTTTATGTTTCTGCTGGACATTAAAACTTCTCAGTTTGGCTGCTATCAGCCAGGGCCTTGTAATTATCTAGGACCCTGTTGAAATAGATGCAGCTAACAAGAGAAAAATCTCTGCTCTATAAAGCTTATAGATCACTAGGTTCTCAGAGCAACACCTAGCATCGTGGTTTTAAGTTAACAAGGGAGAATAGGGGAAATTAAAAGCTACTTTTCAAAACAACGATCTACCTGCTGATCCCACTTCTTGATCTTCAGTCTGGTTGTTTTTCTTTCTCTTGGACTGAATTCTCTCTATTCTCTCTCCCAGGCTTGCTCCAGTGTTGACATTTTAACACCCTCACAGGCTTGTGCCCGGGAGTGCAGATGTTGGCGAGTGTCTGCTGTTCAGGCTGGGCAGAGCAGCACGGCCAAGCAGGGATCAGCAGAAGGTCTCAGAAGTATACAGAGTTACTCTGTACAAAGTCAGTCCAGCTCTTCATTAGTGGCTGGAACTTTTGCAGCATTAGGAGCTTTGGGGAAGCATCTATAACCTTCTGCACATCAAAAGACCTGAACAATATCTCATTTTCTAAGAAACAGCTCCTTCAATGAACCATGCCACTTCTGTTCCCTTATGTCCACTTGGTCACATTCCTGATAGCAAGAGATTTTTATGTATTTATAAATATATATTTACACTAACAAGACAGAATGCCAAGCATACTCAAAAAGTATTGAGAGAATATTTGGGAGATTTGGTTTTATGGGGTTCCCCTTTACAGACTTTGAGTGTCTCGCTTCTCCCCCAGCTGTGAAAAGACTCCCTGTCTATAAATTGCCATCTCAGGAGGTCTCAGTATTGCAACTCCTAAACTGGGTGGCAATACTAGACAAAAAGCGTTGTCTAATGAAGAAATTGCACTTAAAAAGAAAAAAAAAGACAAATCACAGGGACTACTGGATTACTTTCGTGATGCTTAGAAAGAACAGGGCAAATAATACATATTCCAAGGTGACAAAACCTGTAGTCTGTAAATTATGCTACTACATACACTAGATATAGTGTATGATATAGTATAGATAATGTTAATTTGCCTGTTTTAGGTGAGTGATGCTTGAGGCTCAGACCACACAAGGCAATGCC
Source organism: Calcarius lapponicus (assembly GCA_039654755.1). NCBI lineage: Eukaryota > Metazoa > Chordata > Aves > Passeriformes > Fringillidae > Calcarius > Calcarius lapponicus. Next base: position 40,254,504 of record CM077481.1, read on the forward strand.
AGTGGGTGTGGCATTAATGCTGTGGGCTTGCTTTTGCTGCAGGATTCCAGCGTGCTTCAATGCATTTCTGAGAACCTAGGTTTGCTGGTATGATGTTGTCATGGAACAGGAAGGAATGGATGCAAGTTTTAAGTTGCCTGTGTGTGATCAGCCTGAGCAAAAAAAAAACTACTTCAGGCCAGAGATCAGTGAAATTGTGAACAAGAATTTCCTGGTTTCTACTCAACTTTACATCTCTTAGATAGTGACTTGTTGGTGAATTTTTTAACAAAAAGAGGGAGGTAGATTGAATAAAGATTTTGCCATCATTTGCTTTTGTTTTCCAGTCTGATCATTTAGTCCCATCTGGTTTACAACACAGCTTGACAAACACTTGAGTAGCCCAAGAAGAAGGTGAAGTAGAGGAAGTGGGAATACTGATAGTTTTTATTGCTCCTGAAAGGGCAAATTAATGTCTAGTAGGGAGTAAAAGACAGAAGAATAACAACTAAATTGAAAACAGTCCATTGTCAAAAATTCAAATAAAGGGTTTATTTTTTTAAAAACAGGGTCCTACTGTCAATACAGCTTATTCTGTGCAAAGTTTTCATTCTGTCAGAACTTATGTCCATTCCCAATTGTCCATTTAGCAAAAAGAAGATTCATCTTTGGAGGGCAAAGTAAAAAATAAAGTGCTCCATGTTTATGACAGAGAATTTCTGTGCTTGCATAGAGGTACCTTCAGGCTGCCATTCCATGAGTCTGACAATAAGCATGCAGTCTGTAACTATGGTCTTTTGGAAATGTGACAAATTGGAGAGGGACTGTTTTCTAAATGAGATCCTGTGGAAATGTATTGTTTTGACAGAGTATTGTTCAGGAAGAAGGACTCACCTTCAAAAAAAGGAAAATAACTTGACAGTTGAAGCTCTCAGCTGGGATTTGTAAGACCTAGGTTTCAATTCCTACTTTTTCTGATTTAACCTAAAGAATGGACTCAAACTTTCCTAAAATCTAGTTCTAGTGACCTGTCTAAAAGACTATCAGCTTTTTCAAAACTTGTCTGTGCTCATCTGCTTCTGTCTTTCTCTTTCTTTTTTTTTATGATTATTTTTTCAATTTTTTAATAATTGTAGTAAAAAAAGAAAGTAAATCCTTGGCTTTGTCCTGATGCAAGACAGGAATACGTTTTACATCTCAACATTTGCAGGACAGGGAATCAATTTTCTGCCCAGCTCTGTCTGGAATATAATTATGGTAATTTTAATATCCTCAGCTTTAATTCTTTTTATTGATTGTGTTATTGACCTGTGTCTTCTTGTTACTGTGTAAATACTGACAAAGAAACAGGTAAAAAAGTAACAGTTGCCAGGTGGCATCAATTAATTTTTTAAAATTTTTTTGAATGGGGAAGAAAAGAATGGTTTTTTTCTGTGAAAGTCCAAACCTCTCCCATTCTCTTCAGTGTAATCTTCAGTCCCCAGTGTAATCATACCTTTTCTTAATTGCAAGTATGCTCTAACTCTACTCTCAGGTTCACACTGGTGCCTAAAAAAATCTGTCATGGCCTAAAGAGTGCTAACTGGGGTCATCATAAAACAAAAAATAAAAGTTCTATGTCCATTTTGAAATCATAATATAGGAAAAAAGTAAAGGACACTGCACTGACTGCAATGATTTCCATAGTGAGTTTGGGTTTGTTTTTCAAATGTTACAACAGAATTAGCTGTTTTGCTTATTGGTTGCAGAAATCAGGGGTGGAAAGGAGATAGGATACCCTCACTCTGATTGTGAATTTACACATGATATGAATTCTTGGCTGCATCTGGGCCATTTCTGAGCTTCTTCATTTCAGATGTCAGAGCATGTTTGGCATCCAGGGCAAATGCACCACAGTCCTTGGATCCCGTCTGTTTAAGTATGTTTTGTGCATAATTAAATGGGTGAAGGGTAGATTGCCTTTGTCAAGCAACTTGGCAGATTGCTTCTCCTGCATGGTCAGCAGGAGAAAAAAATTTCTATGTCAGTGTATGCAGTCAGACATTTGTTTGGCAGAAATGCACAGCTTTTCTTGTGGGGTAGTCAAAGCCAGCTCTTCCCACAAAAGCTAACTGCAACTAAACTGTTGGTTTTGAGCAGGATTATTTTCACTCATTTTATTCTAGTAGAATTACCTCATGCAGGCAAAAGGTATTATTTCTTTAACAACTGACAAGTCAACCTGTTTTCATGATGGGAGTGAATGGCTTTGATACAAGCAGTGTGTTGCAATCTCAAATGAATGAAACAAATCCAGGGACAATTCATCAGAAGGGGTCTTTTTTTGTTGCTCTGAGCTTTTGTTGCTGCTGCTGGTACTTTCTTCTGATTCTCATGTGTACATGTGGGAAGCTGGAGGGAGGCAAAACTGTAGTGCAACCTGGCAGTTAAAGGATGCTCAGCTCTATCATGTACTTGGTGTGCATGAGGATGGCCAGGACTGCGTCCTCTGCATCTGGCCTTGGAGTTGTCTTAGCTGGTGTTTTTGAGGAAACCCAGGGATGATGCCTCAGCTGTGGGTGTTGGGACAGCCACAGACCACAGCTCCAGTGGGGGTCTGTAGCCAGTACAGGTCAGGTCTTTTACTCACTGTCCCAGGCAGGACAGGACAGATTGGAAAAAGCCAAAAAAGGCTCTGAACTTTTGTGGCTCAGAAATGTGTTTTTTTTCTGAGACCATATGAAAAAATAGAAGATAAAATAATAATGAAAATCAACTGAAGCCTTCAGAGGAAATAAAGGATTATTTTTGGTTGGAAGTTTAGGAATTAAAAAATGCTTAAAAGTAAAGCCTACATGCAATGAAATGAAAGTGAATCTCTTTGCCTCTCTGCAGGACCTCTGGACTAGCCTGTAATCTCTGATAATGTCACATTACTTTCCAAGGATGGAATTTTAAAATTAACTCTTTTTAATTATTTTATTTTGCAACCACCATTCTTTGCTGCCATCATGAAAGATTTGTAAGTTGTACAGTTTGGTGTTCTTGCACATATATTGCCTTAGTTTTGTCATTATGGGCAGTAAAAAGAAAGTTTTGAAATCCAGATTCAGGTCACTTTTGCATTTAGATATTTGGAAAAGAGTACAAGAACAAAAAGGGTTTTCTTGAGATTAGCATTTTAGGTTTTATAGTTTTTTTTTTCCTTTTGAAATGGTTGTTTGGACAAACCAAAACATGACAAATGTAATGAGGAGAGGGGTAAATAGAAAATTTAAATATCTTAGAAATTTGAAAAGGTTAGTTTTGAGTACAGTCACGCAACTTTACTTTCACAGAATATAGATTACTTGGATGTGCCCAGGGATATTTTGAGCTTGGTCTGTCCTGCCAAACTTTGTCCATAGAACTTGTCTTTTTTAATAATAATCTTCATACTCATGTTTAAACACAGGTTGTCATGTTTAAAGGCAGGTTGTCTGGTTCTCCACCCATGTAGCTCAATACAGATAATGACTTACAAAGCATTTTGCTCTAAGCAATGGTTTCCCTGAAAGTGGGAACGCAAAAACTTCAAAGTTGATTAATAGTCTCTTCTTTTCCTAAATGAGTTCAAATTAAATAGATATAAAATGGACATTGTCTTGGATATCCTAGTATATTTTGTGGGTCACAGGCTGGGTCACATGAAAATATTACCTTATGGAATTGAAAATGTCTCCTTTTTTTTTTCATCAGAGGGCACTGGACCTCATACTCACCACATAATCAGAACAAGTATCTGTTCAATTGCTGTGAAAGTGCTACCACGTGAATACTTATTTTGGCTTCCAGGACTCTGACATTTTGGTATGGGAAATTACTGCCCAAAATGTAACCACAGTGAGCATAAAATGTGTGGGACATGCTGATCAATCTGTGTGAGGAGTGAAAAGCGTAGGGAATAGAAATTCCTTACATCACACACAAATAAAAGAAAATGGTTTTGAGGGTGTGCATATCCAGGTTGCCATACCTCATGGAATCCTGTCAATCCTGACTACTTCTCCTGCTGGGGTGATTAATAAGTTTTCAACAAAAAGCCCAGTGACTGTGATATCAATTTATCCCTTCACAGGCGAAGGTTCTGCTTGGATGTCTCTGGTAGCCAATATCCCCTCAGCAGCTCACCTGCTGTGGGTACCAAGGTAGATCCTGCCAGAGCCCAGGCTGCTGCCCTGGCTAGTGACATGTTTAAAATTTCCTTGGTGCATAAAAGACTTGAATGGATTTCTGTTAAATGCTTATGTAAATAAAATTCTGAGCTAACAGTGAAAAAAAAATCACTGGGTTTGGGATATGCCAGGGCTGGTAGAAGCAGCAGACGTAGTAACACTATTTAAAGCTACAAAAAAGCAAAATGTCTGTTTTCAAATTTTCTTTCTGGCCAGTGTTAGGCCATGATTACGTTCTTTTTATTTCTGTAGGAATATGATGAGACATTGAACAATGATGAGACCAAAGCACAAATAACTGTTTTAAACAGTAGAGTGTGATGAGAGACTTCTCATACTCCTCACCTTAATTTGCTCTTTTAAGTGACACAACTTGAGTGTTTGGAGTGCTTTCCTAGCTTGACTCTGCTAGTGTTTCATGAGCTGTTGGCTTCAATATATATAATCTGTGAGACTTTTGTGCTCCACTTTCATGATATTTTATTGATAAGAGTTCTACCAGAATTTTGGACAGTAGGTGGCTGGAAACATGTATTCCAGCCCAAGGCAATTTAAATTAATGTCTCCTAGATCTGGTAACACCTAACTAGACTTATAGCAGCGTGGATTATCCTTCTAACCAATCCTTTCAAGCTATATGCCCATATATCAAAAAGCCCTATGAGCTATGCAGAACTAGGAAGGATTAGTCTGTAGTCCTTGTCTGCTGACAAATATACATATTTTTATCACAATTGTCTCTGTGTGAATCAGAAAGAACTCTGTAAATGGATGAAGGAAGCCCAGACCTCTGCTTTAAAAATGAATGCACCAGAGTAAATCAAAAGTATGACTCTGTAGTTTCTTGCTCCTCCAGTGAGCTTGTGTGCTGGCACAGCTTCAGCAGCTGCAGTAGGGGATGCCCCTACTGATAACCTCTAACATGGTGCTTACAGCCCTCAGCTTGTGAGTGGGAGAGATGAAAGTGAGTTGCTCTGCTAAGAAACAGATTTTCCATTTCTAGATGAGCAGCTGTTTGTATAAAGATGGGTATCAGAATCATAAAATTATTTAAATGCAATCAGCTGAAGAGGTATGATGACTTGATTCCCTAAAGAATATTGTGCCTTTTTGTTAGCTATGCACACCAATGTACTAGAAGGAGGGGGACCACCCAATTTTGACACTGATCCAGGCAATGTTTGCTTACAAATAATGACAAGGAAGTCAAGAACAGGTAGCCTACATTTTGAATTATAGCTCTTTACACCCGTTCAGTTTTTCACAATCCCTATCTAATACCCAGGATGGATTTATCGATAATTTCATTGTAGATACATCTTTGTAGAGAGGAGTCTGTCTTCAGCTGGAGAGGCTAGCACTTTTCAACTAAAGCCTCCCATGTGTTCAGCTCACCTGACTAGCTTCTGAAGAAGTGACTTGGTTTCAAGCAGAGTGAAATATGTGGAATGACTCTTAAGTTACCCATGCACCAGATGAAACCTAGCTGGTGCAAAAATATTTTTATCCTAATGATCAAAATGGATGGAAATATAGAATGAATTATTTTTTTTGCTCCCTAAAGATACTGGCTGAGACATACTGACATATGATAAGATACTGGTACAAACAGTATCAGTAGAAGCAGGTATTTAAGAGTGGATTTTTTCATTTTTTAAAGAGGTGACTTTGACCTTCAATCTGTTCTTATTCAAACTTTTAAACTTCATTAGTGGCCAAAATGAAATAAAATTCTGCAATAAGACTTTAATTTGGCCTTACACAACATTTTTTAGAAAGTCTAAGAACAGATCAGGTAATACCGTAAATCGGTAATATTCTCTCTCAATTGAATTGTGACATGCGCTCTGGGCCTAGTAAAACAACATAAAATGTATTACTCTTTTAATTCTGTACAAGTTTTGCTGTTGAGGCAGACAATAGGTGCATCTACCTTACCCTTCCCCCAGGCCTAAGCTGTGTGAATGACCTTAGGGGAAAAACAATGCAGCTTGTACCAGGCTCAATGAGAGGGGTGTAGCATCTTCACACTGGGGTTGCCACTGCACGGGATAATACCTGGTGAATCCTAATTCCTTTATATAGATAACTACCCAGTAGAGGTCTGCAGTCCTTGAGAAAACCTTGCTACAGAAAAGAAAGATATGAGATATCTCAGCGAGATAATTTAACTGACCAAAACTTTAAAGTATTTTCTTGTTGCAATAATTTCAGTGAAGGGTGTGATCACTTTCTGCTAACCCTTATGTGCTCTTGCACTTATAATGCAGTTAAGATATTCAAACTATGGAAGTGTTCAGGAATAATTATAAACACTTTTTTTTACTGCAGTAACTTAATCTACTTTAAGTTATTGGTACAGATTTAGTCTACCAGATTAGGTAACACATCAATTTTAACTATGTAGGTAATATGGCTCCTCTCTCAAAACAGGAGGATAAATTCTAATGACTTTCATAAGAAGGATTCCTCTTTTAGAAAGCCTGAACCAATCCATAAAGAGGTATTTAGGGTAATATAACTTGCAAAATCTCAGCATATAAAATTTTTTCTTATTCTGAAGCAAAGGTGAATGGGACAGGAAGCTTTCTCTCCACTTACAAAATAAATACATTGCTATGAGCTAAAAAGAAAAAAACCCCTGATTTTCAGTTGTAAAAGGGTCAAGCAAACAATTTATATTAAGTCTTTACACCAGCACCAGCAGCTCAAGATGATCACTCAGTCTTCTCGAAGAGACAATCAGCTTATGAGATGGATGTATTATCTGTAGGTTGATTTTGGGAAAAGTGCCACTCATCAACAAAATCCTCGAGACCCCAAAAAAATAAAAAAAAACCTAACAAAATAAAAGAACAGACAAAACCCCCCAACTAAATAAAAAGTAACTGCCTAGTGGAAAGAAAGATAACATATTATTACATCAGCATATTATTCAGTTACAATGAAAAACTCAAAATTATGAAGCCAGTTGCCAAGATTTTGCAGAGAATGGGTTAATTTTAAACATATGGGAAAAAAAAAACCCCGACTTTGTCACAAAATATCCTGTGAGCTTGCAGCCTGGCACCAGCTCCTGCTGTGCACAGCAGGAATTTCCCCTGCAAACTAGAGCATGTACTCACAAGACACTAAAGAGGATCAGAATTCCTCCTGATCCTCCTTGAGGAATACATATTACCTCTGGCTTTGTCAAGAGGATATAGATCCATCCTGAAATGAGGTTGAAAATAGTATTTATAAGCAACAAGATAGACATAGATTCAGTATTAAAGATGCTGAGTTTTTCTAGCAAAAAATTCACCCAAGTAATTTAAGTGAGGACAATCAAAACATTCAAAATCCTTCCTTCCTTCCTTCCTTCCTTCCTTCCTTGAGATTTTTTGTAGAAGTAATGAAAAATCTACCATAGGTGTAATTATACCAGCAGAATACTTTTTTCCCCCTGAGAATCAGCAGAATCCATATTTGTATTTTCAGCTACCTCAGAGGAAGATAAAGCAATAAAGAATCCATACCATGGCTAGAGTTGGAGTGAAAAAGTTGATAGATACTGCTGAAGGTAATTTTGTCAGGCAGCAGAACTCATAGGTCAGAATAAGAAATGTATGAAAGAGTTTCTTCAGTGAGACCTGTGCTACCAAAATCCCTCTAAAATCAGCTTTGTATTATTGTTGAGGGTCTTTGAAGTCAGATATTCATGCTCACAGTGCTGGTTGTGCTGTATTTCTTACTAGTTCTAGGTGTTTGCTTATATTATATGTCTCTGTGATACTTTTTGAAGAAGCACAAAGAGAATTGCTCAGGTTTGGCCAGAACTTTGTCTTTAAAACTCTTTTGTACTCTTTGTACCCTCACGAAGAGGTAGATTTGGTGTGAAGTGTTTGTGCTCCTCAAGGTTTTCCTCTAGTTTATCACAGGGTAAAGAAGACACTTCTGAAGTATGTCATAGTCAGAATCTCCTGCTAAAGCTACATGTCCTGGAGGAAATCTCCAAAAAAGGCTTACCTTGTCAGAGGAAGCTTCTTTGCTTTGGTTTATATCACCAAAGCTGTTAATTATCAGGTCATTTAAGACAAGGCTCTCACATATCTCAATATTCAGCAGTGTAAACTGTTTAGATAACAGTGTTGCTGTTTTTCTCTTCCATCTGCTACTATTGGACATCTAGAAGCCAAATCTATACTTACAGTAATAACTGAATGCCTTGGTGTCAGTCTGTCTGCTCCTTTTCCAGGAATGTCCACCACAAAAAAAAAAGTCTAATTTGGAACAACAGGGGCAGCAAAGCCCCTTTTGTTTTCAGGTTTTTGGCCTCCTGCATCCTTTAACATAATTGTGGGATCACCCAAAGGCATGAACTTGGTTTGCTTTTTCTCCTGAACTGAAAGGAGGCCAAGGAGAATCGGGACTTAGTTATCCATGTGATGCATAGATTGTTGGACTTTTCTGTTCACCTACTGAAAAGATTAGGTCAGACATTATTTAATCAGCAGTGATTATTTCTGTTTAATATACCTCTATTTGAATATTTGGGTTTTTTGTGTTTGAAATACTTAAAAAGAAAATTAGAAATTCCGATTGGTGGTGGCATGTCAGGCAAGATAATTGAACAGCTCAGTGAAGAGTCACAAACCATGACCCTGTATTCAGTTTGTCCCAGTGGGTAAAGGTGCTTAGACCTAACATTTTGATTCAGGCTCCATCTTTACTTTAAAGCTTCACTTGACTGCTTTAAACAGACCACTGATTGCCTAGATGGATTTTCAGTGCTCCACAGCAGCAGTCTATTAACCTATTTAGATGGTATCTAAGGTAGTAATGAGATTAGAAACGAGAAAGGAAACCGGGAGGGAGGGAAGTCGAGAAATTCAAAAGCAGGTTAAAATTTTGGTACTTTTTATGAAAGCACCAGAAATAAGGGTCAATTTGTCTTGCAAGTGAGTGTGTCTAGTTGATACGAGTTAATCCTTTAAAGACAGTCATGTACTAGCTATAATTCTGAAACAGGCTAATGCCAGATAACACAGAATTATTAGAAGATGTTATGAATTTCTCCCCAGTGGCATCTCCTCACAGACTAACTGCAGCTCTTGGGAGCACTCTGTTTGCAATAAAGCTAGTTTTTCTGAATTACAAATCTGTACTTTCCAAACTTTCGTTAAGGACATTAAGTGCAAACTTGCTTCAGCAATTAAATTTTCCTCAGACTCCCAATTTGACGGCCATGGCCCTAGAGCAGAGCAACTGTTCCGGACTTCAGACAATCAAGTGCTACTTTCTCCAAGAGGAGGTTTTGTCTCAGAGCTATGCTGCCTTTGGATCCAGGTTTTACACCTTTAAAACAGTAGTGAATTTTAATTAATTCCTAATTTATCTGTATTGCCCAATAAAAGTTGTCATCTTCACAACAGTAGGATCTGTTTCTCCCTCTCTTTGTATTGGGCCCATCATTGTGAGATCTTGATGTTGTTTGTTAGCAAATGAGATGTTATTGTAAATCAGGTTTGCAACACTTGTAGTTGCTAATTTTCAGGGAATCCCTTCAGGCCAGCAGTTTGGGACGGTACTGGAAGCTGGGGATCAGAGGCTTTCCACAATAGGGTGTAGCTATATTTTGCCACTGCTTTGGTTCAAACAAAGGCTGAACATTCTACAGCCCTGCAGCAGGAGGCAATTTGTTTTTCATGGAAAACCGCAGCCTATTAGCAGTTGAGAGCACAAGCTATTGCCCATTATAGCCGCTTATAGAGAAGATTGCATGTGCACAAGCATGGAAAATTCTTCTGATTCACTTGGGCTACACAAATCAGGGAATGGCCATTCTGAGTTTGAAATCAACCTTATTTAAAAAAAGTCCAGCAAGTGTTATGCTGTATAAATACTTCTACAGAGATGTTCTTAAAGCACAAAGATATCCTAAAACCACAAAGTAAGTATCAACTGTGGACAAATGTGAGATCTGAAAACTGGAAAAAAATTCAAGGGGAAATGTAACACTCCAAAAAGCTTTTTTTGTTTTTTTTCTTTTTTCTAATAAGAGGTAAATGATTTAAGGGAGACCCTGGGACAGTATTATGAGCTTTGTTTGTTTATTTTGCCATGACTGAAGTACAGGCTTTGAAATAGCTAAAAGAGCTGCTTACACAATTAGATTTGTAAATCTTCACCGAACTGGCACATGCATGGCAGGAACTCTTTCTGACCATAGAAGGAGATATGTATACATGTAAATGTCTAAAGTAAGCACAGCATTCAAATTAAATTTCTTGATGAAGAAGAAGAAACAAAATTTTCAGTATTACCTGATGAAGAACCCTAAGAAAAGTAATCTAGTTGTCTAGGAAAAGAATGTTTTAGAAAGTAGTTGTTTGAACTATGAAAGTGGATACAGCATTATTTATTTTGCCATTTTAACTTTTGTATCAGTCATTGAAACAAATACATTATAAGCCTAGATTCTTTCCTAAAGAAAATATCTTTCAGTTCTTGCGAGGAAAAAACGCTGCTTAGGAAATTCCATTCCTTTCAAGGAAGTCAACTTTGGAGAATTAGAGATACTAACAGGCTTGTCAGATGTCCATGAAAAAAAAATGTAGATATTTAAGGGAACAACTATGTTCTCTACACACTGTAGAAAATTACATCCTGTGTAGAAATCTTTATTTGTCAATCTCCCCACCTCCCTACCCTTTTTTTTCTCCTCACAAAAGAGTGTGAAGATCCCCGATAGTGAGTTGAGGTATACTGACAATCAGCTTGATTTTTCTGTTACACCTTCCACGGTGGTAAAGGTACATCCCTGCAGGTACAGGAAAACACGGGTTTAGAAGAAATTTCTCATTTAAGTTCTCAGGAATGTTAAAACATACCGAAGAAGCCAATATTGCTAGTTAGGTACTACTAAAATTTTCTATTAAATGAAGAAAAACCAACGCTGAAATCACACTTTCAAGCCGAAAGAAAAGTGGAACTTTCTGTTCTGCTTCCATTCTGGAAAGCAGAGTACACGTAGTGTGAAAATAACCGCAGATGTTTTCTGTTGGTAAGACACTGGGAAAGTATTTTGAGAATCTCCTCTTCATCCTTACTTTACTTGAGAAGCTGAAATCAAAAGGAGGAATTCTTTCTGCAGTGAACATGCACATTTTCCCCTTCTATTCAAAAACGTTTTGAGCCATTGGAATGCATTTCTGGCGGGCACTCAGGAGCACAGGAAATTTCAAAGAAGCTGTGAATAGCTGTTAACAGTTACATTCAGAAGAGAGAAGGTAGAGGAAGCTAGAAAAGCTAGAGCAGAGTTTCTTCCTTACCTAGTAGGAAAAAGACATGTTTTTGGGTTTCTACATAGCTTTCTAAAATAATCTTTTTATAAACCTAGATTTCCCCTGGTCTATGGTTTTAGCAACGCAGATCTTCGACTTTGCATCCCCCCCAAAAAATTAGATAGTTGTCCCGTAGTACGAGGTTTCTCCAAGATTCTTTTTTGGCATGTTTGATGTCCTTGTTGTAATATTGATGTCAGCAGCTTTCTGCAACCTAGCAGCTTAGGATCCTGCTTACTGAGAAAATGCACACTGTATATCTGCTGTCGCAGCCCTAAAAGCTAATTTACTTACCACAGTCATCTTGAAGTACGTGCTATGTTATGCAGAGTCCTACAAACACACTTGTATGGGAAGGAACCAATTCCTTTTTACCATGGATAACAACATCACAGTCTCTGCTAAGCACAGAGAAAACAAAGTGTTTATTTTAAAACGAGCTTATAGGTAAACGAGTAGAATTAAAACGTCTTTTGAAAATTTCCATTATGTTTTTCATAATGTTTATATGTTTTCACTGTGACTATGTCCATCAACCATAGTACCAGCCACAGAAATGTTAAGACACTAGCCCCCCCAAAACAGAAACCAAACTAACTCCCCAAGGAACAAGTTCTTCATTTTTGCAGCAAAGTTTAACAACTTTACCAACTTGCTTGCAAAGTTCTGTTAAAAGCAGTGCTCTTCTCCTAAATCCGCCTTCACACATATATGTGTTTTTGTGCTTGATGACCTGAAAGTTATAAATAGTGAATTTCTTTCAGCCGTACTGAAAAAAAAAAAAAAAAGGGAAAAATATTTTAAAATAGAGAAATATTGGAAATGCCTGTTGTACAAGGATTAGATTCTTTTGGATATTTGTTATCCTGTCCTGGACCACAGGGCAGAACAGTAAGATGACCTCTTGATGCCTTGTCTTCCCCTATTTGTAATTCTGGAATTGCTTGATATTCTTTCAGCAGAAATGGAGAAACAGGGTTGTCCTTCAGTATCGTATTTTCCTCATGTTATTGCTTAACGCAGATTGAAGTCAGGGTGACAGGAGGAAATGGTTCTGTAACACCACGTTCAGTAAAAATTCACTTCTCTTCTGTGGTCAGGGAGCTGAATTAATGTATTGCCAGCAACACTTTGGAAACGACACAGAGAAAACTTGAGAGTCTTTTTCAAGTAACATTGCACCTTAAAAAAAAACGATTTTAAGTGAAGAAATTTTGGTTATCATCAAAGTTTGAAAATATGATCATAAAAGGTTGTTTCCCTCACCTGTTAGTGGCTTTTTCCTATCAAGACCAAGTCTCTTCTAGTATAAAAATTATATTTTTCAGGCACAGCATGTATATTTCATTTCCCAAATGACTTTTCCCGTTTAAAAAATATTTTCTTCAAGTGGCTGGAAAATAGGCTCTTTGAAAACAGCAAGTTCCAGCTGGCTTCCAGCATGCAAAACTTTTAATAGCTTGAAGCAGAGGTTGGTGGATACACAGCAAGGTTACACATTTATCATAACTGGTAGTTCTTATTTGTCTTAAGTTTTCCAAAGGGAGAAAGCCTACTATCTGCAAAAATACTTTCCTACAAGAATGATCCCAGCTGAGATATTTTGTTGTAATTATCTTAAAATAAGACAAATAATCTAAATTAAGGACTAGAAACATGCAGAGTATTATGGAGGTCAAATAAAAGTTTAGAAATTAGATAGAGATGGAGAGTTCAGTTTTTTAATAACTAGTTGAAGAGTAAAGAAATCTGTTCACAGTTAGCAAAAGACAAAGGAGAGGCAAAAGTCACTAAGGCAATTAGTGTGAATTATTCAGCCAAGTTGCCACCATTCCTATGGCAGAAAGTTTCTCCAGTGCATAACCTTTAATTATAGGGTGGCACAGGAATTTACTGTCTGTGAGGCCAAGGAGAGGTAGCTAGGTTATACCTCCGAAAATACCTTCGTTCCATTAACACTCTAGGGAGAATCCAAAATTTGTGTCCTGGTCCGTTTCTGTGGATGCCTTCTGCTGTGCACTTAATTTTAAAAACTGAAAAATACACTACAAGAAAAAAAAAAAAAAAAAGAGGGGACAATATTTTCAAATCTTCCCTAGCACACTGAGTGGAAAAACCCTTATCAAACACCAGTCCCAGCTTCATTGTGTCAGACAACAGAAGCAGAACACAAATGAATCCATGACACAAAAAGGGGTTCAGCCCTTTTTGCCCTTCTTGCCCCTTCAGAGGCAAGAAGGACAAGTCTAAGTTGCCGTGTAGGTGAGAAAGGTGGAGGAAGTCCTTGAAAGTTGTATATATGATAAAAAATTTAGCAAAAGTTCATGTAAACAAAATTCTAATCCACTAGAAAAGCAAAGAAATCTTTCCCCTTCAGTTGCTAAAAAAATAGGTCAAGAGCTCTGAAAGAGCTGTAGAGAGGATCTTGACCTTTCTAGCCTAGTAGGGAGGCTCTTTACTCATCATCCTTCTGTATATTTTCAAAAGCAAGGAAGGAATAACAGCGCATTCTGTCGTCAAGTCTCTCTAGCCGTTGCTTACCAACGTCTGTTTTCAAGAACAACTCGCTGTGAGAACTTGAAGCAGCTTTCCAAGTTGTGTCCTGTAAGGTTTAAATGCTGCTACCTCTGCTTTCCTGCCTAGCAAGTTAGTCAATAAGCAATTGAAAGGCAATTATCACCTGTCTACCTCCCACACCACACAGTATGGATATTTCCACCGCAGCTCACCCGAGTGAACATATGTCACAGCAGATAGAGGCTGCCAGTGTTTCTGGCACATACTGCCCCAGTACTGCGCACGTTTTGCAGCAGGTGTCAGAGGCAGATGCATTTTCACTGATATTCGTGGGATGAAGATTTATTTATACCTACACAGACATAATTGCCCCAGGAACATTTTGGAAAGCCAGCAGGTAGCGCAGAAAGATTTTTTTGTGAATGAAGAAACCTATATCTGTAACACATTCAAAGAAATACCTAATTAAAAACTGAGAACTGCAGCAATGAAATGAATTCTTTCTCATATTCGGAAGAATCCTAATTATATTAAGTCTAGGATGTCTAATAATGTTGAGTCATGCAGTAGCAGACAGCGTTAATCCAAACTAGAGCCATGGCCATTACCTGGGCATGGAACAGAAAGCTGTAAGGAATGGAGCCTTTAGAACTGTCAAAGCTTCATGAAACCACAGGATCTCTAGGTAGGCTTAAGGATCTGCCAAGACAATACAAAACAGAATGCCTTGTATGCTAACCTTGCCTTGTATGCAGATGGTGCCTGCCTCAAGGAAATTTGCACCTGAAAAGTTTAAATTTGAACAAATCATCAGGTGAATGTCAGGCAGCTGGCCAAGGCTCTTTAAGCCTAACACAAGTAATCGAAGCTTTGTGGGCATTGTAAATTACACATAAATTGCCATGTCAAAGGGCCCAGCCCTTTGAGAGAAATAGTTTGACAATATGGATTTATGCACTCATTTTGCAATACAAGGTCAAAACACAAGGTCAGGGCAACAGAGAATAAAGGACTAGAAGCCATATCTCCATTACATTAAAGAAAATTTCAAATGGGGTCTAATAAGTAGTCAATTCCACTACTGTTGAAATTAGTGGCGGCCCCTTGGGTAACCACTGCTTGTGCTTTGAGTACACCATCATCTGCAGCTGCCTGGGAGTGATCTCACAGGACTTATGCAGTTTACTGAGTGCACAACAGAATGGCTGTACTGCAGTCCTTGGAACAAAAGCATCTTCTTTTTGTCATGGGCAAAGCTGTGAGAAAAATGCATAATGTTTTGCTAGGCAACTTGGGGAAAAGGAACTTTAAAGGCCACAAATAAGTAGGTGATAACTAAAATTTAACTCTGGGATACCAGCATTCCTTACACTTACATGTATAAGCGCACACACACACACAGATAAATATATAAAAATACATATATGCATATAAAGCAAAAAGAGAAATCTGCTGAAACGGAGGAGCAACACGCGTTCCAAGTTGTACTACCTTAAACTCATGGACTCATTTGCAACACTTACATAGTTTTTTCAATACTTTCTTTTTTACTAGCTTCAGCTTCTTGGCGTTAAATTGAGCTGGCACTGTTGCAGGCCATTTTAAATTGATACTTGCAGAACCGCAAGAAGTGTGAAGCTGCCAATGAAGAGTCAATGAGGAGACAGTGATAGCTGTTATCAGCTTCTCCACACAAATGTCCTGAGTTTTCCAGCTGTGCGAGCCTTTCCAAGGCTCGCACAGCTGGAAAACTCAGGACATTTGTGTGGATTAATTTTCTTTTATACACACACACACACACACACACACACACACATACACACACAGACATATGCACACACACATGCAAAATAAATACGTGAACCGTTTTATGTGGGGTTACAAGTTATAACCCTTCAGGAAGATTTACATTTGAATGCACTCCTTTTCTCGGATGAGCTGTGACTTCAAGCAGCAGTGAAAATTTTTGATCAGACATGCTCATACAATTTTACAAGCAGTTTGCATCATTTCACTGTTGAGCCAGAACTGGGAGAGGCTATGCTTCAACAATGAAGCCAGTGAGTTGGTTATGACATTATTCATGTCATGCTGAAAATACAGAAGGTTCCTGGTGTCTGAGTGAGGCTGAGTTTTTAAAATTCTGTTGGTATTCATCAATATTGATGTGATGCAGGGCTTTCTGGATTAGGGAGTGGAGGTTATGCAATTTAATGCGAAATACATGAGCTGCTCCCATCCAGTGAGCTGTTCCTTGCCATTGGCTGATCACCTTCTCATTCCTTCAGAGAGAAAACACATTGAATAACGAAACAAAGCGGTTGTTTTATCTTTGGTCTCTGACTTGAATTGGCTCGTTTGATATCAGATTGGGTGTTTCTCTGTCAAAAGTAGAAGTGGGAAAGGGATTTAGAAAAGAAGGAGTGGGAACCATGACTTCTGTTGCTGTCAGTTTACCCTGTTCACCAATCCCACTGAAATCAGCCTTGGGAACAGAATTAAAGAAATATGCAAAGACAAAACGTTGAATCAAAAAAACTGGGTAAGAAACACCACAACCTCTCTCATCTGCAATGTGATGAGAGTACACAGTTTTTAAGACCTCCATGTGAATGTTAATATGCTGGTACAAGGACTGGCCAGCAGGCCAATGTTTTTATTATGGAGTGTACGTCGAGGTGTATTCCCATTTTTCATCAAACTGGTTAGACAACATAGGAGGGGTATGTGCTGAGGTAGCTTCAACTACATATGTCAAGTTCCCAGCTGTATAAACTGGAATTTATTAAACTGTGTTTTTCTCTGTTAGCTCAGCACTTGGGAAAGAGTGCCATGAGTGCCATCAAACATGAGCGGCAACTTACAGGTCCTGCAAATCTATTTCTTCTTTTATCCACTTTTGTATTTGCAATTGCTAAGGTATAGATCAAAGCAAAAAAGCCTCTGTGTGTAAACGTGCTGTGAGTTTTCCCCCTTGTCTAGCTGTAAATCCTAGGGGATGATGTAGACATGGAGTGTTAAATGATCCTGAGTTAGATATTGAAACAACATGACTCCAGAGGAGAAACTGAATGTCCTGTCTTCCAAGAATGTCTCAAGCATTTATGACTTAAAACAAATGCTACTATGACATTCCTTTCCATTTCCCACCCCTGAAGGCCCACCCCACTCTCCCCATTCTCCTCCCCCGCCCCCCCCCCCCCCACTTATTTTAAAATAGTTTCATATCCTGGTGAACAGAACATTAAAAAATTGTCCTCACTGACGGGGTAAATCACATGCTGTGATTCTTGGGGTTGTCCTCTGCAGGGCCAGGAGTTTGACTTTGATGACACTTGTGGGCTCCTTCCAACTCAGTCTGTGATTCTACCCTATGCTATGAAATCTCCCTCTGTCTTTCTGCTTTATTTCTCTTTCTACTCTCATCTGAGCAGCCACTTGTGCTGCTTTGGGTTAGATTCAGAAATCCTGTTACAAACTAATTGTGTTCTCAGAAAGCTGCTAATATATTTTGCTGGAACTCTTTCTTCTGAGTTAATTATAAGACACAAAGAGGAATTGCTTACTGGCAGAGTTGGTACAAGGTAAAGGATGAAAGTATTCGCCCAGGAGGAGAGAAGGAACTAGGGCTTTCAAGGAATTTTCATACACGCAGGTGTGCTTTTCTACGAAGGAGTCCCGAGGCTGAAGTTTGTCTCTCCTCATCTCTTGCTTTGGACCTGAACATATAAGGCAAGAAGGAATAAAAAACCTTCTACCTTTTGATGATATTGAGCTCAGTTTACTCTGTCTCATGGAATCATGCCTTGAAGACTACACTCAGGCTTGGACTACACACCATCATAGAGAACTAAGGTCTGTATACACCCATATATGCTATTCAGACCTTTGTCTGAAGGCAGAAACTGCTATTGTTCACTTCCAGAACATGTTATTGAAGACATTGGGAAATTCTGGATTTGACTCCCAAAATCTTATACCAGCAGACTGCTGTCGGTATGGACCAGACACAAACAGGGAAATAGTAGTTCCTAAGAGAAGCCTTGTGAGAAATCATTTAGAGCAATGCAAAAGTCTGATGTGTTCATTGATTTTTAGCTGATGATCATGGCAGAGGACAAGCACAGCACAGCAGGTGCTTTTTACTCCACAGGAGCTTATTCAAGATACTGTCACCCATAGTTTAGCCAACCTTATCAATATTTATAGTCAACATTCACGATTAAAAATATAGGATTTTAAATACCTATGTACAATCCCTTCATAGAAGACAGAAAGACCTTTGAGGTCCCTGGAGCTTCTTTGAAAACCCTTAAGTCTCCTAGAATCTGCTCAGTAGCAGTACAGTCATTAGCTCTCTGGTCACCAGTCCAAAAAGCTTGTGCTTAGTTGTCTGAGGGTGAGACTTCAGTTTCCCAAGTGCTGAGCTAATTTGGCTTTTCCACAGTCCTGCTTACCTAGGGGTGTGGAAATGTGGGACTCCTCCCTTCTGCTGCAGGTCTCCTCGCCTGCTGAGGTCTGCCAGGAGTGGATTTCAGCTGGCAGAAATTAACACTGCCAAAAGAGATGGGATGTTTTTCCTCCTATGCTATAGCTCCCGAAACCTGCTGTGCCTGGAACAATGCAGGTACCAGTGTTAAAAGAAGAGAAGGGCAGATGGATATGTCCAGGGCAGAGAGAAAGTTAAAATGACTGCAGGATGTCTAGTAGTTTTTTTTTTTTTCCTGGCAGATTTTATCCCAGCTTCTTCTGCCTCCTACCGGGGGCTTCATGTAGTTCTCCAAGAGATTAAAAACAAACTTGAATCAGTCACAAAGTGTCTTTTCTTTTTTTTTTTTTAAATCTCATTTTGGTGCTCCTCCATTACTTGCTTATAATGCAGATCTCAAATCTCTGAAATACAGTCTTCCAGTTAGCCTTATTAGATTGAATGAAAAACCATTTAAGGCACAAACTACCTGGGAATCAATGACAGTCAGAAAAAACTTACCATCTCCCATTTTTTGGCACCTATTGTTTGTGGCTACTCAAAGTGCTGATTAAATACTTTTTTTTCCTTCTCCAGTACTGAGAAACACAGGTTTTAATTGTTCTGCTTTTCACAGTGTGTATTTTACTTAGTTCTTTTGGTTCTGGCATCCTGCATGTTTTGTAAATATTGCAGAGGCAAGAAATCTGACTGAAGTATCCTTTATTTAGTTCCTGGGCTTTTGCAGGTCAAGGCTGTGCTAGCCTTTGCACAACAGCACAAACTGGCTGTGAATAATTGTATCTCCTTGTGCTCTACCCTATATATACAGGGTAGAACACAAGGAGAGGGCTACACGTCTTCAAACAAAGGAGTTGCAGGAGCCTCTTTTCCAGTAACACTGGAGAAGTTTGATCAGCTGGTGAAAAACTCTGTCTGATTGCCTGCAGTAGTAGAAAACTTAGTTCCTGAAGATCCTGAAGTTGAGAAGGCATTTTCACCACAGTGACTGTCTAGAAAATGCTGTTTCAGTAACACCACTTCTTCTTAGGATATTTTGTTATATCCATTGTAGTACCTAAGCACTTCATATGACTTATTGAATCTGTGTTAGAAACCTGTGTCCTAGTATAAATGTACATTTATCTGTTTCTGGAAATAGTTGAAAACATAACCAAATATTTTCATTAAAATTATTCTCTGTGTTTCTGATTTTAAGCATTCTGAGAAATCATTATCAGTACTACTGATGAGTTCACTCTACTAGGATCTGTTCCACCTCAGACATTAATCTATAAACCTGTAATACAATTATTAAAGCTCTGCTAAAGGTTGGGTTTATTAAAACTTCCGTTCCAAATCAAAATGATGAATTTGGGTCTTAATGGGATAGTTCATTTAAACAAATTAAGCACCATTTAAACTGTTTTAAAAAATCATTACATTCTACTAGATTAATTACTTTAAAGCTATTGTTTAATCTGTATGAATTGCCCATAGAGAACAAGGGTCCTTCATCCCTTCTTACAATTCATCTTCTGCTGTGATAAACTGCTTTGTCTCCACTTGTAATTACCTTCTGTAATTGCCACTGCCCCCTCTTGTAATATTTGCTTGACAGACTGAAAGCTAATATAAATTTAATGATTGTAGCACCTTTAATATTTGCTGTTGTCAACAATACAAAGCTCAACTGTGTAAAGCTATACTGGTAATGAATAATGCTGTTGTTATTGTGCTGCTAGTAGTGAGTTGGTGTGATGCCTTTCATCTGCAAAGGCTGGCAAAGTTTTTGAGTGTGTCTTCCACTTGAAGACTATGGCACACAAGACCTGAGGGTGGGCCAGTGTGATCACAGGAATGATTAACAAATCTGTCTGAAATCTGCTAGAATCAGTGTAAGTAATCATCCCTGATTCAAAGCACCTGCTAAACCCAGGTTCTTCTGTAGGTGACTGGTGAAACTTCTGGAACAGGGTGCCACATTCACCCTATGTACTATTCACAGATCTTCCCAGAACCTCAGGCTCACCATGGCATGAGGATATCTGTCTTGTGGCTTTTGGCTATGTGGAGATTTATAAATTGTGGGGCCAGCAAACTTGATGTTTTGTCCCTGCAGTATAGAGTTTCTTTTGCAAAGAGCCAGTACTCTGTTCCAGCTAAATATTTGATTCTGGTAACTAGCCCCATGAGTCATGTGGAGAGCAGATGTCTGACTGTTACTAGGTGGATTGCCTTATCAATATTAATGTGGGCTAAGAAAGTTCATAAAATTAAAACTTCTCCTCATCCACCTTCAATACTCCATTCTTAATCTTGTTCTTTGTATTTCTCTTCTATTAAGTAAAAAACTTGTATTCTATATAAATGAAAACGATTAACAACCCATCAAACTGGCACGATTAAGTTATTTCTCTTCCTTTCAGGGCTCTTCCCACAGTCTTTACAACTGAAATATTATAATGGTGTGTTTTGAGGGTGAACTTTCATTCAGTGTAATTTCTCTCAGCTCTTTTCATAGTATAGAGAATGAAATAAATTACAGAAAGAAGCACTATAAAATTAGCTTAACTCTGATGGCACAAGGTCTGCAGTGAACACAAATTTTTGTTAGTGCCCTTGTTGAGCTTTATTGCTCTAGTTTGAACTAGCTTCATATGCGTCACTTTGAAACTGGAAATTATTTTACTAATATGGGCTCCAAGCATAAGAAATTCACTTGAACATTTTTAATACTTATTAGGTCATTCCAGTGCAATCTATATTTAGTTGATAATCACTAGCATGGAACTGAGTTGAGAACTCACTCAGTGATTTTTTTTGCTGTGTTTATCTGAAAGTTGCTTCTCTTGAAGGAGATCATGTTCATATGTTCTCTGCTTGAAGTGTTTAAGTATGGACCAAAACTCTGTTGCCTCATGGCTTTGTCTTCCATTGCAAAGTTATGATAAGAATTTTGAAAAAGCTCAAAAATATTGTTCTGAAAAGGGCAGAAAAGGTGGCTGGCAGCACATGCACAAGAAACAAGTTTCAAAACCTCTCAAGGCAAAGTTTTTCTTGGAGTTGCCTGGGTTGCACCTTTATTGTAATCAACTCTTTCTTCTAGCTCATGTGCCCTCCAAGAAGTGTCTCCTGAGTCAGCAAAATATTAAAACTACGTGGCATTTCTGCTGCCAGCCCAAAATACTGTTGGCAAACGTGCTTCAGAAACCCTTTACAGTCTGCTTTTACCTCAATGCAGCTGGTGGGGAGCAGGCAGTGGGCAATGCAAGGGCATCCAATTATCGTGGCAGGCAATCCTCAGTCATGAGTCAGAATCCCAAAGTCTCTCTAAGCCTTTATTCCAGTCTCGTCTGATGTGTCAGAATGGTGATATGAGGTCAGATTACACCTTCTTCCCTGTAAAGACAGGAGTAGGCACCTGGCACTGCAGGCCAAATTTGTTGTCTGATGTCACAGTTTTTCCTCACTCACTGGCCTGATTTGTGGCATCTTTATGAGTTCTCACTGATCTTTTGTTTCTTGCTTTTTTTGTTTAATTCTTTGGTGCTTCTTCTCCTACATTTAATCCAATTCATGCTCTTCCCTTTATATCAGGGGCTCTGAAAAGGTCAGTCCTAATTTCTTATTTTCTTTTTGTGTTGTCTTGTGACAATTATTTCCAAGCATGAGATGGTTAAAGAATGCCTACAAGGCATGTGGGCTGCAAAGAATAAAACAAAGGAAATAAAGGAAAAAAGAAAAAGTAAATATAATGTTGTTTATTGGTGAACCATTTAGTTTATTAGCAGCAGGTCATGAATTAAAAACAAAAACAACTGGATTAGTACACAAAGACAGCTTCTCTTCTCTATCTTTTCTATCTGTAGCTAGTATGTCTACATCCAGGAAAATTTCTTTCTGTAGCCTAGTAATAGACATGGGGAGCCCTTTGAACTGCATATTGTATATGAATGGCTCTACAGTGGGACTGCTGCGGTGAGGCAGTCATGCTAGAGGATTACTCTGTGTTCTAGTAACATATTCTTGCACATACCTCCTCTCCGTAAAATAAACTCCCAAAGCAGATCTATCTCTGAGGCTCCATGTGGGATGCAGGAATAAAGGAAAAAACAGGTATTTATGTTCATCTCTCCATAGTAGCGGTGTAGTTGAAGGCAGAATAACCTCAGGGTTCAATGCTGCACGTGCAAGGAAGTGGATGTCCATTTAATTTGGACAATAGATGGCACCCTTTGTTTCTTCTTAAAAGCACCACCTTCTGCTGTGGTTTTGTAAAGCAGCAAGTCTGCAGGAGGAGGGTGACAACAGTGTGTGCATTGCTTCCTAGACAGCTCAGAATAGGAACCTTTCTTTGTTTTCTTTGTTGTACCACAGTGGAAAGCAACGGGGCAGGAGCCATAAATCTGTGTTGATCCACAGTGTGCTGTGGCTCTCACAAGGTGGAGAGTTGCTTCATCCTCTCAGACACAGATAGGCTGCTGTATTGAGTTTGTGTGGCCAGGTTTTGGTAGTAGGGGGTGCCACAAAAGTGGCTTCTGTGATAAGCTGCTAAAAGCTTCCTCTGTGTCTGGCAGAGTTAATCCCTGGCCGCTCCAAAGATGGATGTGCCATTGGCCAAGGCTGGGCCAATTAGAAATGGTGGTAATGCCTCTGGAATAATAGATTACGAGAAAAAAAGGTTATTGCACTGATGTAATTGTGGCCAGAGATGAGCAGAGTAACAACATGTGAGAGGAACAACTACAGATATCAAGGTCACTGGAGAAAGAGGGGAGGGAGGTGCTGCAAGCACTGGAGCTGAGATTCCCCTGCAGCTCATGGTGTAAACTACAGTGAAGCAGCTGTGCCCCTGCAGCCCATGGAGATCCACAGGGATTCAGAGATCCACCTGTAGCCGATGGAGGAGCCCCATGCTGGAGCAGGTGGATGCCTGAGAGGAGGCTGTGATGCTGTGGGGAGTCTGTGCTGGAGCAGGCTCCTGGCAGGGACCTGCAGACTTCTCTAAAGAGCAGCCCAGACTGGAGCAGGTTTCCTGGTAGGGCTTGTAAATCCATGGGAGACACACACAAGAAAAGCCTCTCCTTGAAGGACTTCACCCATGGAAGAGTGACCCATGATGGAGCAGTTTGTGGAGGACTGTTGCCCATGGGATGGACTCAAATTGGATAAGTTTGTGGAGAACTCCTGTGGTAGGGTCCCCACACTGGAACAGGGGAAGGACTACTCTCCCTGAGCAGGGGGAGAAGCAACTGTGATGAACTGGCTGCAATCCCTGTTTCCCGTTTCCTTGTGCTGCCAGGGTGGAGGAGGTAGAGCTGGCAAGAGGAGGGGTAGGAGAAAGGTGTTTATAAGATTTATTTTACTTCTCATTATCCTACTCTGAATTTGTTACTAATAAATTCAGTTAATATCCCCAGTTAATGCCTGTTTTGCCCATGATGGCATTTGTGAGTGGCCTCTCCCTGTCCTTATCTCAACCCAGGAACCTTTATTTTATTTTCTCTCCCCCTGTCCATTAGCAAAGGGGACTGATAGAGAAGCTTTGGTGTGTGCCTGGAATCCAGACAGGATTATCTCACTAGAGCTGCCAAGGCAGGGTGCTTCATTTGGTAGCCCAGTGGTCTGTTTCCTCCTGATCTCATGGCCAGCAAAGGTCAAACTGAATTTTCCTATATTTGCCCTCATTCTTCCAGGTTTAATTGTCCCTAGAAAACTATGAGTTTTGTCCCTTGATAATGCCCTGTTGCACCTTGATGAAGATATGCACACCCAAAAAGAGCTTGTGCTACTTCACTGACTTGGCCAGGGTGGAGGGATAGTTATGGTTGGCTCCCTTTAATGACACATCTAATGAGGCTGTCTCCTAAGCCAGGCTCCTACCAAAAAACCTCCTGTTCTCAACAATTACTGGTCAATCAAATGTAACATGCATCTAATTTCTATTCATTCACACCAGTGGGCTCCTGGTGGGTTCTTGTATCTTTAATTTGTTGCACAATTAAATGTAATGAGAGAGATCAATAGATGACATGCCCATTATTTAGTTCAGAAAATGCTTCTTAAATGAGGTGATTCAGTTCAAATCAGGTACAAGTGTAAGTAGCTCTAAAAGGAATCTGTGGTTGAGTGAAACTCTGCTTCCACTTACAGATGTGTACATCATTCACACAGAGGGCTGATCTTATGTTAATTCTAATGTAAATTCTGATAACGTTTTTATCTTGGGAACCTTTATAACCTTGTTAACAACCTCCTGGGAGGACCTCAATCAGTCACAGCCTTGTTGTCTACTCAAAGTCTGCGGTGTCTTGTACTTAAGCACTACATTTCTTCCTCACAGTTCCTGTGCAATCCTTCATGAATTCTTAGACATGCTTCCTGTCACGATTTGAATATCCTTGCACATTTACTGGATATTATTTGGTTGACTTACCTCTGGACAAACAGTCTTAATGAGTTGAAATTATTTTTAAGGTATTTATGAAATTCTGGGGACAGATGTACAGATGTCTTGTGGTTCTTTGAGAGTTGCTGTTTCCCAGATTGCTTGGGAGCTGCAATTTTGAGGACTTCTGTATTAAGTCAACAGAGTCTCCAATGAAGTCTCTAAAGAGCAGCAGAGGAAGGGTTTGTTTTCAGAAGAGCTGTACAATCTCAAAAAAAAATACAGCATGAACCACAAGCCAAGCCTGCTAAAGCACCTGTGTGACAGCAGAGTTAAATCTGTACAAAAGGTCTCACAGAACAGGTAGGACAGCAAAATAGAGAAAAAAACTCAGAGCCCAAAATTATGAACATTGCCTGCGACTCAACTTGTCATACTAATGCTCCAGGCACATTTCAGAACAGTCATCTATCTCTAGGCTGTAGCTTTGTCAGGAGCTATAAATTGGATCTTTGGTCCATACTGAGATTGCATCAGAAAGGACTGACCCCTTAATACTGAAAGGTTACAGATATAAGAATCTGACCTGCTGAAGTGATTTCTAATGTGACTTACAGATTCTGCAGTATTATTACATTGACTCAGCATCTCTGACAGCTCAAGACTGAAAGCCATATGGATAATATGAAAACAAAGCAACAGGCAAAATGTTTTATTTTTGCTGAACAGTTTTGTTCAGTACATGATAAATTACTGTAGCAAGTTCTATTCTTCCTTCAGTCTGACTTTGTCTAAGTCTTTGCATGGATTTTACTTTGTTGTATATTTATGGGAAATATGCCCCTAAAAAGCTGCTACTTGTCAAGTGTTTCCTTCTAGTAGATATTTTGATTACAGCTATGCTAGAACCAATCTGTTGTCAGTCTTTTAGGTCTGAAGTGCTGGTATGAAGGTGCTTTGTCTACATGAGATGCTGCTCCCACTTCTACCCCATGCTAAGTCCTGGCTGCAGCCTGTGTTACCAGACACTGACCCTAACGTTTCGAGTTTTCTACTGACCTTAATTTGATTGCATATTGTTATCCTTAGAATGAACAAGGAAGATAGACCAGAAAAATGAGCGTAGATATGCTTATGCAGCAATTATTTATACAGCAGATTATGTTGTTAGTGTCTTTTTTGCCTTTACTTTGTAGGTTTTCTATAAAGAAGAGATTGAGTTAAGTATGGAAGTTTTGCTACAGCTAATGCACAAGTGGAAAAAAATAATATCTCTTGGTGTATTTGTTTATAATCAATTCTCATTTACGTCAGTTGGATTATCTGAGTGGCGGATTTGTCAGTTTCATGAGTAGAGGATCTGCTATCCTAGGATAGTACATTGATTTATAAGCAGGGCTGTTTTGATTTCAGAGTGAATTTATCACTGGAAGCAATACAGCTGCTCTTCTGGAGCAGCTGGCTTCAAACTACAATAGCTTGGGCAGATTTGCAAGCTGTTTCCAAGACTTGGTTGTCAGGGAGTCCAGTGCTGGCTACTTCTGTATTTCACAATAGCTCCAGTTTATGAGACCGATGAACTCCAGCAGCCAAAATGGACGAGGCCTCTTTCTGAAATGACTGTACAAAAATGAGTGTTTTTGTACCACTTCCCAGGCAATGGTCCCCATCCAGGAGGATGATTCAGTAGACTGCAGTGTCATATGAGTACATAGATGCTGGTCAGTCTACTGGATCACCTAGATGAGGAGCAATTCCTGTGGGAACACTGTGGCAGGCATGCAGGCTGTGTTTGAGCCAAGATCAGTTTGTCTCTGACAGATGAATACTGCTGATGATGAACTGGGAGGCAGGATGCAGTAGGCAAACACCTTTGAACAAACTAGCTTCTGTCACTCTAGCGTGCCTTAAATTAGATTCAAGCCTGCTAATGGGTTTTGTTTTAGCAAGCAAGCCTTCTGTCTGTTCACTGGCTGAGCAGTGGGTTGTCTCTACTATTCCCTTGCTTGTGGTATTTTCATACTATGCCAGCATTTATGTACTAACTTACAGTTTTCCTTTTCCTTCATATTTTTTGTCAAGTACACTGAAATCTACAACTAAACAGTATTATAGATTCTGTCCCTCTGCCCCCCGCCCCCCTTCCCAGTCAGTCACTTTTTAATACTCCTCTAAATCTTCCATGCCATTCCTCAGTTGTTTTTCCATCCTTAGTGCATTTTCTTTAATAGGATAGCCTCTTTTTTATTTTTTATTTTTTTAATGTAGGTGATGACTACTTCATCAGCTGATCTCTTTTCTCATTCCCTTTCCAGCAAATATCTCAAGCCTCTCCTTGTCATGGGTAAGCTATGATTGTAGTTGGAACATTAGCTGATCTATGACTCCTTGGCTAAGGCCGGGGAATTAACTGCAAGCTCAGCTTTCTGTTACTGAAACACATTTCAGTATTTAAACACTTAAAGAACATTCTTACCTTCTTTTGCCAGAATCAACACTTGTACAGCAAAGGATGGATCCTGAAAAAGTGAGATGGAGGTCAGTATTTTCTTAATATAATTGCTAATTAATTATTATTTAATGTTGTCACATTCTGAACAAAAATATAGCACCATGTTTTCTGAGGCAGGGTGCACAAAAAGAGCAATACACACCATGCTACTGAATATAGAAGGGATGCACTTTTCCTGCTCCAAAGTATTGTCTCCCTCAGCTCTTGTAGCTGAAGTCTGATAATGCTCACTACTGCAGGAAATCCATACAGCCATATGGCAAAAACCATGCAAATTTGTGGGTAGTTTTATCAGAAAATAAAAATGTATCAGAAAAATTGGATGTGGTGATCACACTATTTATTACTGATGTTTGTGAAGACTAAGATGACTGAAGAGTGAGGATATGTGATGCAGGATCCTTCAGGCATGTCACCATACCTTGAAACACACTGCATCGAAAAAGATCAAAGTGAATGCTGATACTATCTCCTTCAGACTTGAAGACAAAATTGAACATTTAAACTCACAGATCATGATTTTCCCATCCCAATAGATGTGATTTCAGCAAGGTCACTGAAAGCACAGCAATGTAAAACTAGTATCTGAAGCTTAAGCCAAAACCAGATGCAGTAATTAATGGTTATTGTTACTGGCAGGAATGAAAAATAAGCAGAAATTGTTGAAAAAGTTTGGTCTCTAAAAAAACCCTTAAAAATATGAAACTGTTTAAATTGAAAAGCTGAATTTCAAAGAAAAATAAATTTAAAGCAGTTTTTGAAAATATTTCTGATGAAAACCTTTATTTTTTTTAAATAGCCTTCCTTCCTTCCTTCCTTCCTTCCTTCCTTCCTTCCTTCCTTCCTTCCTTCCTTCCTTCCTTCCTTCCTTCCTTCCTTCCTTCCTTCCTTCCTTCCTTCCTTCCTTCCTTCCTTCCTTCCTTCCTTCCTTCCTTCCTTCCTTCCTTCCTTCCTTCCTTCCTTCCTTCCTTCCTTCCTTCCTTCCTTCCTTCCTTCCTTCCTGCCTTCCTGCCTTCCTGCCTGCCTGCCTTCCTGCCTGCCTGCCTTCCTGCCTGCCTTCCTGCCTGCCTGCCTTCCTGCCTGCCTGCCTTCCTGCCTGCCTTCCTGCCTGCCTTCCTGCCTGCCTGCCTTCCTGCCTGCCTTCCTGCCTGCCTTCCTGCCTTCCTTCCTGCCTGCCTGCCTTCCTGCCTGCCTGCCTGCCTTCCTGCCTGCCTGCCTTCCTGCCTGCCTTCCTGCCTTCCTGCCTTCCTGCCTTCCTTCCTTCCTTCCTTCCTGCCTTCCTTCCTGCCTTCCTGCCTGCCTGCCTGCCTGCCTTCCTGCCTGCCTGCCTTCCTGCCTGCCTTCCTGCCTTCCTGCCTTCCTGCCTTCCTGCCTTCCTGCCTTCCTGCCTTCCTTCCTGCCTTCCTGCCTTCCTGCCTGCCTTCCTTCCTGCCTGCCTTCCTGCCTTCCTGCCTTCCTTCCTGCCTTCCTTCCTGCCTTCCTGCCTTCCTGCCTTCCTGCCTTCCTTCCTGCCTTCCTTCCTGCCTTCCTTCCTGCCTTCCTGCCTTCCTGCCTTCCTGCCTTCCTTCCTGCCTTCCTGCCTTCCTTCCTGCCTTCCTACCTTCCTTCCTGCCTTCCTGCCTTCCTGCCTTCCTTTCTTCCTGCCTTCCTGCCTGCCTGCCTTCCTTCCTGCCTGCCTTCCTTCCTTCCTTCCTTCCTGCCTCCCTCCTTCCCTCCCTCCCTCCCTCCCTCCCTCCCTCCCATCATTTTCGAATTAGAACTGAATGGGCTTATTTCATCAAAGGTACAATCAGAAAATGCCAGACATTCATGCTGAATTGTCAGGGAGGGCCATGAAGGTCCTGATGGGCTTCTCTATCCATGTGCATCTTCCCTCTTGCATGCCCAGGACCCATCCCTTTTGCCCATCAGCCCCTTGAGCTTATCAGCCCCTGCCCTGGCAATGCTGATCCTGCAGCAAGATGATCTCTGGCTACCCACAGCCCTGCCCTTCTGGTCCACTAACAATAAGCAGGAATACAAGTGACAAGCATTGTCCGAAAAAAGGTGAGCCACCATCAGCAAGAAAAAGCAGAATTTGCTGTAAATCAATCAGTCATGCAAACTGCATGGTAATAGACTGTGTACCCATGTGTATATTTATTTCAGAATTGAATGGACATGGAAAGGAAAAGGTAGCTAGAGGAATAAGGAAAAGGAATTCAGACTGTATATGCATTTTTCTTTTATTCTCCTTGCCATTTTCCAACAAATATACATGAGTATGAGTCATATTAGCTCTGTCACACTTCCCTTGAAGCAAATGAGATGCTGTCCTAGCACTGTTGTTTCCATCCTGTGTTGACTCATGCAGCACAGACACTTTATCCTGCCCGCGTCTCTGCTGTAAGACCACAGATCATGTTATCACTTTACAAATATAGCATATTAGTATATCTGGAAGGCTAGTCACGCTGCAGGGCTCAAACAGATCTGGCTGGCCATGAGCTGTGCTATGCTATAAACAACCTCAGTGTCCCACATTGAATAACTGCAGAGCACACTCAGGAGCTCTGGACGCTTGTGTTCTTTAGTAGTAGGTAAGTGACAGTTTTGCTGATTATTGTGTTTCTTCAGATGTGTGGGGTCAAGGTGGAAAATGGCAGGAAAAGTGAGAAGTAGCTATCAGGTTGCTCCGGTTGTGCTTTAAAAACTAATGCATATGGGAAAAGCAGTTGAAACAGACAGCATTTAGTCCAAGGCAGTATTTTTGGTGGGTATCTTTAAAGAAAGTGAGATTCACCCTGTGCATAGTTCCTGTAAATAGATTTACACTTGTGACAAATCCAAACTTTATAATTTAGGAAACCTTTCAAGTTCTACTCTGTGACTCAGTTATAATAAACCATTGCTACTTCATCTCAAGGACATATGCTGGTGTGAGAATGATTTTCAAGACAAAAAAAAATGGTTTGAGAGGTCAGTGATTTATCTCTGCTGTCTGTCAGAATTTACAGTGGAATTTAAAAAGAGTTATAGAACTTCAGATTCTGAAGGCTATTTACAGTTAATCTAACTGGCACAGGAAATACAGCCTGCTGCATCTTTTGAGAACACAGCGTATCATTTAAAGTCGAATATTGTCATTATTATTGTTGCTGCTAACACAAGCATTTATGTGTGATCACTGACATATTACTTTCTGTAGGTCAAGAGGTACTGACCAGCTTTCTTCCTCTGAACAGCAGTTAATTGAGCACAGTTTCAAGGATCAGGGATGGATGATAATGCTCATTAAGCAAAGAGGTAGATCATACCAAAGAGTTTCACTCACTTTGCTCTCCTCAGACAGAAGGAAAGTGGAGAATTATTCCAAAGGAAGGTGTCCAGCTGTCAACGTCACCTGTGTGTCCTATCCACAGATGTGGGAAAGTTTTGTGGGAACGATTAAAGACACAGCTGGGGTGAGAGAACTGATAATACAGATGCCACCTCATGACTTTATGGTGGGGTTTGGGCCATTAGAGCTAAAAATAACTTGGCTGCTGGAGTAGTTGAAAGCAGCATCATTTCTAGCTTATCTATATTATCTACCATCTTAAATCATAAAATTTAACATCTTTGCAATTGGCTATGACCATTTTACTCATTATACAAGTAATGATCTTGTCTCTAACACTGGAAATAGGACTGCTGTATGTCAGACATAGGTTTTTGTTCTCCTTCTGCAGTAGAGGCAGGTGACAGTATTGAATTCTTACATCAATACATGCAAAATGCCCCCCCCCCCCCCCCCAGGGAGAAAAAGAAAATGATACATTTTGAGGGTTTTAAATTAGTGTCAGTTAGGGCAGAGAGTCCTAAAATAACATTTATGATGTGGTCATTCACAGAGATAATGTCAGAGGCTGTACCCTCTAAGGGTACATGAAAGGTAAGTAAGAGTAGCCTCAGTTCTCAGGAATTCTTCAGGGACCTTAGGAAAAATAAGAAGTCAATGAAACATTGTGTTAAAAACCACAATGGACATGAAACAAGTTTTAGAAACCTGAGAGTGTAACGTTATGGTTAATTAAGATAATCTAATCATATATGAAAGCCTTAGTGTTTTGCTCAGTGACAAAGAATGCAAATTTATTTGCCATAGGTCTATATATGAGAAGCTAAGGGGGATCTCTCTAATCTGTTCTTAAAACATGTTTTTAGTTTCCCAGGACTCTCTTGTATACAGTCCAAGACAATTTTTTACACCTGCTGACTACAGCTACATGCATAGATTCAACACCTTTACCAATATGTAATACACTTTTGAGCTGTTTTTCCTTTGATAAGAAACAACCTCAAAATACATGACCATTTCAAATATATCATCCCCCTCTCAGTCCTAAGAGAATTAGACCTCTCCTCAGAAATATCCAATGGAAAAAAAAGAAAAAGAAAAAGAATGGATTTTTTGTCAGAGACATCAGTCCAGTGTTTCATTAGCTTCATTGTCAGTGGAAGAATAATTAGTCAGCTCACTGAAGTGCTAGGGGAATACATCTGTAATAAATCCCCTTGCATATGTAACATCTATCATGCTTGATGGCAAACATATTAGTGTTACAAGAGTTGAGAAAGTATAAGGAATATTGTAATTCAGCTGCTAATTAATCCATAATTAAAGACCTAATTAATGAATAACCCTGTGAAAAATTGTCTAAAAATCAAGATGTGAAGACTGTAGTGATAAAGAGGACTCTTGTTTGTGAGACTGGTTAATTTACATCTAGAATAGGAACTGATTAATGAAAACTGTCAGTAAAGCATTATGCTGCAGCACTGGACAAAGAGAAATATGCACATAAAAATGCGTGGAAACCAAGTTCAGCTCTTGCATATCTGTTTTTAATTTTATAGTGTTCATAGCTATTTTTACCTGAGTTATAATGAGTAGGTTAATAAAAAGATATGTTTTCTCTTAGCTGGGGTATGTAAACAACGCAAACGTTATTTATTTGTGTATGAAAGAGGCTAACGTCAGATTCTATTCATAAAAGTCTTTTCCACGAAGTAGCTAAAGAAGAGAACTAAAAAAAGACCTTAATTCATCAAAGTGTTCATGATTAAGCTCTGTGACACAGAAAGACACTAATTTCTGAAATTAACTACACTGAAAATTGGACTAATTAATAGCTTGAAAGTGTCACTGTCTGTGTTTGTTTATGTAGGAGCCAGCTGGCTGAGACTGTACTCTTGAGAGAGCAGGAAGGAACCTGCTTTAAAATCCCAAAACATCTGGGCTCATGTCCAGGTGTCAGGACTGCCTTCTCCAGCCTTGGAGCAGATTGTCCCCTTCCTCTTGTATTTATTCTGTGCTGTAACTACATTTATTGGATCTCTGGGGACCCAGGCCTTCAGGGGGACAGCCACTGTGATCCATCACATTGCCCTGCCCACGTATTCTCCAGGACCCAGCAATCACATGCATACATGCATATGTGCTCTGAAAAACAATCTATCTTGGATCCCAGACCTCAAACTCTCACCATCAAATCTGCACTTTTGGCGAGACTAGTGACAGCTAAACCAACCAAATTAGCAGGAAGGATAATTCCCTGGTGTAAAACTAAGAGATTGCTACTAGAAGCAAAACAAGGTAGGAAAGAGCAACTTCCCACTTTGCAGTCCTCTCCCACTCCTCAAGAATCACAGAGAAGCACTATCCCACTTACAAGCTGTGCTCAGTTAGGAAAATATTGTTGTACAGGGTGAACATTGCCACAATCTCTACTGCTCTTTCAATCACAGCATGTTTCTCTAATTTAATCTTTTCCTGATAACATAAAAAATTTGTTCAGTTTCTATCCAAATGTCAGTTTTCCTCTGAATTATTTAAAACTTGAGAGATAAATGACTTGATGATTCCAAAGCACAGTGTGAGTGAGCTTATTTCCTAAGAAATTATTTGCAGCATTGGTAGGAAATATTTCACTCATATTTCCCCCCATGTAATCCTGCCAGTAATACTCATTAGAGCGCAGCGGATCTCCCACAGCGATTATCTGAAAGCAAAAGGGCCCAAGTGAGCCAGGTTGTTAAGCAAATTGAAGAAACCAAAACATTAATAATTTAATAACTCATGTAAAACAGCAGAGGAAAGTATACACAGTGCTGTGCTTTAGGACAACCAGGTGCCATGTGAAATCAGGAGAGCTGTTAACAGAGACTAATACTGGCTGTATCTGTAGTCTCAAAACTATGTTCGACTCTTTCAGACTCAAGAAATCTTGTTCTACAGAATGTGCACACACAAGTTGGCCAGCATTAACACTAATCCCAGCTACGTTCAGAGAACTTTAAACTCTACTATAATAAAGCTGATGCAATTTTGACTTATCACTGGGTGTATTCTACCCCGCAGCAGAGAAGACAGATAATATTGGTAAACAGGGAGGAGCTGTAGAAGAGTTTGGTACAGTTAATCTTGGCAGATCATAGAGTCATCATATCTAAGAATACTTCTTCTGTGCTCCACTACTTTTCTTTTTAAAGACGACCTTGCCTTGTCTTTATGTTTTTGGTTTTTTTTTTTTTTTTTTTAGTAGTACGCTTCTCAAGGTATTTATGCATTGATCTATCTCAGATGCTGAGATAAGTGCAGAAAGGCTGAAAACTGTTCTTTCAATGAAGTTGATGATTTGAAAAGCACTTTTATCTGTGGAAGGCTCTTCCATCCAGAATTCAGTGTTGTTTTTAGCTCATATATCCTTAAACTCTTTTTTGGGTAGTCTGTGGCACCTTGTGGGGGCAATTGTGCAGTTGATGGAGATGAAACTCCTTCAGCATTAAACACCAGGAGCTCCTAAAAGACATCCTAATTTTGAAACTTAGCTGCCTCCAGTGGTCCTCCATACTCAGGCTGGTGACACTTCTAGAGGTATTGAAAATCATAAATTTCCCCCTTTATTTCTCCTTTAAGCCAGGGGGAAACAAAGAAAATAGAAAAAGGAAAAAACCCAGTCATCAAATGCCTGCTCAGGGTTCAGAGGTCAAGTGGAAACAAACACAAGTGGTCATGAGATCACTGGCTTCTATCAAAGATGGCTGGTGGTAGCATCTCTGACAGACCTGTGAAAAAGAGTTGGAGATATCAGTAGCTGAAGGGAGCAAGGGCATTAAGGCACAGCACTAAACCTCTCCAGTTTTTACAGAAGAGTTGACGCACGAAGGTATGTGTATATTTGAAACAACATGAGTAACAATAAAGACTATGAACATTGCAAGGTAGTTATCTTCTTTTCCATCCTATATATTTCCAACACCTTGCTGAAGGAAAGTCTGTTCACGGCTTCTGAGAACTCCTACTATTTAAAAAAGAATCTCTGAAAGAGATGCTAGAGACCAGTCTGCCTACTTTTAGGTGAATTTATACAATAAAATAAAATAAGTGATAATATAAATGATAAAATAAAAAAATCCATGCAGATACTTAGGCAGATGCTTGTACTATCAATAATATTTGGCATTAATATTATATCATTTAAATAAAAACATATGATGGGTATCATCCCTAATATTGTGGTATTTTGCCAGTTAATCCCTCCAAATGCTTAAAAAGCATCAAATGTTCCACATGCTCATATCATTATATACATGGGGACTGTGTTTGATTTTAATAGCCCTATTTATAGATACATTTAAATGAATAAAGTTTCTGTAAGATTAAGGAAAGGTGTTTTCTTTTTTCTAAGAACAGACATTGCACACAAATGTCTGGAAAGGCAGTTTTTCTGCTCTATGTGTTTAGGGAGAGCTCATAGCAAATAGGGCACCCAAACCCAAATGCTGGCAGCAAAAGAATGCTCTAACAGACAAGCTCCTTCTCACTTCAGCTGGCCCAGAGAAGTGGCAGATTATTAAATTCACTTGATAAGAAGATGAATCTCAGTGTTGAGATGGGGCCTGCAATAGGAAGAGTCAGAGAGAATTCCTTCGTAGGGGAGGGGGCTCGGCAATGTGTTCTAGTGAAGGCCCAGGATCCTGGAATGATGAAATTCAGAATATTTTGCAGGCTATTGTATCTTGAACTGATAGTACATCCCTGGGGAGAGAAAGAATCTGTGGTTTATAATGTAGAAGGAAAATTCTGTGTTTCCTTATTGATAAAAAACAGGGTCAAGGTTGTCATAACCTGCTGGTTGAGAAAGAGGTGCAAAGGCTTCCTGAATCCCTTTTCCGCTGGAAAGTGTGGTACGTTGATTATCATATGTACTGAATAGCCTTGTTTTGTGGCCTATCTCACTAATAATTCAAAAGACTGATAAATGTTATAACCATTGCATCATCTAAGAAAGGTGTGCTGCTGATCTGCAGCATAATTTAGACATAGATGTTACTTAAGTCAAGATGACTAAGTGGCAAACTCAGTGTAATTATGAAGTAAGATCTTGGAATGCAGGTCATGATGGCTTTTGTGGTCAGGACTTGTCCTTAATGAAAGCAAGGGTGCCTGTTTCTTGGGTTAAGAAATAGTTTTGTGTTTTTTCACTTACTGCCATATGGGTGGATGAGGTAATCCTCATAAGTATGACAAAAGCCTGTCCTTAATGATCATGTGTAAGTATGGGATGGAAAGAAGCAAAGTTGAATTACAAAATGATGGGGAAATTGGAAGTGGAGGGGTGCTGCTGGATGTACAGAACCATATGAGTGCTTTGAGCAGAGCAATCAGATGAGGTCACCTCTAGAGGTCCCGTCTAACTTTGCTGTGGTTTCTGACAATGAACAAAATGATAACAGTGATTCCCTGTGAATA
Source organism: Calcarius lapponicus (assembly GCA_039654755.1). Lineage (NCBI taxonomy): Eukaryota > Metazoa > Chordata > Aves > Passeriformes > Fringillidae > Calcarius > Calcarius lapponicus. The sequence continues at coordinate 40,290,665 of CM077481.1, forward strand.
ACCTAAATATGGGAGGAAAAATAGCGGTGTTCCTAGTTGAAGCTAAGAAGTTAGAAAGAAGGGTATGATTGAGATTTTTCTCTATCCAAATGTAGTTTACCACATGTGAATAATAGATGATAGTTTTAAGTTTTCCTCTACAGGCCTAATCTGATGTTTAGAAGAAAGAAACTACTGTGCATGAATTTGAATATGTATTTCTTGAAATCAAAATCATTCTTAGAAGTCACTTGTTCTGTGATAAATCCTTGCCATGCATGAGTACGTATCCTGAAGAACTTATACTTAGTTTCAGTTAAGCATAGCTTTAGCCAGTTTTCCTTCCTGGACAATATCTCATCATTAGGAAAATGACAGTGTCTAGATTTTGGCAAATACATATTCTGCCATCATGTTTGATACTTTATGCCCATTTTTTAGACAAGGATATAGGATAAAGCAACAGCCCTGTGAAGATTGCTAGGTGACCTTTTCAGAGCGGGAGATGTCAAAAAGCATTTCACATTTGTCCTGATACATATTTCTAAAGCCTTAGTCACCCTGTAATCTGATCAGGATTTGTGGCTTTGCTCCTTCTGAAGAGATTAATTCTGAGGTGTTATGATGGACAGCTCTCACCTCCCACCCAAGTTGATCCTCTGCTTGGTTTTACCATAGAAGAAAACCCCACAATACCTTGCTGCTTAGTGCAACATGTGGATAAAAGCTGTATGTGGATAAAAGCAATATGTGGATAAAATGAACTTTTCCAACCTAGTGTTTAATAAATCAGTGTCTCAATAAAGAACGAATGACTTAACCTATGAGACAGGAAGGTGAGAAATGAGTCAAGGAAAAGGAGTGCTTTCACAGTCTATTCAGACTCTCTGTTGATTAAGGCCATCTAGTTCCAGCAGAGGTCAAGTGTCCAGCTGCAACTTCACTGTCTCGCAACAATTCAGCTTCTGCAACAGCCTTTCTAACAAAACACACTTCTATGAATTGGTCTATTAAAATGAATTAGACCCTGCTGAGTGACTGCTGGTCTGCAGTTACTATGAGGGGTGAAGTCCTTGTCATTGGGTATCTTTCTCCTGTGAGCAGAGGTGAACATTTTATTTTATGAGGTAAACAGTTCCTGTAAATTAGCAATGAATATGTTTTAGAAGGACAAACCTTTCCACCGAGAATACGGTCACTGTTTTAATTACACTGTTTTAATGGGGTTTTGACTCAAATGCTATCAGCTGTTAGTTCCAGATAGGTTAGGAACTATTTTTGCCTCATATTAAGTGCTAGCTAAGATAAACAAGCAAGAGGTGCAGCTTTATGGAGAACAAAGATAACATTTTGTATAAACATCCTAACATACAGAAGACCATGCAAATAGAAGGATATTGGTCTCTGACCAGTTTTGAGCCAATACAGGTTGGTATTTAAGAGGGCCTTTCTTACTGAGATGACTAATAAGGTGAGAAGTGGGTATCTTTGCTCTGGATGTACCTATGCATAACTCTTTTTAGTCCGTGCTGTCCATTTTCCAGAGGACATGAGGGTGTTATCTGGCTCAGAATAAATTATGTACTATGTACTGCAGAGGGATGTGTAGGTGAAAGGGGGGTGAAAGAGAAAACGGACAGTTGCAAAGTTACAAGGGAAAAAATACAAGGGGACAACAATTTCCCCTTTGTCCTCAATATTATAACAGAAGGACAGATAATAAATAGCCCCCAGCTGAAGGACACAATGCTTGGAAAAAATGATCACAGTACCATCTGAGGAAAAATTATAGACATGAGCTTGAAAACACAGGAAGGGGGAAGATTGCTCTTTAACTGATAAGTAGATGGTCAAGAAGGGTTTTCTTCTACTGTTTTTTTTCCCCCCTAAGCTTATAAACAGTGTAGTAAATGTGTTCTCTAATAAAACCTTGCACAAAGTTTAAATAACTGACTTTCCTCTGTTGGTAATCTAGCTACAGTTTATGAGAGCCAGTATATTGTGATGATTGTATCCCCACTAGTGACTCTCAGCAAGAAAGTATAGTTCTACCTCTTTTATCAAGATTTGTTTGTGTACTTGCATTAAGAGATTTATTAGGTGATTGGTTTCCTATGCTGGTACTGAACCACTGTAAGGAACAGCATCTTGTAAGTCATGCTGTGTTTCACAGAGAGAATCACAGAATGAACAGGTTGGACAGGAGCATAAAGATCATCCAGTTTCAGGACAGGGATGCCTTTCACTGGACTGGGTTGCTCAGACCCCCATCCAGCCTGCTCTTGAGCAGGGATAGATAATCCACAACTTCTTTGGGCAACACGTTGAAGTGCCTCACCACCCTCACAGTAAAGAGTATCTTTAGAATATCTAATCTAAACCATCTCTTTCAGTTTGAATCCATTCCCCCTTGTCTTATAATTACACCCTCGCTCCATCTTTCTTGTAGGCTTCTTGTAGGCTTCTTCTCTGGACAGTTACAATTACTCCAAAGTTTTCCTTCCTCCAGGCTGAATAATCCAAATTCTCCCAGTCTTTTCTCAAAGGTGAGGTTTTCCATCCCTTTAATCTTCCTGATGGTTCTTCTCTAGACTAGCTCCAACAGGTCCATGCCTTTCCTGTGCTGAGGAACGTAGAGGATGATGCAGCACTCCAAGTTGGGTCCTCATGAGAGTGGAGTAGAAGGGAAGAATCCTATTCCTCAACTGCTGACCATTCCTTTTGATGTACTCCAGGACATGTTTGACTCTCTGGGCTGGGAGTGCCCATGGCTGGGTTATCTCCAGCCTCTCATCCACCAGCACCCCCCCAAACCCTTCTTGGCAGGGCTGCTCTCCATCTGTTCATCCCTCAGCCTGTGTTTTAAAGGGTTGTCCTGACCCAGGTACAGCACCTTGCCCTTGGTCTCCTTGCAAGTGCAACTTGCTTATTGCAGCAAGTTGCACTTGTGCCCAGTGGAAAGTGGAAAAATAAGTGGGATATTCCCATAGGCCCACTTCTCAAGCTTGTCCAGGTCCCTCTGGATGACATCCCGTCTTTCAGGTGTAGAAACAACACCACTCTGCTTGGTGTCCTCTACAAATTTGCTGAGAGTGCACTTAATCCTTTTGTGTATGTCATAAAGCAAGATACTGACTAGTACTGGTGCCAATACAGACTCCTGTGGGACACCACTTGTCACTGATGTCCATCAGGACTCTGAGCTATTGACCACTAACCACTACCTCACTATCCATCCAACAGTCCACCTGCTGAATCCATTTCTTGCTAAATTAGAGAGAAAGACCTTGTGGGGGACTGTGTCAAAGGCTTTACAGAAGTCCAGATAAATGATAGCTGTAGCCTTTCCCTTGTCCACTGGTGTAATCCCTCCATCATAGAATACCAACTGGGTTGGTCAGCCAAGAGTTGCCCTTAGTGAAGCCCTGCTGGCTATCCCAAATAATCTTCCTCATCTCTCTGTGCCTTAGCATATCTAGTATGATGATCTCTTCCAGGACCTTCCCAGGCACAGATGTGAAGCTGACAGTTTGGTAATGCCCAAGGTCCTCCTTTCTAACTTTTTAAAAGATGGATGCAGCGTTTCCCTTTTTCCACTCACCAGGGACTTCCCTTGACTTCCATAACTCTCTGGATATCAGGGAGATTGGCTTGTTAACTACATCAGCCAATTCCCTCTGATATGCATTCATCAGGCCCCAAAAACTCATGCATATTCAGGTTCCTCGGATGGTCATGAAACTGATCTTGTGGGAGGGAGTTTTCTCTTCCAGTCCACATCCTGCAGTCCACCCAGTTAAGAAGGGTTGGCAAAGAGGTTGCCATTAAAGAATGAGTAACTAAGCTTTCTCTTTGTCCATTGTTACCTGTTTTCCAGCATTTTATATCAGAAGAGGTATATATTCTTTGAGCTTCCTTTTCTGGCTGACATCAGTTCCTAACTGCATGGAACCTGATACACTGATACCAAGCCTCTGACTGTTGGAAGGTGTTTCCATATGTGTTGTGGTTTAGGAAATCCTAATTCCCCAATTTAGCATTCCTACTCAAAACACACCACACCATGTGCTGCTCTCTCACTGTGTCTGCCTTCCACTTTAGCAGGATCAAGAGAAGAATGGAGACACAAAAAAGTAAAGATCATAGGTTGAGATAAGAATGATTTAGTGGAAATAGCAATGAAATAAATAAAATAAACAGTAACAACAATACTAATAACAGTGTATGGGACAGGCGAATGAGTCACATGTGATTGCTCGTTATGACCTGGTGTTATCTGACTGTGCACTCCAGTAAAGTGAAAAAGGCAAATGTGACTACCTCACCATGTGCTGAGGTTAAGAACCTCAGAGTCCTGGCCATGACCCTGCTGGCTGCTGCAAAGTCAGCCCTGCTGACTGGCCAAAATAAGGACACGTAGTAAGGGGGGACCATGACGTATTCACCAAACCTTCCCCATGTCTCCTGCCTTAGGTGAATTTTTTGTGTGTTATGGGGCTGATCTTTTGATGCCTTTCACAGATAAGCAGATACTTATGGGAAGACAGGAATTTCACAAATTCCATTGAAACAGGATAGCTTGAGGTCATAAAGATCAATACACAACAACTCGAGATGAAGTGCTTTTGCATGATTTAAAATGAATAAATTCTTTATGAGCATTCATTTTAATATTAGTCACAGAAATTATTAAAAATGCAAAGCCTTTAAAGCTATTTTCATCAGTGTTACTTAATCAAACCAGTATTTTTTTCGCAATTCTCTCCTTATCTTGAAAAGGAAAAAATGTAAGGAATACAAAAAATTCAATGTGTAACTGTTGCCATGGATTTTATGTAGAAATGAATTGTATGCTACATTGATTACTGCCAGTACAAAACCCTTGATAAATTGGACAAGATGGAAATCATAATATGTTAATATTTCTTATGACTTCAGCTCTTTTCCCCAGACAATTTTAATGAAACCTAATAGTTTGGAGCTTTATTTTTCTCATGATTCCTTTTTCTGAAGAATTGGCTTGTTTTTGCAGGAGAAGCTTAATGTCAACAATATGGGGCATCAGGTGATAATATTTGACTTTTCTGTCATAAGAGGACTGTGGGAAACTCGAGTTAAGAAGAGCAAAGAACGTCAGAGGAAGGAGAAAGAAAGATTAGAACAAAGTGCATTGGAGAAGTAAGACTACTTTTGTATTATTAATTTTAACCAAATCTGTTCTTATTACCCACTAACATTGTGATATACTAAATATAATAAATAGAAATAAATGTAACAAATATGATAAATACACTAAAAATAATTGTTGATTATTAAAATTTTGGGGGTTGGGTTTGATTTCAATGACATCTTACTTAATTTCCTCACATGATAGTTAGAGAAATGCAGCACAAACAATACTTATATTTCATTAGTTTCTGCTCTTTCCTATGTAGATCATGCTATATTAATGATATATTTTATTGTTTACCATAGCCATAAATTGAAAAGAAAAATAACATATATTTTTGTACCTTTCTATTTTAATATACTGCATTAAAGTAGGGATTATCAATTATAGAATTAGTGAACATATGCTCACAGGTTTCTGTGCTAAGAAATACTTTAAGTATTTTTGTTGTGTTGAGAGAAGAAAGAAAAAGAGTTAAATAAGTGGACATATTCAATTGCTTCTGAATAGGTAATACCAAAGAGAATAAGAATTATTAGGTTATTTTTTCTTGGGGTATTAAAGAAGGCTTTGATTATAATGCTTACACCCAATGATAATTTTACTGCTTTTATTACACTGAATTTATATTTTCTTTAAGCAATGTTTTGTTTCCCATAAGACACTGTTAAATATTAAACTGCATTAGGAAGTTTGAAAACATAGGATTTATCAATTTCCTCCCTCTGAGAAGAGAAAAAAATAGAAATCACGTTCTGTTTTAAAAATAAAATGCACAGGGTAAAACAGTGTCCTTGTTTAAGAACATAATTGCATTGAACCTTTGTGTGGTGTTTCAGCGCTCTCAGGACACGCTCACTAGTAGATTCTCACTGCCAGGAAAGCTGCGCTGGCAACAGAGCAGCTGGTCTAGGAGGAGACCAGGATAACACAGAGTCTGACCATCCTTTCTGTGGGACCTTTCACTTCAAAACAGCCATAGCAGCAGTCTTGGTTTTCCCACCTTCACCAAAGCTCACAATAAAAACTGTAATCCTAACAAAAACAGAAGAAAAAAAAAAAAGAAAAAAAGAAGTTCATCCTTCAGATTGAATTCTCTAGCAAGGATAAGCATTCATTTTGGTGTGAGTTGTGTCCTGGTTTCAACTAGGATAGAGTTAGTTTTCTTCTTAGTAACTGGTGCAGTGCCGTGTTTTGGATTTAGTATGAGAATAATTTTGATAACACACTGCTGTTTGGATTGTTGCTAAGTAGTGCTTATGCTAAGCCAAGGACTTTCCAGTGTCTCATTCTCTGCTAGTGGGGGGCTGAACAAAGAGCTGGCAGAGAGCACAGCCAGGACAGCTGACCTGAACGTGATATTCCATACCATAGAACTTTATTCTTGCTATATAAATTGGTGGAATTGGCCAGAAGTGAGTGATTTTGTTTCTTAGAAATCAACTAGGCGTGTGTCAGCAGGTCGTGAGCAGTTGTATTTGACATAATTTATTTATCTTAGGTTTTCTTTCTCTCTTTTCATTATTATTATTGCAATGAATATCAATATTATCATTATATTTTACTTTGTTTATATTATTAAACTATTTTGAACTCAATGCAGAAGTGTTACTTTTTTATCCTGATTCTTCTGCCCATGCAGATGCTGGGGGGTTAGGGAGTAGACATCTGTGTGGTAATTGGTTACCATCTGGGGGTTAAACCATGACAGCTGAGAGATGAATGTTTGCTGTTTCCCTTATGGTAGAAAGCACAAGTAAAAGGATTTGGGATGAAACTTGATCAAACCTTATTTCTGTCCTAATGTGGACATGTCAACATCCCCCTGCCACTTTTTTTTAATTTTGGTTTTAGTTTTCTGTGGCACAGAAGATAACTTTTGAGTTCAAAAGCAAATGATGCATGGTAAGTTCTCTCTGTGAGAGGGAATAAGGGCAGCCTTATGTCCTCTGAGGAAGCTAATTTGAGCTCCCATGGCTTTTGTCAATTAAAAGTATGTTAAGAATAAGTTCTTAACAGTGACTTGTCTTTTCCATTAAACCAATGCATTCTCCCTGTTTTTTCTGCCTGTGGTTAATTATTTCAGACACACTTCTATCTGAGAGTGGAGCTTCACTGCTTTTTCTGCATTTTTTCCACTAATGAAGTCCAAATTAATTCTCTTATCTTCCCGAACCACTCAAAGATAGGAAATTTGAGATATAATGCACAGAAATAAGAGTTCCCAGGTGCAGTTGCTGCATGTGCAAAGGATCTTTTTCTTCCTTTAAATAATTGCAATTTGTGTGTTGTACTTTGTTTAGTTGTGTGTCTTCGTGCACTCAGATTGCTTTCTTGTTAGTTCAACTTGTAGAGCTCCTGGAAAAAATAAGGAGGAAATATATTAGATTTTGTCTCCTGAGTATGAGTGATCAGTATTTCACCCACTGAAACAAATGGCAAAGTTCACATCATTCTCATGGTGCAGGCCTTATAGAATGGTCAAAGCTGATAGAATAATGGTCAAAGTAATAAGAGTATTAGTAATAATATGCCAAATTCAGCTAAAAGAAAATCCCCTTTGTTTTATGAGGTGTACAGTGACCACTGGCATTTAGGTCCTACATGTCAGCTCACAAGTTATTTCTTACGTGCTTTTCAGTGCTCTCAAATGTTGGACCAAAAATATGAGAACACTTTGCTGATTTTTAGCTTGAAAGTATAGATAAAATTGTATTTCTAATTAAATAATAGAAATTCAGGTATCATATCAGGGATTAAAATGTTACTGTTGTCAGGTAGGTCCACTGAAATCAATGCAAGTTCATACTGTGCAACAGTAAGAAAGTATTTTGATCCAAAATGATTATTCCCAGAAGATATTTAGAGAGGGAACTTTCCTGAAATGAAGACTACATTCTAGCATTTAAGGCTCTAGATATTCACTTTTGTCAGAAGTCAGAGTAAATTCTTAAGTAGTGTTGAAATTAATAGAGTTTCTCTGCAAAGACACTCATGCAGCAATGCAACAGAGTTTGGAATCTGGCCTTTGGGGCTGGTGGTTTTTTTTGTTTTTGTTTTTTTTCCGTTTGGTTGGTTTTTTTTTTTTTTGTTTTGTTTTGTTTACTGTTTCTGTTTTTGTGGGTTTTTTTAAACATCTTTCCTCAAAGAGGTTATAATTTGCTAATGCCTTTGAGATTGTGCAGTTCCTTTATATGCTGCGTTACTATGTAAAATGACCTGATAATATGCAGTGAAATGTAGTATGTATTGTTCGAGGACAAACTCCCAGTCAGCCTCCAGGGAGCTCTGTTTGCCTTGGGGCAAGGTAATTTAGTTCATGCAGCCTCATTAAACTTGTAAGATAATTTTTGATTGAAGATTTTCTTCAGAGGAAAATCCCACAAATGAATGAAAAGCTTCAGCTGAGCATGAATGGTGAGGTCTTGTAAAGATTTGTTTACAAGGTAGATGTTTAAGCAACTGGCCAGTGAAAGCTAATTCTGGACAACCAGCTACTGAGAATACTGGTCTTCTGAGGTACTGGGATCAGTTAAATTTTCTTTATGGATTTAATTCAGTCCCCTGTTTCCTCTTTGGTTTTGTGGGACTGAGAAAGCGTGGCAGTTTAAAGAACACATGTAAACCAACAACTGAATATAAAAGAAAAAGAAATGGAACAGTTTTGGGTAGGCTTATTTTCATTTTATGTCATCTTCTTGATTCTGTCAGATGGGACCATTTGAAATCATCCATGGGATATGAACCACAAAATGACAAAAAAAGTGTGCACTGTCCTGAGATTTCCTATATGTTTATGAAAGTGCATATTATGGAAAGAAGTGTGTGTTTATAGCACTGATTTATATTTAATCTTCTAGATTTTTGCAGTGGTGATCTTTTGTTAAAGCCATCTTTTATTGTTCCCCAAAATCCTGAATGCTGTCCTTGATGTGGTATGATTTTCTTCATTGAGATTTCTTTTTTACTTGTTTACTTGTTTTCTTGTTTTCTTTTTTTCTTTTTTTTTTCTTTTTCTTTTTTTTTTTTTTTTTTTAGGGAAAAAGAATGAATGTTTACAGTTAGTTTTTTTTTTCTTTTGAGGGATGGCAACATGTTTGTCATTTGTGTGAGAAGTAGGTAAGATAAATCTGAAGGCTAGCAAATCAAACATCCCAGTGAGGAAATGCCAGAGCTGTTTGCCCAGATTAGCTATCTAAATCTTTGCTGTGAAATGGCACAGTCTTCTCTGTCCACCAACAAACATGCAGCAAAAATAAAAGTTTGTTCAGCTACTTCTTCCGCTGTCTCTTCTTCAAAAATTTCTTCTCAAAGTCTGTCTATGTGCATGTAAGTCAATGTGCATGTATTATTTTTTGAGTTATATACTTCTTGAATATTAAAAAAAAAAAGCAACAAGAAAACTACACTTTGCAGGCAGACTGACTCTTTTCCCCCTGAGAGCTTACAAGTTTAATAAAAAATATTTGTCTCTATCACTCTGCCAAGCTTCAGTGTTATAACTCTATTTGTACCTTAACTAAGATTTCATTTGTTATGTTTATCTTTATTGTCCTACTTAATACCCAATGCAGAACTTTTTCCAAGCTAGTCTAAAACTGGAGCTGGCAGTCTTTTGGCTGCAAACACAAATTACAGTTAGCAATTTTGGTTTCGATCTGCAGCACTAATAAAAATACTGTGTTATTTGCCTTTGTTTGTAGGCATTTGTGCATACAGACCATGTGTCTAAAGTAATGCACAGCAGTGCATTGTAAGATAAAAGCTGATGTTCAGCCACAATCCTTTAAATTGCATAGAAGAGCCTGGCAGTGATACTGAAATTGAATCAATCCAATTGAATTTGAAGCAAATGTTACTCATCCATCAGGAATATTATTCTGGGCTGAGCTCCAGTTCTACTGTGATGGTCTTCTAAAAATTCCATAGGATTATTTAATGATCCTGTGCAGCTAGTGACTCTGATTTAAACATTGCTCAGGAGCTCAAAACTGGTGTCACCATGTAGTGTCCCAGTCAATTCTTGTGCCCTGGTTTAGAGGAAAGAGTGCCATCTAACGAAACTTCCTTTCCTTACCTAGGAATCACAGCATTCCTCCAAGGACTTCTAATCAGATATTGAGCAGAGTATACCTGAAGAAGGAAGAGCAATTGGAAGAAACCCAGTTACTCATTAGCTTTGATGGCTCTGAAATCCCTACCCATGCACATTTCTTTTCCAAACTGGTTGCTCCTTTGAAAGGTCCAATCACTGGGTTTATTGTAGAGTATTCCTTGCATCAGGTTGATTAGATTCATTATTTTGTTGGAGAAAATAAAATTTCAAGAAGGGAACTACCGTGTCCTTGAAAAGAAATATGTATAAGAAAAATGAAAAATATATGCTGTGAATCTTTCTTCTGAAGGTACATTCCAATAGTGAAGTAGCATATGGGAAATGATTACCTGAAGAAGAACACAGCACTAACCAAAATAAAAATACTTGAATCTTCTATTTCCCTGCTGATCTTGTTTCATAACTGTAACGTGTTGTCCTGAAAGCTTACTGTAAAAAGGCAATATGTTGGAAAATAACTTGCCAGAGTAAAATTCCTCTATACCACATACATCTGCCTTAGTGACAGGTGGGCTTTTGTGTTACAGATATATAGGTATGAAACTTAATTTTCCTTTTTTTTTTTGGACAAACATAAGCAGCATGCAACCAGCCTTTTTTAAAATTAGGGGAACTATTTGTATGATTGAAGAGGAAATACTATAATAGTTAGCTGAGTTGGAACCTTACATCTCATCTGGGCCCTTCATCCAAGAAAAATATTTCTTGTGTTCATAATCCCACCTAAATTAGGCTTGACTTTACTGTCTTCATTTTTCTTACTATTGAAAATAATATTTTTTTTTTTAATCTGACTTTGTTTGATCAAGGCCTAGAGGAAGATGAAAATATTTTATTGTTAAATAATATTAAAAAGACATAAACTTCAGGAGAGCTGTGGTTTTTTAACTTATTTGTCATATGTGAAGATGTGTTTCTGGAATATCAGGAGTCAAGACCAGAAATATTACTTCTTAAATGTATATTAGTATTTAAAAGATTATTTTATTTATGTGAATATTTATTTTCTTTTTGCCTCAATGGTTTAAAGGCCTTTTCTTTTAGATATCTTTCCTAAAGATTCAGGTAATAGCCTCCTGATATGACAAACATGGTGGAAATTCTGTATAATTTGAGGATTGTCACCAAATGAAGATTTCAAAAGGTCTTTATTTTCACTATGATCCTTAAAAAGTACCATCATCTCCATTTTTTGACAATAAAAAAAGTAGAATGACAGCCATATAGCCAAATAGATCCCTTTGGTTTGGTCTCAACTGAACCTGCAAATTTACAGCTCTGTCATCTTTTCTTCATGATACACACTGGCTTGATATAATTTGCAACTCCAGGCCAGTAAGGCTTATAGTGATTAATTTGGGTAGTATGTAACTTGAAGGTAAAGCAGGTGTTGTAAATTATTAGACCCTTTGCCCATGGGAAATATAATGTTTTCATTCTGAGATGTACTGTACAAAATTATGCACTTTTGTTGCTCCATTATTAATTCACCTTCCATCTGTTCTAAATGTGCTTGTACATGATACATACCTGCATTCTTTAAAAGACTAACAGAGCATGTTACCGTAACTTAATGTACGAGTAAAGAGAAAATTTTACGCAGGATTTCCATATCCGTGTGTAATATACAAGCTGAGTTCCCTAGTGGACTTAATTTTTAACCCGTCTTTCTTCTGAGGTAAATCGCTGACTGATTTGCTTAACAACCATTTTTGTTGTATGTATTTTGTTTTACTCGGCTAGCAATGACCTCCTGAGTTTTGTGTTTTATACGTGTTATCAGCAGACTGTCGGAGGACAGTTTGTTTTTTCTGCTTAAACGTAACTCCCTTCTTACCATTTTTTAAATTCCTCGTTTTGAGAGAGTAAAATTTTAGACCTGAGCCCTCTACTCTAGTGTTCCTGGGGTCTACCTGGCAGAGCCAGCATTGATAGGTAACAATGCAGCTTACTTTTTATTGGGTTAGACTTTTTGACCTCTTATTTCTGTTGTTTAAGTTTCTAACATTCTTAGAATTTATACTGTCAGGAATGAGTCAGTCATTTTTTGGGTTTGAAAGAAGAGCAATGAACACAAACACCTCCCATTTTGTATTGCACTTTGTGCAATTTTTTTCAGTGCATTAAAGCATGCATTGAGCACAATATTTATTGCTTTGATAGAAAATGAAGGAATTCCATGGAAGGCAGAGGGTAGTAATACAGAACTAAGCTTCAGAGAAGGACAGAAAACTCTGTCTGGGGGACTGGAGAATGTGAGAAAGAGCAGAACAGCAGTGGTAAGTAAAATCTGGAATATTTTAGAAAAAAAGAATTCTACTTGTTTGATCCTGTGGTCCTTATGGCTCCTGCCTCTTAATTGTTCAGATAATTTTGCTCTCTTCCTTGAAATTCAGTCAACGCCTTCCCCATACCATGTCACTTCCTAGCCATACAGAGCTTTTATACCTGTATAGCTATACTCACTGGTACACAAGTTTTGGAACCTATGAGTAGGTGATTTGGGACTGTTTCTTTTTCCTTATAGTATATGGAAATATTGTTTTGTAGCTTTTCCTAGCAACCTCTTACTATTACAATATCCACACTCACTTGTGTTGGCAGTTTCTGCAGTACAAATGACAGATTGAATAGTTAAAATCAACACTAAAAATTGAATTGGCTCATGTGTCAAAGCATCTGAAAGGTTTTTGAACTATCATGTCTGCTGATATGGAAAATTCTGTCATCTGAGCACTTCTAGACTGCAGCTGGTGGTGATACCCTTACTAGGGCTGCTTGGTGATATCAGATGTTTGGATATTTCTCACTCAGTAGAAAATTTAGAAATATTAGCCACAACTTGATGATGTATCACAGTGTGGGCTAAGGAGCTGTATCTGCTTTAACCTATTTTCTTTTTTTTTGTCGTATTAAGTAAACTCAGACAATATTTGTGGAGATATTGTGAATAGTTGGTGGACTGTGCTAACACCTTGACTGTGCTAACATCTTGACTGTGCTAACACCTTTAGTCCACTCTAGGGACTCCCTGAGCAGAATGTTTTTCTGTCTGCCCAGTCTGTTTTTTATTAACTCACTTATATTTCACAGCTTGCTGAGGTATGAAACGTTCCACAATACAGTAGACACTGAGGGAAACTAGGAGATTTATTTCAAATATACTTTAGTATTCTCACACCTCCCCTATTGATACTTTTTAATACCAGGAGTTCTTCCAGATGTTAACTTGTGAAGTACATCTTGATCTCTCTAACAAAAACTGAAGCCAAGAAGGAATAACACTTCTGCAGCTATCAATAACTTCTATAACGATTCCTTTATTGCTCCTTTCATATTTTGAGAAGTTTTTCCCATCATCTTTGTGAAGCTTCCTTAATCTGATATGTTACAAATCCTTTTCCTACTCATTTTTTTACCTGTAGTAACTTCATTTGTTTCTTTCGTGTTTATCAGAGCTTATGTTTCTTTCTAATTTTTTTTATTGGAAGGTAAATACAATTTTATCTTTTAAAAAATATTTCTGTAATTTTTGAAATAAGGGACAAAGAGATCCTTACTGTCTTTTCATTAGAATGCATGTAATCTGAGTTTGTCCTGTCTTCCTATAGTCTGTCAACAATTTATTCAGCGAGCTACTTTTTAACCAACCTCACCATTAATTCACCTCCTGAAATATTTGCAGAAGGTACTTTTCTGTGCTTTCCCTTTATAAAGATGTCCCTTACAGCGCATTGCAGTCATTGTTACAGAAGGGGCTTTCTGCAGTTCTCTTATGTTCTATGTGTAGTGGGCTGCTCCTTGAAACTCTCCTTTGGTGGTCCCTCAGGCTCCTCTTATAAATGGTTATATGTACTTTCCAAAAGCATAGAAAGTGCCTGCAGTGTGTCCCTATGCTCTGTGCCTTTGTCATTGCTGTGGTCTCTGCTTCCAAGTATCTCTAAAATCCAATGAGATTTCTGTAAGTGCCACAATGAATACAACTGTCTCAATACCTTTCTATCTAGGCATGCAGGTTTGGTCTCTAAAGACTTTTTTGGATAGCATTAAGTCATGTATGACTTTTAATCTGGGCTACTATATTTCCATAAGAGTGCTCTGCACTGTGGCTTCATACCTTGTTAAGGGTGTCCAAAAATAATTTATTTCAACAAGATTTTGGCACAAGCTCTTTTCACCTAAGTCTGTAATGGGTTTCTTGCATGTGACTTAAAACCAGACATTCTGGTTTTAATCCTGACAAATCTGGGAGTCTTTTATGATGGAACCGTGGCATTGGTGGATAGGGGCAAAGCAATTGACATCACCTACCCTGGACTTATGCAAAATGTTCAATGCTGTCTCACACGCCATGTTTGACTCTACACAGGGAGTCATGGATTTGAGGAGGTCACGGATTTGACTGTCTGGTGATAAAGTCCTGGCTGGATGGCTGCATACAAAGTGTTGTGGCCAATGGATCAATGACCAAGTGGAGACCAGTGATGAGTGGTGTCCCTCAGGAGTCAGTGCTGGGGCCAAGGCTGCTCAATATCTCTGCTTTGGCAGCATGAACAGTGGGATCGAGGGTACCCTTAGCAAGTTCACTGACAACACCAAGCTGTGTGCTGCAGTCATGCTGGAGGGAAGGGACGCAACTCAGAGGGACTTTGCAGGCTTGAGAGGTGGATTTGTGCAAAACTCATGAAATTCAACAAAGTGAAATGCAAGGTGGTACACCTGGGTTGAGGTGATCCCAGACATATTACAGGCTGAGCATGGAATTGATTGA
Organism: Calcarius lapponicus; assembly: GCA_039654755.1. Classification (NCBI taxonomy): domain Eukaryota; kingdom Metazoa; phylum Chordata; class Aves; order Passeriformes; family Fringillidae; genus Calcarius; species Calcarius lapponicus. The sequence continues at coordinate 40,305,701 of CM077481.1, forward strand.
GAGCTGTCCTGAAGAGAAGGACTTGCAGGTGATATTTGAGAAAAAACTAAACATGAGCCAGCAATGTGCGTTTACAGTCCAGAAAGCAACTGCTTCCTGAGTATCAAAAGCAGGTCAAGGGAGGTGATTCCATTCCTCTGCTCTGCTCTTGTGTGACTCCACATCCAGCTCTGGTGCCCACAAAATAAAGACAACATGGACTTGTTTGAGATAGTCCAGAGGAGGACATGAAATTGATAATAGGACTGGAGCGCCTCTCTTGTGAAGACAGGCTGAGAAAGTTTGGGTGGTTCAGCCTGGAAAAGAGAAAGTTACTTGGAGATCTCATAGCAACCTTCTATTATCTGAAGAGGGGCTACAAGGAAGTCTCTCTGTCGGGGACTCTGTTGGGGACTGTAGTGACAAGACAAGGGAGAATGCTTTCAAACTGAAAGAGAGTAGGTTCAGACTAGATATTAGGAAGAAATTCTTTACTGAGAGAGTGATGAGGTACTGAAACAAGTTGCTCAGAGAAGCTGTAGATGCCCCATCCTTGAAAGTGTTTAAGGTTCATTGGTGGCTGAGGGGAGAACTTGAGCAACCTGGTCTAGTGGAAGGTGTCCCTGCCCATGCAGTGGGGTTGGAACCAGATGATCTTCAGCATCCCTTCCAACCCAAATAATTCTATTACTTCATCATTCTGTTTCATGTGATTTCTTTTTTCACATCCTATCATTGTAGAGAAGAACTCCATGATTAAGTGGTAACATGTGTAAAGATTTTGTTACTTCCTATTTGAACTTTATAAATTTGCATGTGTTTCTCTGCCTGGGACATAACATATTTACTTTCTCTAGGGCTACTTTATCCTGAACTTTGTGTCCTCCTTAAGCTCTCAGTTTTCTTCAATCCTTTAAAGTTTCTGTCAGAGGATGGAAATGGCATAAATGAGTCTTATGTATCACAGGGTATAGAATTCAAAGTGTGAGGTCAGATTTATGATACAAGGGACCCTGCAGAGTCTTATTTTGGTGTAAAAAAGGCTTGCTTTTGTTAATCAGCCAGATCTTTAATTGACTAAACTGAAATAAATCTCACCTGACTAAAAGCATGAGCTCTTGACAATGCTTAATTATACCAAATTGAATTTGCATCTGAAGTTATGAGAAAAAGCTTGCCTTGGAGGTGATGTGGAAGCTACACTGAAACTGAATCTGAAATCAGTTGGCATGTGATAACTTTGACCTTTACCTTCTAAGAAGATATTGGTGTAAAAATTAAAATATATCATTATACTTGATCCAGAAAGGGCAGGGATAAAAGGTAATTCATACCTTTTTTTTCCCCAAGAAAATGTTTCCCTATATCACTAGGAATTTGATTTTGTTTATGCATGTAATTTGTTGTGTGAGAACATATTTCCTATCCTATCAAAATAAAGGGTATAATTTTTGCTCTTTTCTGTAAGAGTCTGCTCAGTCTCCAGTTTTCTGTTTTTCCCTGGGTCTCACTATTTTATAATCAGTGAATGAAATCCTGATCACTTGATATCTATACGTAAGTTTAGAAAATCTTAGTGTAATTCCAGGAAATGCATTTTTCTTAGTATACATATATAAAAATAGCCAATACCTTAGATGAATAATTATATTTAGTTAAGTACTTCTGAAAACACACATTAAGCTTTAGAACTTACCTGCCATATTTTTTTCACATAAGCATTTTTTTTGGCACTATTTCAGGATAAAACAGGAATGGAATTTTATACTAGACTGCCGTAAGAAAGGTATTCCTCAATCAAAATACCTCAAGAATGGCTTTGTAGACATCAATGAGAAGAATCTGGACACCCATGGAAAGAACCCTCAGCTCAAGAAGAGTCATGCCTTGTCAGATGGAGTAAAAAAAGAACAAAACAAGTTTATTTTTCAGCTTTCTGGAGAGCAGTGGACGGTAAATCTAATGGAAAATATGTTTCTGTTGGTGAAGAGTTTGGGTTTCTTAGACTGTATCTTTTAATCTCACCCTTTTTATGCAAATATGAAATTGATGCTTTTGCACAGTGTTAGAAGTGACCAAAGTATTTTCTACCTCAGCCTGAACTAGTTGTTTAGTTTTCGGGTATGAGTATTTTAAATTCTCTGCTGATACATGTAATTCATCCCCTCAAAAATTTTGGTATGGGCAATAATATTGCAATAAGATATATTTCTCTAAAATTCTCCAGTGCGCAAAGAGACATGAAAATAATATTTGTTGGCTTATTGCTGTCTTCTACTAGTCAGAGATCTGTGTTATTGCTCTAATGGTGTGATAACACTTTCTCAAGCTCTGCTCAGTTTAAAACTAATATTAGCATCAATCCACAAGGGTCCTACTGAAAAAATGCCACATTTGAATTGCAGATATGTTTGATGTGAAATAGCAGCTTGCAGGTAAGATATGAATTAGTGCTGGCTTGAAATTGAGCAAGTGATGGGTTACAGCAAGTCTGAAGATTTCTGGAGTTGTAAAAGCTTTGATTGAAATGTATTTGGAGAAATTTTATTAATGATAATGTGAAATTAATATTTTAAATTTTTCATGTGGTATTGTCATTCCAAAAAATAGAAGTAAAAACATTGATAAAAAAGCTAAAATTATTTTTTGATTGACCTGAAGTGTAATTTTAGCCTAGATTTGATCTTGAATCTCGTGGTGGGTTTTTTTTCAGTTTTTATTTTTCTTTCTTGCTTTAATTTCCTTCTGAATAAACATACAATATTTGAAATTTCTGGGCTATAGAAAACCCTGATTCCCATTCAGCTCTACTAAGGAGACTCTTTCTTCAACTGATACCAATCACTGACCTGGTAGGACGGGTTGTTGGGGAGCTATCACATCTCTTCATTCAAGAACTTGGGATTTTGAAAGTGATGTTGAAGATGTGTAGTCAAATACTGCATTGTTTGGGGTATTGTAAACCTTAGTTTACAGGTACTTTAGTTTAGAGGTACTTTAAGGAAGAAAAAAAACAAAAACAAGAGAGAGAGATTAGGTACTTAGACACTGATATAGTAGAACCTGAAAATATCCTTAATATATCAGGGTGTAGAGAGTTGCATAATTAGACTTCTCTCTTGCTTATTCCCTTTTGCCAAACCATTAAAATTTTGCTTTGGCACCATAAACTAGGCTTTACATTAGGAGGCAAAATCAAACATGCATGTGTTGTTCTGTTTTCCAGAATATTTAATTTTAATTTGATGTTCTGAAAAGCTCAATTTAAGAGAAATTGATGTACTGTTATGTATATTATGCCACCTTGTTATGTATAATATGCCTCCTTGAGCAGTACATTCCTAATCACCATTCGTTTTGATATCTTCTTATCAGATGCTCAGTGTGTCCATATCAAGCAGCCCTCAAGTCTCATTGTCCAGCTCTAGCCTAGCTAAAGTGGTTTTCCTGTTTCAACAATAAACTGTGACATAGTTCAGATGTCTTCAGACAAAAATACAATCACAGCTGATTTATTTAGATCAGTACTCCTTTAAAATTGAAACGTCACTTTCTAACAGATGACATTTTAAAATTGTGAAAACTCACTTGACAAAGTTCTGAAAGAAGTGTATATCCACTTACTGCAGAAATTGTCTCTTATACAAATCATACCATTTATTTTGCTTTTTAAAATCTAAACTGTTCTTTCTGAACCAAAGACAGAATCAGATACTATAGTCTTTTCTCGTATTACTTTCTCACAAAAAGAAAATATTCACATTTAAGCAAAATGAATTTTCAGACGATAAAACTAGTGCTGCACAGTCTGGCAATCTGCACATGAATAAAATCTGTGGACCTGTGACAGTTTTCTCAGAGAAGTCTGTATGTTATGTAGCTGGGAGCTGTGGTGTCAATTGTGGTTTAGGGTTTTTTTATGTGTTTTGCGCACAAATGCATCTATGAGTTGAAAGTTTCGGTGATTAAGCACTCAGGGACTTGGAGAAGTCAGAGTTAGGATTACCTGCGCAGATTTATGGGCACATAACAAGCTGGATTTGCTGTTGACTGGCCACTTACCATTGGCAGCAGCAAACAGCACAGTCCTGTAAAGTATCCATTTGGGGATGAGCTGCTGAATCTTCTATCTTCCTTTTACCTGATAAGTATTTCTATTATGCTTCCCCTTTTCTCCCATCAATGAAGCAGTAATATATCCTCTAGACAGTTGATAGCTAAATCTGAGTAGGTTGTTGGTGTGACTTAGAGGTTTAATTTTGAGAACAAGGCTTTTTCTGAGCTATACCATTTCTTTTTATGGATGCTGGGAAGCTAAGTCACACAGAGGAGTAATCCCCAGCATAGGGATGTGGCTTTAACACATCCTTTTCATAGGTCTCAGTGTTAGAGTGCCCAGGCTGTCTAGATGGTAAAAATGTAGCCTGATTGGAAAGAAGCTGCTGCTTTGTGCTCCATATTCATATAGCATCTGGCTTACTGATACTGCATTGTTGAGTAGAAGGTTAAAAAGGGAATTTGTAAAACACTCTATGATGGAATCACAGAATTGTGTAGGCTAGAAAAGACCCTTATGTTCATTCAGAAAAACTATTAACCTAGCAGTTAAGAGATGTAGTCATTGGCTTTGGTCATGCTTCAGCAAAAGCCCCATGAGGCTATCTGACACCTGGAGAACATGGTCTCTCCTTATCTCTGGGATACCCTGCACAGCTAGAGGACTTGTGGATACATAACTATATTCACCCAGTCACAAGAGTTTGGGATAACTTGTGTAAACATTTTGAAAATAATCTGGGTCATGCTTTTTTGAAAATAATGTCAGACCCTCTTCTGAGAACCTTAGTAAAGGTGAAAATCAGAGCAGATCACACCTTTTGAATTCCTAATAGGAATTTCTTCCTTTGAGACTTTGTGCCACTTTTTTTCCCACCTCTCAAATATTGTTTATACGATAATGTATTTTCATTAGGTGGAGACCCACTGTTCCTTGTAAAGTAATTATTTTTAACACATCTGAGAAAAGATAAAGCTCTTTGACATCAACAAAATAGTAAGGGAAAAAATGGTAATAATTTTGTAATAATTAGCCTTTAACACTTTCTGGTATATTTCTACTTTTAGTGTTCATGACTATGGGCCTCCTTAAAGGTATATATTTCTGTGAAGAAGATGAATAGAGTGAGTGATTTATGCATTTAAAGCCAAGGAATTATGATGCAGTGTTAAAGTAGACAGGGGAGCATTGCGGTTTGTGCTTTTAACAAAACTAGAGTGACAGTGAGATCAGTGAAAAGAGATTGGAAATAAGAAGAATCAAGTACAAATCAGGTTTTCTTAAAAGTAAGAATAACAGTCTTAAACATGGTAGAGATAACACCGCTCATGCCTTGAAAGGGATATATGCAGAAATGAAAACTACCTTGATTCCAGGAAAACAAAAGGAGAAAATGTTAGATTGCAAGAACAAATGGCACGCTACAGTGTCCTGTGTAGCTCGCATGAAAGTAAAAAGCTCACACCAAAAAATACTAGGTTAGACAAGTAGGCATAAAGTAGTAGCTAAAGAGCCTTGAACTTAATTTTACAGTATATGAATCCTGAAAAAATGTTTTCTCTTTATGCAAATCCTTATTCAAGTCCCTCTGAATCGGAAAGATATTTTGTAACTTGGGTTGTGGTTTAAACAGGCCTGTCCATGTAGTTAGCTTCAGCCTATAGGCAGTGGTTAATAACTACATTTGTGACATAATCTTACCCGTCAAATCTTCATCTGGCTGGGGCTGTTTGACAACAACCTTAAGGTTCAGGGATCCTTGTCTCCCTTTTACATATTGGACAAATATTTTAGGCTGGACACTAAGGAAAAGTTCTTCACAGAAGGAGTGATTTGGCTTTGGAATGGGTTGCCCAGAGAGTTTATGGAATCACTGTCCCTGAAGGTGTTTAAGAAAAGAGTGGATGTGGCACTTGGTGCCATGGTTTGACAGGGTGGTGTTAGGTCATAGGCTGGACTCAATGATCTCAAAGGTCTTTTCCAAGCTAGCTGATTCTGTGATTCTGTGGTTCTGAGACTCAAGTGTCTACCTCCCATGGATGCGTATCTCTGCCAGCCAGGGACAGTAATGAATCAGTATTTGCAGTTTGATAAGAAAAAAGCATACCATAAAAAAATCGTCTGGTCTCATAATCACAGAATCACAACCTGATATTGTGAATGAAGTTGAACGGGTTTTCTCTTCTTTTTCTCTTTTAATAAAAAAGGGGCAGAATCCAGTTGTACTGCCCCAGCACTGAGTCTTCTAAATCTTCTTGTGTTTGCAAAACATTTGGGACTTTGAAAGCATGACAGTGGTATGTTAGGCCACAAGTAATTTCAGGTTTCCAAGGTATGTTCCAGAAAAATAAAATTACTTATTTGGGAGTTTTACAGGCAAAACCACTGTGAAATACATACATGTACACACACACACACACACACACACACACATATATATATGTATATGGATTATGGACCTTTGAATTTTGTGTTTGAATTGGATGCCTAGGAAAAAAAAGAACAATTGATGCAAAACTTGAGAACCTCTGTACACATAAACGTATCTACTCAACTAAATTAGTTCTTCAGAGAAACAGCACCATTAGAACTAGAAACTGAGGCAAATAATGCCATGAATATTCATATGAATTTTTAAACTAAATCACTTTAACTCTGGTTTTCCCCTCTGAGTGTTTGCTTTCTGCTGTTAATTAATGAATGTTTATTCTCTAGTGAATCAGTGAATTTTAAATATTTTTCACAAAACATTCAGGATAAACAAATTTTTAAATGCTGTGATATCAATATTGGCAGAGGAAAGCTGATGATGCTCCTTAAATATAGAGTAGGACTGCTCTTGGCTATGCTGCTTTTCCTAAGTAGAGGATTTGGATGCATACCTACTTTAAAAAACTTTAATATCATATGTGCAAGTAAGTGAGTGGTGGTAAAATTCTTTACTCGTACATCATGATTTTCTTGCATTTAATTTCCTCACAAAACATGGCAGCAAAGGACTATATTTATATTTATTCTCACAATTTTATTGTCTAACATAATATGTATTTTCACAGAGAACAGAAAATTTCAATTTGTTATTCCCAAATGTTTCAATGTTTCTCACACTGATGTATTTATTTCCTACAACGGGTCAAAAAGCATTGCTGCATTGAATGGACAGGGAAAAATCTCTCTTGCACTTATGTAAATTCCAGAGATTTTTCCCCTGAAAAAAAAAGAAAAAAACAAACCAAAAAAGACATTCCCGACTCAGTCATGACCACATTTTCTATTAAAGGTCTTCCCTTGACATACAATATTTCATAGAATCACAGAATCAGTAAGGATTGAAAAGACATTTAAGTTCATTGATTTCATCCATTATCCTAACATTGCCAGGTCCACCAACTAACCAGGGACCCAAAACGCCTGGGGAATGTTTACCCTGGGGGCACTGCCGGGATGTAATCCCTCTTAGCTTCAGGGCTCCAGCCAGTCAGGAGCTGGAGTGCAAGAGGCATGGGAGAGGCTAAGGGCAGGCACTCTGCCTGGCCCATAGAAGAGGAGCAGGGGGGCTCTCCTGTTCTGTCTCTCGGCGTGGGCTTTGCCTGCTCTCCTCTTTCTCTCAACAGCCACAAGTGAGGAGGGTTGGCAAATCATCCTGTTTGATTGACATGTCCACAAAAAGCCCCCCACATTGCTTCCTTGGGACTGTCACGTCCCACTACAGATTTGTAAATGCTCATGGTTGAAAGGAATGACAAAAGCCAGAGGGTCCAAAAAAGCTCACAGAATTTTATCAGTAAATTATTGTTACAATTTGATATTGAATAGCTCTGCCCAAATGAAGGTGCAAATGAGACCAAATACTGGTACAATAACACCAATTTTACTTTGTGTACCAAGTTTATTAAGAGAATGGGGAAAACAGACTGAGGTGGGGAGGAGGCAGAGACAGATAAAGTGATAGAGGAGATAGTACAAACAGAAGATAGCTACCAGTGAGTGCTTGTTTAAAGTATATGCTGCAAATGTTATTAAGCTTTTCCTTTAACACCACCTTGTTACTTAAATTTTGATCGTGGTCATAGTCTTTAATCACATTCTTCATCCGTGGTGGTAATGTGAACATATCATACAGAGGGAGAAAATAAGGATGAAGCAGAAGAGACGATAAATCATGTATGAAACAATTACTATTCCAACAATTTAGAAAATAAATCCAATTAACAGCATCATTCCAAATTGCAGTAACCATGAGCCCCACCCTAAGGAGTTCTAATGATCAGAATGTAGACATCAACCAGGATGTCTACATGGGCTCCAACCATTAAACCAGTCATTTGGCTTCATGGATTGAAACAGTTCTTCAATTTAGCCAGTTATCTCTTTCATCTTAACTCACACTTCCTTAATGGAAGTAGAGGCATAATGAATGGCTACACAACATTCTGTGTTGACTGAATTTAGAATTCCATATACATCTTGTTCTTTAAGAAATTAATCTTGTAAAGCCTTTTTTGATACTTGTTGGACTTGCAATTTTAGTTCTCCAGAGGCATACTTTGTCCAATTGCTTGATGTATGCTTTTGTCATGTTATGTTTTCTATTGCCCTTTGATGTTGTCTAATAACTATATAAGGTGTATCTTAAATCTCAAAGCTAATCCAAATGGTACAAGACAGTTCCTCATCTTGCAAATCCAGGTGTCATTATAGTCCATCAAATATATTTAGGGACACCATGGGAGCAAAATAGTCCTTAACAGGTAGTGGGTGTGAGGGATTGCACAAGTACTGTCTGTTGGATATGGGTCCAGTGCATCTTGATTTCCAGGAACTGGGCCCAAAGTCAAGCCACAGGGTGAAAAAGTCCCAAATTAGGCCTGTGGGGTATGTGCTTGGGAGTGATAACATCCTTCTGCGCTTTGTCAAAGGTACTATATTGGGATAGAAGTGCAGAGATGACAGGCTATGGGCAGAGCTTCTTAGGTGGCCTTGCTTCTTTTTTATTTGTGGCACAGTTACTTGCTATACTGAGGTTAATGTCTCAGTAGGGACACAAACAGCACCTCCCATCCCAAGATTTTTTCTCTGAAGTAGGGCACTGAATTTTATCCTCTGGGATCTTTTAACCCTACATCTTCAAGGTGCTCAATAATATAGTTTTAAATATTTCCCACTTTATCTGCGTCTGGACCCTTAATCAATACATCATCAATATATTATTATCCCCTCATCTACTGGAATTGCAGATATTTTTTTGGGCTAGGGTAAAATGTGCTAGCATAGAGGAGTCCTATTCCCCTGCGGTATTTGGTGAAAGTGTATTATGGCCTTCTTGTATTTTGGCAATTAACTCAGCAATGTTAGGCACTGCTGCTGTTAAAGGTGCAATATTAGCATTTAATTTTCCATAATTAATGGTCAATCCCTATTTTCTGTTTGGCTTTTTTACTGGCCAAACAGAATAGTTACAAGGAGAGTGAGTGGAAACAATTATCTCCTTTTCCACAAGTCTAATATCATATGAGAAATTCCCCCTGGACTTGACTAGAGGTACTTTTTATAGAGAGGTTTCCCTGCCCTAAAGGCAGGGATCTCACTTGCCATGCAAATTTGTCATCATAAACAGTCCATTCTTTCAGACGTTTCTGGAAATGCATTTCTTGGAAGCCTTTGGGGGTTTGGGGCGGCCTTCACATCCTCCTACAGTCAAATGCTGCATCTTGGCCTTGTTCGTGTGCTTAGGTGGTACTGTGTTGTGCTTATCTCTGGAAGCTACAACAAGCATGTTTGTCCTGAAAAGGTGCTGCTCTACCTGGGCCAGCACTGCCTACTGCGTGGCCGCCTTCTCCAGCCACATCCTATTCTTTCCCATGGCATGTTATTACCAAAAATCCTTGGTTATTATCAACAACTCTTGTCTTTTATTACCAAAATACTTGGCTGGATCCATAGCTATCCATCTGTATATTGTTGTTTGAGACATACACATTAGACTCTTCTGGGATTTTACAGGGATTCTGCACAGGCTTAGGGCCAGCTGCCATCTCCAGAGGTCCACCTGATGCTGGCAGGGGGATGCTATTACTCTGGCTGTCTTGTGATGCAAGGGCACTGGAACAACTTGCACAGAGCACCAAGTGCGCTCCTGAAGAGGGAGGCCGGTTGCATGGGGACAACTCTAGGTGCAGACGTGCGTGGAATATGCTCAAATGACTTCCTATTGCATGTCACCAACTCTTCCTGCCAGAAAGTGTTTTCTTTGGAAGGGATTCTTTCCCTTATATCCCACATGTCATCGCCTTCAAAGCTGAAAAAACATTCTTCCTCCCAATCCGTGTCTTTGTCCAAGCCAGACAGAAGATACAGGTCATAAGAAGACCTTGGCACATCCAATTTGGTGCTTGTGGGTGTGTGTAGTTGACTGTCCCAGTGCTCTTCCTTTGCCTCATGCGGAAGGAGCATGGAAAGACTTTCTTCCTTAGTACTCCAATTTTTGTCTGTGCTGTCCTCTTCTTGGGACAGCTCATGGCCTCTGTTATCTTCCCAGTATTTCTCCCTCTTAGCCAAGGCCTCTGCCTTGGTTGCTGTTGCTGACAGGAGTGCCCCTGCTGCCAGTCCTCCTTGCCGCCTGCTGAGGACATGGGCTTCCATCTGGCTTGATGTGGAAGAGCTGAGGCATGACCAGCCGGGCCTGTGAATTGCAGATTCCTGTCTCTCTCTGTCTGCTGCTCTGGATAGTGCTGTCATCCTCAAACCCCTCATTTCAGCCTTCCAGGAGGGCTCATAAAAGAGGGTCCAAAATGGGCCCATTTCTCTATTTCTTAGAGGTGGGCTGCTGAGGTGGGATGCTCCATTGTTAAAACCCCAGTACTCTGACCATGCCTGACGTGTGAGGGGCGGGGGAGGCTTCTCTTTTCTAGCACTCCAACTTTGGTTTTCACCGTGTTCCACTTGAAACAGGTGTCGGAGGTCATAGAGTTTCAAGCATTCCCTCTCTTCTACCAAGACCTTCTTGGTCTCTGGTACTTCCAGGACTGCCCCTGCTGCTACTCCTCGCCTGCTGAGGATGTGGGCTTCCCGAGGGCTTGGCGAGGTGCTGGGGGCTGGGCTGCAGGGGCTGTGCGCAGCAGCTCCCTGGCTCTCTGCCTCTGCTGCTGTCATCGGCTTGATGAAGTCAGAAGCCTTGGCCTTGGACATCTCTTGAGCTTCAGTGGTGAGGCACACAGTGGTTCTCTTCCTGCAGTGCTGCCTATGGCTGCAAGTGGCCCACCTGTGGGCAGGACGAGAAAGATGAGGAGGAGGAAGAGGAAGAGGAGGAGGATGAGTAGGAAGAGGAGCTGGTGGTCCCTTCCCCTGAGTCCTTCACCCTGTACCTTTTGGCAACCCCTGCCACTAAGGCATCCAGGCGAGATCCTACCTCCTGAAGGAAGCGTTCTCCGGGGACTGGGCGCTCCAGGTCTTGGTGCTCTTTAAGTAACCTCAGGGTCAGGGCGTGGCCCTATGTAACAGCGGTCTCTAGGCGCCATGAGACCGCTGCATCACAAAGGGCCCTGGAATGTGCTGCTCTGACAATGGGCCACACACCCCAGCGCCCTTATAACGGGTAGGGGGATGTGCAGAGCTGTCTGGGACTGGGGGAGCCCAGCTGGAAGCAGCAATGCCTGGCAGACCCTCCTTTCTCCACACAGAGGCTCCAGCAGACCTAAACCAGCCCCTCCCACATAACCCCCGTGCTTGTGGCCCTGCTGAGCTCAGCCCTGTCTGCCTTCCCGACGCCACCACCCTGGGCAGCCAGTGGCTGGGGAGTGATGTCCAGATGTCAGAAGGGTAAGCTAGCTGTTGATAGAATTGCCCTGTTAAGGTTTAGGGCTTGCCACCCAGCAACACTTTCTATGCAGAACTGTGAATAAATCAAAGAATGCTTGTGTGGATCGGCCTTTCACACACTGGGTGAAAGGAAACCCACAGCTGTTTTGGGACAACAGGGGGGACATGGGGACAGTGCCAGTGTTGTGCTGGGGACCTGCAGCAGGGAACTAGCTTCAAATTTTATTAGAAGAGTGGGAAATTTGGATCCCAAATTTTATTGTAGCCCATTACAGATAAAAGTATAGCATTGGAAAAGAAATCAAATTTAAACTTAGAGCTTTGATCACAGTTTTAGTTCAGGCTCAGGTCTAGCAGGTGAATTCTCTTCTAATTAGGGATATTATAATCAGCAATGGTTGTATGTTTGTTATTTATTTCCTTTCAAAACTTTTTTTCTCTTCCAAAAATCAAACAAGTCTGAGGTATTGTTTTGCTGTTAAAGGCAAAAGACTGGCTATCCTCCAAGTGTCAGTCTTCACGCAGCAATTTATCAGCAGGCTGCCAGCTTTAGCATGGCAGCCGAAGATTGCAAAAGAACACAAGAGAATCAGAGAGTAAAACAATCATAAAGCTTGTGGAAGTTTCAGTTCCCATTCCTGTCTAGTTTGTAATGAAGCAAAATATCACATCAATTTTTGTTTCAGCAACACAAACATAAATACATTTTAAAATGGAAAATATTGAAAAAGCACACAGTAGCAAAGTATTTGCATTCTTGCATTTGCAAATTGTAAATATGATTATATGATATAAAGAAATATTCTCAAGAAAGGAAAGCAAGTTGGCAGTTGGTAGAAGAATGAAATCTACTTCCATTCTTTTGAAGTAGTGTCTAAATGTATTTCTGTTGCTGCACAGGAATATCTTGGTGCTCTAGACAAGTTTTAATACAGACATGAGGCTTTAAAAATTTATGCATTAATAATAAATATTTTTTGTATTTTGGCTTAATTTTTCTAAAATGGTGAATGAGTTTGATCTTGATCTGGTAGAGAGCCTTGTATGCTATACTGTTTTCAATGTGTCAAGGAGAATTTATTTCTTTTCCCTTCAGTGTGGGAGAAGAGCATGGCTGTTGGCTTCAGAGGACAAAGGGCTGTATTTGCCACCAAAGAGCTGCAAATGGTGTGTTGTGACAACAAAGTGAAAAAACCCTTTAAGTCAGTAGAAAAGCAGACACTGACCTGTAGCATGGAGAAATAGAGTGGAAAATAGTGTCTGTCAATATAGACATCTTTTCCTCTCCAATATGGTTATTAATCTCTGTCTCTGAGTTATGGTTTTCCCTACAGAGATATCTCTAACACTCCAGCTAAATACTATCTCCTCTGCACTGAATTTTCCATTCTTTAAAGATAGGAAAGAGAATGCTAATTGCATTTGCCGTTGTCCTCTGTTATTTTATTTTGCTGCAGAAAAACGTGCAGCACTGAAGATGAGAAATAGTAACTAATTCAACAAAGTTGGAGAAGTTTCTCACTCCCAGCCCTGAGGCATTTGAGGCATTTTATTTTTTAATTGTCATAAACTGACAAATACAGAAGATGGATCACAATGCAATATGTACATACACCTAATCAGAAAGTGAAGTAAGAAATGAAATGATCTGCATTAAATATGGAAGGGAAGGTAGCAAGCCAGAACAACAAAACATGGGTTTTAAGTCTGCATGTGTAAATTTGAAAATTACTGAAATGAGAGGGAATAACAACCAAAAAATGGCTTCTGATTAACAGTCCAGAATATCTATAATTACAGTTAGATGTTTTAATTTAACTAAGAGTTAAGTAGCACTACTGCTAACACAGAAGTTCAACATTATTAAAAATTTCAAATGCATCATTCTTACAAATGTCTTGGGAAAACTATGAAATCTAGGGAAAAAAAAGAAGAGGGCAATATCCTTTTTATAAAAACCAGTAATTCCTACTGTGCCACATTCTTCATGCACAGGAAACAAATCTGTAATTTATGAAAGAATCAAAGGCCAAAACACTCATATCTCTTCATACAGAGCAAAGTTAGTGGCAGAACCTCTTCCAGATTATTTATTCCACATGTTACCAGTGCACAGTGTTATAAAACCTAGGACAGACTGGTAAATTATGCAATGCTTAAGAAAGGGGGTGGGGGTTAAATGATCTGACCTTCAACTTTTGGAATTGATTTTTGTCTGTTTCAAGTTCAAACAATTAGGTGACAATTCAAACAAAGACACGTACATCTGATGTGACTACCAATTAATGAAAGCAATTTTGTAAGAATGTAAAGCTTTATAAATTTAGGTTTTATTCATATATTGAAGACTTTTGTTAAATAGAATAATCTAAAAATAACTCAGAAATTACAGGAAATTTCAAAATTATTTTGAATTTTAAAAGCAAAGTATTTTGCATGATTAAATAAAATATTACTTGCAAATGTGGACTGATTTAAAATTCAATTTTGTTTTTAAATTTTAAAATCAATTTCATTGTTTCTAAGGAAATCCTTTAAATTTTTTTAACATTGCTACAACATCTTAGGAAGTTAAGCCAGGTGATATTTGTGTATAGTATCTGAAATGGTTTCTGTTCCCTCTCGGAAAACAAGTTTTGAAACATTGGCAGGCATTCAGAACAAAATCACACCTCTTTTTTTTTTTTGCAAACCCTATTTAGATATTCTCTATGCACTCTTCTGTTCTGTGCTGCATTTTACTACATCTTGATGTGTGAATTAAAGCACTGAAATGTGTTTTAAAGAAATCCTCCATCTGGAAAAAGGAAATAATGTGTGAGACACCAAACAGATTGAGTTCTTCAGATAGGTTTCTGTTTTAGAGCAAATAATTGCATTAGGAGTTAAAAAAATAAATATGTGGTGATGAAGACAGCTGCAGTGCTCCTCAAAAGCAGACAACTTCTGTAAGGCTTTGGCAAACTACTATTCTACATCAAGATAATTAAGGCAAAGTGCATTTTTCTCCCTATTTGGAAACAGGGTAACAAAATTCTACGTTCATGCTTTCTATTTACAAGTTCTTATTTCCTTTACAGGAACTCCCAGATTCTCTGAAGGAACGGATCTATCTGAAAGAATGGCATGTGTACAATACATTGATACAAACCATTCCAGCCTACCTTGCACTATTTCAAGATCTGAGAGTGCTGGAATTGTCAAAAAATCAAATAAACCATCTTCCAGCAGAAATTGGTGAGTTGGTCCAAAATACTCAGATATTTTATACTCAAACCATTTAACTCTATTGCAGGGAAATGAACATCCACGGATATTCTTGTTAAGTTACTGATAATTGTCTTCCTCCTTTACACTGAACAGTTCCCACTACATTTTTATATCTCTCTGGCTTTAATTATACTTGCTAAATTGCAGTGAGAGCTATGAATATGGTATGGGAGAAAGTTAGGGCATTTTTGTTATCTAAGGCAGTTATTGCTTGCATTCACATAGATGGAGAGATGTTTCTGGGAGCAGGTGGTGTTTTATATTTCTTACAGATTAAGAAAAATAGGAATATTACAGAATTTTAAGCCTCAAACAAGATGAACTGAAACATAAGGTTGTGGGGGAAAAGGAACAAAAAATAGAATCCTGCAAAAAATATGCATTTTAATTTTTTTAAGAGTTCAGTAATGATCTTAATTTATTAAAGAGATATATCATAGAGTAATTGATTAATAGAGAAATTTGAATTGGAAGGGACTTTAAAGGTCTTCTAGTTCCAACCCCATTCTTTGG
The DNA here is from genome assembly GCA_039654755.1 of Calcarius lapponicus. Taxonomy (NCBI): domain Eukaryota; kingdom Metazoa; phylum Chordata; class Aves; order Passeriformes; family Fringillidae; genus Calcarius; species Calcarius lapponicus. Next base: position 40,321,338 of record CM077481.1, read on the forward strand.
CGGGGACACCTTTCATTAGACCAGGTAGGTCAGAGCCCCTTCTAAGCTGGCCTTGAATGTTTCCAGGGATGTTGCTTCCACTGCTTTTCTGGGCAACCTGTGCCAGTGCCTCAGCACCCTTACAGCGAAGAATTTCTTTGTGATATCTAAACTAAATCTACTCAACCTGGTGTTATAAGTTTTAGGGAAACAAATTCTCAATGCTTAAATACTTTGGCCCTTGCCATTTTAAGCTACATAACAATAATTTTAATGCTTGCCTCGCCTATGTTTTTAGGTTCATACAATGGAAAGGTTTGTTTGACAGATTGTATTGGTATTGAGAGGGATTTACTACTCTTACAATGAAAAAATATAGCTGTAACAGGTGGCATGTTTGATAGCTGGAGAAACTGGGGCTATTGTGGGCTTGCCAGTGTCAAGCTCATGCACCTAGGTGTACTAACACCTCAGCCTGTGATCTGAAATGCAGCAGTCCTAAGCTTTTCGCCATTCCTTACGTACATTAAGAGTGAACAGTTTAAAGACTAAAAATCTCACCTCTCTTGATATCAAAAGTTTAACTAAGAAAAAACAGGAGGAGGAGGAGCATCCTGAAGCACAGAAATCTGAGCTAGAACTCTTTTAGTATTTTGTTAGTCAAGTAACAGTCATGCTTTTGATTTATTTACTAGAAAGAAAGTTTTACATAGACATCAAGATCTAGTTTATAGTTTCAGCCTGGCATCTAAACACACTAACAGATCGTAAACAAGACACAAGCAGGACATAATGGACATAAAATGAACACTAACTGTTTTATCAGCACTTTGACTACAGAACGATAGGTCAGTGAGTTTAATGGACAAACACCTTATAAGACATAGTTTGGAAGAAAGTGGAAATAGCATGGAAGAAAGGGGAAAGGCTGCTAGTTTCCTGCCAGACGCTATCTGAAACTATTAAACAGAGGGTTTTAAGGGGTTGTTGCTTAACCATTGGGGCAGGTAGAAGCAGGAAAATTTTTCTTTATTCTTAAAATGTTATGCACTGTTAATGAAAATGATCCCTAAGGAAAAGACCCACTACTAATGCTATTAAAATCTGTTTCTACAAAAAAGGCAACACAGATCTCAGAATCACAGAATTGTTAAGATTGGAAATGGCCTCTAAGATCATTGTGGCCAACCATAAGCCTATCCCCACTGTGTTCATCTCTAAATCATGTCCCTAAGTGACACACGCCCACTTTTTTTTAGCATTTTCGAGGATGGTAATTTTACCTGTTATTTGGGTAGCCTGTTCCAATGCCTGGCCAACCTTTCAGTGAAGAATTTTTTCTCTAGTATCCAATCTAGGCCTCCCCTTGTGCAACCTGAGGTAACTTCCTCTCATCCTTTCATTTCTCCCACTTTTCACATGGGGTAAGAGACTGACCCTCGCCTTGCTACAGCCTGCTTTTCAGGCAGTTGTAGAGAGTGAGAAAGTCACCTTGCTTTTCTCCAGGATCAACAATACCAGCTGCCTCAGCTGCTCCTCATAAAATTTGTGTTCCCCAGCTCTGTTGCCCTTCTCTGGACACTCTGCATCACCTCAGTGTCTGGGGCTTGTGGATTAGAAATGGTATTCCCTAATTTAATGTTCCCACTGAAGAACTTCAAACCACGTGGCACTCATTCATTCCTGTCTCCTCCCCTCCCCTTTCAGCTGTGCGGAGAGGAAAATTTGAGGTACAAAATGTAAAGATCATGAGTTAAGTACAATTTACTAGTAACAGCTGTAATGTCAGTTACAGAGCAAAGCAGTGATACCCAGCTGCACTTACTTGACCAGAAGAGATCCCTTCTCCTACCCCTGAAAAACTGTGGGGTGGTATAGAATAACCTCTGGGTATTAGGAATCCCCCCTCCTAGCTGCTACAAAATTTAGCTCTGTCCTGGTCAAAATCAGGACAGGAGCCCAGAACTGAACACAGGATTTGAGGGGTGGTCTTACCAATGTTGAGTACAATAGGACAATAACTTCCTTGGTCCTGCTGGCTGCACTATTTTTGGTACAGGCCAGGCTGTCTTTGGCCTTCTTGGCCACCTAGGCACACTGCTGGACCATGTTTGACTGGCTTTCAACCAGCATCCCCAGGTCCTTTTCTGCCAGCTTTCCTGCTCCTTTCCCCCGAGTCTGTGGTGCTGTCTGGGGCTATTGTCACCCAAGGACAGGACGTGGCTCATATAATTGCGCTTGGTCCATTGTCCAGCTGGTCCAGATGACTCTGAATATCTTTCCTACCCTCTAGTAGATCAATCTTCCCACCCAGCTTAGTGTTGTTTACAAGGTGGCTTAGGAGATACTTGATCTCCGCATCCAGATCAACAGTAGTGACTTTGGGTTGGACTCAATGATCTTTGGGTTGGACTTGATGATCTGGGTCTCTTCCAGCCCAGAGATTCTGTGATTCTGTAATAAAGACTAAAGAGGGCTGGCCCCAAAAGTGAGTCCTGAGGAACACCACTGGATGACCAGGGGACAAGTAGATTGTTCTGCTAGGAAGATAATGTAGAGCCTTTATCAGACCTTTCTTGGGAAACAAGGAAAAAGTTTCTAGTAGCAATCACTGTTCTTTCAGCTGCATTAAAATGACAGGATTTCTGCCAATTAGTATCTTTTATGTAATTCCCATTTATTCACCTTCCCTCCAATATGTTTATCTCGCTAGCTTATACACATGATTTATTTCTTTCAATGTTTTTGTTGCTGATTTTTTTTAATGCAAATATTTGCCTGGAAGGGCCAGAGAATGTTAGAAAACACTTTGTTGTAGGGCTTCCCTCAGACATGGTGTTAAAGCACTCACCATCCTCCTCTCACGCAGGAACTTTTGTTCAGAAATTTTATTTTTCAAGATTCATTAAACCTAATAGATCCTCAGTGAAAACATAGATTTGAACATTAGACACCACATAACCAAATTAAGAAGTTTGCTAAGCTATAGATATTACTTATACATACATATATATTATATATCTAACCTATATCTATATCTAATCTATATCTATATATACATATGTAACTTATATATAGTTCTATATTGCAGTAGTAATTCTAGCCTATCCAGAAAATAATGCATAATCACTCATGTAGTCTAAAATGAAATAATACAAAAATCCACTCCAAGACTGCTCAGCATTTTTTGCTGAAACTTCCTGATGTTTTTCAGTCTTACTGAATGTTGTGTGTTGATAGGCCGCGTGTTAGTAAGTCACTGGAACTGCTCTTTTTGTTATGGCATGAATTACAGAGGAGCTTTGTCTTAATTTTTATAATGCTCCCTCTGTTTATGTGTAGGGGATATGCTTGCAAATTGCAAATAGCTGTGCTTTTATTTCATGTACTATATATACATACAGAGACAAATATTAATCTGTATTGGAAATGTTAATTATTTTCGTAAGACAATATTATGGAAGGTCTTGGATATTTTGAAGTTTTTGAATACTGCTCCTAAATGAAATCTTTAATATTTAAAGTATACTTATATATAAGTCAAATTATCTACTAAATTTTCACAAGGAAAATTATCAGTGTGGGTTTGATTTGGGAGCTCTGAGCAAAGAGTGAGGACTGAGTGTTAAATCAAAAGGTAAGGTGTCTGGAAAGGTTAAGTGCTAAGGTATTCATCATTTTGTCTTCTGCTTACAAAATAGCAATAACTAGTTAAATATCACAGCTCAAATGTACTTGAGAGCAATGACAGATGGTTGATGTTGGCAGTGACATACATCTTGTTGAGTCTTTAATCTTCAGACAGAATTGAAGTCAACTTTAGATCAACAAATCATCCAGCAGAGGATAACCCGGTGAGGCATATTATGACAACTTTTGATTGTCACAAGAGGTAAAGGTATAAAAGAACATCAGGTGATAAGAATATTTTCAATGAAAAGGATCATTGCTGCAGTAGAAGTTTCTTGACTTCTGGGATATTGATGTTCATATTCCAGTTTTACTAGATTTAGAAGATAATGCTACACTCTGAATCAGAGAGAAGAAAGAGTTGAATTCATTATCAGATATTTCATATCACATTTTTACAGTCACATATGTACATGAAAAAGAATATATTTGTAACAGAAGACAGCTGAGAATACTTTTGATTTGATTGTTTTTGTGTAATAGTAAATATTTTAATCAGAATAAGAAAAAAGAAAAGAAGAAAAGAAAAGAAAAGAAAAGAAAAGAAAAGAAAAGAAAAGAAAAGAAAAGAAAAGAAAAGAAAAGAAAAGAAAAGAAAAGAAAAGAAAAGAAAAGAAAAGAAGAAAAGAAAAGAAAAAAGAAGCAAAGAAAAGAAAGCTGCAGAATGGAGTTGTCTGTCTTAAAATGGTTTGCCTAGGAATAACAGAGGAAAAATAATGAATGAGATGTAGCCAGGGGATTTTCTTTGTCTTCTGAGTGAGATTACAGCTTTGGCTTTGACTCTGTGGCTGCAGTGCAATTGCTGTATGTGAAGCACTGCTAGTACGTGAGTAATTGCTATAACTGAAACTATCCAAAAATATATTCTGATATTCACATAGGAAGTAGTGAACTGAGGTTTCATATGTTGCCAAAGCCTTTGTGCTGGCATGGAACTGTAAGGTTATACTGGGAATTTTTTGTCCCACAAATTATACTTCTCAAAGAGCTGTTAATAAAATATTTGTATTCTGTCCTCTCCCATTTTTGTTTTTCCAAATATTTAGGATTAAAAAGAACTGCTTTTGAGGCATACTTTATTATGAAGTCCCAGCAAATTTTTGTCTCTTTTCTATGCACAGTATAAAATTTCCTTTATTCGTATCATTAATCCAATTTTCTAGAACTCAGAAGGGAAGACTATTAGTAATAGAATTTTAAGTGACTTCTTGATACTTAAAATAGCTTTTTCTATTAATAAGATTCCCAATGTGTTTTGTGAGTTTTCAAGAAGAAAATACATATTCTTATCTTAAATGCCTATTCTGAGGAACTGCAAACTCATCCATTACCTTTATTTATGCAGTATTCAGTGTTATTTTTCCAACAGCTCAGTCTTGTATGAAACAGAGGAAAATTTTGTTTATATCCTCCCTTTGGAGAGGCAGTATTAAACACTGGTGTCACAAGTTGACTGTTTTTATGAGGACATTTTGGACTCAGTTTTCAATGGCAGCCTCTCTTCTCACACTTCCTGAGTGGATGGCACTGAGGACAGGAGCAGGGGGAGTTAAGTCACTTGCACTGTAAGCAAAGATCAGGTTCATGACCATCTGAAGAGCCTGAATATAGACATGTCAATGAGAACTGATGAGATGCATCCCAGAAGCTTGAGGGAACTGCCTGATGTATCCACTAGGCCACTCTCTGAAAGTCATGGCAGTCAGGTAAAGTCTCAGGTGACTGAAAGACGGAAAATGTGGTGCCCATTTTAGAAGAAAGTAGAAAGGATGAAAGGGATCATGTGAATCTCATGAAGTCTGACAACACCAAATACCAGACGCAGTGCTTAGGTTGAGGCATACTCTGGTATCAGCACAGGCTGAGGGATGAACAGATGTAGAGAGTAGCCCTGCTGAAAAGGGCTTGGTGGGTGAGAGGCTGGACATGACCCAGCCATGGGCACTCCCAGCCCAGAGAGCCAAACATGTCCTGGGCTGCATCCAGAGCAGCGTGGGCAGCAGGGCCAGGGAGGGGATTCTGCCCCTCTGCTCTGCTCTGCTGAGAGCCCACCTGGAACCCTGCATCCAGCTCTGGGGTCCCAGCACAGGAAGGGTTTGGACCTGTTGGAGTGATATCAGAGGAGAGACACACCAAGGGTGATTAGAGGCATGGAGGGCCTCTCCTATGATGACAGGCTGAGAGAAATTAGCTTGTTCAGTCTCTAGGAAGGAAGGCTCTGGGGTGACCTTTCTGTGGCTTTTCAGTACCTGAAGGACGCCTATAAAAATAGCTGGATAGCTGTTTACAAGCACATGTAGTAACAGGACAAAGGGTAATGGCCATAAACTTAAAGAGAGTAGGTTTAGTTTAGATATTAGATATTCTTTCCTCTGAGGTTGATCAGGCAATTAAACAGGTTGCCCAGACAATCTGTGTATGCTCCATCCCTGTTCAAGACCAGACTGGATGGAGATGGGGCTTTGAGAACCCTGGTCTAGTGAAAGGTGGCCTTGCCCATGGCAGAGGGGCTGGAACTAGATGATTTATGAAGTCCCTTCCAAGCCAAGCCATTCCGTATTTCAATTATTCTGTGCTTGCAGATTAATGTAAAAAGTTTTCCAGTGTTTTCCAAGTGGATCTACATTTGCATTGAATAGGATCCTTAGACAATAAAGACATTCTGTAACCTCATATGTGTTTTGTCTCTGACGCCTTGTTAGAACCACTAACGTAGGCTTGTGTAAAAGATGGATTTGTACTAGCATTATTAGAATGCTGCTTTCCTCATAAGAAATTGCAGAATTTAATTAACAATTCAGATACAGATTTTAATTACCAATTCAGGTTTTAAAAATTAATTAAAAATTTAAGCTGTGAATAAATGCAACAACTATGATGCTGGATCTCCCATCTGAAAAAGAAATCTTAATTGGGAAACTTTCAGGGAGGCCATGGATTTAATTTTAGCTTTTACTGCCTCTCCATGGAAAACACAGAAATGTTATCTGTTTAATTCCAAAATTTACCTATTTCATAGAATGAAAATTCAGCAACATGAAGCATAGTTAAAAGGAGTATTGTACAGCAATGATTTAACTGTTACTACTTTTAATTCAGAAGTTGTACTTGAATATTATATGAGTGTATAAGTAACGTGTGGGAGTCAAATCCTGTTTTGCATTTGTGCAGTCATGGAAAGGATGTCACCTTCTCCCTCCCCTCCTGAAGTGCCTCAATGGCTGTATTACATGCTCATTAAGCCTGATTTTACTGGGCACCCTACCAAAGATGGTGGATAACTTCTGCATTAAGAAAACATAAATAAGCCCCTAGATGCAGGTTTCAGGGTTGTGAAAGTCCATACTGCCTTATCACCCTTCTTATTCCCCCTCCTCCAAATGACAATGTCTATGGTATTTGAAGAATATTTTGGGATTCATTTCTCCACAATTTTGTACATCTTAGGACAAGACGCGGGATTTGAGAATCTTTAGTTTTCATGCATGTTTTTTATAATCACACATTTGTGCTCTCTCTCTTACAAATTTTGCCTAGCAGGTTTCACTCTGTAATCTGGATTACTATTCTGACAGCTCATATAGCCTAAATCTATCCTTATCTACATTGTTTGTTACAAATATTTTAAACAGTTATTTTCAGGAAGGAATCATTAGAGGTGTGGTGCTGAATGGAAACCAGGTTGAAATAAAAATTTTATAAAGGAAAAGCAAGTTGTTCCTAACTCATTTGGTTACTATCTTTTGAAAATATGATTGAGCTTCAGGTAGTAGATCTTGTCTACCTGGTATTCCATAACCAGTTTGATACAGAGAACTATAGAAAATGAATGTTTGGCTCTAACAGAAAGCACTTTGACACCACAATTATTAAATGAGCAAAAGACTTCTTAAATCAGAGGCAAAAATGTGTTTACTTGGAAAGAGAAGGTGTTGGTCATGAAGGAGGTAATTTGTGGATTTTCTCAAGGATTAGTCTTGACACTTAGCAATTTTCAGGAACAGGTTACTGAAATTTTCTGACACAGTTTGTCTGTGCGTTGTCACTGCAAAACAGTTGGAAATATGGTTAGGCTGATGAGCAGATAGGCTTCTAAAAAAATACAGGGACTAAATTCACAGTTGCAGAGCACAAGATCATGTATTCAGTTTTCATGCAGCATGTCAGAGATCATTAAATGCAAAAATGAAATAAATGAAATTCCAAATCTAACAGTCACAGGAGGACTATCCAGTAATTTTAGATGAGAACAGATGCAAAATAAGTCTATTAGGGCCATTTAAGGAGAGGAATTTTTTTTTGTCAGCAGAGACTAGAAAAAATGGCTTATTTAGGCTAGTAAAATTAATTCTGGGATATCTGTTAACTATGAAAACATCAGAAGTAAACACCAGCTAAGGAAAAAAAAACCTATTGAAAGATGACCTAGACAAAAGAATGGATGTTTATAAAACTTCTACAAATAAATTTAGGCTAGCAATCTGAAGATTATTCCAAATAAAGAAAATGAAGAAAGTCAGTAACTTCTAATAATACCATAGAAGCAGCAGGTGCAAAAATTAAACTACTTTTCAAATGGAATGTGAGAAATGAAAAAAATGTGATTATGTGAAGTGGTCATGCAAGGATTTTATCCAGGATATCCTAGTTAGTCTTATACATTTCTTATTGCCCTAGAGGGCGTGTTATTGCTTGACTACTGCTCACTTGTCAGGTGGCATAATTTAATCAACTGAAGAGCCCAGAGGTGAAAAATAGCCCCTATAGAATTCCAAGAGATTGCTCCCTGCAGGCAGATCTTGGCAACCTTCACCCCATTCATCTATGCTGTCCTGCATTTGTTATGGAAATAAAATTCAATTGCATGACTCATGCCTTTTATCAGTAATTTTCATAATCTTAGTCACAGCAATTACTGTAAATTGACTGTAGAATCTGTAGTGCCCTTCTGTTGTGTTAGAGAGAGACTATATTTGACAAGAAAAAACGTGATGCATTTTTTACTTATCTTTTTTCTCATACCTGCAAACCACACTGGGAACATTGACATCCATGTTAGGTGCTGTGAAAGCCAGTCAGAGAAGCTGTGCTTGAGTCCATCCCACTACCCAGAAAGGCTGCTATATTTTTTTGATTTCTTTTTCACAAATGGTTCTGCTCCATGTCTCTAATGCATCAGAAATGACCACCTGAGCAGAGTTAGATGAGACAGTGACTAGCATGTTGGTTACACCAGATGCCTTGCCTAGTAGTCCATTAGTAGTTAGTTCTTCAATTACTAATGGAACTGAGAGGTAGAATTTTCAGTGACTGAAAAATTAGCAACATCTGTTGTAGTTTAGCACTTGTAGGCAGCTAAGCCTCATCCAGCTTGCTCAGTCCCCTGCTGTCCAGTCTCCCACAGGAAGAGGGGGAGAGAAAGGGAAAGGCAGAAGTGAGAAAACTCATGCATCAGGACAAAGACAGTTTAAAAAGAAGTAAACAAATCAGTGATGCAAAAGCACTCACTCACCACAAATTGATCAACATTCAGTCTCTAAGCAATAGAGACCTTAAAACTCACTTCCATTCCACCTCTGTCTCCAGCTTTTACTGCTGAGTGTGACTATAGCATATTCCTTTGGTCAGTTTGGATCCAGTGCGTCAGCCCTGTCACCTCTCAGCCTCTCTCCCACTCCTAGCTGACTCACTGGGGCACCAGAGTGAGAAAAATTTTTTTGCAGTATTAGCACTGTTCAGTTATTACCATTGTTTGGTTATAAATCCAAAACATAACACTATATGAGTTGCTATGAGAAGCATTAACTCCATTCCAGATAGAACCAGTACAATATTCCAGAGCTGAAAGAACAGGCAAAACATTCCAGGGCTATTGAATAAATGGTTCTTCTTTCATTCCAATGGGATTTACTCTCCTTTAACAAGGGATTAGTTGGTTGAGGAAGTAAATTGTGATTTTCTGATTCTCTAGTTTTAAGGCATTTCTGTGTCAGTCATAATTTTTTTGCAATGAAGTGGTAAATTCATGGTTATGACACTTAGCATGTGATAGAATATCTTCATCTACATTATGATACCAAACCTGGTGAGGTTTCCTGATCAGTGGACTAAACTTCTATTATTTTTAGGTGCTTAAAATGCAGTTCACATGCTGACACAATTAAATTTGTTTTATTACCCCAATGACCTTTGTCAGATAATAGTGTACTGGCAAAACAATAACTTTTGTAGTCTTACAGAAATATTTTCTTCTATTTTAACTAAACCAGTTTACAGTAAAGTAAAACAAGGTCACTAGCCTAAAAGGAAAACTGAATTTTGAAATACACCTCAGTTTCTGGCAGAGCTAGAACTGGAGAGAAGCTGGGTGGAAGACCCTGTGTTTTTCTTTGTTGTTCTACTTGTTGAGATTAATGCAACAGAGTTATCACAATATATGCCTTGTCTGCCACATGTGAGATGATCTGGGTGGTTCAGTCATCAGTCATCATTTAAAGACAATGTTGTGTCCAAGGGAAACTGTACGGTTTATGTAGAATGCTGTGTGATCTGGCAACTGCTAGTGTTGGCCATCAAACTGCGTGTCTCTGGCTCTGGCAATGGCAACTTCTCAGGGAAAAAAATGTAGGACTTTCTACTCCCTATGTCTTCTCTGTCCTTTTCTGTGGAAGCAGTAAATACCCTCTGGTGAGGATTTCCATAGATTGCAAAAGGTGAACAACTCTAAGCCAACATTTGCTTTGGAAGAAGTTCAACTAAATTTTAATGTCTTAAGGATAAGAACACTACTATGACACTGACTTGAGGACGCTTTTTACTCTGCAGTGTCAACCAAATCTAATGAAACACCAGATCCTTAAAAAAAAAGGTTATAAATAGAAGACTGACTGTTATTATTTAGGTGGTACCCCCAGTTCAGTGGTCCCCCAAGTCTCTTCAAACCATGCACCACTCCATCTTGCTCCCTGGCTTTCCCCTTCTCCTCTTTCTGTACCACTCTGGAGAGGAGAATTGGAGGAACAAAAAGTAAAGATTGCACACTGACAGAAGAAAAAATTTACCAGAAACAGCAATAAGTTAATGAAATGTACAGTAACAACCACAATGACAGAAGTTGCAATGACAGAAGTTGCAAGAAAAGACGCCATTCATACAGAAAAAACCCCTGACAATAGCAGATGGCTCTCTCTGCCATGGTTACTTGGCCAAACCAGAGCCCCTTCTTGCTGGAGGAAAGTCTCTTTCTCCCACTCCTGACAATGATGTGAGGTGGTATAGAATAATGTCTGGTCCTGGCCATGCCTTTTATCAGCTATTGGAAAAATTAGTCCTGTCCTCACCAGACCTGGAACTCTGATTTATGTAAGTTTTTGGTTGCTGTGTGTCTTCTCTTGTGCTAAAAATATCTAGTCTGCTTTGAGAACTTGTTGACAATGATATTGTTCTCTCCCAGTTTCCAGCTGCTGAATTGCATTTGTGTTTCTTACATCTGCATTTCTTTCTAAATGCTGTATTCTGTCACTGAGTAGAAGGGAATACTACAGGAAAATAAATGAGTAGAGAGAAATATGTAGAGATGTTAACAAACTGAGTATATACAGTTAATATCCTGACAGGAAGGGATGCCATCCAAGACCACCTTGACAAACTTGAGAGGTGAAGTCAACAAGGGAAAGTACAAGATCCTGCCCATGTGCTGGGACAGTTTCTAATATTGGTGTAGACTGGGGGTGAATGGATTGAGAACAGCTCCACAGAGAAGGACTTGAGAGTACTGGTGAATGAGAATTGGATGTGAGCTGGCAATGTTCATTTGCAGCCCAGAAAGCCAATGGTATCTTGAGCAAAAAGAGTGTGACCAGTATGTTGAAGGGAGGGTGTCACTGTGAGACTCCACCTGGTAAACTTAATCCAGTCCTGGGGCTTCCAGTATAAGAAAGGCATGAGCCTGCTGGAATGGCTTCAGTGAAGGCTGTGAAGATTGCCAGAGGTCCGGAACACTTCTATGAAGGAAAGTTGAGACAGATAGGAGGGTTTAGACTGAAGGAGAGAAGGTTCTGTTGTCACCTGATTGCCACCTTTCAGCATTTAAAGTACACTTATGAGAAAGGTAGGGGGAGACTTTTCACCAGTGCCGGTACTGACAGAACAAGGGACAACGACTTCAAATGGAAAGAGAGTAGGTGTAGATTGGACCTAAGAAATTTTTTATGGTGAAGGTGATGTGACATTGGAACAGTATGCCTGGAGAAATTGTGCATGACTCATCATGGGAAGTATTCAGACAGATTGGACAAGGCCTTGTACTAGATGATTTTTGAAGGTTCTTTCCAAATGAAACTCTTTGTGATTTTGCAATTCTGTGATCATTCATGTAAAAAAAAACAGGCTTTCCATAAAATGTTCTCATTTTGTTATGTATTTAATGATTCCTTTGCTACCACATTAGCTGTTTGATGCATTCAAATTTCTTCCAGTTTGATTTTATCACAGAATAACTTGCATTTTTTTCAGGATATTGCCTTTTAATTATGTTTCTAACCCTCTTTTTGTTCACAATTATGTAATGTTATATTTTGAAGAAACAAAAACCTTTGTTACTAAATGTAGCATAGAATATTATAATGGCCTTTAAATTAAGCCAGTGGATATGATAAATCACAAAAAAGAAAATAATGAAACACATGCACACATCCATTACATAATCAAAAGTCTGCTATGCAGGATACTAAAGACAGAATTCTTGATGTGAGTTCAGTAGGAGGGATTGTTCTCAAGGAGGAACTTGTATAAAAGGTGAAAGATGTGTTACAGCTGGTAGGTAAATAAATTTTCTACAGTGGCCAAGCCAAAAGCCAACTTCTCTGGTTTCAAATGAGGTCAAGAGACATCTCATTGTCAGAAGAAACAAGATCTTTGAAAGTCTTTGCTGTCTCCTTTCATACTCTCTCCAAAAACATTGCTGATTAAGGGCACTATTGCCCCTTAAAATGTTAGTGATCACTGCAGAAAATATTTATTAATCTTATTCATCATCACAATAAGGAGCTTTTTCTTTGCTTAACTGAGTATGCCTTTTATTTTTCTTTCTCTCTCTTTCTTTTATTTTTTAAGTAAACTGATTTGAATTATCTTACCCTCACAGGCTGCTTAAAAAACCTCAAAGTGCTCAATGTGAGTTTCAATAATTTGAAGTCAGTTCCTCCAGAACTGGGTGATTGTGAGAATCTAGAAAAACTGGATTTGTCTGGAAATATGGAAATAACAGAGCTCCCATTTGAAGTAAGATAACAATCTATGTTTGTTTCCATCTTTTTCATGTGGCGTAAAAGGTATTTTATTACAGTGTTCAAATCTTTTCTTAACAGATTAAATAATATTCCTTGAAATTTTTAACAGTAATGTTTTACTAGTAATATCATTGAAAATACCTTAGAAGCACTTAAATAGGGCCAAGGTACTTTGTTTTGGTTTTCCAGTAACTAAATTTTACTTGTATGTATTCTGATATATTAAGGAGGACCAGATCCTAAAGGGGATTTGGCTGAGGTAATAAGCAGAAGGCTGTAAATAGCTGTTTTCTGTAAAACTAAAATACATCTTGGTAGTCAAATTCACATACACACTTTGTTCCCAGTGTCTCTTTTAGTTTAAAAACTGTATGGAAAGTTCTATAAACAGCACTGCATTTTGCTACGAGCACAAATTTCTCTCTGAAAAGGATATCACATATGAGGAATGGCATGAATGTATAATAGACTGAGAAAAGAACTCCCAGGCATGCACCGGCATTATTTTCTTTCTGTTGGCTGTATAACTGCTCTCTGCCACAGCTGCTCTGAGACTTATTGTCAGGGGGAAATAAAATCATTGGCTGATACCTAACCACAATTTTTGCTGTCATCTGTATTTCTTAGGTTCTTAATATCCTGATTTCTGGGGGGTGAGTAGAGGAATCTTCAGGGAAAAGTGTCAGACTCTTCTTTACTGATTCCTACTTTTTTCCTAAACATCTGTTACTGGTAATTCACTGGCAATGTTGGAGCGGATTAAATTTATGTGAGATCTGATTTAGCCCTGCTTATGTTCTCTTCTGAGGAAAGTAATAGTAATTAATTTTCTCCACTGACTTTTCATAGTAAAGAAATTTATTTAAAAAGAATTGTTAAAAAAATGGAATGAACAAAATGGAAAAAAAGAGTAAACCTTCCCACAATAAATGGACGTGAAAAAGAAATGCTAGCAACAGAATAACCAGTGCAGGTGTCCTTTTTCCTGCCTCTTCTCCTTTGGACAGCAAAATCAGAGACTGAAACAGATAGAATTTAGCTAGTAAAAAGGAATCAGGAAATCATATGTCCTGAATAGGCAAATGAATTAAACAAAATTATCTTAGAATATAAGATAATGTGTGAGAATATGTGAGTATATTCAAACCTGTGGATGGTAAATTTACTCCCAGTCACTGCTGTTTTAAAAACACTGAGTATTTTCCCAGCTGCTTACATAGGTCTTGTAGTGCAATGATTTACCCATGTTCATACATTATGGGTAGCCTTTGCATGGAAACCAACGTGTGCATGTAAGTTTTTTCAGGGCTGAGCCTGAGAGACTGAGGTTTCTTTTGGAGAGCTCTAAAATATTGTTTCTTTCCTAAAGTCTCCTATTCAATGAAATTGAAAGCCACAAAAGTGAGTGTAGGTTATGGCCTAATGGTTCACTTAAAACTTAGGGAAAAAAAATTGGAGTTGTGCGAATAACTTTATATAATAGTAAAAACTGCAAGCAATATCATGTTAGTATGGTACAAAAGGTCAAGAAGAAAAATATTGGCATTATTTATTGTGTTTCTCTGGAGGCTGAAGCTCAATTTATATTGGTAGTGATCTGGGAGGTGGGCTGCGCAAGCTCTTCTGATTTAGATTATAAACTCAGTTTCTCAGGTTCAAAATTTCAAGGGCAGCTTTGGAAGCTGAATATACAATTAAAGGAACACTTTTGTTGAATGATGTGAAATGCTGCTAAGTGTTTGGCCTTTAACATGCTTACTATGGCTTATATTATTCAGAACAAATGCATCGGAATCCTTGCTGACATAATAGGTGTCTAATGTTGACTCTCAGACAAATAATGATTAGCAGGTAACTGTTTAATAAATTAAAATATTGAATTAGTCTTAACAGTCTAAAAAGGGAAAACACAAAAATAGTGCTGGGCTAGCTTTGAATACCCAAATGCCTACCTGTCTGATTACTTCATCTCCCTCTTCAGCATGACATTGGGAGGAAATATTTTGAGAAATCTCATGATTAAAGATAAAAGACAGGGAGGTTGTTTCTCATTTACTTTTGTAGGCAAAACAGACTGTACTTTGTGAAGATTAATTTAATATTTGTCAACATATATTTCAGTAGTAAGAAACCAAGACAATAAAACAAAATCTTCTCCTCTCTCCCAAGGTCAACTTAATTTCAGATTCCTATTCCCTGAGTAGTGCAGGGTGGCATGGGAAGTTACAGCCAGAACACAATGGTTTATAGCTGCTTCTCCTTCATGCTCACACTTTTGTTCTCTCCTTGTCATGGGGGTCCCCATGGGCTGAGCTTTTTTCAGGAATATCCATCTGCAGCAGCATGAGTCTTCCATGAGCTGTAGAGTGGAGATCTACTCCACCATGCAGCACCTCCGCTTCCTCCTGCTTTGACTTGGTATTTCCTCTGTTCTTTCTCACTCTTTTTTATTTTCTCCCTTTCTCTGATAGATCTTTCCCTCTTTCTTAAATCAGTTTTTAGAGTGGCACTACACACTTTGCTGAGGAGTTTTGCTGTGTCCTGTGCTCGGTCTATTGGAGCAATCTGTAATTGTTGGTATCCATTTAGGGCAGCCTATGTTGTCTTTCTGCAGAGCATCTTCCCCTGAACTCCTCACGCTGCCAGCACATTGCCAGGGACAAGCAATACAAGTATTAATGATCACAAGTTAGATTATATCATTTATTGTCCAATAGAATTGTTGCTAACATCTATTAATCCAGTGAAATGCTCATAAGGGTTGGCTGTGTCTCTCATGTGGAGTCAGTACTAGGAACTGGAGATTATAATAAAGCAAATATGTGCAAGCTCTGTTTTAGTAGGAGAATGGCTTCTCTTTACAAACTAGGAAGAAAGAGAAAACTTGGCAACCAATAGAAAAAATAACATAGAAGGTTGATAAAAATGTTTCCTGTTTATCCTCTCTCCTATTAGGAAGTTAAATTTTTATTTGACTTTGAAGTCCTTAAAAGTTTCTTCTGGGAAGATTAAAGGAGTGTGCGAGAATGGCATCAGTATTCTTCAGTGTAAAACTTAGTCAGAAGTAATAAAGGCCAACTTCAGCCCAGTAGAAATTATTTAAGTTTTTTTTTTTTTACATAGAGTAATGGCCAGAGAGGCACCCCATCCAAAACCATGACATTTTTCTTGTCCAAATGCACTTCATGAATTAGCTGTATCAGCCTATAAGAAACATGCATGTACAAGTGCCTGGACTATTTCTATTTGGAACTGTTCCTTGAGGGATATGCCTTCTGCAATAGCATCAGGAGGAAAGCACATTGCTCACTTGTCTGTTCATTTCTAGCAAAAAGCTCTTTCTCTGCTTGTAAAGGCCACTTTCAACACTCTGTAAGTCATCTCACTAAATCTTAAAATGAGGTAATCTGATGCTACATGAAAAAAAAAAAATTGAGGATGTGTGCTCTCATCTTTTACTTTCTGAAGGATTAGGAGTTCATACCATTCATATTATGTCCAAGGAAGAGCAATCTGTTTCAATGTCTAGCTTTCAAATTTTTAATTTTTTTTTTTTCTGTTGGATGTCTAACATTTTTAGATGTAGATATTTATTAGATATCTAATTAAATATTTAGATTATGTCTAGCATTTTAGATATTAGTTAAAATCAATATTTGATTAGTATCAATTGAAAGTAAAACTTGACAGAGAAAGTTTAGGGGTCTGCAGTGGAGTTTAAATTTATATTAGCTGCACTTGCAAATAAGCAATGTCTTCCTCCGGACATGAGTGAAAATATACATTGAAATAAAATATAAGCGTACATAAGAAAAGTCAACCTACATGACATTATGTTTATGTAGTCAGCTTGTAACAGATACTTAACAATCCTCAGTAGCCCTTTGGCAGAGGAAGGTGCACTATGAGGCTTAGTGCACAATCCTCCCTGACATGACACATACCTTGTAAGATTCTTAGGTGGAGAGGACTTCGTTCTTGTAGCTAAGATGCTCAGGAGAGGCATGCCCGGTACCTTATCCAATCCCTCTCTCACCATAGTGTCATTATACTATATACTATATATTAGTAGTTACAGGGAGAAGGAGATGGATAGATTTATTTCCAAATTTCTGGTCTATTTTGCATGTGAATTTAAGCATTAGCATGATTCTGGTATTTTTATTTTAAGTGTTGGATAGTGTTCCTCTCACTATTATGATCATGCAGGTTATGCAATAAAATTATTCTTCCAGGAAATAAGCCTGTATTATAAATAATATATTTTATTATTAAAGTTTGTAGAAAAACTACTCTGACCTTATTTTCAGGTGTGCTTTCTTCATAAAGTATTGCTTTCTACAATTATTTACCAAACCACACAATTAGAGTTTCCCGTGCATGAAATTTCAAAAAGACAGCTTTGTTGTGGATTTCTTTTTTTTCTGCCAATAATGTTGCTGCTGCCAACAGCATCTATGTGACCCAAAGGAACTTCAATGAGAAGAGGGGGAATATGAAGAAATTCTAATTTCCTCCATCTGTACCATCTGGTATGACACATGCTGTCAGTCACAGGACAGGCAAGCCATTCCACAGTACCAGGAACAAGACAGAAATGCTTGTGCTAGATGTTCTGATACAGAAAACAAATTTAAAGGTTGTTTTTTTAACCTCATTATGCCTTGAGCAGTGTTCAATACTACATCTGAGGAGTCCCAGTAAGTGACCAGAATTTTTTCTATATCATCTGGGTAGCGCAAAATGAAGAAATTAGAGACTGTTAAAGCATATGAAGCATATGAATAATTTGTCAAGCAGAGTGAATATCTATGAATACCTACATCTTCATGTCAATCCTGTATATACTGATCTTTGAAATTCTGAGAAATTAAAATGTTATGCTTCACGGTTGCTTTAACATATACTGTGTTTTCAAAAGATCAAATTAAATCTTGTTTTGTATTTCTGATGCACAGTTTCAGTTCAGTCCTGATATGAGCAAGCACAGACATGATGACCTTTCAAAATAATAGAACTGTAGAATTGTTTGGGTTGGAAAGGATCTGTAAAGTGCAACCCCCTTGCCATAGTCAGAAGCATCTTTAACCAGAACATGTTTCTAGGGCCCCATCCAGTTTGGGGCCCTAGAATGTTTCCAGGAATAAGATATCTACTACCTCTCTGGGGCACTTGTATCAGTGTTTCACCACCCTCACTGTTAAAAATGCCTTCCTTGTATCGTCTATTTGTAAACTGTTTTAGTTTAAAATCATTACCCCTTGTCCTATCACAATAGTTCCTACTAAAACCTGTCTCAATCTTTATTGGAAGCCCACTTTAAGAACTGGAAGGTCACAATGAGGTCTCCCCTCTCTTTTCCAGGTTAAACAGTGCCAGCTGTCTCAGCCTGTCATCACAGAGAAGGTTTTCCATTACTCTAATAATTGATAGTTTTTCTTGTTCTCTTCTGGACCTATTCCAACAGGTCCATGTCCTCCCTGTGCTGGGACCCCAGAGCTGGATGCAGGGTTCCAGGTGGGCTCTCAGCAGAGCAGAGCAGAGGGGCAGAATCCCCTCCCTGGCCCTGCTGCCCACGATGCAGCCCAGGACACGTTTGACTCTCTGAGCTGGGAGTGCCCATGGCTGGGTCATGTCCAGCCTCTCACCCACCAGCACCCCCAAGTCCTTCTCACAGGGCTGCTCTCCATCTGTCCATCCCCAGCCTGTGCTGGTGCTGGGATTGTCCTAACCCAGGTGTAGCTCCTTGTACTTGATCTTATTAAATCTCATGATGCTCATGTAGACCTAGTTCCTGAGCTAGTCCAGGTCCCTGTGGGTGACATTGCATCTCTCTTTGCTTCTTTCCCTTTAGTTTTACCAGCAGTTCCCTGATTAGCCATTCTAGTCCCTTGTCATCCTTGCCTGATCATTTATGCCTGGGTGTAGAAAGATCTTGTGCACTATGGAAGGCATTCTTAAATATCCAGCTCTGTTTTTACCCTTGTCTCTGACATAAGTTTCCCAAGGGATTGCTATGATTAAGCCCTTGAAGAGCTGGAAGTTTGCTTTCCTAAAGCTTGGGGTCCTGACTTTGCCCTTCAACTGACTCATATCCCTCAGGACTGTGAATTCCATTAGTGTATGATAACTGCAGCCCAGGCTGCTTCTAATCTTTAGGTCACCAATTAGTTTACTTGCACTGATGTCCAGGGTCCAGGAATATATTCCCTCTGGAAAGGCTTTCTATGGTCACAGGAGTTATAACTGGTGCTATTTCACTTCTTTGCTTACCTGAAAATATAATTATAAATAGTTGTCTCTCAAATCGTTTAATAATGCTAACAGGTGTGACCCTAAAGAACCCCTTGACATGATCAGGGATTTATTAGGCACAAGCATTAGTCATGTATGATTTTCAAACACAACGGTATCCAGAACAGAAATAAATTACTTTTTATACATTAATAAAATTCCAATTGATATTTTAAAACTATGGTTCAACAACTGGAAAATTTTCAGTCTCTTTTGTCCTCTTTTTTTTAGTCTGTCCAGTCCTCTTCATCAAAGCCATACATTTAGCAGGAAAAACAGAGGCACAAGCTCTATGCATGTGTGGACACTTCAAAATAAGTCCCCACTGGGCATTTTCATATAACTTCTTGTTTTTGTGATCAGTGACTGACACATCTCAAAGTCATTACCTGGTAGGTAGGAGATCAGCCATCTCTATAGAAATGTAAAATATTAGGTTGTTTTACCAGCACATTATTCTTCCAATCCATATACTTCCAAACCTGTCTTGTTTCATTGCTGTTTTTTTTTAATGCATGTGACAGTTACAGATAAAAAATGTAATCAAATGCACAAGAGATTAGCTTCCCAGTGGTTTCAGCATCCAGTAAGGCACTGGATGAACTCAACCACAGGTCCTTCCTGTCTTATTAAATGGGACTATAAAGAATCTGTTGAATCTTTATGTCTGTAGGATTTTTATAGGTTGCAAAGGAACCCTATATGATATTTGTTAAAAATTGTTGTAAGTTTTGCTAAAAATGGAATTTTATTTGTGAAGGTTTTTCAGGACCACAAAACAGAGAGAAGTACTGTAATAAAGGGATTAACTTGGAACTGGGAAGCCAGCTTCTGGTAAATTTTTCATTTTAAATCACTAGGAAGAGCCCAATTGAGTGTAATTGGGCCATCATTTCTGTACATACATTTTTCAGTATCAGAAGGGGTTTTCCAACTGCTTGGCTTAGTTGCATTTCCATTAGACAGAATTTAATCTTGTCCTTCTTTGCTCAGGGCTTATATTCTCTCTGAATTTGCTTAAAGCTCATGATGAGTTGTTTTCCAATGCAGATGATCAAAGTGTCAATCCATGCAAAACAACAGCTGTGTTATGGAACTGGTATAAGATGCAATATCAAACATTAACTGGAGGGGTGTGAAACCCAAAAAAGCAGGTGTAAAGGTGTTAGGTGTCAGACGAGATTCTCAGAGGCCTTACAGCTGTGTGTGTTCTCATAAATGTTTTAATAGTTGAGGGGCTAAAGAAGGACACAGATCTATGTTAGGAAATAGGATTATGAAGTTAAGCATGGGAAAATGTGCCAGTTGATCCCACTCTTGACACTTTGCTTCCAAAGCCTTCTAATTTATGTGGCATCATTTTAAAACCACTTCACTATCAGAATAAGTCAGCAGCTAATAATAACAGTCCACTTCACTGGAGAGCTGACCCGTACTTACCTCCATGCTGTGGTGCCAGTGACCTTTCCTTTACCTTTCACATTAGTTCAGTAAAAGTAGTATCACCTTTCACAGTCTAAAACGTTTTTGTAATAGGGAATGACAGGCAAGTAGTTTTTCAGCATAAGGGAAGACTTAACAATGACCAAAGGGGCATAATGTGAGCATTAAAACATGGCTATATTATTACAAAAAGCATGGATATAACTGTAAAATAATTCAGTGGTAGAAAAGAGTATTTGGTACTGTTCCAGCCCTGCTTTCTCTCAAAACAGCTCCAAATCTCTTTGAAAGCAAACTAGGCTTTCAAAATTCTAATAATATATCCTCCATTCATCTGTGAGATAATCTGAGGCAGATTTTATACAGCTACTGAATAGAAGCAGAGAGCAGAACAAATACATAGCACTACCAGACTTGCATGTTTTGTCTTGCAGAAAAATGTTTCTGGTGCCAACATACCTGGATTGATGGGAATCAACACAGAGTTATAGCTGGAGGGAGAGAAAAGCATGCTTTTTCCATAAAGTCAGATGACGAGTGGTATTATTTATTACTTAAGAAGAATAAAGTTGGAGAGTATAATTGAAATTAATGTATTTAATTATTACTGAATATATTTCTATCAGTTGTTAACTAATTACAGGTAGTTACATGATTGATCAACTCTTTACAGCTATAAAAAGCATCTGGTAAGGCTGTCATTTTTATTCATCATCATTGATCAGAGTGAAAGATATGAAGACAGAGACAGCCAGATCACTTGAAAGTAGACATCACCCCAGGAATTTTTATCTCGTATAAAATTCGAGTAAGATCTCTGCCTTACTAGTCCTGGATAAAAGAGCATGGAATTATACCCAATATAAAGTGGAAGAGATGTTGAATTTGTGAGGGAATTCAAAGAAGGATATGTCCCAGTGATTCCTGCTTTTGGCATCCTGAGATGCCAGCTCACAAGCCTGGACTTCCGTCATTCTTAACTGTATTACAAAGCAGGATGAACTCAGGTTAAGAAATGAATGACTGGAAAGCTTGGAACAAATACAAAAAATGGAGACATTTCTTCACTAGCTGTTTAGACTATCCATCTAATTAATTATTTTTACTTGTCATAGAGCCATTTACTACTGAGGAGTTTAGAAGGAGATGTGTAATTTTATGAATAATAAAAGCAAATGTTATAGACGTCATGGAAAGGTTAAAACACAGCTTTGTAAGAATAAGATTTGAAGACTTCTCTTATCTTTTATTTTGCAAAATCAAGCTATTTTTTTCCTATCCATTTTTAATTGATATTTGTTCTACTGGATTCCCCATCACCTGTTATTACTGTAGCCACATCAAAGTGTTTCTTTCTGGATTAATCCAAGGTGATACTGATAGTCTTGGTTTACCAAATTCTGCGACTCAAAATCTGAGATTCCAAGTGCCAGTTTACTTGTGCAGTGCGGATGTGGGGTATAAGTGACCAGTGCCTGCCTGTGTGTAGAGTTTGTGTGAAGAACGTGTATGACTATGTGACAGGACTTCCCCTGACTCTGTCTGGTTACATGATGCACAATTATATGTCTACATCACTGGGGACTGTATGCACCACAGACGACTGCTGAGGGCTAGCTGCTGCTGACTCCTAGCTTCAGCTATGCCATATGCTGGCTGCCATGTAGTCTTGAGGCTGTTATTTCATTTCATCTTGAAATACAGGCATGGTCAGCTGAAAATTATGTCTGAAGGGTGTGACAGTGGTAGCAGAGGGGCTACAAGTCTCTGGATCACATGTAGGCATCACCATTTAATGACTTGCTGTTCTTTTCTGCCCTTATGGATTCCCTTTGAATACACTCCTTTCAGTGAAGAGAGTTGGTTTAAGGAGAGGCCAGGCTACTTCACGCTGTCTTTAATATAGCTGAAATATTTTTTATTCTCAGATATAAAATGCTCTTTGAAATAGTGGTTAGAGGCAACAAAAAAGATATTGAGATTAAAGGACCTAATCTGATGCCTCAGAACTGTAGAATGTTAAACTACATTTTTCAAAAAAAGGGAAAAAATTAGAAGGTTCTAAAATTATAGGTAATCTTAAATCTCAATTAATTTCATTGCCATAATTAAAATCTTGATATACTTGTTATATTACATACCTGGAGTGGTCCTCAGCATCTCAAGACTAGAAATCAGGAAACCTGTGTCATACTTTCTGCAATGTACTTTTTCACCTTGGTAAGTGACTTCCTGCCACTGTGTTTGTGTTCCATTATTTCCATTTGCTTGTAGTGACTATTAATTGTATTGAAGCAGCACAATAGAGAACTCTTACTGTGTGTTTTTTAGAGCATCACAGACATTTTTTTCCAGTTTTTTTGTGCTCTGGTAATAATGATATTAGTAGAGTAATAAACCCTAAATTGCAGATCTGCTTTACAAAAAATTAAACTCTTAGAGGTTATGACATTCAAAATCTCAATAAGCAGTATTATTTTACAAGAACACTGATGAGGTGTTTGTGCTATATTCTGAGGTTGAAACAATTTGAACTGTGCTTCTTTGGACTGTGACATAGAAATAAAGGTTTTCATTATTTGTGTAAATGTCAGTTTCCTCAGAATTTTACAAAGTAATTTAAAAACATGTTGTTGCAAATTCCAGAATCTAATTGTGTAGGAGTTTAATTTTATTGAGAGGTGCGATGATTTTTGGTTATGTTGCTCTTGTGAGGAACATTGTGATGGAAAAATACATCATGAATTACCAATTTCTCTCTCAATTGTTCTTAGGTTGACAATTTTTCCTAGTCTTTATTGAGGTTTTTCAGAACTACTGCAAACCAAACATTTAAAGAAAGTAACAAAGTATTTTCATTCTGTTATTATCTATTGTTCATCTCCAAATCCCATAATTTACCTAGAGAAAAATTGGGAATTATGGTGTTTTGTGTGTAGTGTTGTTTTAATTAGTGGGAAGTAATTTGGGATTAATTATTGTATATCACATTACATGTAAATCCAGTGATTTATTTGCTCTTTTCACCACTAATGCATAGCGAGTGCAAGACTTTCATGAAGTTACTTTTTTCATTTTTCCATCTTTTCCCAGGTTTCAGTCAGTTTAAGAAATGTTCTTGCGTTAGCTTGCACTCGGTATTAGGTTTTATTTGCAGTTGTGAAAATCTTGACAGCTTCAGATGCATGCTGTTAATAATAAATGTTACTCCTATGTATTTGCTCAGCAGTCGTACTTCCTTTTGTTATATTCATGTTTTTATATGCTCAAAGCATTATATAGGTATTTGTAAAATGTCATGGTCACAGAAAATATTATCTGATATTGCACATGATATACACAAATATGTCAAAGTTTTTTGTTTTATTATTAAAAAATTACTGGAGCTGTATATGCCTCTAGCAGCAATACGTAGCTAAACAAAGATAAGTAGCTTGGATGCAATCTAGAGGGAATTGAGTAGTAAAACATCTGTTTGTAAGCTACTTATATTGATATAGGGCATATAAATAAAAGTATAAAATGTATCTGAGCTTATAGTGTTTCAGTACCATGAAACCTGATACTACACAATTTGTCTTCTGAACAGCTATGCTGGGACAGGCCAGATGACTGATTCTGTTAGCCATTTTTTCTTTTTTTTTAAGAGACACAGGACAATATTTAGCAATCCAAGGGGCTTATGGAACAAGCCTTCAGCTGCATTCGTGCCTATATCTACCTGAGGTACTCTGAGCCAATGGAAGAGGCCTTGATCTAATTTAGACTTAGCAGCTTCCAGAAATAGGAGAGCATCTTGGCTACCCTGAAGACCTGGCCAGATATATTCTATGCAGGCAGGTGCAATATTTTTTATACACCATTTCAGCAAATGCTTCATTAGTGTATAATAAAAAAACCCAATCAACCAATCAAACAACCAACCAAAAAACCCAAGAAAGAGATAATTTCCAGACTTTCCAGTGAAAAGCAGGTGATGTTTGTAGGCTTGATATGTAACCATCCTTACCAAAGATTACATGGCTGAATAGTATTGCCACAGTACTGCTCTCCAGAACCTGTGTCACATCTCTGTAAATTTCCCATTAGGGGAATTCTACCTCTAAAATGCATCTTGAAAGTCCAGCTTCATTGCAAGCTTTCTAAGGTATGTATATGAATAAGTATTCATTTTTAAATTTATCAGACACCTAATAAGAACAACATAATTCAGTGGTTGCTCTAAGGTTACTCAGTCACAGACTGGATGGAGTAGTGCAAAATAGCAATGAAGCAGCAAGAACTGTAAGAATTCACAGCCTCATGCTCTTAATTGCACCAACAAGTTCTTAGAAAGTAGCCAGATATCTATTTGTACAAAATCCTGCTCACTGTGCATACAACATATGTGCCATTCCTTAGCTTTCTAATCCAAGTCAGAAAAAGACCTCTTGCATATCTGATTATTTTACTAATATTAGCTTTATTTTCAATTTGGTTTTGCATGTTTATGTCAAAGCACAACATAAAACTTCCTAGAAATAGTGTTATAAAATAGAGAGAATAGAATCCTGTGGGAAGAGATATAGTCAAAATATTTCCTGTTAGCTTTACCTGAAGGGAAGTAAATAAAAAACCCATGTGTGTCTAGTAGTGCTATAAGAAAGGAAGGAAGAGGAGGAAGAGAACATTTGCTGTAATCCTGTCAAGTCACAAAGCAGTGGCCTGTTTTGTTGAATTGACAGTGTCCTCAGTTGTAGGTTTGTATACTATCAGTGTGATACACACGTAGTCTGTGAAGTTACAAGAAAAGTAACTTTTATAATGGATGTTTTACAACAATATGCTGTATTAGACATTGTTATTAGACATTGTCTAATTCCAGGTGGGATATGTCACAGTGTGCAAAGTAATCTTATCTCCATTGTGAATTTCACAAATATGGGGATATTTTTTATGAAACTCCTGCTTCAAGAAGACAAATCCAAATCCAAGTTGCAGGGTTCTCCTGCTGGTAGGCAATTGTTCACGACTGCTGTAGTTCTCAGTGCCAAAAAAGGCTAGAATCTCGTGCATTTTGGTGAAGTTATTCTGTGCCACGACAAAAAAGAATTTCCACCATTTCTGTTTGCAAGGAAAAAAAACCACAGAGATGCTTATTCTTGGTATCATAAATGTGGCTCACAATTTGCAAATCTTTTGACCTCTGCTGCTGAGGTACAAGTATCTTTTTGGCCATAACATTATGTCTTCCACTTAATTTATTAGTAAGCTGATTTCTGGCTGACATTTCATGAAAGTCTTTTTTCCAAGCTTATCAGGCTATCTCTGCTTGATCTGGTGTAGAACACAGATTGTTGTCGTTGCCCAGCCACAGTATATATGTGGTGAAATAATTTCATCATCAATCATCAAAATGGGAATGGGGTGATTGTAACAAGTTAGAACTACAGAACCACATCCTTAGTTTTATTTCTATGATTTTCTCTCACAATTTGCCTAATTATTTATTTTGCATCTGTCAATACTGCATCATTACTTGGTTCTCTTGTGCTGATATTACCTCTTCAAACATCATTCACTTTTCTTTTGAAGTGAATGGTTCCTATTTTATCAATGTAAAATGAAATAGCTAATGTATTATAATTCATTGTTTGAGCTGTCATCTTTGTTTATAATATATTTTTTAAGTTGCTACAGAATAAAATTTCCATATCTTTTGGATGTTTTTCCCACATCCCATTTTGGAAAACAGTAATTTATTCTGGGTTTTAGAATAAGCTTGAATGAGCTCAAATGGGCATAGTCAGTTTTTTGAACCAGAAGGGTAACTTCACAGGATGCATTGTGTTGTCATGGCAAACCAGAATTGTTGTACATGCTTAAATCATAATTAAGATGGTACCATCTGAGTAGTAATTCTTCAATTGCTATGCACCTTGAAGCAGAAGTGAAAAAATATTTTTGGCTTTGTCTCTATTCTGTTGTAAGAGTAAACAATATTGATAATTTCTTGGTGAAGGAACAGAATATATTAACAGAATATTTAAAGAGTCTTTTGATAGGTTCAAAGGCCCTTTGTCTCCAAACATGCTGGATAGGTCAGTTAATGTCCATATGCTACTGACATTGCTGTTCTTCCTCTTCTAATGGTTTTAATTAAAACATGTGAAGAGTACACTCCCAAAGCGATGTACTGGACCTATTTAAGTTAATGAAAAATCTTTAATTGACCTTTGGTAAAGCCTAGTTTTCCCTTATAAAGTGTGTCCTTAATTTACAAGTTTTGGAAATTTGAATATGACATGACTTTATGATGGCAAAGCTTATGATGGCAAATAATATAAGCAGGGTGTGTAGCTGCAGCATCAAAGCTACAAAAATTTAACATAAGTAATCAATGTAATTTTGTTTTATGGGACAAAAGATATATTTTGGCTTTAGCCCAGGAAATCCTTAATTGGGTACTTAATTTCATACATGTGACTCTTCTGTTGGCTTAGAACAACTCCTATATTTAGACTTAAATACATAATTCACATTCTTAGGGATTTTAACTGTATGATGATAGTCCTGTCCTTATTACTATGTAGATCTTCAATCGCCTGTGAAGGATCAATACCTGATACTTTTGTGAACATTTTATGTGTTGCATGTATTGCATGTATTTTGTAAATATTGAATGAAACTGATTTCCTCATTTTTTTGTAGAACTAATGAAAGATTTGTACATACAAAAAACCCGCTTTAATAACACGCAAAGTCCCTTTCTATGAACTTCTAATACTCTTGGCATTCAAAAACACATAATCACAAAAATGATTATGTCGGTGCTTTTATTAAGAGCTCTGGGAATCAGGGGTATTTCACCCAAATCTGACTCTGACTATACATTCGAGATGAACATAATTTTATATTCTATCGTTATATAACTTTCATGTTAAGTATTAAACCTATATTGTTCTATTGTATACATAGATTTCAGCCAAGCATAGCCCCCCTTAACTTTCCAACATAGTTTCTCATGAGTCTTCTTATGATTATATAATAATTATATTTAATTACTAAACAATCATCACATCTACCAATTATATCATTTATCATGCTGCTTACGCAGGTGCAATGATCTGGCAAAACACAAAGCCTAACATTTTCAGAGTCTATCTTTAACATTTTCCAGCACCCCCACTATCAATACTAAGATTATCATAGCTATATTTACCTTATTAGACACTAAACTTTAGCTGTTTGGATGACAAAATGATGAACAATGGAAGGGGACAATGTTAAGCTTCCAAGTAAATGATTTGTTATAAGGATAACAGTGTCTGTTGCTGGATTAACTCTACAAAAGATTTAGGATTTTAGTGCTGCAAAATCAGAATGATGCCATCACAGTGAAGGCTGTCTTTCACTTACATTTCTTGGGTATAGCTTACCAAGATCCAATAAGTGAGAAATACCTCTGCCCTAATTAAGGTGCAAACAATGCCATATGCTGAAGTCAACAACACAGATTTTATTTAACAATCAGTGTGAGGTAGATAGAAAGAAGTAGAAAAGGCAAAGGGAAAAGAGAGATCTAAAGTAGAAGATATTTGCCACCCATGAATCCGGGAGCATCCTGTTGGTCCTTAATCACCCTAGGATTCTTGATGGTGGGGTTCTTAATGTCTTTCAAAACTCTTATACACTACTTATACAATTTAGCAAACAAAGGAATTAATGCTTATTGGCTACACTGTTGTCTTATTTTATTGGCCATGTGATTACATCACTTGTAAAGATAGTAAAGTCCATGTCCTTAGTTCTTCTCTTCTTTTGAGTTGGTGGGTTTCTTGGGTCAGTGGGCTGTGAGTTGGTGCTCATGATCTTCCCCTGCAGGAATTACCTTTTATCCAGATGAACAAAATTTCAGCACAGTTGCTGAGTTGGCTTTCCTTGAGCCCATAAATTCTGCATTCTTTGTTGTCATTATCAGTGTTAGAGTCTTCACCCCAAGCTTTGTTAACCTACCCCATGAGATAGCACTCAGACAATAGCATCACCTTAATCTTGTCTCAAGCGCCTGAAGTGGTGGCTTAATTTACTGTCCAAATTCCAGGTATCCACAGAGGTCTTTTCAGAGGGACTTTGGTGATTATGGATGCTATCCATACCATAGCTTGGGGTGAGCTTTGTCTGACTGGTGATAAGCATATGAGCTGTTGCTTTGCAGAGTTTACAGCAGTGTGAATTTTTTCTGGATGCATTGTCCAGGATGTAGTACCCCAATCTCATCTCCACCAGGCCTAGAGTAAGTGCCATCCTGTCACTCCGTTCTGTGCTTATCTCATCTCCTGGCAAAGTCCTTAGCAGTGGCCTTAGCAGTGTTTGAGACAGACAACTGTGATCTTTAAGGCATCGCACAAGATACAACCAAATGAAGTGCTGTTTGATTTCGTGTATGTTTGGGCTTCAGAGGGTTTTGTCACAAGACACATGAAATTAGTACTCTGTTTCTAAGCCATTGGATTGACTGTTGAATGCCTTTCCCTTATCAAGTTTAAGAGTCCAGTTTAGCAGTCTGATAGTGAACTGGGCTATAAATATACAACTATATCTTCGTGAAAGATATATTCTGCCTCTAAAGATTCTTGTACTAAGTTTCTGTTATTGCTGCTTTTATCCATTGATGTCAGTGAGATTATAGAAGAGTTTACAGTTACAGCTCAATGAAAGAAAAGATAGGCACTTGGTTTGAAGTCACTATATCTAAGTGGACAACTATGCAGTTTGCTCCTAGGGTGTTTCTTTTTCATATATATCCTGCTGTGTTCAGCAGATTAATAATGAGTATCAATCTATGGGAAACAATATATATGATAGCCTACACTACTGAAGTGGTACAAATTTTCTCTGATGTCTCTTCTGAAATTTCTGGGTAAAAGCAAATTTGCAATGCATGGATAGACATTCCTTTGCATATCTTATCATGTATTGACTTTGATGGGTTGCAGTTTCTGTTATTTACACGTCACTGAAAATCATGGTATTTTAACACAGTGTAGCACCTTTTAATGTGTTGATGCTAAGTAGTAGGGAATTCATGGTAAATAAGCATGAAACCTTATGTACAAATCCCTGTCATAGCAAAAAAGCAGAAGAAAAATAAAACCACACCCATTAATCAAATAATAGTTCAGTTCAGGACATGTTGTCCTCTTCTTTCAACTGGAGGTTTAACTGCCAGAGAGAAAAAGAAGCAGTGGACCTGCACAATGTTATCTGGAATAATTCTGTGAACAAAATTATGAAGATAAATGGTGCAGTTTGTCAAAGAAAAGTAACAGGAATGATTAAACATAAGTACCACAATAAGTCTGTCCAGGTAGCTAGACTATTAAATATGGCTATTTTTTAAAAATGGAACTTGCATAAAGTCTATATAGTGATTGATTCAAAGTTGCATCATAAAGGAAAATAGAAAAAATCAATGTCAAAAAGAAATTAATGATAACTTAAAAATTATATAGAACCCATGCTTGTTTGAAAATGAAATGTTGCAAAAGGTGCAAAAATCCATCAGTCCTTTAAGAAGAAATAAAATACAGAGTGTTTTCTTCAGAAAATATACTGCACTGCTACTGTAATTTCCAATGCATCATGTATCAAATGCATTTGTTGGTAACATATCATGAAGATATTAAATTAAAAACTCCTAGGCTTCAACATACTCCAGAAAATGGACAGCTTTGTTAAATATTACCCTCAAAATACAAGTACTGAGGGCTTGCAGCATACACAATATAACCTGGCTCCAAGTGTTCTGTGGCATGCTGAACCAAAATTTGTATTGATTGAGTAGATGGCCTTGTGTTTTGTTTTTACATTTTTATGGGAATACAAACTCCTGAAAATGTATATTTTAATCTAACCAAGTATTAAAGTATTAAACCAATCTATATACCATACTATTTGAAAAATGAAAGAAAAAACTATATTTCTTAAAAAAAGTAATACTGCTATATTAAGATAGCTTGTAATATTTAATTCAACAAAGCAATTTGAGGGAGGACTAGTTGAAGAAATATAAATTTACCATCTAATCTTAATGTTACCAAGTTGTTTCAGTGTGATGGGTGACTGTGTGTAAAAGTAAAGTATTTAGGAACTTGAGTGAACAGTAAAGAAAGTATATTTTAATATGTATCTGCTACTCTGTATTTAGAGGCCGTGGCTTTTCTTGTTTGGGGGTGGTTTGAGAATATTTTGGGCGGTATTTAAGCTTGTGGGATATTATTTTAATTCTGTACTTGCAAAATTTTTGGGAGGAGTGTTTGTCAAAATACAGGTATCAGCAGTTTTAGTAAGTTATTCTGAGTTTAGAGAAACTTTAAATATTTGCTTGGGGTTTGCAATTGTGGTAATAATTTAAAACCACAAAGTTATTTCAGTATAAAGATGGTGCCAGTTGTTTTCCATACTGTCCTGTTGCTACATTCTAGAAGAGTTGCTGTACTTTCTGATTTCCTGGAAAATAGATTCAGTATCTGGAAAATTTACAGAATATGATGGAGTGTTCATTGCTCTTAGTCAGTCCCTAAAATGACAAAATGGTTGGAAAGTAAAAAGTGTCACAATAAAATATGTTTGCCTGCTCTGAATCTGTGGTGAGACATATCCATGGCAATGACTCATCAGGACTGTTTTAAGACAGTGCGGTGGAGGGGAAATTTTGAAATTATGCCTTTTACTTCAGGAACTCTGAACCTCTATTATGTTTTTGAAAGATAAACTTCATTGTGTAGTTTTGTGTAACAGAATAGCTTCAGTAAACCTTCCTGAAAATATTTCTCAAGATGATAAGATTCTGCAGCTTATGAGGCTGTAACTAGAAAAAAAGAAACAGCAAGCAAATCACACTTAAAAAACCCCAAACCAAACAAGAAAGCTATATCCCACAAAAAAAACCCAACAACAATAAAAAACCCCAGCACTGCAAAAAAAAAAAAAAAAAAAAAAAACACCCCTCCCCAAAAAAATGGACAAAACAGCAACAACAAAGAAACCCCACCAGAAAAACCCACAAAAAGCCACCATCAAAAACTCCCTAAAAAACTAGCTATGTCACAGCACTATGTTGTGAATATGAAGATTTTAAATAACAAGGTTTAAATTAAGATGAAAGTCTGTATTGCAATAACAAGGAGCTGGGATAGATAATATAAAAAAGCCCCTCCAGGTCTTATTATTTTATTCTTAATAATTAAAAAATAATTGTCAAGAATTCATAATGTACTTTATTACTTTATAATTTTTTCATATTTTATCTTTTGCATGTGTTCTGCTCACTTTGGAAGTGATAAATGTGTTTGGTTTGAGTTTTTTTTTCTATATTCTAAGGTACCTTCAGGTAAAGGCCAAGGAAATTGTTTTGCTACTTTTTTCTGTATCATGATCTGTAGAGTTTGATTGCGATGGTGACTGATGATTAGAACCTCAGAAATACAATTTCTATTCTATAATACTTTTTTTGTTAACATTTATACTCCTTTGACATTCACTTTAGCTAGCTGCATGGTTTTATGAACACGGGTAGAGTGAATAAATGATTCAGTACACAGAGAACTCTATTCAACATATTAATTTCTTTAACAGGTATATTTTACATTTCTACTTAATCTTCATTGCATTTAGTGTTTATTACATAAAAATAGAATTATTTTGAAAATTATTTCAATAAAATATCTACTGTACTTTATTATATATTTAGTGTGAAGTATGGAAGATGTATTTTTAAAGACCTTTGAAAAATATTGGACCTAATTATCTGTTGGCTTAAATTGATAGTTTCATTTTCTAATCATGTGCTAGTAATACACTCTCAGTGCACAATAGAGTTATAGTGAAGGCAATCTTTGTAATTTTGATAGGGGTTATCAAATCTTTGATTTTGAGAATTGTAACCTATTAGGTATAAAAATTGTCTTTTATTACCTCAGAACCAACTAATTTTCTGGTTCCAGACCTGTCATCTAAACCTCTAGGTTTTTAAAGAATAAAAATTTCATCCAATCCTCAGATGCTGTTAGAAAGTTGATGAAAAATTTGGGAGGGTAGGGATTTCTGAATTACTTTTTTTATAAAACGATGACTAAGAGACAAGGCTGGAAAATGGCTGAGTAAAAAAAAAAGAATTCTTATCTTTCTAAGTGCTTTTAGAGGAATAAAAATGGTTGATGAATGAAATGTCTTCTTGTATTTGCAAAAAGTAACTAAAATAAAGCACCACTTCTTTCCAGCTAAGTAACCTGAAACAGCTCACATATGTGGATGTGTCGGCAAACAAGTTCCATTCTATTCCAATTTGTGTACTCCGGATGTCTAATTTGCAGTGGTTGGATATTAGCAGCAACAGCCTGAAAGATCTCCCAGAAGACATAGACAGGTAGTTTATGTTTTAATTCAATGACGGGTATAGGAATTCTTAAGGAAATTTGGAAAGTAAAAAGCTTCCAAGGGACACTGTTGATAGAAAGTCACATTTGGCATACACATCAAGTATTTTTGCATACAAATATTTCTGTTATTGGTGGACTGGGTCTGAGAACAAAAGCTAATTTTTCTAGCTTGTTGATAACAGTCAGTTAACAAAACATATTTTTTGCTGCTTTCATAATTATTTGTCATTTTACCTAGACATTGGTTTTTTGGGAAGTTCACCAGATATACTCAGCTCCAGTTCCAGCACAGGGAATTCACCATATGGAATGGGCAGCAGTAACTCTCAGGAGGGTGGACGGGGGGGAGAAGGTGAACTAAAGCACATTTAAATTACTCAAAGAGCCTGATAAACTTTGTTAGTAAAGAAGAAAAATATTGGTAAAATCAAAAAACCACTTAGGCAATCTTCCCCTTCTAATCTGAAGTAAATACTAATGTATGCACATATACTCATTCTCCCAGCTTAGATAACCACTTTAAACTGGTTTTTAAAAAATCATTCTGATCCCTTTAATGGGACTTGCTAGCCTAGAAACCACTTTTCTTATCCCTGAGCTTAACTACTCACTCTAGAGTGCTACAGCAACTTGGTTTATGAAACTTTACCTAGCCTTAAGTGAAAAAACCCAGACATATTACCTAAAGTTTATTAAAAAATATTCAAGATTATTTATTTATCTGGGAAAAGAAATTCCTGAGGCAGAATAAACTTCACAAAAAGTTCATTCACTCCTAACTTTCTCAAGGCCTTTTTTTGCTGGGCAAAAAGACTTTTCTGGGACATGGTGTAATCACAGATTATTCTGACAGCAGCACTGGTTTTAACTTGTGTACGTAATTCTCAACAAACAACATAAGCTTGCTGTTTTTTCCCAAGGGATCTGACCAGAGATTTAACTAACTTCAAAGAGTTCCTAAGAGGATATTTTTCTTTTAAGGAAGGATACTCTCTCAACTTATAGACCTTTTTTTCCCCTGTAACCTATATTCCCTTAGCTTCAAATTATTCCCTTTCTATATTTTATCTTCTCCATTTTGTACTGAGTTGTCAGATTTGGTGCTAGAATATCATAATCAGACAGTAAAAAATAAGGTTTTCTTTGTTTGATTTTGGGCTCATGTACATTCAGAAGACAAAAATGTCAGGATAAACCCTGCATCAGTAAACTAATACTCTCACGATTTCAATGTCTATGGTGTCAAAGAACCTCTGTGAATTATCATTGTCTGTAATACCATTACAACAATCTATGATTAATAAAGATGAATTGACAGTAAACTGAAGCCTTACTTAATATTCTTACCTGAATTCAAACAAACCGCACGGGCCTGCTAAGCATAGCCTGCCAATGGTGTTTTAAGAATGGACCCTTCCAGTCAAATAAGACAAATTTGTTTAATCAATTTGCTATGCTCTTTGTCTTCTACCTAATATAAAGAATAAAGGCACAGGCACAAATTTCTATTGCATTAGGAAAAGCCAGGGGAAATAAAAGAAAAGTTCCTCCACAAAACACTGTCATTAAATTGATTTCATTGGGACAACTAGCAAGAACCTTTTGACGAGGAGCTTGTCTTTCTCTTGGTCCCCACAGTATTAATTATTACTGAAAACCAATAGATGGAGATGTACTGCCTACACAGACATACCTAATTCATAGAAACCAGCATATGGGCAAAAGTGTGACCTGCTGCCCTCTATTTTTCATTAGTTGCGGGATGCGCACGGTGAGGCTTTATATCATGCTCTGTCCACATTTTCTGTATTAAAACACGGTAAATTTTGTAACCTTTTATCCTGAGCATGCTTCTGATTACTTGTCAGAGGTATGCTATTAACATTACAGTGCTGACCCAGTACTGGAGATTTCCATTAAAGTTGAAATTTTGTGAAAGTAGGTTTGAATGACTTTTTAAGACAAAGATGTTGCATGCAATTGCTCCTATAATATACAAGATCAAGTCAGTATTACTATATTGGCTGGGTGTTCCTGTTTGAAATAAATATTTTACATCATCTCTATCTTTGACGTTTTTACAGGTTAGATGAATTGCAGACACTTCTCCTACAGAAAAACAAGTTGACTTATCTTCCACGAGCTCTTGTCAATATGCCAAAACTCAGTTTGCTAGTTGTCAGTGGGGATGACCTGGTTGAGATACCCACAGCCCTCTGTGAGTCAACCACAGGTTTAAAGTAAGTAAAAGCAAGAAAGAAAAGGGAGTATTCTTAAGATGATAAAGTAAGATACACCTAGAAGAAATGCTTTCAGCCACATGTTTCTACAAATTCTGACCCAATTTATATCAGAGTGGTAAAGGAGGCACTAAAAAGATTGAAAATTACAGAGCACCTACAGTTTCATGACTTTCATCTACCAGTTACCCACATTGTGCATCTCTGGGTCTAGAGTGCTATTCCTGGGTAGACTGGGTCATAGCAACTCTGACTCTGGAGTTGCAAAACCATGCTTCAGAGTGGGACCAGTAGCCTGGAATCTAGCTGCTGATAAGCTCCGTGATGACAAAAGCTTCTTGCTGGGAGAGGGAGACATGGCTAGGAAAATGTCAGGTAAGGTCACATGGGTTTAGTAGTTCTTTGCTGTAAAATACCATCTTATTGGTGCATGCAGGATAGGACTAAAAGACCTAAATTGAAGTCTACAGTTACAGAGATATTGCATTTCTGCAGGCAATGTTCATGTTTTTGGTTATGGAACCGATTCAGACTGTATGCTGGATCTGTCTCAGAGTGGAGTTAACTGTGGATGGAATTACCTTTCCTCTCTTAGAGCGACTCCTTGCACTGGTAGTTAGAAAGGTGCTGATAACACATCAGTGTTTTTAGCAGTTGCTGGACAGTGGTGGCACATCATCAAGGCTGTCTCCTCAACTGTTCCCTAAGAAAGAACCATAGACTGAGGGTGAGGCTGGGAGGCTGGGAGGGGACACAGCCAGGACAGTTGGGGACAGCAGCCAGAACAGTTGACTCCAATTTGCCAGTGGGATGTTTCATACCATATGGGCTCATGCTCAGCATATAAAGCTAAAAGAAGAAGAGGGGTGGTGGATCATCTGTTATTGAGGTTTTTGTCTTCCAAAGAAACCAGCTAGATATACTGAGGCTCTGCTTCCGAGGAAGTGGCTAGACATTAACTGTTGAAAAGTAGAGAGTAATTTTTTTGCTTTGCTTTCCTTTTCTTCTATGCATAGGTTTTAATTTTCTCATTAAGCTTATCTACAATTTTTTTATTTGCTATTCTCCCTTTATTTATTATTCTGCCTAGTTGAAGAGAGGGGCAGAGAGAGGTGTTTAGTGAGTACTTGGGCTGAACAAGTCAGCTGATCACAAATTTACAGCAATTCATTAGAATTTTAGAAAGCCATATGATTTGTTGGAATGTGCTCTTTTGAAAGCAACAACTTTGAATTTCTTTTCCTTCTTGGAGTAAAAATCAGAGATTTTCAGAATGATATGCACTTATTTGTTTATGTAACCACTTAGTTTTTCATATGCAAAGTGTACCTTTACAATATTTTCAATTACAATGTAATGCATGTCCTGTCATGTATTGTAAAAGACGGGCAATGCAATAACCAAAAAATTGGAGGCACATATTGCAGCTAAAAGATTCTGGCAAAATTCCAGATTGCTAGGCAGTATTGTTAGGATTAAGTTTATATTGCTCATTAACAGATGGGGAAACTACAGTGTGGTCAGTCAGAACCTCTGTAATAAAGAACTATACCTGTTATTACAAAGAATGATTTATGTAGATAGATGGGAAAAAGATAAACCTGATTGTTTTTATGTGGAAAGTGGATTATAGAGAAAGTTTCATTTAAAATCTGTATTTCTATAGTAGATGTATCCTAACTATGCCATAGTGCAAAATTGAGGTAATGTTTTTTACCTTTCTGCTTCTGGCTCTGGCTCTGGTAGCAATTTCTAAACTGTCATTCATGATGGCCAGTGATGTTCAGCTGCCTGTACATGCATTTGTGTGTTAATCTCTGTCTAGATTTGTAAGTCTCAAGGACAGTCCGGTTGAAACGATTGTATGTGAAGACACTGAAGAAATTATAGAAAATGAACGTGAACGTGAGCAAATTGAGAAAGAGTTTATGAAGGCATACATTGAAGACCTAAGGGAAAGGGGTATGTGTAAATATGCAGTAAGCTTTCTGGAAATGCAGACATATATTGTGACCATTCATTTTTAAGAGGACAAGCAATGCACCCTTAAACTCTAGTTGTCTTTTATGGTACTAATAATGTGAATATAAATGCAGACATATATTGTGACGATTCATTTTTAAGACAAGCAATACAACCTTAAACTCTAGTTGTCTTTTATGGTATTAAATAAGACTAATAGTGAAATGCCAAATATGCTTTGCTAAAAGTTTGGACCCTAATTAAGACCCTTGATAATGAACAAATGCATACAAAATCAATTGTGTCATATGCCTTAACCTCAACTGATTGATGGTGTACACAAAGAATATTCTCATTCTCTACATTTACTGACTTCTCTTGGGATTTGTATTAGTGATTTTCAATTCCTTAAAAAGTGCTTCTTCTCCTCAAAAAGGATAGTATATATATGAAAGCCTCATTGTATTGGTAGAATATTATTTGACAACATTATCTGCTTCAAGATACTATCTATTTAACCACTGTACAATTATAGTAAAATACCTGCTTTTATCTTCATTACATCTGATATGTAAAGTTGCGACTGCAACTTTATGTATTTCTTCATGTTGCTGTTCTGTTTTATATTTACCATCATTGAGAAATTCTTGTTCTCTTGATCATTCTTTAATAAGATTTGTTAGGGAAAAAGGAGAAAGTTTCTTGTGATACAGAATACCTCATAGGCTTATTTTGATTCCTTTAATAGTTTGCGTGTAGAAAGGACTTTTTGTGGAATGAATCTTACAGTAGAAGTTCATTCCTTGCATTTAATTTGAGTGGTCTATATAGTGGTCCTACAAAACCTGTTAAAAGAGAAGTGTAAAGAAAGGGTGTGACTTCATAATACTTTTCATGTTCTCATGCCAGACTTCTGTTCCTTAACATCTATAAGTTGTGCATATGAATATTCATTCTGTCTATTTCTAAATTGAAGCCTCCTATAAAGATGCTGGATTCTGATAACAACAGTGGTTAAAATGAAGAGAAGAACACAATGGAGGAAAAAACTTTGGTCAAAGCTTGGCTTTAGAGGCAGCTGTAAAATATGTAGTGATGGAGCTGTATCTACAGTCTTAGGATAAGTGGAGGTATGACAGGCTGCCTGAAACCTGCCTTGACCCTATTGAGCACAGGCCAGGTTTATGTTCTTCTGGGGCAAAGCAGCTCAGGGATACCATTTTCTTCCTTCCTAGACAGAACTTACTTCCCTGCTTTTTATGAAGAGTTTGGATCATTAATAACTTTTGTATTTCCTGCTTCTGAACTTTTGTGCTATGGATAATGCCAGTAGCTGCTTTTGAAAAACAGACTGTAGAAGGAATATCTTCTATAAAATATGAACCAGCACAGAGATAATTCATAGAGTACCTTTGAAACAAGACCAAACGCAGCTGTTTCTAGCTAAGGGCTTCATTTATTTGTGCTGGATTACATAGCTGAAGTCTGAGATTTATTTCTTTTTTCTCTTTTTGCAGAGTCTACTCCTTCCTACACTACAAAAGTAATGCTCAGTCTCCAGCTCTGAAGATTAAAAATCCCTAGATCTCTACTGAATATCTGAATAACTCTTTTTATCCACCTGAATAGTAAACACATGAAAATGTAGATAGCCAGAATGACATCAAAATCATACTGAATTATTTATTTGTTTCTGTAGTCTTTTCAAGTAACTACAGTTAAACAAGGAGCAGTAGAACCTTCATAAGATGCTGTTTCACATTTTAAGTCAACATGTTTATTTTCAACTTCACAGCAACAACTATTAATTTGCATGTGTACCTGCTGAAAGTAAATATTCACTATAATTAAGTATATGCAGGCATAGCTGAAGAATGAAGACATTGTATGTTGTAGCTGAAACAGTGAAATGCAAAATGTGATCTTAGGAAGAGATTTGTTTTTATAAAAGGGGATAGACTGATTTACAAAATGAATGTGATCTATTGTTTTCTTAAGACCAAATACACATTTAAGTATTTAAATATCCAAATATTAGAACACACCCTTGGTTTGCATTTATATTCTGTTCTGCAAGAAAATTGTTCTTGGAATTTTCAGTTTAGATAAGTTTCAACAACTTTACATATAGAAACTGTAGCATTTCTCCTTGTATTCAAGCATATTTAAGCTCTAACCTGTTTGCAAATTCAAGTACCAACGTGATTGAAATTTCTGTGGTAAGCAGTCTTATAGTATATTAGTGTACTAAGTAAGATTTTAAGGCACTAAGCGGTGTCAGCTAATACTATCAGCAAAATGATGATACAGGTCTTATATTAATGGTTTCAGATCACAGGATTTTGTGGACATTTGTTGGAATTTTCCAAGTAGCCTAAGAATGTGTTTGCTGGTAAAACATTATTTTGCTTGCTATTTAATTATCTGTTTATATACAATAATTTAAGTGTATATAGAGTAGAGTTTCAGAAACCTAGTTTTACATGTACTTTTTGTTTAATAAAGCAAACTTTTTAATCTAAAAAACTTGTGACTTTGAGAATTGAGACTCAAATTAGACTCAAATGATAGAATTTAAATGGTCCTAAATTTATGAGTGCAGTTAGGTGAGACAATATTTACATCTTTGTTTTTTGTTATGGGTGAACTATTTTCAGTTTTGTGCAGTAGAATGTCACTTAAGTAGCTATAGTTAGAACACAAAGCAATTAAGGATATGTTCCTCAGGCTTCCATTTAGAAAAAGAACTTTAGATGTTTTCTTTTCAACATTCTAGCATTCAATCTTTTAAAAGAAAAAAAATAATTAGATAGTGGGTGTGTTATTTCCACTTACAATCTTCTGCAGTTATGTTACTATCAAAATGTAACCCACTCAATATGGTCTCTAGGTGTTAATGCAGATTTTAAGCAAGTTCTGATCCAGGGGTAAGTTTAAAAAATTAGAAAAATTGGCATTGATCTGAAGCAGAATAATAAAACACATTTTTTTATTATTATGAAAAAATTGAAATAGGAAAAAAAAGTGTCAAAATGGTCTCAGAGAAATTAGGCTATGTGAAACTATCTTACCAAACTTTCTTTTATTGAAATTATAAATTTACTTTATTAAGTATGGATACTGATGTACTAAATTTCTGTAAGACATCTGTTCTGATATTGGTTGAAATTCTGTTTATAGAATTCTCTTATAGTCTAATATGATCCACTGAAAATTATAGGAATGGAAATCACAAAGGCTTTGTTTATAGAATGGAGGTGCAACTACAAAAAACTAGGGATGCAAACACGGCTAACAAAACAAAAGTGCCAATGCAAACTCCACCATCAGTAGTATTGGATAAATAACAGAAAGTACATTAATAGAGAAGTTGTATTAGTCCTTAGCATTGCTGCTAATCTTACTCAAAAATTTTTTGCTGTTTACAGATAAGAGTTCTAAAAATAA
The DNA here is from genome assembly GCA_039654755.1 of Calcarius lapponicus. Lineage (NCBI taxonomy): Eukaryota > Metazoa > Chordata > Aves > Passeriformes > Fringillidae > Calcarius > Calcarius lapponicus. The sequence continues at coordinate 40,362,105 of CM077481.1, forward strand.
TTTGGAGACAGAAACAAAAAATTAGCATAAATAAAATCCATGCATTTTTAAGTTCATTGAACAGCATTTTTCACAAGTTCATTTGCTTGTCAATAGTTTTACATGCAAGATCACTGTCTAGAAGCAGGATTTTTTAATGAAACAGGCAAACATAAGGCAGAAGATTAAAACTTGAATTCACATATCTGAGTTAGAAACAAAAGGTCTGTTTTTCTTAAAAGTAACCATGGGATTATTTATAAAACACAAATTCTCAATCACCAGCAGTCTTTAAGTTCAGGTTAACATGTTCCTAAAAAAAAATCTGCAACAATTAAGTCATGGAAAATGCAAATACAGGGGTTCCAAATAGTATTCTCCTACTTGACTTCAGACACCTTTCAATCCAATTATGATGGAATCACATATTGATTTCAATTGGAAGGGACATTCAAAGATCATCTATCCCAATCACTCTCTCATAGACAGGGATATCCTTCATTAGATCAGGTTTTTCAAAGCCCCGTCCAAGCTGACTGTGAATATTTCCCATGATGGGGCACCCAAAACATCCAGTGACTCACCAGTCTTGTCATAAAGAATTTCTTCCTTAGATCCAATCTAAAGGTAAATCTACCCCATTTCAGTTTCTTACTGAAACTTATCCTTTGTCCTGTCACTTAAAATCCTGTAAAAAATGTCTTTCTCCAATGTTTTCATAAGTCTATTTATATTGAATAGCTGCAATAAGACTTCTTTTCTCCAGGCTGAACAACCTCAACTCTCTCAGCCTTTCCGCAAAGGAGAGGTACTTCAGCTCTTTCCTCGAACAAGAGGTGTTTCAGTGATTTTTGTAGCCCTCTGGATCTACTCTAACAGGACTATGTCTTTCTTGCGCTGAGAATGATGCAGTACTCCAGATGGAGTCACAGGAGAGCAGAATAGAGACTCACCTCCCTCGACCTGCTGGCCTTGCTCCTTTTGTGGCAGGGAAGAGCTGGTTTTCTGGGCTGCAAGAATGCATAACTAGCTCATGGTCTATTCTACATTCATTAGAAACTGGCATATGGGCAAGTATCCCAAGTCCCCCACAACACTGAAAGCTTCTATTCCTAGCTCTTGTAGAACATTACTTCCTCAAATATTATCCATAGATAAGAATTTTTTTAGCACCATTGTTAACAGAATTTCTAAAATACCTTTGTTTTAAGGGGAAGATGGTGTACGATGGTCTCCATTACACCTAAGACAAGCAGTGGCTAATGCCAGCTGCCAGCTGTTACTGAAATACCTAATTTCAATATCATTCCATTTGACCCATACTTCTATGTTCTTTGAGTATTTATCATATGATATTAAGTATAACTTTATTAGAATCCTCCACTGTGGTAAAAAAATATGCATATCAAAGGTACTTAATTTTGAATTAGATCTAATTGTATTGCTTTTCTACCTGTTTTACTAGCAATTATAATTTAAACTATTATCTTTCCTAAGGAAACAGCACTACCAAAGAGAATTCTGCTATTGGCATGTTTAATACTTTTTCAATTTTTGAAAGTGAATAATTTTATGAATGACAGCAATTTTATGTACAGTGGCAATTTATGTTATTTACAAGCTTCTGATGTCAGGTAACTAGATACCTTAAGGAAAATAATGTGCTTTTTCTTTAGCACTGCATTTTCTACAGCTGCCAAACACTACACCTCCTAAAAGTCAACACTTTGTTCTACTTTACAGGGAGCTGCTATTTCAAAGCAGCAAGACTGGGAGTAATTGAAATGTGTCTTCTAGAATACTCATGGGTTCAATGTGCAAAAGTAAAACAAAAAATCATATTTAATTTTGCTCCTTTTCCTTATTCTGTGTTGTGGGCTTGTTTCTAAGGATAGCCAGGAAGACAAATGTATAAGGATAGCAAATAACCTCATTTTAAATTAACAAATGTCTAGGAATAACTTAGTCTTGTATCAGATATTGGCTTAGTTAAGACTGTACAATACTTTCTTTTTTTTTCCCCTCTTGAGTATTTATGAAACATCAGAACTGATTTACTGTGTTTACTTTCTGCAAAGGAAACACCAAGCAAAATGAAAAATGGAATGGCCTTTTCTTGATGTGGTAGGCTCTAGGTCCTGGTTTGTGGAAGATTTAATAGAATCATAGAATGACTTGGGTTGAAAAGACCTTGTAGGTCACCTAGTTTCACTTCTCCCTGCCATGAGTAGGGACAATTTCCACTTGACCTGGTTACTTAAAGCTCTACCCAACCTGGCACTGAACACTTTCAGGGATGGACATCCACAATTTCTCTATTCCAGTGAGTCATCACACTCTGAGTAAAGAATTTCCTCTAATGTTTAATTTAATTCTAATATGAATTTTAAAATGGTTCCCCATTTGACCTAAACCCATCAGATTGCATAAAAAATAGCTTTCCCTCTTTTATTAAGTCCTGTTAAGGTAATGTAAATTTGCCATAAGATCTCACCAAAGTCTTCTGTTCTCCAGGCTGCACAAACCCAGCTGTCTCAGCCCGTTGTCATAGAAGACGACCCTCTGCTTGTGTTTATGGCTTTCCCAATAGGTCCACATCTTTGTTGCGCTGAAGACCCCAGAGCTGGATGCAGCACTCCATGTGGGGTCTCACAAGGACAGGGCAAAGGGAGAAAATACCTCCTCCAGCTTGTTGGACATTCTTGTTTTGATGCAGCTCAAGACACAGATGGTTTTTCTAGGCTGTGAGTTGATAATATTTACTCACGTCCAGCATTTCATTTACAACAACTCCCAAGTCCTCATCAGGATTGCTCTCAAAGAGTTCTCCATCTGTGTTCACATCTGGGATTACCCTGACCCAGGTGTGCGGCATTCACACTCACTGAAATAATTTCTTTGCCCAGGATTTTTCTCCTGGGAAGCTCAGAGGCCTCAGGGAAAAAAGAAAACAATTCTTATCTCATTTGCTTCTCCTGTGTGGAATGTGTTTGGATATTGTTTATCCAAAGTTGATTGCCTCATTGGACTCTGGTGTGAGTTGTTTTGACTCATTGGCCAATTATGGCCAAGCTGTGTTGAGACTCTGGAAGGAGTCATAGGTTTTGATTATTATCTTTTTAGCATTTAGTAAGTATATTTTCTGTATTCTTTAGTATAGTATATACTGTATCCTTTAGTATATTTCTGTATTCTTTATTATAGTATTTTTTAATATAATATAGTATTATAAAGTAATAAATTAGCCTTCTAGAAGAGAACATGGAGTCAGGTGCATCATTCCTGCCTTCATCAGCGATCCCTGCAAATACAACTCTGGTGCATCACCTTGCACTTGGCCCTGTTGAATCTCATGAAGTTCTCATGGGCCCACTTCTCAGGATTGTCCTGGTCCATTTGGATGGTATCTCATTCTTCAGGTGTGTCAACAATTCCACTCAGCTTTGTTTCATCTGCAAACTTGCTGAGGGAGAACTTGACCTCACTGTCTGTGTAATTGAGACAGATATTGAAGAGCACAGAGCCTGGAGGAACATTGCTAGTCATCATCTTCCCCCAGACACTGACTTCAATTCCCTGGATGTGTCTGTCCAGCAAATCCTTACCTACCAAGCAGTCCACCCTTCAAATCCCTGTCCCTTTGGAGATAAGGATGTTGTGTGGAACAGTGTCAGAGGTTGTACAGAAGTCTAGACAGATGACATTGGTCAGCATTTGCCTGTCAACCATTGCAGTTGCTCAACACAAAAGACCACCAGTTTGGTCAGGCCAAATTTGCCTTTAGTGTTGTGGTTATAGAAAAAGAGGGATGTAGTTTCTGGGACTGCTTAATTCCATACCACCCACATTACTGTGGGGCCTTGGTTCAGATGGGGCCAGAAGCAGAAGGGTTATTGTCTTTAGCTTGAGGGTTTGAGGGAGTGGGTGTGGAGTGTGGAGGGTCAGCCCAGCTCATCCAACCCCTCTCTGCTACCTGCAGTCCCTGTGCTGGCTGCCTCCGAACACTGTTTTTTATGTGCCTTAAAATATTTTCTTGGAGGATCTGCGGCATGATCTTCCCAGTCACAGAAGTGAGACTCCCGAGTCTGCAGTTCTCTGTGTCTTCTTTTGTCCTCTTAAAAATAGGAGTTGATTTTTCCTTTTTTCCAAGTGTTGGAGATTTCACCTGATCACTATGACTCTTCAAATAGGATGGAGAAGTGCTTGGCAACAGCATCACCACTCAGGACCCCAGATGCATGTCATCAGGTCCTGTAAACTTATGATTATTCAGCTTCATCAAGTGATCTCAAACCTGCTTTTCTTTGACAGTGGGAGAGAACTCACTACCTCATCCCACCTAGATGTTTGGGGACTTAAGAGACCTGGGATGTCTGGTGGTGGGAGAAGTTTGAAGCAAAGAGCTTTTTGAGTACTACATCCTTCTCCAGATTTCCCTTCTCATCTACCAGAGAGATGGGAGTATACTCTCCTTGGAATTTATTTTCTGACCTACATACATATAGCCCCTTCTGTGCTGAGATCTTGTCACCTTTTGGGAGAATCCTTCCCTAATTCCTTGCTGATGATTTACAGGTATTTCCTTGCTGTTTCCTGGAAGTGCTGTTGTTTCCTTGTTCCTCTCTGACACTTGGAAATATATCCCTTTCCTTTGCTGAGTATGATTTAAAGTTTTGCCAAGTCCAGCCAGTCTCCTTCCTAGAACATGCTCATCTCACGCAGTCAGGTGAGCTGCATTGACTGTCAGCTGTTTCTCAAGGGTGCATCCTAGATCATAGAAGCCAAAACCCCAAGCATGGCACCAGCCGTGCAGTCTGCCATTCTCTTGATCCATTCATCTTCTTTCCAGGTCCCCAGTCTCCAGCTAGGGGTATAGAGCAGAACACTAGCCATGGTTCTGATCCCTTCAACATCTTTCTGAAGGATGTGAAGCCTCTTTTTGTACTTTGTGAACTCCTTGTTGCAGCCTAATCTGGCCCTCTGTGGAAAAGTAGGAGTGCATGGTAGTCTTCTGGTTTTACCAGGTGTGGCAGCCTCTTTGTGACCTTGGGAATGTGAGCCCCCAGTAGACAGCAAACCTCTCTAGAGATGTCCAGATGGCAAATGGGTACTTCAGCAACTCTCAGTGAGAAGTCATCAATTACTAACAATGTTCATGCTTTTTTGGTGTCACTTGCTGCACAGATTAGCTCCTGTTTCATAATGGATGGGAGGAAGTTGGGAAATAAGGGTTTTTTTCCCGATTTTGAGACCTCATTTGAACTGGTCCTCATAAATAGAACTGTAACTCAGCATAACTCCGGTTCTGTACTTCTAGAGTAACTACTATACACTGAGCAATTCAGGAAGAGTCTCCTCTCTTTGCAATAGCTGAATCTGCTACTTGGGCTGATTCCAGCTGTGACTACATTCTCTACTGCAGCTTGCTCTCTTCTTCACTTCACTGGCCCATTAACAGCTCTGGTATTGCTGAATGTAAATAGGCCATTTGCATGGTGTTTTCATTATCTGCTGACTGTCATTAATATGAAAGGATCATTACTGTCTCTTACTACTCCCTGGAACTTTCTGTTTTCTTGCCAGCTGCAACATAACTACTCAAGGTTCAGCAAAATCTTGGTAAAGATGCTTTTTATATCAAAAATGCCATTGTATCTTAAACATATTGTCTTGGCTATGTTCAGAGTTTCTATTTTTCATTAATACTTCTAGCCTTTCCTAAAATCAACAGTGACATTTATAAAGTAATTAAATTAGCTGTCAAATCCTGGTGAATAGATCTATAAAGAAGAATATAATCTTAGAGAACTGAAAATCAGTTTTAGTCTATACAAGAACAATATTTGAGTTCAAATTTGCATATACAACATTGCATTTTCTTTTTCATTTGTTACATAGGTTCAGACACTTTGTAGCACAGTCACCCTTTGAGCCTGTGTATTATGTAATGACATAAACGAATTCATTTGCAAAAACCAATTTGTAACACTGTAGGGCTCTAAACTGATAAAATATTATTCAGTGTTTCATTCTTACTCAATGTTTGTTGATTTCAAAACTGT